>JBBBDQ010001777.1:0-702500 GCA_037127315.1 Ascarosepion bandense
GTAACAAATCATATTATAGCCACAAGTCAAAAGAAAAGTTTATTAACTAATAAATGAGCACAGAAAAAATAAAAGAGAAAAAAACAGATGGAATATTTCGTTAGAAACAAACAAAATACCTCTGAACTGCTATCACTGGTACCCCCTAGATGTGAATTTGCACGAGATACTAGATTGGCAACTAGGTCCCACCCTTTTACAGTGAAACCGATGAAATGTAACCGCAATTTCTACTCCAACAGCTTCTTTCCTCGCACTTACCGCCTGTGGAATTCCCTACCGCATGCTTGCTTCCCCGACGGCTACAACCTCCAGGAGTTTAAATGTAAGGTCAACAGACACCTCCTAACACACTAACTCACACCCACTCTCTCCAACTCTCTCCCTATGTACATCCTAAGTCGTCTACCACCCTCCTTCTGACATTTCCCATACCCAATCGCTCTATATAACCCCCTGCGCTACAGTGGTAGTGGAATGCCTTGCTTGGGGTGACACGATTAAAAAAAACTAAAGAAAAATAAAGAAAATTGGTAAAGATGAATTCTATACATAGTACCATGGACAGAATACTTCAGCCACAAAGAAATTCTCTACTAAAAAAGTGAACAAAACACGCATATCAGAAAGAAACAGTTGAAATTTCTAGGACACATTATAGAAAAGACGATTTAGAAAACTTAATACTCTGAGGATGTGTAAAGAAAAAATGTCTGATTTGTGCCCCCTAAAAAGCCGGTTCTTCTTTCATAACCAGCAGGGTGTTCTTGGTTTTGATACTTAAAAAATAGATTCCGTCCAATAAAAAGCTACATCGCCACTCAAGGTAGATGGTAATGATAAAATTAGTGTGTAATCTGAATGTAAGAAAAGTGGTAATTATGCCTATAAGGAGGACAGATAACGATTAACGCTGATTGAAGAGGTTCCAACTGCAATTTTCTGGGAACCGCACTTGGGGGATTATGTTGTACAAAGCAGCAATGCTAAGGAAAAAGCTGTCTGAAAATCTTTCATTTGGTATACGAAAGAAATAAGGGTGATTTGATTCTGTGAAAGTACCATGGTGTGTTCTAGCAGTAATGGTCTGAACTGAAGAAGCTAAAGAATGGATGTTCTTTGCCACAGAAATAGTGATAGAAATTGTATTTGGGGGAATGACATTGCAGAGTGAAAAATACACAATCCTCTACAAGACCGTGTAAACGAATTTGAATTTTATCAAGGCTGAGTAACTTCGGTCCAAATATGCCAGCAATAATCCATTTTTTGCCTAATCTAACTTTCGTAAATGTGCAGTAAATCAGGAACCAAGTAATTTCTGAAGTGACATCATGACTTGTCTATCCTTCAGCTTCTTTAGCAATGAATTACACACACACACACACACTCACACACACACACTCACACACACACACACACACACACACAAATATATATATATATAAACACAGTTTGTCGCTTTAACTGAACAGATTCATATCGACTTCAAAGTTTCATGAGAACACCATTATGACGTTCCCACTCGTCAGAGCTATTTGAGTGAGAGCATCATAACAGTGTCCCCACGAAACTTCGAATTCAGCATGAATATGTTCAGTTAAAGAGAAAACTCTTTGTACTTATCAAAGCTCTATCTTCACCCTGATATCGTGCATTTTACAATAAAAACGACTGACCAAAATACATATTATCAGTAAAAACCACTAAGAAAAACAACTACCTTGGTTCAAGTCATTGTGACAGTTTAACACACTGTCTGTCTGTCTGTCTGTCTGTGTCTCTCTCTCTCTCTCTCTATATATATATATATATTAATTGTTTAATTACTTAGTTTTGGGTTATAATAAAATTAGACCAGTGCACATTTGTAGTAAATTTACAATTATATTGTAGAACTTTGAATATTTTCCATTTGTAAACGAGTTATTACGCGACCTAGGTTTCTACCATTAGTGATGTCTTCAGGCCATTTGCCAAATCGTCTGAAGACACCACTCATTGTAAAAACCTAGGTCGCGTAATAACTCGTTTACAAATGAATATATATATATATATATATATATATATATATATATATATATTCTGACGTGAACCTGAGACTTGGTAGACGTTCGAAGCATAGAGTGACGTGGGTGCAACCATTTCTTCATGTTTGAACAAAACTCGGAATCTATCAATATTAACTGCTTATGAGATAGGTATCAATGGATCCCAAGAGACGAGGCGTTTCTAATGCTAACGGTTGATATGAAAAGACAAGGCACAGAAAAATTCAAAACGTTGTTTTCAAAGCTATGATTAAAGCAAGGAATCTGCAGGAAACGGATAATCAAATATATGGGGAAAAATCCAAAGCTTTCTGTAACAAACCTAAATCTCATTCATCAAATAAAACAAATAATAAGAGAACGTCAGTTCCCGACCATGAACCTCTTGATTGATAAAGAATGGTACGTATAGAAAACGGTTTTTTCAGTAAGTGCCTCCGACACAAAATAAACAGGGAGAAACACGGGGAGTTTTCAAACCAGGAAATCCCACACTCTAGATTAAGCACAGCGATAGCAAAACAGAAAATAATGAATTGACCAATAAAGAAAATTGTGACAGAAGGGAAAAGTTAAAATTATTAAGAGGATAAAACTGGAAGAAAGTAATGTATACTGGGAAAAGCAATGAGCTTCTGTAATATAAGTCAGGCGAAAACATCACTAAACTGAGTTTGTACATGAGTCAACAATTGTTTTTCCTTTACCCCATGACGACTATTTCTAGGGATGTCGTTTCCTTTATTATTCACAGATACTCAGATAGTCACATAATATTACCTGAAATAGATTGTAATGGATGTAATTTTGAAAACATCTGATCTGTTGCTTCTATATATTTAGATATTCTTTATAAAATACAAACATAAATTTGCAATGCTATTGGTACTGATCTTGTATCTCGGTTTCATTCACTTATTCACCGCCGTAACGTAGTTTCCCCGGGCCATTTCCGTAATTTCCACATGGTAATTTTTCTTCTGAACAATTTCCTATTTAGTTAGTTAATCGCCATACGTAACACACGATTGGGAGATCATGTTTCTTTCTGTCTATGACTGACTAGGCAGTAGATTTTCCCGCAGTAGGTTGCCATTTTGTTCTGCACTAGACTGGTTTCCAACTAAGCTATAGAACCCAATCTGTCCTGTTATTCATCTCATAGCTTGAGGGAGAAGAAATGAAGTAATACCTTTTCCAATTGTATTTGTACGTAAATGAATGCAACGAGTCCAACTGGGATTCGAAATTGGTTCTCCGATTTCGCATTCCGAGCTGAAATCCCTTGCACCACAAGACACATCCTTTTTGGTACGTAGACTATTTTGTTTAGTTTCTTGTCTAAAAATTGTATTCATTGTAAATATTCACTGGGTCTCTAATTTTAAATGTTGCTATTTTTATTCCCCCGTCACAGACAAATTCTACATAAAGGAACTAGTTATAATTATATGGAGACTTGAGATATTATAGTGGCTGTATGAGAATGATAATTAAGAATGTTTTGTTTTGGTGTAAGGAATAATGTGGCATGTTTGGGTTAGTAACCATGGCTAGTTAAGTCTACGATATCACAGATTGAAGACCTGGCTTCCCCTACCCTTTTTTGGCTTTGTACCACATCTTTGTATTATTCAAAATAAATATTGCTTTTCTTTTCAGTACTAGATTGGCAGCAGTACAAGACTGACATCATTATACATTTTAAATGGCTAAATTCAACCGCCTGTAGAACTCTCTTCCAGTTTCTTATTTTCCAGTTAACTTTGCATTGAAATTCTTGTAGATTAATGTTAATCGTTATCTTCTTGTTTTTTTATTGTTCTCTCTCCTTAATAATGTTTTCTTTTTCTCATATTCTTTTGCCCTCAATAATTATTTGAGTCTTAGTGGCTTTGCTGCCTTGCTTGGAGGGAAATGATTACAAAAGGAAAAAAACAGATCCGAATTATAATATTCCGATTTTATAAAGACTCATATCTTTCATCTTACATCATCCAGCAATTCGCAGAGAAAAGCAACTATGAAAAATATAAGTTGAAGAAAGGAAAAGATTAATTTAATTCTATCCAGTTGCGTTTCTTTTTCGTCTCAAAAAAATTTAAAAAATACTCTTGGTTTGGTTGCACGCAGTCACGCATTTTAGACAAATTTCAGTTATTCTTTCATTACCCCGGAAAATTTCGATTTTTCGAAGTAATTTACCCGCCGACCGCTGATCTAGTGCGCACAGCAGCCAAAATGATTATTGATAGGCTTGGTATCTGAGAAGGAATCACAAAAAGCAACAAAAATTTAAAAAAAAAAGAAAACTCAATAGGAAGCGAGACTAGAACAAGAACTGTTTGGAGAAGAAAATCTTTAAAGAAAAGAAAATAATATATGAGGGACCGATGACACGAAACAAAAAAAAATTGGAACTTTTGTAATAAATAATATAAACACCTATATTGGAGGAGATTAATAAAAAGGTTTTTGGCGAGAAAAGAGATGCTGAATCTAGCAATAGAATAGTTTAAGATAAGGAAGAGAAATTTCACCAACAAATAAATGGGGTCAGAATAGAGAAAACAGGAAAAAACAGATGGAATACTTCGTTGGGAACAAACAAAAGTATGTTGAATTGCTATGTCATAAATATATGGTAGGTAATGCTGAACAATTTTCTTATAAATATAAAAGAGACTTGAAGCGACAGAGATGTAGTTCTATACAGATAAGAATACCATGGACTGAATTTGTCAGAAATGAGGAAGTTTTAAAGAAAACCAAAGCAAAAATGACGCTTGTAATTAAAATCGGAAAGAGACAGCTGAAATTTCTGGGACACATTTTGAGTTTTGTCCTCTAGCGGTGGTGTCTGTAAACGTCTCTTTCTGCTCCCCTTGTCTATCCAGGAACCTACCAACAGAATATCTTTCTCTTGTCAACGTGTGGATTGGGACTCATTCCGTGATTTCGTTCGTGACTTTCTTTGAAACAAAGTTTTAGTCTCCCTGTTTCCAGGAAGGAAATTTTAAGTTAAACATCGTTCATTTCCTGAATGTTTGGCTGCTATTGCCTACAGAAATCACTTCTTCCGGCTATAACGGATTGACAAGCCTGATTACAATAGACGGTTTTTGTCTATGCTCGTAATGGATGCAAGCGTGTCTTAAATTATTCAAAATTATTGTTTGCTGATAAAATGAAACTACGTATAGCATCTCGCAAGATCAGTTCTCGGAAATATTAGTGGCTCTATAAGAGCGTGCTGAACAACATCCAACGATCATTCCCTCCTCTATTCAATCAATTCGAAGTCCTCACATCTACAGCAGGCAAGGCTAAATGTTTTATCATGAATTTCTCCTCCAACTCCACGCATGACTCATCTGGAATACCCACACCCGATTTTCCCACCTAGAATAGATGCTCAAGTGATAACCCCTTCTCTGTTCATGGGTATCATTTCTACATTAGACTTCCATTAGACAATCGGTGGTGATGGAACCCCAGCCGTCGTGCCTCTCAGATGGCACTAGTACTCTCCGAACACTATAACAGTTGCCTACCTGCTTCCTGCTTTCCTCTTGTTATTTGTTGTTTCTGTTTCCAAGAACTCTGGTGAACCCATTGACCCCTATAGCTATCAATATTAGCCTCGTACCGCTTTTCGGCAACGTATTCGAGGCTTTAATCAATGCTAAAGTAGTTAATCATCTCACCACACAAGACCTACAAGACCGACAATCAATATGGCTTCTGCTTCACTAGAGTTACCGCTAATGTGCTAACGGTCATCACTGAATATGTATACCAAGGTCTTGATAATAATATCGAAGCTCAAGCTGTTCCTCTAGATATCTTGAAAGCGTTTGACATGGTTTGGCATGCTGGCCTTCTGCGCAACTTCCAAGGCTATGGTATTTTTCGGCGATTGGTTCAATCCAATTATTCCTATCAAATCGTGAAATGAAGAACGTTTTGAAAGGCTCTATCGTAGGTCCTACGCTGTTTCTGATCTTTATCAATGATACTCATCATTTCCCATCTATGTAGATGACACCACCATTTAATAGAAAATCTGCTAAGGCTGACAAAATAAACTTGGTTGAGCAACACACTGGACCTCTTACCATCACCTTTCCACCGACCTGATATGGAACGACAACACTGAATCTATAGCTGCGTCTACTGCTAGGAAGGTTGGGTCTTTATAAATTTAACATTCGTCGCGCATTGAATACTGTTGCCATATTTGGTTGGGCGTTCTTGCTATACCCGCCGAGGTTATCGACAAAATCCAAAGAAGGTTCTACAATGTGATCGGTGCTGCCTTGGCATCTCGACTCCAGTCACTTTTTCAGGAACTTGTCGTGGCTTCCCTCTGTCTTTTCTGCCAATATTTTTTTTGAAACCTTTTTCTTGGTCTTCCGACCACGTGAATCTAAGCGTGTTACTAGATTGGCGTCTAGGTCTTAGCCTTTTACAGTTGAAATAGTTAAATGTAACCGCCACTGATACTGAAACAATGTATTTTCCCGCACGTTCCTCCTGTGGAACTTTTTTATTTGCTCCCCTGATAGCTGTAATCTCAAAAAAATTAAATGCAGCGTCAGTTGCCAATCTTCTATCTTCTTGAATTCTGTTCATCTTTTATTCTTTTCAATAGCTCTTGTATCCAGTCTTTTTTCTTACTGTAACCCCCTGTACACTAGTGGCAGTCTCGCCATGCTTGGGTGATTACAAAATAAAATAGCCACTGAAGCTGAAAAAATGAACAGAAAACTAAATAGCATAATTTCTTATATTAAATACCATTCAATAGAAGACCGAATGGCCACACAAGGTAAAGAGTTATAGTTGAAATGTCAATAAAGAATGAGGTGCGAGATATGAATGGAGAGGAAAGTGGTATCAAATTAAAATTATGAGGCTAACATGAATACATAACATTTCACTTTAGGGAGTTAAGACATTTGCGTTCAGGAAAGCACCCATGAGAGTCTGTCTCCAAAAATGTCAGTTCATGAAAACAGCTGTCAGATCAGAAATTTCTCTTTATATTTGGAATACATCTTGATTTTTTCTTTTGTTTTTTTAAGGTTTATAATTTCTCTTTAAAAGTTGCTTACATTCAATTATGCTTTATAAATATCTATCTTATGTTACTCATTTGGAAAACATAACCAGTGAAATTGCAAAATTACTTTTCACATTAACTGCCAACCACAAGATAACTCGTAGTCGGTGTCATAATAAAAAATTGCTTACAACAAGATAACTCGTAGTCGGTGTCATAGTGAAAACTGCCAATCACAAAATAACTCGTAGTCTGTCATTATAAAAACTGCCAGTCACGAAATAAGTCTTAGTCGGTGTCATAATAAAAACTACCAACCACGAGATAACTCGTAATCGGTGTCATAATAAAACTGCCAACCACGAGATAACTCTGTAGAGGGGCGAAGAAATCCTTCAAACAATTAATAAAAAGAAAAATGCACTGCAAATAAAGTAAAATAAACTTTTGTTTATTTTCGTAAAAAAATAAAATAATTATTTTTTTGTACAAAAATGAAGTTGTCCGTAAAGCTGTAAAAAGGAAGAAAGAAAGGAAATGGGAATGTGAAAGGGGAAGGAAGGACGATGTGTTGTGAGCAAGATGAGAGAAATAGAGGGTGAAAAATGTTCATTGATACGTGATATTGCCTGTTGTGTGAACTGCTGAATTTTCTGTGTGTGTGTGCTCCCAGCTGTCCGTGTGCCCCTCTGTGGTTTGAGCTGGCTGCTTCTCCCTCTAGCGTTGAAAGTTTCTGCTTCCCTTTTATCTTGATGGTGAAGATCCGGGAGATCAAAAAGTGTGTTTCTTATGTCGAGCCCTGATTGGTCGAAAATTCATATTTTTGACTACGTGGTGTGCTTTCCACTACGTCCGAGCTTATGAGTGTGCCGTCCTTGTTTTTGACCCCAAAGATTATGGTAAGGGGTGAATTCCCGCGCAATTGTATTTTTTGAGATACACGTGGTGTGAATTAATTTTTATTTGTGTGTGTGTGTGTGTGTGTGTGTGTGGAAAATAAAATAAGAAACAGCACAACTCGTAACCGGTGTCTTAATAAAACTGCCAACCACGAGATAACTCGCAGTCTGTGTCTTAATAAACGTTGCCAACACAAAGTTATCTCGAGCTTGTTATTTTCTGATATATTTTTCTCTGTGGGCGCCAACGAATTTATTCGCAATGATACCTTTGAAAACAGTGGTAAGAAGTTATAAATTAACTTATAAAACTTTTTATTGCTTAAATTAACTGTGGTGAAAATAATAAAAGAACTCTCAAATCTTTCCCTGGCTTTCCGGGAGTGATTAATTCCTCTTTGTTTTTGTCTTCCTGTCTCCATGATGTAGATGTTTGAACGGTTCGCTACCGGAGTAAATCTTTAGTAAAATAAAGCTTCACTCAAGTAATACTGACTCAGCCTTCTATCACTTCCTCTCGGGCCCTTTTCATAATCTATTTCACTTAAAATCTATCAGGATAGAAAAATACCTGATACCAAAACGCCTATACTTATTCTCAGATAAACTCGACTCGGCCGACACTGGAAAAGATCCTTCCATATCTTTCTCGAAGCGGCCGGGGAAACACAACAACAGACTCCACTGACAGACATGCTGAAACTTAATGTACTCATCAACGGGAATCAGAGACATGACAGAATTAGATGTCCTACTCGAAACTCCTTTTGCAAAAATTGCAAAAAGAAAGGACACTTTGCTCGTGCCTGCAGATCACGTACAGCAGCTGCTATCAACCACGGTGAGTCTATTCTAGCCTTTTCCATTCCATCTTATAATTTCTCAGAGAGTCTATCTCGCTCGACATTGCGTGAAAAAATCAAAGGCAAGTCTCTAAAAATACTTATTGACACTGAAAACTCAAAAAATTTAATTAATCCTAAAGAGGATTAAAAGGCTTGGATTGGTAATCTCGCCAAGTTCAGAAAGAATTTTTATGGCTAGCAGTTCTTATTCATCCTCTACTCTTGGACATTGCATAGTATCTCTCAATCTAAGTGGTAGAGAGTACAGTAATGTCAAGCTGTTTGTTATGGCTCACATGCTGTGATATTCTTGAGCATAATTTCCTACGTCAGCATTCTTCAGTAAAAATACTTTTCGGGGGACCGCTTCCACCTCTCACTGTTTGTGGACTAATTGTAATGAATAATGTCTCTTATCTCTCTCTGTTTACACATCTAACTCCTGACTGTCATCCAATAGCAGTGAAATCCAGGAGACATAGCCTACCTGGTGCTAAATTCATTCATTCAGAAATATCACATATGCTGAAGGAAGGAACTATAGAGCCCTCTCATTAGTCATGGCGAGCCCAAACACTGGTAGTGTCTCCTGAAACTCCCAAGAAAAGGCTCGTCGTGGATTATTCCCAGACGATAAATCGGTTCACTCTCCTGGATGCTTATCCGCTTCCTCGGATAGAGGACATGGTAAATGAGATTGCCTGTTATCAAGTATTTAGCACACTTGATCTAACCAGTGCCTATCACCAGGTTGCCATCAAGCCAGAAGAACGAAAATATACAGCCTTTGAAGCTGCTTGGTCTCTGTACCAATTTCGTAGAATGCCTTTTGGAGTGACCAATGGAGTAGCAAGTTTCCAGCGAGTCATGGATGATATTATCAAGCGTGAAGACCTTCGAGGAACCTACGCCTATACCGACAACGTTACTATCTGTGGTCATAACCAGGCAGAACATGACAACAATGTAAAGAAATTCAGTAATAGTGTGGCAAATTACGGCCTAACACTGAATAAAAACAAATGTCATTATTCACTTAGCTCAGTGGACTTGGGTACACGATAAGCATGGGTTCAGTAAAACCTGACCCCGAGAGACACAAAAGATTAGTGGGCCTGATAGTACCTCAAGACCATACCTCTCTCCGATGAGCAATGGGGGATGTTCTCTCACTATTCTAGGTGGATATCAAATTTATCCGAAAAATTACATCCCTTAACTAGGGTTACCCATTTTCCTCTCATTAAAGAACAAATGGATGCCTTCAAGCATCTAAAGGGGATCACAAAATCGCCTTTAATGGCAATAGACTCTACGATACCCTTTGAAACTGAGGCTGATGCTTCGGAACATGATATTGCTGCCTCTCTAACCCCAAACCGTCGGCCTATAGCTTTCTTTTCAAGAAATTTAACTTCTGTCGAACAAAAGCACTCATTAGTTGAAAAGGAGACCTATGCAATTGGAGAAGCGATACGAAAATGGCTACACTTCTTACTCGGGAAGCAATTTAAGCTCATCACAGATCATAAATCTGTCTCCTTCATATTCAATCTTAAAAGTAAAAACAAGAAAAAACGAGAAGATCACGAGATGGAAACTAGAACTTGCCTGTTTCAGTTACGACATAGTGTATCGTCCAGGAAAACAAAATGCTACTGCGGACGCTTTATCACGAATTTGCTTTTCTACCGTCTCTTTTGATAAACTACATATCTTGCACAAAGATTTATGTTACCCTGTGGTAACCCGAATATACCATACTCTGTAAACGATGTAAGAGCAGTAACAAAGCCATGCCACGTATGTTCCGAAATGAAGCCAAGATTCATTAAAATGCCTCGTTAAACACTCATAAAAGCAAGCCAACCCTTTGAAAGATCAAGTATAGACTTCAAGGGACCTTTACCCTCAAATTCTCGCAATCGTTTCAGACTAACAGTGGTTTACGAATACACCCGTTTTCCTTTTGCTTGCCCTTGTGCTGATATCTCGGTTGTTAAGAAACATCTGACCAGTTTATTTTCCATTTTTGGAAACTCTTCTTTTGTGCACTCTGATCGGGGTACAGTTTTTATGTCGGACGAATTAAAGGCGTTTCTACTTTCTCGACGCATTGCTACTATCCAAAAAACTGCCTTTAATCCGCAGGGCAATAGACAAGCAGAGAGATAAAATGGTATCGTTTAGCAAACAGTGAACTTAAATCTACGGTCTAGTAATCTTCCGATTGCTAGCTGGGAAAAAGTTCTAGATGTAGCATTCAACTGCCCGAACTGTACTCCCCATGAACGTTTGTTTAATTTCCAAAGGAAATCAGTTTCTGGTGATTCCATACCAACATGATTGACAAAATCAAAATAATTGCTCCTGAGTCGCCATGTAAGCGGGAGTATATATGAGACTTTAGTCAAGACAGTTGATAGACTCGAAGTCAATCCGAAATATGCTCACGTGCGACTTAATAATGAACGAGAAACAACAGTGTCTCTACTTCATATTGCACCAGTGGGTGACAAAACTAAGAGTACACACACAGAACTTGATCCAATGGTTAGTTCTATCCAGTCTTACACTACTTCTCCTCCTCCTCCTCCTCCTCCTCTAACAAGTGCTCTCGAAAGTTCTGTTATTGACTATTCACCTGTACTCAAAAATCACGCCACTGATAATTCTACTCCTACATCTCCTCATTCTCCGCCCTTGGATAGCTTCCAGATGACCTCTTCAGAAGACGCTGATGTATTGAATCTTCGACGCTCCTCTAGAATTCGTCGAAAAACTCTGTATTTAGCTGAAAATTATCAGCTTTGAACATCTCTTTTCTCTGTTTTCAATTTGAGCAGAAACACCCTTAGAACCACCCCTTTCCAGAAGAATGTATGAATCTGATCCTTTCGTAAGTGGTGGAGAATGTGGTGAAAATAATAAAAGAACTTTCTAATCTTTCTCTGACTTTCTGAGGCTGATTAACTCCCCTTTCTTTTTGTCTTCCTGTCTCCATGATGTCGACAGCCATTTTCTTGAACGGTTCGCTACCGGAGTAGGTTTTTAGTAAAATAAAGTTTCACTCAAGCAATACTGACTCAGCATTCTATCACTTCCTCTCAGATCCTTTTCATAACATTGGCTATTTTAAAATTGGCGTTTGAATTCAGTTTTCGTAATTGACCTCTGTCCGTTAAAATGTTAAACGGTGCAGTAACATGTCAGCTTATCACGCATATTTGGCTCTGATTCATATACCTGGCACCCACTTATCAGCTTAGGTGTCATGATAGGCATATTGAGCTCTGTATATTTGTAACCCAGTTCACTTTGTTGGTGTGCTGCATTTTAATCAGCAGTAATAAAAATAATAATAACTTGATGCTACACTAGACATACTAACTCTTAAGGCGTGAGATCTAAACTGATTGGACATCGTAAAAATGCTCATGTTTTATCTTGTAGAATTAAGCTACGCTTCAGTAAAAATTCCGTTCAACACCGCAGGTTTGCTTGTCAATTGTCTAAATGTAACCTGTTGGGCATGTCGTCAGACGCGCTGTGTATTCTAATTCATGAAGTTCTACATGCTAACAGTTTCGTCTATTGCACTTATCACTTATCACAGTGGAACTATTTCCTGGCTTCCTGCTTTCTAGTCAACTTTGAACTACAAAAATTTAAATGCAATGCCAGTCACTATATTTTGTATTCTTAATTCTTGTTCTTTTGTTGTTCTCTGCCTTTTCTTCTTCTCATATTCTCTCACACTCAGTAGCCTCTAGTGTCTTAGTGGCATTATTGCCTTGCTTGGGGTGGGATAATTAAAAAAGGAATAATGGAAGAAAATCATAGCTGGGTATTAATAAGTCTATTTGTTTTTTTTGGTATTTTTTTTAAGTTTGAAGTATGAAGTAGTCAACACGACTTAGGTCACATCTAAATGCATGGAAACACATTTAAACGCTCTTTATGCAGACAAGTTTGTTTGACCTGAAAGTATTATTAACTGTGCTCCAGTGGTGATTTTACGGGAAGGCAGAAGTGGGTCAAGATCCTCTCCGAATTTTGGCTGGCCCCTCAGTTGGCCCCCAACTTTTATAAGCTTAAAAAACTGATCAATCTCTGATCTTGATAAGATTTTATCTTCAACACTTTTCTTTCTGCATTTTCTTTTTCATTTGAATTTTAAAGGGCATATACAGAGTTTTGTAGAGGAAAAAATCAGAGCAGACAAACCACACTGTTCTGCTAGTATTGACGTTAGTATTAAACCTTTGATTTTGTTTTGAAATTAACCTCTCTTGCGTTTCAACATCTTAATGTAAAGTTACTCCGTTTAATTTAGTGAAGTAGCATGTTATACTCAATCTCATTCCTAAGTATTGTATACGATAGTGGTTAGTATGGAAATGAAGGCGCTGCTTGAGTTTGCCCCACTCCTTCTCAATAAATCTCGGCCTCTAAGTGCATCCTCTACTGCTGTGCTCCCATCCATAATTTTATGCGCTCTTTTTCATCAAAGCTTGTCACCGAATTACGGATGTTTGGCTGTGATGCATATACTTTTATGATGTTATCAGACTAAACATCATGGTAAGTATATTGAAGTTTGTATATACGCCAGCATCACATTGTTGGAACACTACTCTCTGTAATAATAATAATAATGATAAAGGAGTAGAAGTAGGATGTAACAGATATGTATTTCAATAAACTATTATTTAATAGCAGTTCTCCTATATGGTAGTGAATGCTGGACAATCTCATAGATAAAGAAGATTCTTGAAACAACAGAAAAGTGGTTCTACAGAAGGATGATGAGAATACCATAGAACATGTGAGCAACGACACATCTTTGGGGTAAAGGATAAAGAATAAACTTGAAGTAACAGAAATATAGGTCTAAAAAAAGAACGCTGAGAATACCGTGGACCAAACTTGTGAGCAACAACGAAGTTTTAGAGAAAATAGAAACAAAAAAAAAAACGACACTTATACTTAACATCAGAAGAGATAGTAGAATTTTCTAGAGTAGATAATGAGAAAAGAAGGACTGGAAAATTTTATACTCACAAGAGAGATTGAAGGCAAGAAGGACAGACGTAAATAACTCATAACATACCTAGCGTTTTTGTTTGTTTGTTTGTTTTTAATGGATGGCAGAACAGGATTTAGGTGAGATAACAAAAAGAAAAAATATATTAAAAGGACAGGCAATTGTGGAGAGTCGAGCATGAAATCCCCCTGAAAAGACACAGCATATCAGAAAATTAATTTTATTTGAACATAATAAATGGCATTTCATTCATTAAGTATAAGAGAATACAGAGAATGATTCGGAATATTCATAGGAATATGCAAGACTCTGTGGGTGCATTTGTCTTCTGGAAATTGTGTAGACAACTACCCTCATCGTTCGAGTAATCTACCTAAGAACAGTGAGTGGAAGTGACAGTAAAAGAAAAATGAGGCGAGATATGATTGCTGACGCCCTGAACAGACACAATACATAAAAGAAAACCTGGCGTTTATAAAACAAGCAAAATAATCACAAAATTTAGTCTCGGAAAGAAATATTAAAACGATATACATATTTACATATTTTACGTAAACTCAAAGAAAAGCATGATCCATCGGTGAGCAAATATTTGCGACAGACATTGCGTAAAATTAAAAAACCATACCGTGCTAAAACAGTATGAAAATAATAAAGCCTAAGTTTTATTTGATAAAGAGAGGGCAAAAATGTGAAAGATTACACGTATATTTAATGAAAACTTTACATCTTTTTTAAAATCTCATTTTCTTTTAAAAGGAATTGTCATGAAAATAAAACCCTTTGAGATTAAATAATTTTTCGATCAAGCGGAATTAATCCATAATTGAATAAAAAGAAAAGTTTGGAGAAATGTTTTTGCAAGAAATGTTAAAAAAGAAATCATTCTCATTTTTTCCGAAGGATTTATTAAGAAAATCGGTTCTTCGGGTTTTTTGACACGCATGTTTTAGCATTATCAACCGGAAAGATAAAAGATATTTTTCTCGGGCTAATGTTCAAGTGATTTGAGTTGTACGTGAAGGCGTAATAACAAAAAATGACTCTGCAAAATTCTATGCTTCGTTGGCATTTTAAGATGTCAAGCATTGCAGCGGATAATATGATAACGAACCATTCTAACATGAAAACGAAATTGCATCACATAGATTTGTATGCCTCACCTTTTCTATGGCAACAATTTTATATGGAAATGTTAAGATTTATAACTATTTCATATCTTCCACTTGTGAAGACATCAAAATTTTGATTCAATAAATTTTAAGTAAAACCTATAAAGTAAATGTATGAAAATTTCAAATTAATTTCTGCTATATTTTGTTATAAATTATTCATTCTGGTCTAAACAGGTCTTTTAATTTGCATTCATCGTTTTTCTTTTTTTACACTGTCGAAACATATATATATGGACAATTTTATACAAATATGAAAATTGGCGAGCCATTCGATTCAGAGTTTTACAAAATTGCATTCCAAAAATGCAGTTTCTCAGCTTACCTGCTGTTTGGGCATTTCCACAGAGATAAAGAGTACTGACCACAATCAATAGTGACAAAAATCCGTACTACATTCAGTTCTTGTGTTCTTGAACTTCTCTTCAACTATCACTTAATACGCTGGCTGACTCGTTTGATAGCTATAGCTTTTTTTGCTTAAGCCATACGACATTTTATATCGGCCCGATGATTGTCGTCCGTGTCATTATTTTCTTCGGCATTTGAACGTTGCTAAACCTAGCAGATGAGAGAATTTCACCTCTGTAAAAACGGAGAGGATAATCCAAGAGATTTTATCTAAATGATTTAAAATATTAAATAGATAAAAGTAGAGAGCTCAGTGGATATTACCCAGAATAAAATGAAATACAACACAACATATAAAGAGTTATACATCCAGAATTTATTTCGGCAGTAGTAAAAATACAACTGCTTCGTTCTTTCCACGGTCTGAACGAAGCAGTTTCTATTCTTACAACTGCCGAAATAAATTCTGGATTTATAACCGTTTAAATATGTGTTTAGTTTTCCTCTCGATATTATGTATATATATATTAGTATTGTTAATTAAATCTTGGTCATAATTAAATTAGACCAGTACCCAGTTGTATTAAAAAGTGCTCAATAAATTTAGATTGTAGAAGTTTTAATATTTTTTCTTTGGAAATGAGTTATTTCTCGCAACCTAGGTTTCAACCATTTGGTATCCTCTGGTGACTTATAATAATTATTATAAGTTTTGCATAAATATATATCAACTATAGATCGAAATCTAAAGTAATAATAGGTTAAAGAACAAATTAAGAAAGGTTTATCAATCTAAAATATGTCAGTTTTATTAAGCTTTATCCGAGAATGATATATATGAGAAAAAGAAGAAATAAAGTGATCCAAAATTAATCTATGTCTGTTAGAAGCTTTTCTTACTTTTTTCTAATTACTATAGTATTAATTAAAACGACCATATAAATCTAACTTTTTAACCCTTACATTTTCAGAGCACATTAATTTAGACAGCAACTAATAAAAAATTCTAAGTTTATTTTCCCAATCCCCGAATACTTCTCCTACCTAAAATTTTAATTAAAATATATCTTCTCTTTTACCCTATTCCTTATTCTACCTATTGTAATATCCTACCCCTTTCACCTACCATAATCTCTTATATTTGGTTATTGGTTACAAGTTAGAGTATGTATGTATACGTGTGGTGTGTAGGTATATATATATATAGAGAGAGAGAGTATGTGTGAGGATATGAATGTATATGTGTCTGTGTGTGTTTGTGTGCGTGTTTTTTTGTAGGTATATATGTAAGTAGGTGTATATGTATATTTCCTTCATTTTAAAATTATATTTATTTTATTTCATTACCTATAAATTCGGTTGATATATATGCATGTGTGTATGCAAGTATGTTTTATATATATATATATGAGTGTATATGTATTTATTCGTTCTTTCCACGGTCTGAACGAAGCAGTTTCTATTCTTACAACTGCCGAAATAAATTCTGGATTTATAACCGTTTAAATATGTGTTTAGTTTTCCTCTCGATATTATGTATATATATATTAGTATTGTTAATTAAATCTTGGTCATAATTAAATTAGACCAGTACCCAGTTGTATTAAAAAGTGCTCAATAAATTTAGATTGTAGAAGTTTTAATATTTTTTTCTTTGGAAATGAGTTATTTCTTGCAACCTAGGTTTCAACCATTTGGTATCCTCTGGTGACTTATAATAATTATTATATCTTAGGTGCGGGTGTATATATGTAAACATATATGTGGATGATCATACGTGTATGTATGTATATACCGGGATCATTTTTGAAAATTTTTTCATTTATCCTTTTAGTGTTTCATTTATATCAATAATCTTTTTTCTTGATATAATGAGATAACTTTCGGGAATCTATGATCTACACTACAATTAGCAATATTTTTAGAATTCCCTATCTTTCTATCTTATGTATTTTCCCTTCTATTTTGTGTATTCTTTATAAATTTGTATATATATATTTAGTGTATCGAAGCAGCAGTAAATTTTCTAAACATATACTGTTAAATATAGGAGACAATGAATGTCTATTATGTTTAATCATGAGCCGTTCTAAACATCGTATTTTGGCTTTAATTTCAGGTGAAAATAAAGACAAAAATTCTCCAACATTTGGATAATCCTTTATTAAGTTGGTTCTAAGCTTTCGGCTCACATGAGCCATCTTCAGAGAGGTAGTATGGACGTTAACATAAAAACGTAAAATTTAAAGCAATGTAGGTAATATGAGACAGATTTTGTCCAGCAACACAATAATCATCACTCATACACACAGTAAAAAGAACCTTCAGATATTGGAGGCCATCTACAGAAAATTCAAACAACCCACACTTAATTAAATTACGTTTAAGTCTGGTCATAACACATTACATTGCATTTAAATATATGGTTCTGTTATCTTTTCGAGCTCTCACGTAGTGTGACGTCATAGAACCGCATTACAAATTTACGAACTGCGTTTGCTATTTTTGGTAACTGTTATCGTTGCCTAGCAAAGTTTTATGTCAACACAAGATAAAATCGTCGCTGATGGTGTGTGTGTGTGTGTGTGTGTGTGTGTGTGTGTGTGTGTGTTAATAAAATAAGTAGAGAACAAGTAGGAAAAAGTGTTTTTATTTTTACTTTTAACAAGCTTCTTCAGAGATTTATTAAAGACGAATGATTTAAAAATCCAAGAGACGGTATATTGATTAAAGTATAGTTTCATTGGTCAGATATCTGTCACGTATGATAAAACAATGGATGAATATTAAATGTAGAAGAAACTTGTGTCTGTTTAAGTGTGTGTGCCAAGGCGTAATAAAACATTAGATGTTTATCATGAATGTAAGTATATGTAAGCGAAAATAATGTGTATTAAATGAATCCAAATCATAGACAAACTAAGTGCGTGTATATGGCAATAATAATAACAGTGACGAAATACATTTCCGTTCCAAATACGTAACAAGTATTGTATACATGTGTCAAGTGATGGAACGAATTTTCTTTTTAAATAGAATGAAAGAAACAGTTATGAATGTTTGTGCTGAGAGAAATCATGTGCGAATGTATGTGTTTATGAGTCAGTAAAGAGGTATGCATGTGTCAAGTGATGGAACGATTTTCTATTCTAATGTGAGAGAATCATGTATGAATGTATATGTATGAAAAGATCATATATGAATGTGTGTGTATATAAGTTGAATCGTAAACGAAAATATATTTCTGTTTAAAATTCTAGTAAAAATAATGTATAAACGTTTTAAGCAAACTTTTATAAATAGAAAAGTATTTTTTTAAATAATGTGAATGGTTTCTTTCAATGAAATAATAAAATACTAAATACCTATCTATTAAAATTATTACAGTTACATAAGTAATAATATGAATAAGAAACATACATATAAATTACCATAGTAAATCATTGCAATATTACAATTAATCATAATAAATAATATACCATAATAAATAATATTAAATAATAAAACAAAAAAATATATAGAAATTTAAAAAAATATAATAATAATAATAATAATAATAATAATAATAATAAAACTGATAGTGATGATGATAATAATAATAATGATATTAAAAGAAGAAGAATCATAATAATAAACAACTATAAAGTATATAATGATAGTAAGTAAGAAAAATAGGGAAAAGAAAAAGAAAGAAAACATAAATAAACTATGAGATCTGATTTATTAGGGGAAATAATATTACATTTTTAAGAATACAAGTAACTATCTTTAGCTTTTTTAATAATATCTATTGGTATTTTGGAGTCATGAATTATGTATTTGTGAAAAACTTTGGAAGTAATGTCATGTTTTAATCGTATGTTTAGGGTTGGTAGTAATGTTATTAGTATGTTTTCAAAGTACTTCCCCCTTAAAGGGTTATGTTCTTTTTTTTTATTAAACTGGCATTTGAGAAATTAAAATTGTGTTCTATGTTATCTCGATGTAATACAAGAAAGTTGGAACGTATGTCCAAGCGTAAGTCTCTTTTATGTTCGTAGATACGTGCTTTTACGTTTCGTGATGTTTCCCCTATGTATACGCTATTGTACTGTAGACATTGAATTTTATAAATCCTGGCATTCAGATTGATGTTTGGTGTCTTTTTAATATGACAATATCACCAATAGTTTTGGAGGTGGTGGTAATAATTCTGGTGTTTGGTATAGTTAATTTGTTGGAGAGTTCATATAGAAAGTTGCTGGAAGGTGAAGTTTGTGTGATTTTCGGTAGTATTTTTTTTGTTTGTTTTGGTTTTGTGTATTTTATAAGCATGTTTTTGGCATTGTGGATGAAATAATGTGGGTAGTGGAGAAGTTTAAATGTTTATTTAATATATTTCTCTTCTTCAGATAATTAATTATAGCTGCATATTCTGAGGACCCTAACGTAGAAACCTATAATTAAACTATATTTAATTCTTTGGTTGTGTATGGTGAGAATAGAAATTACATAGATCGTTTTTGTTGGTAGGTTTACGGTAAATTTTAAATTCTAATTTATCGTTATTACGTATTAATAAAATATCAAAGAACGGTAAAGAATTGTTAGTTTCAAGCTTATATGTGAATTCGATGGTAGGTTCTACCTTATTGAGTTTTATGAATAAGTTTAATAGGTTGGTGTAATGGGGAAAATAATTAGGCGTCATCTATATATCTTAAGTAAGTAGAATTGTTAGGCATAATATATTTGATGTGTGTGTGTGTGCATATATGTATACATATTATTTATCAAAATTTTCTATTTAGACCTTCTACAATACAATATTTCCTTTTTCCGCTCCTCTCCTTTTATTCCTACAGTAGCATTTAAAGTAATTTTATCCCTACAATACTAAGATGATATTTTAAAAGGAAAAAAAAAACAATTACAAAAACTTTTGGGAGAGTTGAATATAATTATTATCTTTTTTTTCTATATCTATTTCCCTCTTTTTCTTTCTCCTTTTCTTTTTCCATTTTATGTATCTCTCCTTTTCTCTCCACTCTCCTTTAGCTGGCATTTTTTATGGTAGCTGTCTGGCGAGATTTTTCCACCAACTCTCCTTTATCTCTTACTCTGTCTACCCCATTGTTTTCACACCCTCTCTCCTTTAACTCTTACCCTGTGTACCTCATTGTTTTATTTTTCCGCTTCTTTCTGTTTTCCCTTTCTCTCATTTACTTTCCTGTAACACGATTAATTTTTGATTTCTCATCACAGATGTAATTTAAAAGTCATTTTCAATGCTCGTGCCTTGAATCCTTTTCGCCGTCTCTCTTTTCGTTTCCCCTTTTCTTTACCCTTCGTATCAATATCTATACCACAGCTTTCTTATATAATCTGCTCTCTCTTTTAACATCCCTCCCATTATTCTTTCTTATTTTATCTTATTTTTCCTTCTTTTGTTTAAACGTCTGGTGTATGAATTTCTTTTGAGTAAATTTCCAGTATATGAATTTTATCCTGTATTTGCATAATAAAGAAATTTGTTGCTGAAATAGCCACCCAACATATGTAATGTTTGGAGTTTTATTTTAAAATATACATATTTGGCGCTGTAAATAGATAATACTATTTACATCGAGCCATCTACCAGGATCATGTTTAATATTAATGGGATTAATATGAATAGGATCCGTTTTAAGATTCTACTTATATACCATCTTCATTCTGGATTTATATATATATATATATATATATATATATATATATATATATATATAAAGGAGAAAAAAGAAAAGAAGATGGAAAAAAGAAAGTATGTATTCCCTACAATTAGAAACTACCGGCCAAATTTCAAAGTGAATCTTTATTCTGATTAGTTAAAAGGAACACACGCATAAATTTTATATCTTCCCAGTACAAAATAGCAAACCGATTGTTTTTTTGTATTTAAATATAAATCATTTTCACAATTAACATCCAGCATTGCCTGATGACGAGATAGAAATCTCGAAACATAGAAATTTCCGTGTTGCAATGTACTTTTAATTCATAAATAAATGATTGTCAATATACAAATATATATATTTAAGTAATGGTTACTAATGGGAGTATATTCCACGGTTAGATATCCACTTTTAAAAGTGCTCAGTACAAAAGTAGATAGCTATAATGTTTCGGTGTTAAAACACCATCATCAAGCATTAAAATGTGGTTAATTTATTTTGTAATATATAGATAAGGAGATTTAAAAAATAAATAAGTTCAGCCAATAAGATGAATTAAGTGGAGTGGGAGGTAATAACACTTCAAAGAAGGGTGTGTGTATGATTCAACTGGACGGTAGTGTAGTAAATGTTTTGCCGCATAAATTTAATTACTATTATTATTTTATTTGTACTCATGAACAAATCCCCTTATAATTTAAACAATTTAGCTTCTTGAAATGATATTTTTTTTAATTACTATTATTATTTTATTTGTACTTATGAAAGAAATTCACTTAAGTATTTATTTTAATATCTCAGTTCATTTTTGAATTTTTGATTTTATTTTATCTTTTCCAATGTTTGAATTTGTCTTCTCTTTTTTTCTTTTTCGTTTTTCCTTTTATTTATTTTTTCTGCTTTATCTTTTTCTTCTGATTTAAAATTTGACATGTATGGATTCATTTTTTAAAATTTTTTTTATTGTTTCACCCCAAGCAAGGCGGTAACGCCACTGATGTGAAGGAGGCTACATAAGAGAAAAAGATTAGATAGGAGGAGAGTAAAGAGAAAGACGAACCAGTTACAGGAGGTGTTAGAGAAAGGAGCAAGAGAAGGATGGAAATACAGATGGGATGACATTTGCAAAGGAAGAGAGAAACGAAAAAATATACAGAACTGGAGTCAAGTAGTTAATAGATGGGTATTTACATTGCATTTAAATTCCTGGACGTTGTAGCTGTCAGGAAAGCAAGAATATGGAAGAGAGTTCCACAGACAGGAAGTGTGAGAAAAGAAGCTGATGGAGTAGAATTGTCGGCTGCATTTGGTTGATCTAACTGTGAATGGGTGGGACCCAGTTGCCATTCTGGTTGCACGAGTAAACTCATGTGGCAGGGGCACCAGTGACTTAAGTTCGTCGGAGCAGAAGCCATGAAAATATTTGTAGAAGCCACATAACGTCAGTGAGAAAGCAGCTTGAGTAGAACTGCTAAGTCGATACCTACTACATTACTGATTTTTCATACTGTGAAGCATTTACTACACTACAGTCTAGCTGAATCACACACACACACACACACACACACACACGGTGTTATTAACTCCAACTCTACTTAATTCATTTCATTGGCTGACTTAGTTTTTATTTCTTCATTGTTTTTTTAATCTCATTATCTATAAATTACAACAATAAATTAAACACATTTTACTGCCTGATGACACTGTTTTAACACTGAAACTTTATAGCTATTAAGTGACAGTATGTCATTATTCTTCTTCTTATTATTATTATTACAATTACCATATATATATATGCGTTAGATAAGATCCCCGTAAAGTTAACGTCAGATATTGCTTGTTCAGGTCCATATCAACCATATCTATTAGACAACATAATTCTGAGACAGGCTGAAGAAAGATATCTGGTGTTGCATCAGTGTCCTTTTAGTGCTTTAGCTAAGCAAGGCTTAATTTGTACTTCATGTACAAAGTGACTTAAATTCATGTTTGTTTTTTGCACATTGTTACTCCTTTGGATTCTCCAGAGAGGCTGGCGGAAACATTGAAGGATATTCTATGCTCACTGGATGTAATATACTGTTGAAGAAGGTCAATAGGTTGTATTGAAATCAGCTGAGATTACGCAGTACATTTGAACAATTGCCGGAAAAAATGATAAACATAAAATTAAGTCAGCAACAATTTTGTTTTTCTCACCAGTAGATCTCTTAGGTTGCCCATATACTTTTGTTTTTCGATGTTTGTCCTCATGCCCAGAATAATTTGAGAAAGAACAATACAAATGCTACCTCCGACGAGCTTAGCTCACTGCTGCCCCCATTACAAAAATTTTCTTAGTCAACCAGACTGGCAATGAAGTCTCACCATTTTACAGTTAAAACAACTAAATGCAGCCGTCACTTCTACTTCAATAGCTTCTTTTCACGCACATCCTGCTGTGGAATTCCTTTCCGTATGCTTACTTTCTTGATAACTACAATCTCCTTGAGTCTAAATGCAATGTCAGTTGCCATCTCTTATTCACTTGATTCTAGTCCTTCTCTTGTCTTTTCCCCAACACCCCTTGTATCTTTTTATTTTCCTTTTTCTACTCTATTCTTACAATTGTTTTCAAACCAGTATTCTTATCCTTCTCTTACTCTTTCTCTGACACCCCTGTAAACGGTTCCTTGTTTTTTTCGTTCTCCTCCTATGTAAACATTCACTCTCCTCTTATGTAGCCCCCTGCGTACCAGTAGCGGTACTGCCTTGCTTGAGGTGAAACAATTCAAAATAATACCTTTATTCTATAAACAATGCAAAATCATTTGATAAAGTAACAAAGAAAAGTTTGAACTGATGGGTCGGCTTGATTTCTTTGGCAAGTGTTTTAGAACAATGGATTAAATAGCAGGACAGATTGGGTTCTATAGCCTTAGTTAACAACCAGTCTACTGCAGAAAGTAAAGGCAACGTTCTACGAAAAAATCTTCTGTCCAGTCTGTCATGTCTCTTTCGAAATATGATTGCCCATGCGTTTCTCACGTATGACACTTAACTGATTAATTAGAACAATTCTGAACTTAAACCGAAAGCAAACCGCCTGTGTACAGAGAGAAAATTAATTCAGTAAATATATAGAGGTATAAGACGAGGGTGTGTCTTCTCAGTGCATTATTTAACCCATAGAGTGAAGTGATTCTGAGAGAATTAAAAGTTCTACCAAGATTCATTATTGGTTGTCACAATCTTAACATAAGATATTCAAATAACACAGTGTTGATAGCAGACACAAATGGTAGACTAGAGGCACTCTTACAGAGGTTAAAGGAAAGCGAGAAGAAAGGATTAACCCTCAATTGTAAGAAGACAATGTATGGTCATCAGTAAAAGAAACACCCCAAGATGTGAGCTATGAATTGGAGACACCGACATCAAGCAATTAAAAACATTTAAGTGTCTAGGAAATGTTTTAACAGAAACTGGAAAATTAGACAGCAAAATTTCAATGTACAGTAACATAGCGAAAAATACCTTTCTAAAGTTAAGCAAAATATTAAGAAACAGGGAAATTTCGTTAGAAACAAAGAAAAAAATACTAAATTTTTATGTAACATCGGCTTTCCTATATGGCAGTGAATACTTGACAATCTCCTCATAGATGAAAAAGAGCTTTGCGCCAAGAGAAATTTAGTTATACAGAAGGATACTGAGAATTACATGTACTGAACACGTGAGCGACGATGATGTTTTCAGTAAAAATCGAAGCAAAAAAGAACACTTATACTTAAATCCAAAAAGTTGAAATTTATAGGGCCCATAATGTCGAAAGAGGTCGAAAGAGAAGATATTGGAAGAGCTGCAGAACGAAACGGCAAGAATCCTACCTTACGATCTTGGGTACATTGATCACCGAACAGGGAGTAAGATAGATGGTGAAAAGACATACTTTAATATCAACATTGATGAATTATTTAGTAAATGAACCGAGGGTACCTTCAGTAACGCAAACGCTAAATAAACTTCTAAACCAACAGTCAAATGGAGTTGGACTAAATTATTCTCTAGAAAATAAAAGTCTGTTTTAGCTCATTTATTAAAATGACCCATATTGTCTTAGAATTCGAGTTCAAAAACCCTTTAAGATCTAGGATTTTCTCAACTTCACTTTTATTTTGAATTGTCAACATTTAATTTTATCCTCATTATATTTTACTTATAAAAAGAATTTCTAGAATGTCTCCCTATTCCTTATCTAAAATTTCGCCCCATAGATTCTAAAATTCCTCTCATGGCAGCCGAGTGCCTTCCTTTTGAGAATCATTGATCTAGCCTTTATCCCCAATGAATATTATTTAAAGAAATTTGATCGCGCGTATTTAAAATAATTACGCTAATGATGACTTTATCAGACATTAATAAGTCGGATTTTTTCTTTTCCAACTTGCAAATATCACCTAATCCTTTACAAGACTATATTACAAAGAAAAGTTTACTGGATGAGAAGTTTTACTTGTTCATGTAGATATGTTGAAAAAGTTGACAAACAACAATTGGAAAAGAAAAGAGAAAAAATTCGTGAGGATTTCAAGATGTTTCCGACATTTCTAACTGATAAAAGAATACATTTTATCATATTATGAATTTCTTTTCTATACATTATCAATCCCAGAACCTAGGTGACCGCGCGCTCACAAATATTGCTTTGTCGAGGTGGATGGAAGAAGCTGGTTGCTGGAAAAGAAATATGTATAACAGGTGATTTATTTGCTATTATCGTGTATAAAGAGACCCATTATAAAAGCCTTGACGTGCGTGGGTACGAGTTTATTTATGAGAGTGGGTAAAGGTATACATGAAGTTGTCGTTTTAGGTTTGGTTATTTATGCAAGTCGATTTAGGAGTGTGTTTTACGAGCGACAGTCATCAGCGTTATAAAACAGACATCTTGAAACGACGTTTAAAGTGAAGCTATCTTTGCGTGTCACAGTTTGAGAACTGAGGACGGGCCTTCTTGCCGGTCAGTTGTTGATTTTGAGAAGCAAGCAAAACTAATGTTAACTTTTTGATGTTCACTTAGTTTTTCCTTTTGCATTCTACGATAAAGAAGAGAAGCGTGTTGTAACAGAGTAGCGGATATTGGGGGCCAGATAACAATTTTATAAGTGTATGAGCATCGTAATCTTGTGTGTTACGAGCAATCTAGCAAATGCATGGGTCGTGTGAAAAGAGTAAAAGACGCTGGTGCTATGAGTATGGTAGGAATTTAGTAGTGTGAGCTCTACAACTGAAAGCTTGGATATGCTATATGGGAGTTGTTGTGTCCATAAATAAAGACATAATTATAAATTAATAATATTGTCACGGTACCGTGCCCAGAAACAAATAAAAATTAATTATAGTGTCAAAATATAATTGTAATTATCATTTATTCACTCATTATAAACCAATGAAAATCGACCGCACTTTTTCTCTCTACACATCCAAACATGTGACATTCTCACTATTGAACAAGCAGTAAACACGGACATGCCGTTAAAACATGCGTCAATAAAAATTCCATCCCCTTTTCCTTTCTCAGTTCATCATAGTAACATTTATCTTTTAGAACTCAATAAAAGTTCGAGAAAAGAAAACCCAAAACACTTCTTGGATTTTCATAGCTAAATTTTCTGGACATTAATTGCACACATCTAAAAATACATTACAAAAAATAATTCCTAGATTTTTATTTTTTATCTTACCCTTCTGTCAGATTCCGGTCCTTATTTGATCTAAATTTGACCCCAAATTCACAATTTTACTCAGTATTAGTGTCTGTCGCGTCTCCAAGACCACATAACAACCAGATAATAAATAATGTTTTTGTTAATTCCAAGTCACACTGTTTCTCCTTTTTATGAGTATTTGTCTATATATAAATGTTAGACGGGGAAAATTATCCACTCAGAGTTATAACTCCACTACAGAGTTATTAAGAAAGAAACAGAAGTGTCAGTGGAAGGAGCTAAGCTTGGGAACAAGTAGACAGCAGAGAAGGCACTAAGGACATTATGTTTCACTGCAGGCTAGCTTCAGGATTGTCCCATTAAACAAAACTTTAGCGTATTTAAGAACCGGTTGAGCATACAAGCAACGACGAAGTGTTAGAAAGAATGTCAACAAAAAGGAAATTGATGCTGAGCATCAGGAAGAGACAACTGAAGTTCCTGGGACATGCAATGAGGAAGGAGAGCCTGGAGAACCTGATACTGACTGGACAGATAGAAGGAAGGAGCGACAGAGGAAGGCAGCGGATAACATATTTGCAGGGTCTGATCAGGTGGATGACGGAACGGGGGTTGCCAGGAGCAACAGAAGCAAACATACTAAGAACCACAAGGGATAGGGAGACGTGGAGATCCATGATCGCCTACGTCCTGAAGGGACAGGGCACATATAAGAAGAAGAACTAAAACTGATGACATAGTAATTGTGAGTTCAGTCCCTGGTGTTCCGATTTGTACCACGTGGACACATTACTAAGGACAGTAGGATATATGCCAAGACAAGGACAATGGAACGAACACAATCTATCTACACAGATTAAAACTTTCAGTTCAAAATTCCCTGAAGGTTAATCCGATCGACACATACCTGAAGAAGGCCGGAGAGTAGAAAGAACAAAACATTTTGATGTAACAATAATGTAAACTAGAAAAACACGTGAAAATTTCACGGTTTTTCCTTATTTTATTTTCTGACGAATCTTATTTCTTCAGGTAATGATTGTATAAGCACATGGTGTGTCCTTTGAATATAAAATATCCATAAAAATTTCCCTATAGCATCGTCTATTTCCGCTAAACATTTTTTACAAAATATTGCAATAACAATGATAAATATGAATGCTCGTCGTTATTTTAAGAAATGGGTACAAATGAAAAAAAAAAT
Source organism: Ascarosepion bandense (assembly GCA_037127315.1). NCBI lineage: Eukaryota > Metazoa > Mollusca > Cephalopoda > Sepiida > Sepiidae > Ascarosepion > Ascarosepion bandense. The sequence goes on from JBBBDQ010001777.1 coordinate 28,039, forward strand.
GAAATTGACGACTTTTTCGTTTCATTGAAACAGACGTTAAACACTTACACTCCTGAACAAAAATTTAAGACCACTTAAAATCTTCAAAAAGAAAATTTTTTTTTACGGATAAATTTTAAAGTCTTCCCACTTAAGGTTACCAATACTACAATCTAAAAGGTTATGGAAACAAAAAGCTACATTCCAAACATTTTATTTAGAAATTTACATTTTTATAAAATGAGGCGATTTACGCATGATCAAAATTATAAGACCGAGGGTATAAATTCTTAGATCTATGGTAATTCCAATGTTTTTAGTTCAGTTAGAGATTAGCAATCACTGCATAAAGGTGTTACCATGCCTAAAGCAAGCAAACTTACCAGAGTTGAGCGTTCTCGAATTCTAGATTTCCATAAACAAGGTTTGTCACAGCGGGCGATCGCAGCTAAGGTAAATCACAGTAAAACTGATTTGCAACTTTCTAAAGAACAGTGAGAATTATGGAAAAGCAAAATCCTCTGGTAGGCCACAAAAAATTTCTCCTGCATTGAATAAGAGAATAAGACGGGTTGTTATGAAAGAGGCGGGACTTTCTTCTAGTCAAATGAAGGCAGTCACAGATGCTGATTGCAGTCCCGTAACCATCAGACGACACTTACGACAAAAAGGCATGTTAAATAAAAAGCCTAAACAAATTCCTAGGCTGCTTCCACGTCACAAGGTGGACTACTTAAAGTTTGGTTGTGAATACCAAACATGGGACGTTGAAAAGTGGAAGAAAGTCCTGTTTTCTGATGCGAAAAAATTTAATCTAGATGGTCCTGATGGCTTCCAACGATAAACATGCCTCATGAAATTTTCTCCACACGTCATAGTGGTAGAGAGTCCCTAATGGTATGGGGTGCCTTTTATTACAGAGGGACGATGGAGCTCCAGGTGGTGCAGGGTTGTCAAACAGCAGCTGGTTATGTTAGCATGCTACAAAAAGCATCATTGATGATGGTGAGACATCGTTTGTGTGTGGATGGATGGTTATTCCAACAGAATAATGCTGCAATCCACACTGCAAGACGGACCTTGACCTTTCTACAAGAAAGTGGGGTCCAACTCTTGGGACATCCTGCATGCTCACCAGACTTGAACCCAATTGAAAATGTTTGAGGATGGATGACAAGAGATGTTTATCGAAATGGCAAACAATATTCAACAAAAAATGAACTTCGTGAAGCCATCTTCAGAAGCTGGAGCAACATCCCCCGCACCTTAATGAAAACGCTTATTTCTAGCATGCCCGACAGAATTTTTGAAGTCATCAAAAGCAGTGGAGGTAGAACTCATTATTAAATTTAGTTGTTGAATGTTTTCATACAATTTTTGTGCAATTTCGTAGAATTTTTATCTCTGGTCTTATCATTTTATTCATGTGTAAATCGCCTCATTTTATAAAAATGTAAATTTCTAAATAAAGCTTTTTGTTTCCATAACATTTTAGAGTGTAGTATTGTAGTATTGGTAACCTTAAGTGGGAGGAGTTTAAAATCTATCCGTAAAAAAAAATATTTCTTTTTTAAGATTTTTAAGTGGTCTAAAAATTTCGATCAGGATTGTATTTCTTTTTTCTTTCTTCCTTCTTTCTTTTGTATGTCTTCTTTTTCTACGCAATCAAAACAGAATACTCCATTATCTATGAGATATTGGTAGAAGTTTTTAAACACTTCTATCATCCCTTCCTTCCTTCTTTCTTTCATAATGTACGTCTTACGAACATTTCTTTTAATAATAATTTTAAAGTAATTCAGCAGACGATGGTTTAGCGTAACTTTTTTGTGGGGTATAATTCGGTTTCTATCGTTCGATACTGTGTATCTGAAAAATGCTGCTTTTATCGAGGCCACCTTGCATTTTGGAATTTTTGTGTCCGATTAAAGTGTAGTATCTGTTCTTACCAGTTTGATTTGATACTCTCTCTTTCTCTCTCCCGTTTTTGCTTCTTTCTTTCATTTTCTCACTGAAACCAAGTAATATCATTTCCCCTCTTTTCACGTAATCAAAAATCGGAATAGTTCATTATTTATGAGATAATGACAGAACATAACGGTCGTGCAAACAAATATAGGGACAAGTACAATTATAATAAGATAATTATAGCACTCCACCCTAGAAATTCTTCGATTGTAAAAATATCCAAGGTGTTGCGTCCAGTGGGAAAAAGACTTGGTGTTATGAAGAAGAAAACAGTGACTTGCGTGTTGTGAGTAGTATGTTTGAGTATTTCTTACCGAGAAATTGTAATTTTTTTCAAGTTCTGTCATCTGAAATAATTAAAAACTTTGTTTTGAATGGATATTGAATTAGTTGTTTCTACAACCTGTTACATCACGAGAGGAAGTTATTACAAGAATATGACTGATGGAAGCAATGCTGTAAACTTTGATTATAATGTAAGTCGAATCGTTATCATTTCTTCCATTTTTCATATATCAGGAGAAGGTTCCACTCACTGCAACTTCGTGAAACAGACTCCTGCGTGGGTGTTTTCCTGAACATTACAATCTTGACCTCTTCGAGTCGGCGCTCAATCGTTACCTTCTGACCCTCATAAGCCTAATTTCTTACGACCGTCTGTTTTATCCATATTACACCCGTCATTTATCATAATTATTTGAAACAATTTTCAACTTTGAGTGGCTCTTGAGCCTTTTAATGTGTGAACTTTATTAAAAAAGACAAACATATAAGGACACAAGGAACGACTAAAAACATATATAGAAAGGAAGCAAATGTCATTTTCAGTGTTTATTAGTCATGCCAACAAATCCTTAGATTTGTAGTTAGATGATAATACATCAGTTACGTGACATTTATAGAAAAACGGCGCTGTATTAAAAAAAAAAACAAAACAAACAAAAAACAAAGAGTTTCACACAGGGTTTGGCAGTCAGGTAGGAACTATTATTTCAGTAACTTACTTTTCCCCTAATTTTCCCCCCCCCCTCTCTCTCTCTCTCTCTCTCTCTCTCTCTCACACACACACACACAGAGGTTTGAAACGCTTGATGTCATCTACAGTAAATCTAGTCTATTTGGAAACTTTTTGTTACCTTTATCCGGCGTTACTATTTAAAATTTTTAGCATTTTTTCGGGCATATTTGCGACTCATTTTCAACTAAAATAAGTAGATATTTAAGTATTTTAGAGGGAAACTTAAGTTGAAATGTTCTGGACACATGATGAAGAAATGGGACTTTAAATGAGTATTTAACACTCGCAGGATATTCTGAATGCAATGAAACCAAAAGAAAACAGTGATAACCAGCTTAAGAAGTTTGTGTGAATGACCGCCAAAACAATGGCAAAGAGACATGGTAAAGGATTAAAAAGTTATAGGAAACAACGATAGACAGAAGTTGTGAAAAGTCATGAACACTTATATCTTGAAATTAATATGGCACATAAAATAAGATGGCAAAAACACAATATATATTTCTATCGAAATATATTTCGTCAGGTTCTTTGTGTGCCAATAAGAACTCGTCATCATATTAAATGGTAGAATTGTTACATTTTAGTATTTGTAGGTAATTTGAAAGTTCAAAACCTGTCAGTATCAATACATTCTTCCGAATTAATTTGTCTTAATACTTTTTTCGTTGAACTATTTCCATTGCTTAACCCAGGCATTGAACTCACGACCTTCAAATAAGAAACAATTTATCCACTAAGCCATTGGCATTTAGAAAGCTTATTTATGATGTTTCCTTTCTGGAGAGTTATTAAAGTATAAATTTGAATTCGATAGAGCCTTGTTCGAATTCCGGTTGAATTTGTTGCATGCACTTACGCGCAAATACTCTTAGGGAAGGTATTAATCCATCTCTTCTCCCTCCAGTTATAGGTTGAATAGCAGGACAGATTAGGGTCTATAGCCTTGGTTGGCAACCAGTTTACCACAGAAAGTAACGGCAACCTACTACGGGAAAATCTTCTGCCTAGTCAGTCACGCGTCGAAAGAGGCATGACTGCCCTAGCGTGTATCACATACGACATTTAACCGACTGGTTAAAAGGCTACTTTTTCAAACGTCACCTTCTTAAATTTTGTTTTCTAGCTAAGATTTTAACGTCATCCTTTTCTTCGCCCCATATGATCAGCCATAACTAATTTCATAGTTTCACCAAGGATTAAGACTTTAATACTTATCTTTATAGTTGGTAGTTTCGATTTTGAATTCATTACTACGAGTGGATGAAATAACAAACAAAACAGTTTATGGTCATATTATGCAATCTTGTCAATATACAGTTGTTGTAAATTTGACAGAAATTAGCAGCTTTTTGAATTCTGTCAATCAACCTGATATTGTACTTCTGCTGAGGGGTAGGGAAACTGATGTTTGCCGAGTAATTGTTATTCTGGATGGCCTTCTTTATATTTTCATCTTAGTTGTCAGTTCTGTTGAAACGGATATCTATTCGGGCTGTAAAGATGATAAGAATCTCATGTATTATCCGGTGAATATTAGCTTAAGCTACACTAGGTGTATGGGAAGAATTCTTAATCCAAGAAAGTTTATCCCCTATTAATTTTAGGTGTACAGCCTTATCACGTTGAAACATAGGTTTCCATATGATCATCCAATCCCCGTTCGGTTCATTATATTCACTTATACGCAAATACCATGGAAAAGGTATGAATTCGCCTCTTCTTCCCACAGCTATGGATTAATTAGTAACAGTTTTATCACTAAAGTATTATTAACTAAAAAGAATTCCTCCAATATAAAAATATTTTCTGGTGTCAAACTTGTAAAGGGTTCCGCCTGATGATCGCCATTGCATGAAACTAGCGGATTTGGCATTATTATTATTATATTATATTTAGTGTCTGTCTATTTTAACATTGAGCCCAATATATATATATATATATATATATATATATATATATATATATATATATATATACTAGCAGTATAGTCCGGCGTTGCTCGGGTGTAATGAAAGCTTTAAAACTAATCCATAGTCCTGGAGCTCAGACTCTTTGGACGTTGGCACGAAAGACTAAAAAGCAATAGTTGTTTCTAGTTAAAGTGAAACCGTAGACTGAAAGAAAAATGAATGGATGTAAGTCAAATTTTGATTTCCTGGTATTGATATCAAATTTTCTGTACTATTGTAAGAACTGCAATCTTGAAACTTCTGAATATCGTTTCTTATGTCTTTGTCTATGAGTCTGTCAAATTTGATTAAGATCGGACCACTCCTTCTATAACCCGATTTTTTCGATTATCGATTTTCGATATTTATCGGGGCTACCTCGACACAAAACCTAGCTAAGAACACTCGCGTACGCTTATAGTACAATTGTGTAAATTTTCAAGAAAATCGGTTCAGCCATTTCGGAGTTTATAGGTAACGGATACACAGACACACACACACACACACACACAGACAAAGTTCCATTTATAAATAAGTTTATATATATATATATAGAGAGAGAGAGAGAGAAAGAATATATTTGACCTACATTTTAAGAGTGTGTCGTAGTGAAGAAGTTTGGATACCAAATAATCCTGATCATTCAGAAAAATATGTTTACATTGTCTTCGTGTTTTTTCGAAGGTTTTGATGCTTTAACAATGTTTATCTTGGTAAATAAATTTTAATCGTATCATGCATGCCTTCTTAATTTTTTTTAGCATTGTTTACGAAGTACCACATTGAATTATAGAGTGTGTTCTTCGGTCAGGGACCAAGTCAAAAGTACGTGAAGACAATCATTTAACTGTCCAAGCAAGAAAAAGTTTTATCTTTGACCTTACGAAGAGCATCAGGTTACTTTGAGATTTGGAATGCCCCATGAGTTCACACTTATTAACTTTTCTCTTAGTTAAATCATTGGCAAAGAGGCGAACCAAACTTTCTCATTGCCAGACGAACGAACTTCCACTGATTAACACTTTGCGTCAATGCAAACGGACAACAACGCATAACCATTAGCAAACCTAAAGAAGGGTTGGGTGTTGCGGTCTACTCTTTTTGGCAAGTTTTGGAGATGGTATTTAGGAGAAGTAGTACAATTAAGTTGTATACAAAATTAGCTGTGCCATTTATAATTAATTTTGTAATGTTGTCTTTGTTCAAAATAGCCGAGAATTAGGAAGGCCGTAGTTAGAGAGAGTATTTAAAGAACAGAAGACTAGCTAGGGAAAACAAAGATTATTAAATACTTACACAGAACGGAAAAAACTTGAGCAAATCACTGACTACCCAAATCCTACTCTAATGTCGCCGCTTGCTATATTTATAAGTAGGAGCAGTCCGTTGTCACAAAAGTAGGGAAGAGCAAGAAGTAAGCTGAGCCCTACTCTACAACATCTAAATTTACTTTCTGGTTAAGTAATAGGCATTTACTTTGAGTGTTACAATATGAGTTAGTTATTTAAGGAATTGTTTTTCAGTGGCTATAATGTTATTGTAATATAATTTCCTCCTAAACTTTGTCATTTATTAAAAATATATATTTTCTAAGTAGTTTGAAATATATTTTCCATATTTTTTATTTTGTTGCTGCATTCTTTTTGTTTGTAATTAAAGTAAAATAAATGGCAGATGCGTTCTCCAGTCTTGGTGTTATCTAAAGTTTTGATATATTATAAATATTCCATTAGACGAGTACTTATAGTGTTGTCGGTTAAGATCACAACCTTTTAATCAATATTTTCCCGGACTTCGTATTATTGTCTGAAATTCTGAAATAGATAATAATCAGTATAGCGTGAAATATTTGAATGAATATCATTATCATTACACAGACTTCTTTCAATGAATCTCCGGTATTTTCAATCACTTTTTCTTCAAAGCAGTTTCGAATATACAGCAAATCTTCAACGTTTGGATCGATGAATTCGTCAATGGGAATTGGTGACAGAAATACTGGAAGGAAAAATTGGTCAGAGTTCAAAGATTACAAGATGCAGCATCTATTCGAACACAATCGTTATTGTCTTAGTGCTGCGAATTTCTGGATGAAACCATATGTTTCTTGTTGCATGAAATATCACCGAAAAGACATTATTCTGAACCAATTTACCGGCAAAGAAAGTATTAACTTAGAGACGATGTGGGAGGTTGTTGTACTTGATAGTTGGAAGTTTTCTCTAATGTAATTATCTCAGATAATAAAATAAAACTCACGCTAATGAAGCAAAAATAACGAATTTGAAAACAATGATTCACTCTTCATCGATAAAAAACCAAAGCCGTTTGAAGAAGATGCTGTTTTTTCATGAGACCTGTCTCTTCAGGATTCGGTTGATTATGATTCTCCACAACTTCTTATTATTTGTAGCTCTAATTAATTTTTGTTTCATGACTAAATATATGACTCTCTGTTTCGCAATCTATTTACAAAAGTTAAGTTACTCGCTGTTTCTTTCTGCTCTCTTGCCTTCTATTATTGGGTACTAGCAGTATAGCCCCGGCGTTGCTCGGGTGTAATGAAAGCTTTAAAACTAATCCATTGTCCTCAGCTCAGACTCAGCCTAAAGAATATTTGTGAAGTTAAGTGAGAATTGGATAAAAATTGTGGATTTGTATAAAGGACATACAGACAGATAAACAGACACATACACACAAACATATTGCCTTATATATATATATATATATATATATATATATATATATATATATATTATTGATTTTTTGCATTATTGTAAGAACTGCAACCTTGAAACTTCTGAATATCGTTTCTTATGTCTTTGTCTATGAGTGTATCAAATTTGATTAAAATCGGACCACTATAACTCGATTTTTTCGATTATCAATTTCGATATTTATTGGGGGTACCTCGACACAAAACCTAGCTAAGAACACTCGCAGACGCTTATAGTACAACTGTGTAAATTTTCAAGAAAATCGGTTCAGCAGTTTCGGAGTCTATAGGTAACGGATACACACACACGCACACACACACACACAAAGTTCCATTTATAAATAAGTTTAGATAGATGACGATAAACTACTTCCAGTAAAAAGGCCTCTGATTGGGAGAATTGAGGTTTTGAGGATTGTAGAATCACCTCTTAATTACTGCTGTTCTCAGGTCTACTCTGACCCGGAGTGGTAGCACCTGTTAGGGTCCCAACTATGGACCAATAATGACTCCCCAAACAATACCAAAACACAATGAAAGTATAAAAATACGTATTTTTAGTAAAAATGCCAGCAACAAATTTTTATAAAAAAAATTATCAACATTACTTATCAATATTAAAATGGCTAAGAATGTACATTTATAGTAATGTGACAAACAGTATGTACGTTGTGGTGCAGTGGATATCATCTCGGAACAAGAAATCGAAGAGCCGAGTTCGAATTCCGATTCATTTCGTTGATTACGTGCAAATATCCTTAGAAAAGGTAAGATCCTGTCACTTCTCCCTCCAGCTATGGGTTAAATAGCAGGATAGATTGGGTTCTGTAACCTTTGTTAGCAACCAGTCTACCACAGAGATTAATGGCTACCTACTGTATGAAAATCTTTTTCCCAGTCAGTCATGTCTCTTTTGAGACATGATCATCGAAGCGTGTATCAGATATGATACTTAATTGACTGACTGAACAACAACAAATTTTAAGGCAAAATGGTGAGCAATTCATTTTATCATAGAATTACCAACCATACATTTTATCTGTAGTTAGATGGATACAATTGTTTTCAAAATATATTAAGCTGAAGCCACAAAACTGTTCAAACTCCTTAGATTTTGGTATTAAATATCTCATATGCTGCTAAACAAAGTCAATCAACCAAACATAATTGTCCAGGGAGAATTAAATTTTCTAAATCCTAATTTGTCGTTAAGTGTCCCTGAAATTTCGACTCTCTCTTTTTGAATCTAGGTGCTAATTTTTGTTTCCATTTTCCTTAAAACCTTCTTGTTTCTTACATGCTTCATCCATTGTATTCTCAGAATCCTTTTGTAGAATCACATCTCAGTTGCTGCTAATCTCATCCTCTTCTTCTGTGAAGAAATTATCCAGCATTCATTGTCATATAGGACAGAAGAATTGATATTACATAGCCATTCCGCATTCGGTTCTTTGTTTGCAGCAAACTACTACACAGCAACTTCATCTCTTTCATACTTGTGATAGATAAGGATTCTTATTTATAACCTTTAAACTCTATGGACAGGGACTCGGCTGAGAAAGAGAGACAAGCTTTCTACTTTTGGTCATTGTGCAACTCTGTCAAGGCTCCGTCTACAGACAGACACTTGGCTGAGAAGATTAGACCAGCTTAGTTCCCATTCCCGTGTATTGCAGTGGCTGGGCAAATTTTGTGGGTTCCTCACGTAAAACCCAACCTTGTTTAAGATCCTGTCTCAGTGGGTGGGTGGAATTTGGGTAAATACTCGGATTTCCACTCGAACTCGAACTCTCAGGGCTCAGTTTACGGACTGCAACAGAGAAGCTGTGGACAGAGAGGCTCTCTGCCTTTGCGCAGAGTTCAAGTCAGTCGTGACTCATTCTAAAGACAGAGATTCGGCTGAGAATAATAGACAGACTGGAATTTGAACTCGGCTCTTTGATTTCTCGTTCTGGGCCGATATCCACTGCACCACAACGCACCTCCTCCTCTTAAACTAATAATGATTTAATAATAGATTAAAGTGATATGTTTTAGATTTTTTTATATTATCCTCAAACTAATAATGATGGAAAAATCTATAATTCTGACGGACAGAATAATAAACTTAAAGAAATTCCTACATTTCGCATTTTGTCCCTACAATTAAAAAAATCATTTCACCCCATGCAAAGTAATAATGCCTCTAAGACGCAAGTGGTTACTGAAAATAAAAGAGGGCGAGAAGAACTTAATGAAGAGAAAGGATAATAAAATAATGGATACAAAAATCGGAAGAGAGTTCCACAGATCAGAAGTATGACAAAAGGAATTATTATTAGAATGTGGTTACATCTAACTACATCTAGATTTAATTGACAATCAAGTAGTATGTCACAATTCATACAGTCAAGGCACCAAGAGAGAAAGATTATCATAATAAATACCATGAAAATATTTATAGAAAAGACCATGTCACAGCAACGGGAAGGTGAAAGAATGGGAAATACCATCACAGACCATTTTTTGATTTTTTTCAAGAATCTCAAGCAACCTATCAGAGCTGACAGTAATATTCAATGCACGGAAATTATTTTGTCGGACTAATTAGGGATTAATTGTTGGAATTAGTCTTACATATATATAATGGGGTGCAAAGAAATAAAACAAAAATAAAATGCCACATTGAGAAAATATATTTAAAGATAAATGACTCTGTATCATCTTTATCTATCTATCTATCTATCTATCTATCTATCTATAAAAAGAGAGAGAGTGTGTGTGTGTGTCTGTGTGTGTGTGGGGTGTTTGTATGTCCCCATTGTAACGAACCCTAGTCCTTTCAAACCCTTGGTTTGATTTCAACCAAAATTGAATCACTTGCTCATCATGACATGAAACTTTGATGTAAATAAACATTTTCCAATCGATTTACAGGCTACAGCAAAAATCACCCAAAACACTTAGAATTTGCGAACTCTTTTCCTCCGAGACGCCTTTTGTGAGTTCAACTAAAATCGGGTAACTTGTAGATCACGGTCCGAACCTTTGATGTACACAAATCCTTTTCGAATCAATAAACAGGGTTTGTCAAAAATCAACGACAAACATAATTCTAGGTGGTCTTTTGCGCACTTTTATGCATTTTTCCAAGAGGCTTTACTCAAACTCAACCAAAATCGAGTTCCTGGTAGATCAAGGTCTGATGCCTTGATATACTAACAAAAAGTTTCACTGACACACACGATGCTGCAAAAATAAATGGAAACTTGGATTTTGCGATCGTTTATTTCTTGAAACATCACAACGTCATTGCATTACATTACAGGCCCCCGTTCTTTCAATTGTACAAATATAATTCACATTTACTGAAAAATTAGCCAAATATGAATCCCGTTTTACAAATACAACAAAACCAATACTTACTTGCATTTTTTAACTTACGCGCCACGGCAACCTCATAGTGGATATTTTTGAATATGCATTGGACCTTTTTCATTTCAACATAACCACTAAAAAACTCCGAGCAACGCCGGGCTATACAGCTAGTATATATATATAAGCCATCCAACATCATTCAGTTTGCTATAACTTTTGTTTATCTTTATCTTGCTAAAGTTTTTAAGTATTCCATATTGCATTAGCAGTTTTGTTAAGAAACGAAATATGTTGTATGATCCGAGACGTAATTCTATTGTGAAATATTCAGAAATTCAAAAATTAATTCACATTCTTAAATTTGATTTCTCTCACCCACCTCACTATATATATGTAAAAGTGATTCCATCAATAAAACTCTCATCTGAGGAAATTGTTTCTAGGCACAAAATGCGTAACATAGGATAGTGTTTATTTTGTTATAGAATTATATATATATATATACATATATATATAATCCACTTCATACATATATATATGTATATGTTAAAGAAAAGAAGAAAGAAATTCTTGTATTTTTATTTTCAGTGTTGAACTGATGTGTCTATAAAAAGTTTGAAAAAATTAGCAGATTTCAAACAACCCAAAAAATGGATGCATCATCTCTCCTTAAATTCAGAACACTCAAAATTATAATGATTCTGTTTTAAAAGCATCGAATGATAGTGATTTACCAATGGAAATCAAATAACGTAAAAGTAAAAATAGCAAAATTTCTTTTTCGTTTTCTTCATATCTTATTCTCTGGTGAATCTTTGATAAAAGTGAAACATGTTAGAATAATAAATGTTTCCTATGTGATCTTTATCTTATCATTGTGTCAGATACCCATCTGTTTTTATATAATAAAGTACCAGATAATATATGACTAATAGTGAAAATAAATATACATAACAAATTAACAGTTAATGAAATTCAGTTTTAAGGTATAAATAATTAATAAGGATATGTTTATAGTTTATAGCAAATAGTAACGTATTGAGATAATTTTAGATGTATTTAAGAGTGTGGATAACCTTATGAAGGCAGTAAGTAGTAATTTCATTCCATTGGTTTAATAAGTTAGTTCTTAGAGTTTAATTATATGAGTTTTTTCAAGTAATAATTTACATGTTCTAGCTTCTATTTTTCTAGGAGTTTTATTTTTATATGTGTGCGTGTCAGTGTGCCTGTATGTGTGTTTAAAATAAGACATAGAATTTCAACAATGTTTTTAAAAAATTGCCAAACTTTCAAATGAAATGAAATCATTAGTTTGACATGAACTAAAAATTATAAAGAAAACATGCAAAATAAATATTAATGACCTTTTTAAAAAATTACTCATTTTTTCTTCTTTAATCATGAGAAACATAAGAGTAGGAATAAAGTACTATGATTCATAACATATGTACACAAATACACATGTCATTCTTTTGTTTTTGGACCTGAAGAATCACTTCTATCTTAAAAAATCATTTTCCATTAATTAATCAAATTCCTTTATGTGTATACATATTTCTCCCTCTCTCTCTTTATATATATATATATATATATGTGTGTGTGTGTGTGTAATCTTGAGTTGTGATAGCACTGGTCAACACCAAATTTATTGTATAAGTTTTTTTCATCTAATTTAGGACAGTTCTGATGTGCTGAATCCAAAGATAACATTGATTTTGCTCAAACAGGTCAACTTTCTGAAATTAAGCCAAACTGCTTTTGGACATTTTTTTATATTCATGGGCATTTTTGCTTTATAACATACAGAAGGTTTTATCATTTCTTGAATTTTTTTGTTTGAAGTTTGGGATTCCTACAATTTAGAGGGAGTCAACAAATTATAGCACTGACTGCTATTTTTGCACTATTGATGTGAATGGGAATAACAGAAAGAGCCAGAGCAGCCTTAAGTATCCTGATCTTGAATCAGTGTGTTGTCCTGTAGCCCACTGTGATGAAATTCCAGTACCTGTCTTTGGAGAACTTTCTGACATTAGTAACAAAGATTCTCCCAGTGTTCAAGAAAATGAAGAAGAATGTGGTTCTTGATGATGATACTGCACATACTTTTTTTCAAAAGAAGCTAAGTGATCTTGTTTGTAATCTCAGCTTGTCAAAGTCCCCTGTTGAATTGTTATCATCCAGATTGAAGTAAAACATTTCCTCTCTGCTTGCATCACCTTTTACCACAACAAGCATCATTTTTTCATTGAAGGGAAGGATTTGGTCTATTGTACAGATATTGATCAGCGTCTGCACAAGTTTGAAATGCCACAGTACAGACCCAAAGATGGGAGACTGTTCATTGACAGCAGCAGGTGATTGCTGAAATGTGTTCTGCTGCACAAGGGCAACCAGTTTGCCTCTATACTCCTTGATCACTCTACTACACTGAGGGAGAAGTATGAAGCGGTGAAGTATGTACTGAAGAAAATTCATTATGATTAGCATGTGTGTTTAAATGAGATCAGATTGAGCTCCTTTGAGAGAGCTGTAGCATCAGTCTTCAATTTAGTTTCATAGTGGTTATTTACAAAATTAGGATCAAGAACGCAGTTCTTCAAAGGACATGTGAATTCATAAATAATGTTGGTTCATCTTAGTCTGGATCTCGTAGGTGAATTGTTGATTTTGATAATGAGGTTAACCATTTTAAATTTAGTGTAATAGATCATTCATTTAATTTTTTTGTTTACATTGACAGAAGTTGTGTATTTTCGAATTAAGTTGTTATATAATTCATCTCCTCGAAAGAAAGAAATCATAAGATCACAAAAAATTACATAAAAAAAAACTTAAGACTCACACATTGTCTGTCATTTTTAATGAAATCTGCATATATATATATATATATATATAGAGAGAGAGAGAGAGAGAGGGTATCCATGTATAAAAGTAAAATAATGGTTATAAATGGATTAAGCAAAATAAGTTCCAATTCTGATTTATTTTGTTTCATTTACTTTAAACCAATAACCTTGGCAAATACTTGACTCCATCTTTCTACAGTTATGGGTTAAGCAGCAGTAAAAACTTGTGTAACAGTAATTCTCTCTGGAGAATTCATACTAAGTCTTTCTAAAGAGGGGTCATGTTTAAGGGCATGAACTGTCCTAAGGCTTTGACTTTATTTCAGAGAAAATTCGTGATAACATTTTCAAAGATTTGGTAGCATGCTGTGCACCATTTCTTAGTTATCATTTCTTCCAAAATGTGCATATGATTCTACACAAGTTTTTAGCACTATAGTCAAATCATCTGTGTATGTAATTTAGCAACTCAGTTCTAAACTGAAATGCTGGGATCTGATCTGGATCAAAATGCATTGGAATATTGATCATCATATATATATTCTGTGAAAAAGTTCTCATACCGATAAACAAAGGACTCCTAAATAATTTTTGATATTTGTTTATGTGGTCAGTTTTGGGTCAGAGGATAAATTTAAGAACTTTTTAACAATTTCTCTTTTTTACACACACACACACACACATATATATATATATTTAAACAATATAGATTCTTCAAAAGTAATGACTTCTATTTGTTTCTATGGAAAGGACAATAGATGTATGAAGTGTAATGACACCTTTGTATAAAGAAACTTTTCAGGTATATATACCAATGATGATTTTTCCAAGATATTTTGGCAGCAATGAACAAACTTTCTTTATTTTGAGCAGGATCACCCAGAACATGTTTAGTTAAACTCATCTATTGATAGAGTTAAATATCATTACCATTGCATACCTGGGCTAAGATCCATTTTTTATCACTATATACATCCTGTTGATATCATTGAATTCCAATGTTTGTAATTATCGCCACACAGATGAATTTATAAAACTGTTTCCTTTAGACTTTTGGATCACATGCCATTTTACCAGAAAACTGCTCAGACACTTTCTCTAAAAAAGCATTTCTGTGTATTGAGTTCAAATAGATGGTGAAGACCATTGCTCACATCCAAAACAAACACACACACCCACACACATATAACACACTTCTATCTATCTATCTATCTATTGTTAAAGATAACAGAAAATGAATATATATAATGTTTGAACATGAACCGTTTTAAACTTTGTATGCTTGATTTAATTTGGGTTGAAAATAAAGATACAAATTGTGCAACATGTGGATATTTTTTATTAAGCTGGTTGGTCCTTGATTGAAGCTTTTGGCTTGCATGAGCCAACTTCAGAGTGGTTATACAGACATTTAAACAAAGATATTCACCATCAAAGATGATATTCTATTATGTTGACTTAGAAGACTGCTATACAACTATGTCACAGAATAGCAGATGCAGGTTGTAAATTCATGATACACTTCCATGACATCATACCATGTGAGAGACCAAAATGTTAACAACAGAATCATATGTCTAGATTTAATGTAATGTGTTGTGACTAGTTTGAAATGTAATTTTGTTGTGTGTGGGCTGCTATATTTTAATGTAGATGACTATAATATCTGAAGTTTTTTTTATTGTGTGTATGTATGAGTATTGTTGTGTTATCAACTAATATCTGTTTAATATTACATAACATGACTATGTTCTTTTAAGAAATGTTGTTTAATAGAACTAAGATCAGAAAGGTGATAGATAAGTCTACGGGACAGTGTGGTTGTAGTAAAACCAATATATGTACAAGTTTTATTCTTAGTATCAGATATACAATCTCTGAGCAGGCATGTAAACTGATACACTACATTGATTTTTTTGTAGACAAATTAGTTGTGTGGTTGTAACGTTATTAGAGACTATGAGGTTAATTGATTTAAATTTTTTATAATGTATGATGAGCTTAATTTGTTTATTATTATTAATTGATTCAAAATTTTACCTATTATGTTTTTGAGTGTTGTTTCATCATGTTTGTAATTACCATGTCTTTGATTACAATAGTATAAATTAATAGTGTTATTATCAGTTTTAGTTTATTAAGATTACTGAGATACATATTAATTTGTTGATCAATGATGGAATAAGGAAACTTATTAACAAGTGTTTGTTTAATGCTATGTAGTTATGGTTTTGGAAGAAGATATCATTTGTGTACATTGGATTCATTTTTTTATAATGGCTAATTTATATTGGTGGAGGCATTCACTATTATAATTAAGAAGACAAATTAATGCTGACAGGTTTCCTACATAGACAAGTAGTAAATTTATGTGAGCTGGAATCAATAAATATATTAAGAAATAAAATATTATAATTAAGTTTTAATGTAAATTTAATGGAGTAACTTTCAAATTTGTTTTTAAGTTGTGTAATTTGATCAATATTTTTGTCATCTATGTATTTTACAAATATAGAGGGTTTATAAGTGTCATTAAGTATTTTATTTTTTAAATGTCCTAAATAAAAATGAGAAAAAAGGGTGTTAAAGTGATCCCATCACAATGCTATCTATTTGAGAATATATATTACCTAGAGGGTCATGAAAGATAATGACATGATCACTCAAGCGTGCATCACTTATGGCATTTAACTGAGAGATTTAGTGTGAAACCTTTGCCTGGTGATTTCTTTAATATTTCATAGCACACTTAACAGGATAGCATGATACACTAGTGTGCCCTGGCATGCCGTTTGAGAATCACTGCACTATGGCAAATGGATGAGAAACAAAACTATCATAAAAATATTTGCTAATATATTAAGTTTGATTCCTCACATTTCAGTTTTTCTCTTCATCGCTGAGATGAATATCCAGCATCTTCTGCTATATAGATTAGATATTGTACAAAACTTCAGACCTCTTTTCCAACAATATTGTACTTGAGTGGCATATGCTAATAATATATTTTTTGAAATAGTGGGTTTTATATTAATGGTTGGAGGAGAAGTATGACTGCATACATCACGAATAATGATATCAATCATTTCATGGACAGGGACATTTGAAAAAAATTTGTACATCCAAAGACGTGATTATTTGGTTGTTTGGTTTTACATCATAAAAAATTATACATATTTATTTGTGGAGTTAATACAATATATACTTGTGAGGTAGGGAGAAATTAATTTGTTAAGGGTTTTTGAAAGATACACTGGTGTGAGTATTTGGGAAATGATAGGTAGGAGAGGATGATTTTTTTTTTTTGATTTTTACATTTCCATACAGGTAGCCAGATTGATAGTCAACTATAATCTTTTGAAGTTTATAAGATCCTGTTTCAGCTTTGTTAGCAGTAATAAGTTTATTGACGTGGTTTTTAAGTTGGGAGGTGATATTATTGGTTAACTTTTTAAATTTATTATGTTCATCGACAATTACAGGTTATTTCTGACTTTCCAAAACTAAACCATGTCATAATAGATCAAAAAATATTGTTGGAAAGGTGGTCTGGAGTTTTGTGCAAAATCTAATCTATATAGCAGAGGATGCTGGATATTCATCCCCGCGATGAAGAGAAAAACTGAAATGTGAGGATCGAACGTGATATATTAGCAAATATTTTTATGATAGTTTTGTTTCTTGTCCATTTGCCATAGTGCAGTGATTCTCAAACGGCATGCCGGGGCATACTAGTGTACCATGCTATCCTGTTAAGTGTGCTATGAAATATTAAAGAAATCTCCAGGCACAGGTTTTACACTAAATCAGTCAGTTAAATGTCATAAGTGATAAACGCTTGGGTGATCATGTCGTTATCAATCTTTGATTGACTAGGCAGAAAATTTTCTAGCAGTAAGTTGCCATTACTTTCTACAGTAGACTGGTTGCCAACCAAGGCTACAGAACCCAATCTGTCCTGCTATTTAACCCATAACTGGAGGAAGAAAAGCCGATACACTAAATAAGCTGAACAAACAGTAACTTCATATCTGTGTATGTATTTTTTTTTAATTTATAGTTTTATTTCATAACATTTAAATGTATACCCTTTAAAAGTTTTGCTGTGATATTTTTATTTGCTCCTCAGTATGCTGTTGCTTAAAAAGATTGAGAAATACTGCTATTATGCCTAGGTAAAAACAGAGATATTAATACTTAGGCACCTGTGTAATGTTTAAGGTGCTATTTACACAAAGAATAAAAGCAAATTAATTTTAATGATTTTAGAAATATGGTTTGATTCTGATCCTGGCTTGGTTCAGTAAATACTTGGTATTTTATTAGATCTAATCAAAATTTTACATTATACGCTATTCTTTTTTTAACCCCCATTGCTTGCTTGTTGGTCCTTGAAAATATCAATATTTATGACTACTAATTTGATTGTGAGTTTTATATCTCTTTTGTTTCAACTAGTATCTCTAACTTCAAAGTAAGCAATAACACATGAAATTGCCCTCACATTTTTATCACGCCAATAATATGAAGAAACAAAAACGTCCTACTTTCAATATAAAATGCATAAAATCATATTAGTATGCTGCCCAAAGACTATATTCTAAAGTGCTAAAAAGTACAGAAATATGCAAGATTGTTTCACTCACCCTCACTTGTAGAAATTGATTTTATCAGATTTTATATATGTGATGTAATAGGTAAAGAGTTATTGTAGATATGGCAGTTGTAGGATGTAGACAGGATTTGACATGTGCATTGTGGTGCATTGGATATTGGCTTAGAACAAGAAATCAGATAGCTAAGTTCGAATTCCAGTTGAATTTCTTGGATTCATTTACACACAAATACCTTTGGGAAAGGTATTAATCCATCTCTTCCCTGCAGTTATGGGTTAAATAATAAAACAAACTAGGTTCTATAGCCTTGGCTGGCAACCAGTCTACTGCAGAAAGCAATGGCAACCTACTGCAGGATAATCTTCTGCCCAGTCAGTCATGTCTCTTTCGAGATATGATTGCCCAAAGTGTGTATCATGTATGTCACTTAACTGAACTGATGGGGAAATAAAAATAACACTCTCTGTCTGCAAGGCTGTACATTTTTTCTTGAGGAACAGAAGCATTTTTTTTATACTGTTGTTTACCCAATTTAATGCCCAAGAGCTACTCAAATAAGATAGTTAATGAGTTTTTTTTTAACATTTGACTCCAGTTGAAGAGATTTAGATTGTAGTGAATTGGGAGTTTGTTCCATAGAGTAAAAGAAGATATTGTCTGAATGTAATTTCTTCCTTAATAATGAAATATGAAAGGAATGAAGCTGATTCAATCATGTATACATAGCATGTTGAGTCTTAGCTTTAAAGGTTTGAAATGTTGAAATATAGAAATATTGCTCAACTATCCGCTAGGGAAAGAGCAATAGAGTCTGGTGAAACTTGCAGCTTTCTCTGGAAAAGAAGTAGGGTGGAAAATAATTCATCAACCACAAGGCCAGGTAGACACATTTGAACACTGACCAGGCTAGAATGTGAGGACTGAACAGCTCAAACCCAGATATTGTATCAATACTCCAGTTTTGGTCTGATTTGCCAGAGTTGTCAGATAATTTCTAGAGAGATGCACGTAACTTATTTTTTCTAGCCTATTTAGTGATGGATCATACATCTGAGTTCCATTTTATGGCTGTAATGAACTTTAGTCCCAACAGATGTTCAAATCAAGGTGCCTCATTGAGAGTACAACTGTTCACCATAGCTAGAAGAAATTCAAGGTCTGCTTAGTGATGATGGTACATTGTTAGTTTGGTTTTGGAGGTATTGAATATTACAAGTCAGATTTTTGCCTCTAGGTCAGATGAGAAATCAACTGAGAAGTCTCTAGATTTTTAGAGGTGTGCCAATAAACTGTGTTGTCATCTGCTGAGATTTTTACTCATGATCTAAGACTGTTCTTTCGCAGAAACAAGTTGGGAATAAAAATAGATCTTTGGGTGCATTCTGTTTGTTAGTTCCACTATGTGAGATCTTTATTGCTTAGACAAACCAGGCTACTTCCACAGGAATTAATCACTTTCCTTTCCTCAGTATTCAAAATTTAGGGAAAAAGTTTTATCAAGGCATTTTCCTTCTACAAAATTTTACGTTGCATAACATGTTCTATTGTTTGACAAATTGTGGTTGATAAAAGAATGAATGACATCTTGATTTGTTCTTGCCGATTGCTCCTGGGTGATTTAGTACAATGATGAGTGATTTAGTACAATTAGTGGCATGGCAGGTTCTTGCTGTGAAGGTTAGATATTGCGGAATCAAGGAATGTAGTTTGAGTTATTTCTCTAAAATAGCAATAGAGCTATGTGAGGTTTGTCACATCCTGCCTGTGAGAAGAAGGATGTAGGGTGTAAAATCATTTAACACCTATTAAGATACAGAGGCACTTTTTGACTCTATCAAGCCTTGAACATGGCAGCTCCCACCCAATTATGACAACAGTATTCTATTTTTAGCCTGATCTGGCTTTTGTAAAGGTAGAGGAAAGCACATTAAAACAGGTACTTACTGGAGTAATAGAGAAGGTTGACCATTTTACCTGCATCTCTAGTGATGGTTCAATAGTCTCTCAAGGCACAATGAATCTCCAAGAAGACATCTATTCATGTTCTTATCCTCATAATCTTGACTTCCTACCGTTCATATCACTTCCTTCCATTCAGATCATTCACCTAATTCATCATTTTAACAATAATTATTTACTTTAAGTGACTCTTGAGCATTGTACTGGGTGAACTTTATTATAATAAAACTATAAAAAGAAAACTGCATAAAATCAAATCTCAGTTCATTATTGTTGAAGCTCAACCTCTCAATTAATAACCTATATAGATCAAACAGTATTTCATGCTTTTTTTTAGTTAACTAACAAGAATATCTTTATTAACATCCCAAGGTCAGTTCCTGCATCTAACCTGAACAAGAGAACATTACAATTGGACAGTGGAAGACAAGGCATACTAACTGTCTCTTGTTTATATGAGTTATGCTTTGATACAAAACCTAACTAAGAACACTCGCAGATGCTTATCGTACAACTGTGTCAATTTTCAAGAAAATTGGTTCAGCTGTTTTGGAGTCTATAGGTAATGGACACACACAGATGCATGCACACACACACACACACACACACACACAGACAAAGTTCCATTTATAAAATAAGTTCAGATTTAGATGTGTTATTCAAGAAGCTATTTTTGGTTTCATGAATACATGTAGGAACGTACTGAAGAGAGTGAAAAATCTTGTCAAAGAATAATTGTGATATTCTAAAAGTGTTCATGGGCCAAATCTTTTTTTATCTTATGCAAAAAGCTACTCAAAGTTTGTCAAAGTTTGAGTAGCTTACTAAAATATGTATAATCATGGTGTTGTTTTAGAAATATAGTTTTAAAAGTGAATCTGAAGGACATATACTGAACATGCTTAATTTTCACATTTTCAGGAGGGGTTCTGGCAACCAGAAGAAGCTCCTGTTTTATAGTCTTGCCCTTTATCTCTGTTTCTATTCTGTGGCATTTTGTTTTGGTTTTCAGAGAGGGTGTAACCTTGAAGTCTTGATAATAAATCTACAGTCTGACCATGCAAAATGCATTTATTTTACATTGTATTTATGATTCAACATAGTCTCTTTTCTGGTCATTTCAATTGCAGCTGATTATTAATACCAAAGATTATGCAGTGAAAATTTCAGCTTAAAATTCAGTGTTTATTTATATATATATATATATATTAAAATACTTCTTCTGCTAGGTAAGAAGAATGCATGAATTAGTAGAATAGTGAATTTTATTTTCCTATAATCTTGAATGAGAAGCAAGTAACATCAGAGCAAGATCAACTATAAGGTTAGTCTAATTTGATTTTTTGCAGCTCAAGAAATTCTTTCCATAATACTCTTTGCTCTTACATTTGTCTAAACTAGTTCTAACTACATTTGAAATTCTCTAAATCTTTGATCGAATCATTCTTCTTTGAACCTCACAGTGAGTGACCAATCGATTTTTTTGTTTTCTTTTTCATGTAAGTGTTCACACGACTAGAATTAACTTTTTATTTTGCTTTCACAAGGCTCAAAAGAAAAAAAAACTGAAATCTCTTTGAAATAATGACGTTTCCAGAAAATATTTCTTACTTTGTTCTTGGGGTGATATTTAACATGGGTGCAGATAGCTCTCTAATCACATTAAATCGTCGAATGCTTTGTTGTACTAGAAAACAAATGTTCAATTTTTTTATCAGAGTTACATTGTAAGTGCATGCGAATGTTATCAATGTCTACATTTTTTAATCAAAGAAAGTGAAACTTTTTTTTTCATGCTATGTCTCTTCAGTATGTAGGCCATCATATCTCTTAAGATTTATTTTCTTTATTATCTTAATTGCCTTGACTTCTTGAGAAGTGTTTCTTGGGAGTGATTTCCTGTTGTATTCTCTACAGATTTGAATTCGGAGTTGGCCTTCTATTAGGCTAACTTCCATGCCAAGCATGAGTTAGGGAACACTCTACTCTGCTATTTAACCCATCCATTGAGATGCTGATGCCATAGAAAATAATTATGATTTATATAATAAAAATTCTGAAAAGTTTTACACACACATAATATAATAAATATTGTATTAGAAAACATTAAACAGAATAACAACCTCAGTTTAGTACATTCAGTTTAATTTTGTCAGATGATCACAAGTATGGTGATTGGTGAAATTAACTGTTTCTATGCAGGAAATATTTGATATTCATTGTCCCTAATGTTGCTGTCAGTTGATGTTGATTAAGATGAAATAAGTCAAAGTTATTAATAATGTTTCATGGTGTTTCATCATGGTGTATCTCGTAGCTGTTAGTAAGGTTGGTCTTTTCACCATCACTGCCAAAGCCACACTAAAAACAAAATTTGAAAATTTCGCAAAAAGGCATGAGGTGTGAAAGTCAGACTAGATGACATAAAAAACGTGTTGCATCAAAAGATATAAAATATGAAATTCCCAAAAAGACACAAGATTTTCAAGTAGGTTAATGAACGTTTCCCTTTTGCTTTCAGTATAAGTTGTGCATATCAAATTCCCAAGTCCATCTTTCTTTATTTCATGCCCTAGAAATTTCAACCATTTTGTTTTGATTCTAATTATAATCATCCTATTCATTTCAATTTTCCTGAAAACTTTTTCATTGATTTACATAAAGTGTCCATTGAATTTTTAACATCATTCTGAAGAAACACATTTGAATGAAGTCTCTTTATTTGTGAGTTGAACGTTCAAAATTCATAGTTGTATAGGAGGACTGATATGATATAACAGTTCAGTATTCTTCTTTGTTTCCTGCAGAATTTTCCTGTTTGCTTAATGATATATCCCGAAAAGGAATACAGTATAAAATGATCAGTTGAAGAATGGAACTCCACACACAGGAATAAGAAATACAGATTTATTGTACTAAGGTACAATTAACAATAATACACAAATAGGCAAGCCATGGGTTGGAGCAGAATCAACTATCGAATAGTGAATGCCTTTGCCTAAGACCTTTCCCATTCATACTTCTCGTTACCATCTTTTATAAAGTAGAGCATTCTATTCTCGGGGATGGCAGGATGTTCCACTATAACACTTAGCTTTTTGAAAAAATCTTTCACTATTCCAATTCACTTTCATATTTTTGGTGTGTTATTTTCCAGTCTTTGTTAAAGCACTTACCATATATTTAAAATTTTGTACTTGATTGGTTTTGATATGTGTGATTCATAATTATTTATCTTGGGAAGTCCCACTTGATGACAACCGTACATTCTGTCTTCTTAAAACTAATGTTTAATTTTTTTCTTCTCATTTTTCTTTACTACTTCATCTAGAAGTTTCCTGCAATTTCTGTTCTCTGTCTTTTATCAACATTGTATCATCTCTGTGTCATATGTTGTTAAGACTCTGTTCACCAACTGAAGAATAAATCTGTCAGTCAGTCAGTTAAGTGATACACACTTGGGCAATCATGTCTTAAAAGAGACATTACTGACTTGGCAGAAGATTATACCGCAATAGATTGCCATTGCTTTCTGCAGCATACTGGCTGCCAACCAAAGCTATAAAACCCACTCTCTCCTGTTATTTAACCCATAACTGAAGGGAAGTGACAGATTAATATTTTTCCCAATAATTCAACTGGAATTCAAACTTGGCTATCTGATTTGTCTTTTCGAGTCGATATCCACTGTACCACAATGCACAGCCAAAGAATAAATAATCAAATTTAGTTCCCTAAATTTTATCTATTTGTATACAAGTGTTGGATAAGAGCAAGCATGAAAAGAAATTATGTATTCCACTCGTTTTGTCACTAAATAAGTTATAAGAACAAAGGAGATGCAGGAAGATATATGAAGAAATTTATGAAGCCAAATGCCATGGATGAGAAATATTTAAGAACACATTTCATAAAATTTGTTCAGGGGCAGGTTTTAATATTTCTTCTGTGTGCTGTGACCTTTTAGGATCATGGGTCTCCAGAATCTCCTGTCCATTGTAGCTACATTTTGTCTTTGTTTTATTTAACTAACACCTTGTTCCACCATCTATTTACTTGATATCACTAAATAAGTTATACATAGTTTTCTCCTTTCCTACTTACCTTCAATTTGTTCTGTTAGTATCAAATTTTCCAAGCACTTTTTCCTTGTTTTATACCCTATAAATTTCAGTTGTCTCTTTCTAATGTCAAGTATAAGTTTTATGTTTCAATTTTCTCTTAAACTGTATTGTTGCTCACATTTTCAGTCCATGGTATCCTCACCATCCTCCAGTAGAATCACATTTCTGCTGTCTCAACTCTCTTCATTATCTGTGAAGAGATTGTCCAGCAATTGCTGTCATATAGGAGGGCTGATATTACGTAACAGTTCAGTACTCATTTCTTTGCTTCTAACAATTTTTTTCTCTTTTTTAATACTTTGCTGAGAATGCACCCTTGACTATCCCAATGTACCTTTGAATTTCTGTATTACCCTTTCTGTCATCTGTCAAAAACACTCCAAATTTATTTAGGTTTAATGATTGCAAACAGATTAAATACAGAAAATTGTTTGAAAACAAGTCTTTATTAATATTATACCTGTTCCTTCCTTAGTTTTTTTGCTAGTATGTAGGTTACATTAAGCCAATACCTCACAAATAATGGGCTGTTCTGTGTTGATTGCATGATTGTTTTAATGCAAATTGCAAGTGAAATATATAAATTGCAATTTTAACTAAAAATGACTGTCATGCAAACCTGATTTTGCAAATTTGAAAACCAATTTCAAAATCAAACAATTCCTTTCCTAAATTTAGTTCTTTTAATTTTATATGTATGAAATTAATTTAATTAATTTTATAACAAAAATTTAGCTGTTGAAAATTAAAATAAATTTACATTACAAATTGTTTTAGATAAAGCCAACCAGTCTGGAAAGCAGAGTTACATAATTAAGTGATATTTATGTCCGATTATAATTAAACATTAAAATGATTAAAATTAACTGTTTCCATACAAGAAACATTCAGTATTCATTGAACAAAAATTACTGTTGAAAATTTATGAAATATTTTTTCTTGAATTAATTTTTCTTAAAATTACTTTCTATTATTCATCGTGTTTTCCTTCTAAATTTTGTTTTTTTACTCATGTAGAAATTAAAATCTTGATGATATCATTATTTTTTCATCTAGTTACATGTACTAGCTTATCTAAAAGCTAGAATCTTTCAGCCGTAATTCTTAATGTTTCAGCATTTCACAAAGAAGAGAATGTCATGTGCTAATCTGAAAGAAGACCCTACGAGGTGAAATATTTAATTAAAGCAGAGCTGATAAGAACTTCTAGTACTTTGCAAAGAAGTCAGTCAGTTAAGTGCCATATGTGATTACATGCTGGGGTGATCATGTTTTGAAAGAGACATGACTAACTGGGCAGAAAATTTTCCTGCAGGATGTTACCATTACTTTCTGTGATAGACTGGTTACCAATCAAGGTTATAGAGCCCAATATGTTCTGCTATTTAACCCATAGCTGGATAAAGAAATGATAGATTCATACCTTTCCCAAGGATATTTGCATGGAAGTGAATGCAATAAATTCAACTGGAAATTAAGCTTGGTTCTCTGATTTCTTATTCTGAGCCAATATCCACTGCACGACAATGCAAAGAAGTAGAAGGCTAACAGGCCAATAGTTAGAAGAATCAGACAGTATGCCTGAGTTCTCAAAGACTGCAGAAGAGGATTTCCAACAAGCAGGAAAGCAAGAAGTGGCCAGGTTATTGTAGTGTTTAGAGAGAACAGGTGTCAGTTCAGAAGCACATTTCTCAAGCACTATTGCAGGGATACCATCAAGTTCACTTGTTTTGAGGGGATCCAGTTTAAAGATGATAGCAGAAACCATGAATGGAATTATATGTGTGCTCATGCAGCATTAGAATTTTTGTACACTTGCTTGGAGTAACATCCATTGCAGACAATGGCTGTAGGACAACTAATCAACAGTCGAGACAATAGTGTTTGGGTGTGATAAGAATCTGATACAATCATAAATGAAGCAATATTTTTCAAGGCCAAATAACTTTTATCATACATCCTGAAAACAGATTCACTTTACTGCACAATACTGCAAATAACCTAATTTGAGGTAGAAACAAATCAATTACACCCTGTGACTTCAGTGGGTCTAAAACTGACCGTAGGTTGAAAGAAAGGAAACTAAAGCAGTTGTTTCAATTTATTTGCACAAGTGCATATTGCACAATACTAATGGCTGTAACTTACTAGCAGTCTGAATCTGATAGTTAATTGTTCACTGAAAATATTCAGTATGTTTTTGGTAGAGCATTACATCAAGTAATAAATATGATACATATTCCTGTCCATTTTTTTAAAATGTTGAGAGGCACAACATAATGATCAACATGTGATTTTACTGACAGGCCAGTTTATAGCGCCTTTCATAGTTTATGCACATCAAGATCAGATTGCCAGTAACAATCACTAATTGTGCATTAAAGGTAATTAAAATATAGTAGCTGTTTTTATGTCGCAATCGGCTTTTCTAATATCATTAGATGTCAGTGGCTTTCCAGAAATAATTGAAGCAATGTTCAATGCTGAAAAAATCTTTTATTAACATTTTAGTTCAAGTTAATTCAGAGATTTTATGTCATGCATTCACTACTTATTGCTGACAGAAATTTTACATAAATCTATTATTGATTGCCTTCATTTTACTAACGTTAAATGGTTTTCAGTACCAGGTAATTTGGAGATATTATGTCATACATCCACTTCTATTGCTGACAGATGAATTACATAAATCTAATATTAATTGTGTTCATTCTTTGTCTTCTTATGTTTTGCTAATCTATAAAATTCAGTGAACTAGAAAGCATGAGCCATTTAAATTGTACTTGTTCTATAAGCCATTTAAATTGTAACTTTAAAACAGTCAAAAACTAATCAACATGGAGAACTTCCATGTACAATTTCAAAATTCCATTGGCCTTTTACAAACAGCTCATAATGATATATTTCAACCACTTGATTTAGTCTATAATGCTTCACATCTATATTTAAGCTCCTATACATTCTACTTGTTGGTCAGATCTTTAAGCATTAATTGAAATTACTGCATAATCAATTGTTAGAGATTTTATAAAAAACAGGAGTACAAGATTGGGAGTTTCACTCCATCTTGTGACACAAAAGGGAATTAATTTGAAAATGGGTTCTCTCAGAAAGCTCAACATATATTGGTTTCCAAAGATTGAAACAGCTTCTTACCACATTCAATAAAATATTTGAATAAAGAAATCATGAAGAACAATTACATCAACAATTATATCTTGAAAAATATCCATAACTGCCAGCATTACTAACAGTAAACCTTGTTATAAGCAGTTAATTTATTTAATCAAGCCTCCCATTTTTTTGTGCTTTAATTAGTTACCCAGTATTAATTCCGCAACTTTAGATTAGTCTGTCTGAAACAATAAAAGATGATTGGTTAAACTGAATGTTTACTAGGAATTTGTATATAATCATGCTGCAGTTTTCTGTCAATTATCTTTTTAAAAGAAATTTTTCATACATTCTGGTCTACATGAACCTACACCTCATCATAAATTTGTCATATAGTGTTCATTTTTGGGAATCTTTGAAAATATAAAAAAATAAAAATTAAGAGGTACATGGTCCCAGGAACACCTGCTCACAGCTGTACTCCTTATTGCACTAGAGAGTAGTAGTCATTACGATGCCAGCATGACTGATGGTTGTGGGGGCTCGACAATTTTTGTTCCTGGCCTGTGTGTACTTGTTCAGGTTTCCCACATTAAACCAAATCCTGTGTTGCATTCCATTTCAGTGGGAAGACAAGGGTAAATACTGCCATGGAAATCATATGCAGAGCTCTGCATTATTCTATCACATTCTTTACTTTATTAAGATGAATTGATAAGATCTATTATCCAATATAGATTTAAATCTATATAAAAAATTCATAATGGTAATATTAGCTGTTTCCCTATAAGGAAACATTCAGCATTCATCAAATGAGCTGCCAGTTCTACTATCAGTTAGAATTTATAAAATCAAAAAATCTTAAAATCAGTTTTTCAGAAAAATAGTTTTCTCAGTTTTATTAGCCATTATTCTTCTTTCCAGTATCGATTAAGATTTCTTTTTTAACCATTTATTTGAAGTATTGTGTAACATCAACATGTTAATCGTCATTGTCATTATTTCCTTTTTTAGTTAGACGTGATATCAATTTTAACTATTGCTGCTGTTAAAAGTCCTTATGTGATGTGGTTTCTCTTATTTGATCTTTGTTTGTGATCCTGTAGCTTCAGTCATTAATGTTCAAAGATGGAAGATTATCACCAAAAAGAACAGTAGCAGCAACTCTGTAAATAGTAATTAAATCATATTTTATGCATAAATAAAAGTAATAAAGAGTTAATAATACATGCAATTCTAATTGAGATTATATTTTGAGTACTGCTTTTATGTACCACTTTCTGTAATTTTTATATCAATAATCACAAAATTTCAAAGTATCCAAGTTTAACTTTACCAATATCCTCCTGGTGTCAGTTTAAACTGAAACCTTCTGTTTTCCAATATATATAAACTATAATAAATTATAATTTTGAAATCAAAAACTTCACAGATATATGTTGGAAAACTTGTAAATTTTTATCTGTAATCAAGAAAACACAAACTTTATTCAAAATGTTCCTAATATTCTAATATTCAGAAAAGGATAACATCACTTCCAACTGATACCAGAAAAATATGAGTTAAGAATTTCTTTGGTCAGAAAAAAACTTGAAAACATAACTAATTTTACAACTAAAAATTATGCAGAAATTGATCTGCACTTTGGAAGAAACTATTTTAGTAATATTCAAAGTTTAGTAATTAAAACAGCCAGTAAAGATTTAGTATTCATGTCAAAAGGTCACTCAAAAAGAAGATTAAAAATGAAGTGACTGACTCCAGGAAAGAGCCACTAAAAATAAAGTCTTAGTTAAGATTAGAAAAATGTGGTAGAAAATAGATCAAGAAATAAAAAGAAAACATTTAACCAATACTTTTTAAAAATCATTTTCTCCCAAGCCAAACAATAAAGCTACTAAGATGCAGATGATAGGGAGGGTTACTGAGTGAGAGAGAATATAAAAAAAAACATGATTAAGGAGAGAGAACAAGAAAAGAACAAAAAATAAAAAGACAGAAGATAACAATTGATATTTCATTTAATTTTATGAAGATTAAATTCGACTGGAAAACAAGATGCTGAAATAGAGTTCCACAAGTGAGAAGTGCAAGAGATGGAAATGTTAGCACAATATAATTTATGGTTATATTTAGCCATTTCAATTGTAAAATCATCAGACTTTACTACTAATCAAACTGTATTTAAAGTCATAAAGTCTAGGTATCACAGAGGAAAGTTTATCAGAACAATGACCATTAAAATATTTACAGAAAAAGTACATTGAAGCTATGTTACAACAATGGAGAAATGACAAAGGCGAGGTCAGGTACAATAATATTGCAGTTTATTTATTTTATTTTATTAATGTTTCCTAACTGCATGATAATAAAAAAATAATAATATTTCACAGAATTTCATCATGGCCACTCAAAGATTTTCTATTCTTTGTGGCACTTATACTGCTAGTTTAATATTTCATTTCTGAGATTAGTAATTGTCCATATTCTTGTATTCTTCAGCATCGTGGCATAATGGATATAGGAGTTAGTAATATATGTTATCTGGTGGTTATGAGTTCAAGCTTTGGATTAGGTATGGAAGCACTAATTCGGCAAGAACAAACAAGGAACAAAATATCACATTAATCAATAGATATTCCATACTAGGCAATCATAAGGTGACCAAAGTGTGCTTCATTAAAATGTCTCTCTTGGAAGAGACAAAAGCAAAGTGGCTACTAATTAAAAAAGAAAAAAGCAAAATAGCTAAAGACTGAAAGAGAAGAAAGCAAAATGTTTAAAAATTGTTAAAGAGAAGAAAGTGGCGAGAATTTGAAAAATGTGCCAATAGCTGAACTATGAATGCCTCATTCTTTTATCCAATACACTTCTACATCCTTTTTTTTATATAAACTGTGATTAATGCCATTTACTAGGATTTAATAATTTTTCTACATCAGAAAAATATTTATTCTATGAATATTTAAAGAAGAATTATTTAAAATAAAAGATAAGTGTACAAAAATCAGCTTTTCTCTTTATATATGCAAGTTTAGTTGTAAAATGTAAATGAAATGCAGTTTTAAATGTTATCGCAATTACTACAAGTTTATTTGTTATAATAATTGTTACTGTAATTGATTGCTAATGTCATTAAAGACTTTTATTTTGACAAGTAAAGATTTACATGTTCTCTCCATGCTACTTTCATCATCCATCTGTAGAGCCATATTTTATTGCATCTGTGAGAAGAATGTCATACATTCACTGTCATAGAAGAAGATTAATATTGCATAACAGTTCAGTACTCTTTCGTTTGTTTCTAACAAAACTATTCTGTTTCTTAACAAAATGTGCCTTCAGATTTTGATGTCACACTTTTCGTCCTTTTGTTAAAAACGTCCTAGATATTTAATTTTCTTCTTCTTCTTCAATGTGCCCTGTCCCTTCAGGACGTAGGCGATCATGGTTTTCCACGTCTCTCTATCCCTGGTGACTTTTAGCACACCTTCTCCTGTAACTTCATGCAATCCTCGTTCCATCATCCACCTGATTAGGTCCTTCAAATATGTTATCCGTTGCTTTCCCCTATCTCTTTTTCCCTCTATCTGGTCTGTTAGTATCAGGTTCTTCAAGCCCTCCTTCCTCATTGCATGTTCCAGGAACTTCAGCTATCTCTTCCTGGTGCTCAATATTAATTTCCTTTTTGTTTCCATCATGTCTAAGATCTCATCATTGCTCACATGCTTGATCCATGATATCTGCAGCATCCTTCTGTAGAACCACATTTCAGCTGTGTCAAGTTTTTCCTTTATCCTTGATAATATTGTCCAGCATTCACTGCCATATTGAAGAACAGACATCACATAGCAATCCAGTATTCTCTTTCTCTGATTTGTAATTTACATGTTCGGTTGTTGCCTTTTGCTGATAACCTTTTTTTTAATTGATTGATTTTGGTATCTCTAATTTGTAATTTACATGTTGACCTGTTTTGCTAATAACCATACAATTAAAGCTTAGTCTATTCTTCTTGCTTTCCTTTACTATCTTTTGTAGGAATTTTGTAGTTTTCTTTCTGTGTCTGGTATTAACGTTGCATCATTTGTATATCTTATGTTGTTAAGATGTTTACAAAAGATTATTTTAGATACAAACTGCTCAATTTTTATTTCAAGACACAGACGTCTAAACCTTTTGCTGACACTTTTCTTCACAGAAATTCACGTATTTAGTATCAAAATAAATTAGTATGGAATAGCGATTTATCATTATCAAAATGAAAAAAGAGATAATATCAACTTTTTAAAAGTATTTGCTGCCTGGTTATTGTGAGAATGAAATTATTAACTGATCTTGAAATTGAACACTGGCAAGTTTAATCAACACAAGATAGTTCACTAATCTTGCTTTGTGCGGAAGTTTTGTTGAGCAAATAAATATCCTTATCTCTATAGCAAAAGAATATGTTCCAAACAGTTCAGCCCCAAAACAATGCAATAGACCCTGTTCAATGATAAGTGTAAAGAATCTATCACGTTTAGAAGAGGAGCTTTGAGAGAATTTAACAAACAGCATGCAACTTCTAATTTGATGCAATTTAAGCATCTACGAGCAAAAGCATGGAAATAATTGTAAAAGTCAAAAGCGAATGTGGGAAAAATTACATCAACAGTCTCAATTCTACTATAAAAACAAAATTTGTCTGGAATATGATTAAGAAAATAGCAAGTAAATACTATACACTGCAAAACCTCTTTCAATAAATAACTCTAAAATAACTAGCAAAAATGCTATCACAGAGTTGAAACAATCAGTAAAATGAATCTGCCAAGAATGGTAGCCAGCAATTTTTGAATATTCAACAAAAAGCGGAGAAACAAAAACTAAACTTTAAATCAAATAATGCCAAGAGCTAAAACCTTTCATTCACACTTGAATAACTAAATGAATCTTTAAAGAAAGTTCACAATACAGCTGTGGGCTCAGATGATATCCACTACGAATTCATAAAACAGTTGTTGAGCAAATCATTAAAGCTTTTATTAAAAATGTATAACAACATATAGATAAATGGCAACTTCCAAGAAATGTGGAAACAATCATTGATCATCCCTATTCTAAAACCTAGAAAAGATGACATAGACCCTGAAAACTACAGACCGATAGCATTAAACAGTTGGCTATGTCAGACTACGGAGAGAATATTCAATAGCAGGTTGACTTGTTATCTGAAAACTAAAGGCTTAATCAACGACTTCTAATCTGCTTTTAGGAAAAAAAAGAAGCACCATGTACCATTTATTATGCCTATAAACAACTTGTAAGGAAAGCCTTCATTAAGAATGAACGTCTCACATAAGTTTTTTTTTATTTACTTAGAAGAGGTGTATGACACGACATTAAATTTTTGTATTTTGAAAAACCTGCAGGAACTGGGAAAAAAGCTGACGATTCAGAGAGAATTTCCTGGAAGACCGAAGATTTCAATTCCATGTAGAAACTACGCTATGAGAACTGCAATATCAGGAAGGTATTGCACAAGGAAACATTTTTGGTGACCTTATTCTGCATAAAAAGCAACCCCATAGTTAAATTCCTTAGCCCAGGAGTGAGATGCTCTCTGTATGTCAACGAATTGCTATAAATGTACAGATCTCGACATTTGTATACAGCTCCAACGATGCCTCAGTAAAATAAACAAATGGGTCACTGAGAATGATTTTGCACCAAAACGAAAAACAAGTGCCTACATTTCTGCAAATTAAGAAAATTGCACAACAACCCATGTTTAAAATTGAACAGAGCAGAAATCCCCGTGGTGGAAAAACATAAGTCCGAGGCATCATCTTTGACAAAAAAAATTAACATTCACTACCCATCTAAAATATTTGAAAATAAAATGTAGTAAAGTCCTACATCTTCAGTGTGTCATGGCCCAAGATTGAAAAGGGAGCAGATCGACAAGCATTGATCAGGTTTTACAGATCCCTACTCCTCTCAATACTAGATTACGGTAGTTTCATAAATGGGATTGCCAGAAAATCTCACCTAAAAATACACAACGCAACTTGTCATCAAGGCCTCAGACTAGTATTTGAAGTTTTTGGAACATTTTCAGTGGAGAGCTTATGAAGCTAATGAAACACTTCCACATTTAAGGCACATTTAACTGGCATTACAGGAAGTTGGTCGAGCACCAGGTTGAGGGTAACCCGAAGGCACCCTTTTCTGTCGCGACTCCTATCCCTGGATTTCTCTACTTACCCTCGATCCTTCTTTTTGTTGCTGAGTACTCAGCAGAGAGGTGTCAAGTACAATTTTTAAAGTCTTTGGTATAACCAGGCTGGGGATTGAACCTGGAATCTCCCGCACCGTAGGTGAGCACTCTAACATTGCACTACGGTAGTATGTCAAAATTATTCTTTCTTAACTAACCCAGCTTACAGCAGTACCTTTAAAACTGATTGCTGCGATATATTATAACAAAAAGAAAATAACATTAAAGCCTATGAACTCAAGATGAAATTAATTGATGAAGAGTTAGAGACCACACTCTGAAATATACAAAAAAAAAACAACTCTAGCTAGTATTCCACCATGAACAATCAAACAACTCGAAGTCTTTCTAGAAATAAATATACTCCATGAACAAAAGATGCACCCACTCACATTCCAGGACAAACTTTAGAACATATTGAAAAACTACCCTAACCATATGCCCATCTCTACAGACTGGCCAAAGTATGAGGACAAGATGGGGTGTGCACCAGTGAACCAAAATATTACAAAAAAAAATTACTGCGGAGGCATATGCAATAGAGTTAGTTATCAGTATTATCACAGAGAGCAAACAAAAAAATCCTTATTCTTTTCGGACTCACTTTTCGTCGAAATGGCTTTGAAGGAAAATCCAGCAACCCAGCCATTATTAAACGATTATGCAAAATGAGCTCCACCTGCAAACATAAATACATCAAACTATATTAGATTTTTAGCCACATCGAAGTGGAAGACTTAGTAGCAAACCAGCTTTAGATATGAATATACACTCTACTCAAGGATACAAACAATGAATTGAGGGTGGTCATTAACAAAAATAGTCAAAAGGAAAGGTAACGGTGTTAGGACAGTAACACACACAATAAACTCTTCGCTGTTAAACCCAAACTAAGAAAATGGTAGTTGGATTTCAGAAAATCTTGAAAATAATTAATTTCACATAGGTCACACAAGAATAACTAACTCGTACTAATTAAACAACGAAGATAACAAGTATGCCCGACACATGAAACGGCACACACTATTAAACATATTTTAACCGAGTGTTCAGGCCTTGCTTTCTCAAAACAAAAATGTCATAATACAAACAATTTGTATGATCTCTTCGAGTAAGTAAAAGTGATGACATAATTTAATTCTTAAACCAGTTAACCTCGAGTGAAAAAATATAAACCAAATGAAAATGTCAATAAAATTAATTTCTCTACAAATGTCTATACCTGAAAAGAATACATTAATAAAACCAGAAAACCCTCTTTACAAAAATACTTCAATGAAATCTGATCTACAAACTTATTTTTCACAAAACTATGTATTCTGTTCGTACGAATCTATTGTAAAAATCTTGTTGACATTAAATAACCCATTGATGCTGATATAATTTAAAACAAAAAATAAACCTTTAAGAGAGAACGTTTTACATTGTCAGTGAACACCGCGTTTGATGCCATGTAATACCACCAAACATATACAATTCCACCCGCATAATATTACCAACAGAAAGTATTAAGACATTTTTTTATTGGATGGTCGAACGAATGTTACTGGAACTTCCTCCGTGATTTTTGACGAAGTTCAAAACAAGTTTCGTATAAATTCTTTACAAATTTATAATGTTCTATAATTTTTGGTAAATGTTAGTCTTGTATCATTAAGATAGTTAACAAATGATTGAATATTTACTTTCTGTTGTCACTGCTTCTTAATTATCATAGACGTAATTAATTTATTGCTGATTAAATTAGCATGGGTGTGCGTTTCGCGTAAAGTCTATTTGCGCTAAAATTAGAACCGACATGCCGATGTCAAATTCTGTTCATTTCCGTTTTGCTAACTTATACCTTTGGGAAAAGAATGGTTCATTTGGTCACTGGTTAAAAAGTAAGAGAAAATATGCTTTCTTGCCTTGCGTGAAAACCAGTCTACGAGACAGAC
The DNA here is from genome assembly GCA_037127315.1 of Ascarosepion bandense. Classification (NCBI taxonomy): domain Eukaryota; kingdom Metazoa; phylum Mollusca; class Cephalopoda; order Sepiida; family Sepiidae; genus Ascarosepion; species Ascarosepion bandense. Next base: position 63,893 of record JBBBDQ010001777.1, read on the forward strand.
AATCTCCAAGAATTTAAATTTAAAGTCATTAGTCATCTCCTGTCTCACTAACTTACATCCTCTCTGTCATGCTTTTCTACATCCACCCCACTCTCATCAGTACTCTCTTCCCTCTCCTACTCTCTTCCTGACACCCCCTGCATCCTCTCACTCCTCATAACATTCCTTCTCTTCCCTCTCCTACTCTATTCCTGACACCCTCTGCAACCTCTCACTCCTCATAACATTCTTCCTATGTAACCCCTGCACAACAGTGGCAGTAAAATGCCTTGCTTGGAGCGACACGATTATAAAAAAAAAGATACCTCTGAATTCAAAACCAGCTTGAAGAGGTAACAACTCAGCATACTCTGCCTGAGGCAAACCAACTGTGTGATGCCTCAGCATCCATTCAGGATTATGAAAGTTGTGATAGTGTGAAAGTTAGCATTCTTTTGTTCAGAGAAATTGCCATAGTTACTTGAATGTTTATTGTTTCCAATTAAGGAAAATATGCAGTTTTCAATTAGTAGATGTTTAATTCGGTATTGACACTCACGTTGCTAAATTCTCGCAATAGTTGTTTAACTGGCTTTGTTGTAGAAGATACTTCAATAAATATTCTCATACTAATACTTCTTCTACTACTTCTTTATATTACAGGACGTAGGTGATCATGGCCTTCAACATTACCCTATCCCTAGAAGCTCTTAACACACTTTCTCCTGTTACTCTTCCCAAACCTCGCTCTGTCTTCCATTTGTTGAACCCCATCAAGTATGTTACACGTTGCTTTCCCCTGTCGCTCTTACCTTTTATCTGACGTGTGAGTATCTGATTATCCAAGCCTTCTTTCCTCATTACATGTCACAGGAACTTTAGCTGTCTTTTCCTGATGTCAAATATTAGTTTCCCTTTTCGTTTCCATCTTCACCAAAACTTCAATTTGCTCATCTATTCGGTCTCATTTTACTTATTAAATGTAAAATACCATCACCCAACAATAATTTTTTATTATCCCATCACCCGCAAAATAGATTTAGCTGTTGTGTTCAATCAGTCAGTTTGTACTCTAATATTCTTTGGGATTCAAATTATATTGCCCCAATGAGTTTTCAAAGAAATTCATATGTTGTTGATCTTCGAAACAGTTTTATTGTACTCATCACTGAACCGTACAAAAATATGTCGAGCATAACTATGACAAATCTATTGATCTTTATGTATCGTGAAAAATTATCGTGACGAGCAAGAACAGAAACATTCTGGAAGCAAACGCATCACCTTAGATTACCGAGATACTCTTCAAACCTTTAAAGAACTTCGATTTTATTTGTGCTATTCAACGAACTTTAACAGAAGCGCAAGTTACTTTGAATTCAGATTCAACTTTGTAAATAACACAAATTTTATATTTTAACTTCACTAAACTGATAATCTTATGTCACTGGACAGGTTTTTTTCTCAATTAGCGATGAATAAATCATACTTTATGCATTATATCATGTAGGACAATTGCCAGTATGACGTAAATAAAGAAAAATACGACCAAACGAGAGTGGCGACCATAACATAATGTTTATCACACTGAACAGGTCATTGCTGGCGAGATGAAGTGTCTCAAGTTTCTATACGAATCACGTGACCCAAATTTTATGAAAACGGTGGTAGAGTCTGGAATAGGATTCTTATCGAGTTAAACCTATTTGTCGCGATGTATAAACTGCCCGCCAAAACAAAACGTTTTCTTATCAAACATTGTTACCTGCTATATTGTCATAAGAAGAATTTTCGAATGAGATATCTAACAGGAAATTTGTAAACTCAGACATCATTGTTAAATCCATTATTTAATCTCAACCAAGTTTTCTCACAAAAGAAAATTTTTTCGCACTGAACTTTATAAGCTACAGAATATCTTTGCAAAATAACCCTACGAGATGTACAAACATTGATCATTCATAATAGGCGCATACAAATCATTTATCGTGAACAAAATAAATTATCTTGCATATATTGTTCTTGTTCAGTGTCTTGATAATGACATCAAGTTTGGGTTTGTAAATGATAAGATTCATACAGTAAAACACATTGCAATATTCGACATAGCTAATATACTTTCTTGGTGTATTAGAAGACAAGTTGAGAATAGTGGTTGAAACAGTTGTGTACTTTCTCTTTGTGAGTGGTTGCGTATTGATAAGGTACTGTGACTAAGCTTTTTATTTAATTTCTCTTGTGTTCGTACAAGTGTTTTCTTTTCTGGACACAAAGTATGTAAAAATTGTTAAAAGGTTCTGCATATCCAAGCTTTTTCGGTTATTATTTTAGCCATTATTAAGAATGATTTTTATTTTTTATTTTTAATTGAATGTGTGGGGTTTTTATGTATGTCTGAAGTTAAAGGAATATTTTATTTTCCAGATACGGTCAGCACATTGTGCCCGTGTTTGTATTTAATGTTAATGATTGTTAGCTTTTTTATTATTAAGGATTCCAGTATTTTTAATCGATTTTCACATGTGGAGGGGGGTATTACACTTTTATTTTTTACTAGTATTTTTCTGATGGAGTTTGGTTAGTTTTCGCGTCTGTTTAAATGAGTATTATGTGAGATATCGTCGCGAAGGTGTAACGTGAGTGGTAGTAATATATTCAGTATAATTTTTTTATAAGTTTGGTTTGATCAGGAGAAAAGAAAACTAAGTAAAAAACCCAGTCGCAGTACCTTGTCAGTCGTCTTTAACGAAACATCACCATACATACATACGCATGTCATCCCCATACAAGCCAGTTTCGCTGTAACAGAGCTCATCAGTGTGGCTATACATCCACTTGCCTCCGGCCGGGATCGAAACTCGACCAATTTGGTGGATATATATAGAGAGAGTTATAATAATAATAATAATAGCATACTGCAACTTGATAGCTATAAAGTTTCGGTGTTTTATAAACCATTATCAGGCTGATGTACTTTTAATTGTTTGTCTAACCTTTTCTCGTCAAATGTCACATGTTTGACGAGTGGTGTTTTTCTAAGGTTTGTCTGACGCTTCATGGAATGCAGTCATAACGACTTTGTAATCCTCACGAGACTATTTTTCCCCTTTCTTTAAATGTTCGGTAATGGAGCTAGCTGGAGAATTTGCAGGTCATTATATTGTGGAAACCTGAAGATTTATTCTTTATGTACGAGATTGTTCTGATATCATATTTTTCAACCTCAAATAGAAAGAACCGTACTAAACATTTTGTTTCTTTTTTTAATTCTCATAATGTTCCCACGAGTAATGCATGTGTCCAAAAGTCCACCCAAACTTGTCCGGTACGTTGGGTAACGGTTTTTTTAGTCTTAGATATTTAAATGCCTTACGTGATACACGCTTGTTTGATTATGTCTATTTCGACCGAAGACTTACCAAGAAGATATTCCTGCAGTAGGCTGTCATTTCTTTTAGCAGTAGACAGGTTACCAAACAAGGCTATAGAACCCAATCTTCCCAACTATTCAACCCATAGCTTGAGGGAGAAGAGATGATAAGTACGCTTAAGTGAATGCAACATATTCAGCTGGCATTTGAACTTAGCTCTCGTTTTTTATATATTTCGAGCCGATATTTATTGCATTCCAGCTAAGTTGTTTCTGATTTTCATCAGTGACCTTCCTCATGTCATTATTTCTCAACTGTCAATCTATGCTGATGGCACAACTATTTCCGTCTGTCTTAATCCTGGAACACTAATCATCAATTAAAGTTACACCACTACTAACCATGGGTATATCATACCCAATTTTGAAAACATCAAAAAATATATTAAATATGAATTTTATTTGAAACTAGCAGTATAGCCCGGCGTTGCTCGGGTGTAATGAAAGCTTTAAAACTAATCCATGGTTCTGGAGCTCAGACTCTTTGAACGTTGGCACGAAAGACTAAAAAGCAATAGTTGTTTCCAGTTAAAGTGAAACCATAGACTGAAAGAAAAATGAATGGATATAAGTCAAATTTTGATTTCCTGGTATCGATATCAAATTTTCTGCAACCTTGAAACTTCTGAATATCGTTTCTTATGTCTTTGTCTATTAGTGTGTTGTGTTGGGTCGTTTTTGGTATAATTAGAAGATAACACAAACTTGAATTAATGATGTTTATTTTTGGTATAAAACTTCAGGTTTTTACATCAAGTTACAACCTTTAAATTTTGTGTGGATACAGGAGCAGACTAGCTAAATTCTCTTCACTGTGGGATGATAGTAGTAAACGAGCCTATCCCTTCTGGACTCTAGTGGTCAACTGACTAGCGTCTTTCCCTTTTCAAATCTTCTGCACAAAACTACTGTCCTTAACTCCTACTTCTTACTCTCACTCTTACTCCTCCTCCTACCAAAAGAAACGGTTCCTTATTTTGCCGCCCGATTTTGAATTCTTGGCGTCAGTGTGTATATCTTTTTCTATTTTTAGAACACTTGCCATTTTATAAACCATAACAAGTGCATCAAATTTGATTAAAATCGAACTACTCCTTCTATAACCCGATTTTTTCGATTATCGATTTTCGATATTTATCGGGGGTACCTTGACACAAAACTGACACAAAACACTCGCAGACGCCTATAGTACAACTGTGTAAATTTTTAAGAAAATCGGTTCAGTCGTTTCGGTGTCTATAGGTAATGGACACACACTCACAAAGACAAAGTTCCATTTATAAATAAGTTTAGATATTTTGCATGTAGGCACTTGAAAATTTGTACTTTGAGTTAACATTAACAGAAGCTGAAAAACATTATTTATGTAAGAAAATCAGGTACTGAAAATTTAATTAAATTGTTATTAAAATGGCGTCATTTGCGCTGGGTACTATATACCCATGGTTAGTATTCTCGTGTTAATTGTAAGTCGATAAATTTAAATTGGCAGCTGATCTCAAAAATGACTTACAATCTGTTGTTAACTGGGGAAAAATTATTAATCTTCACGCCTCCAAAACGAAAACAGCTCACTTTTAATCTTCTGAGAGAACCCTTTGTAAAGTTACCAGTGATTAGATATGTCTGGACTTATCTTGGTGAAAGAAATATATCTTATTCCTATTCCCACGTGGGTTAATAAATAAATAATATTAAGACGGGTCACCATGCAACGATAAGGCGGAACGGAGAAATGAAATGAATGAATGAACACTTATTCTCAAAGAGACTTTTACATTATAACACGTACAATAATACATATATACACACACACACAGGTGTCCACATGTGGAAAAGTACATATCCATTATGTCCAACGCAATGTATCAGAAGGTGAAGTAGGGACGGTCAGCCATGCCTGATACAAGGCCAATTTACAAACATAGCCGACACTCCCCACAACTTATTGTTGAGGAATCATCGGAAGGTTGTGGAATGTGTGGAAGATTAAAAGTATTTCGTTTGTTAAAGTAGAATTTTACTAACTGAACAGAATAACATGAATTCGTAGGAGTTAAATAGGGGAAACAGTAGTAAGTAGCAGAATGTGTGTATGTCAGTCAGTCAGTTAAGTGCCATACGTGATACACGCTTGGGAGATCATGTCTCGAAAGAGACATGATTTACTGGGCAGAAGATTATCCCGCAGTAGGTTGCCATTGCTTTCTGCGGTAGACTGGTTGCGGAGCAAAGCTATAGAACCTAATCTGTCCTGCTATTTAACCCATAACTGGAAGGAAGAGACGGATTAATACCTTTCCCAACGGTATTTGCGCGTAAGTGAATACAATGGATTCAACTGGAATCGAACTCGGCTCCCCGGTTTCTCGTAAAGTCTGTGTTCCTTTCCTTTTTTATGGCGAACGAGAAAGTGAAAAGGAAGGTGAAGCAATAAAGGAAATTGTACTTACCGGACGTTAATTATTTTAGAGTCATTTGAAGTGTTTTGTTGTTGTCGTTTTCTTCTCTGTTGACTGCGGGAATTTTGTGGATGGAGAAGAAGTAAAAGAAATTATCATGGATGAAGAAGAAAAACGAATGTGTGACGAGACCAATATGTCCGGGGGTCGGCAGATTAAAATTTCTTTAGTCACATCGTGCGGTCTCGTCCCTAATTTCTGCTCCCACCTGACTGACTGCGTCCACTTTTTTCTGTTTTTATAGCCAAAGACAATTTTAACATAGACTCAGTTTTGCAAATCGCTTCCTTCCATTGGTTAAAAAATTAATTTAACATCTGATCGCCAAATCCGGCTTCGTCTTTTTCTGTCAGTACGGAGGTCCATCCTTTTTTCTATTCGGCAAAATCAGGATTTCACACGTAATTGTGAATTTTTGTAAAAGTGAAGAAGAGAAGAGAGTTGCTTTTAATTTTTATTTCCCTATCTACCACAAAGATACAAGAAGGAAGGGTTTTATATTTAAATTAAAGATACCTCTGTTCGGCCATTTTCAAGACTCCAGATTTGGAGGGGCCGAATTCATCTGTGTCCCAAAGAGATATGTCAGGCTTTGTCTGTGTTTCCACGGGACAGCAAGTGTTTTTATGTTCCAGCGGAACATGACGGTAAGCAGATTCTACCTAGACCCAAAGGCCCGGGCAGAAGAGAAACAACTTTCTTCCTCGGTTGCTGTTAACTGAAAGAATAGGACTAATGCTTGTGTCACTATCAGGAGTGACGTCGCGAGCAGATGTCATGTGACCACGAGATAAACACCTTTTGTATCCTGACACCTTTTAAACCTCTCTGTGTCACTTTCACTAACATTCGCGGTATCCGCACTAACCTTTCTAGCGTAGAATCATTCCTCCAAAGTAACTCACCTGATATCTTAGCCCTGTGTGAAACTAACCTTGACCCGTCTATCCCCTCCTCTGAGTTCTATGTTCATGGTTACCTTCCCCTCTTCAGGAAGGACTCCAACGTCCATATGCATGGGCTTGGTGTATATGTCAGCGAACACCTCCCCCTAGCTAGAGTAACATCTCTTGAATCCCTGGACCAGTCTTTCATGTGCTTCCGTCTCTCACTTCTAAACTCCGTTAGCTATCTCTTCTTCCTCTACCGCTCCCCCTCCTCTTCTGACTGTTCAGTACTTGACAGCATCTCTGACAATATCGACAAGGCCATTTCTTCTCACCCATCTGCCCATATTTTCGTGTTTGGTGACTTTAACGCCCACCACACTAAGTGGCTCGAAAACTCTGTAACCGACACTGCTGGTGTCCACACCTTTAATTTTTCAATCTCCCAATCCCTTATGCAAGTGGTGGATTTCCCCACGTGTTTCTCCAATAGCCCTAACGAAAGGGACTCGGTACTAGACCTCTGCTTCACTTCCACCCCAAATTCTTGCACCACCAGACAGCTCTGCCCTCTCGGAAATTCTGACCATGCCGTAGTTTCTGTCAACATCTCGTTCTACTCCACCCCTACCCAAGTAAACCAGACCAGCAGAATATGCTACTGCTATCAAAGAGCAGACTGGGATTCGTTCCGTGACTTTCGCTGCGACGTCCCTTGGAACAATGTTTTTAGTCTTCCCGTCGAAGACTGTGCATCAGAGGTCTCCTCCTGAGTTAAGGCTGGCATCGATGCTTTCATCCCTGCCAGGAAATTTCAGCTTAAATCCCATTCGTCTCCCTGGTTCTCGCCCGCTTACTCGGCCGCCATTGCCCACCGGAATCACTTCTTCCGGTTTTATCGTAGCCACGCGTCGGACCAAAATAGGCGCCTTTTCACCTCAGCTCGTAATAAGTGTAAAAAGATACTTAACGAAGCTAAGATGCTGTTTGCTGCCAGAATGAAGCAGCGCATAGCATCCTCTGAGTTCAGAGCCAAAGAGTACTGGCGCCTCTGTAAAAGCGTGCTCAACAAGTGTAAGTCCTCAATACCCCCACTAATCAACGAGTTTGAGGTCCTCACCTCCTCAGCGGACAAGGCTGAATTCTTTGCCCGTAGATTCTCGACCAATTCGTGTCTGGATTCGTCTGGAGTCCAGACACCCGATTTCCCATCTAGAACTGAGGCCCAATTGAATGACGTCCACATCACGCCCTCGCTGATTTCTAGCAGAATATCAAAACTTGACCCTCACAAAGCGAGTGGTGGGGACGGAATCCCAATCATAGTCTTGAAGAAATGTGCCCCTGAACTCTCTTCTGTCCTTTCTAAGCTCTACAACCTCGGCCTATCTTCCTCCTGCTTTCCTGCCTGTTGGAAGTCTTCTTCTGTGGTTCCAATATTCAAGAACACTGGTGAACCCTCGGACCCCGCAAATTACCGCTCCATCAGCCTTCTTCCGATCTTCGGCAAAGTGTTCGAAGCCATTATCAATGCCGAGGTCGTTCAGCATCTCACGGCCCACGGGCTCCTATCGGACTAACAGTATGGCTTCCGCTTCACCAGGTCTACTGCTGATATGCTAACGACCATCACCGAGTATATATACCAGGCTCTCGACAAGAATGGTGAAGCCCGAACTGTCGCCCTGGATATCTCTAAAGCATTCGGCAGAGTATGGCATGCCGGCCTTCTACGGAGACTGCGAAGCTACGGCATTACTGGACTTTTGTTGGACTTAATCCAGTCATTCCTCTCCAACCGCACACTGAAGGTGGTTTTAAACGGACATGCCTCCCAGAACTACCCTACAAACGCGGGTGTCCCCCAAGGCTCTATCCTAGGTCCTACGCTCTTTCTAATCTACATCAATGATCTCCTCGATGCCATAAGGTCACAAGTAGGCATGTACGCCGACGATACCACAGTATACGCTCGCCTCGATCAAAAATCTGATGTTGATGATAAGGCGAACATTGCGGCTGAGCTTGAAGAGGACCTCCAATCCGTGGTGGATTGGGGTAGGAAATGGCTCGTAAAATTCAATTCTTCCAAAACGAAGCTGCTGTCGATTAACCACCACAGACGACCGCACCTCCCTCCCATTAGCATGGAAAAGGCATGCCTCCCAGAGAGTAAAACACTATGCCTGCTTGGCCTGACAATTTCAGCGGACCTAAAGTGGAATGACTACGTCGAATCCATTGCTAAATCCGCTGCCATGAAAGTTGACTCTCTGTACAGGGACCGGAAATTCTTTCCGCTTGAATCTATTCTGCACTTAGACAAATCTACCATCCGCCCGTGGTTTGAATACTGTTGACACATCTGGTCGGGTGCTCCTGCTATTCTCCTCGGGCTTCTTGACAAAATACAGCGAAAAATCTGTAATGTGATTGATACCGACTTAGCTGACCGCCTGCAGTCACTCTCTCACCGGCGTGACGTGGCTTCCCTGTGCCTCTTCTATAAATACTTTCATGGCTTCTGCTCTGATGAACTTAAATCACTGGTGCCCCCTAGGTGTGAGTTCGCATGAGATACTAGATTGGCAACTAGTACCCACCCTTTTACAGTGAAACCGATGAAATGTTACCGCAATTTCTACTCCAACAGCTTCTTTTCTCGCACTTTTCGCCTGTGGATTTCCCTTCCGCATGCTTGCTTCCCCGACGGCTATAACCTCCAGGAGTTTAAATGTAAGGTCAATAGACACCTCCTAACACGCTAACCCTCCCATTCTCTCCAACTCTCCCTCTATATACATCCTAACTCGTCTGTCGCCCTGTGTAACCCCCTGCGCTATAGTTGCAGTAGAATGCCTTGCTTGGGGTGACATGATTAAAAAAAACCTTTCATCAGAATTGCTGATGCTAACATCGAGAACAGTAACTCACTGCACCTTCTTGAATTTCAACTGATATGAAGTGGAATGTCTATATTGAATCAATTAAGTCTGCAGCTAAGGAAGTTGGTTCTCTGTATTGTGCTAGATAATTTTTCTTGCATATACATAATTCATTAGATTCCCAACAAACTATCACTAGCTAGGCACAGATTACATATTTCTCCATCTTTAAAAATCTTGTTTTAACAAATACATGAATTAATCTAAATATTAAATTCCAATGTTGGCATGTTGCATTATCGATGTCATAGTGTGGGTAGTTTTGTTTAATTCTTGGCGGAACTAATAATGTTACCTATTTGTGTCTGTTTAGAAAGAATTTCAAATGTTCTAGAGAAAGAGACTTACCACCTCTCATTTTGACATTGAGGGTTAGTCTCAAGCACGATTATTTCTAGCAGTGAGTCGATCAGACACTCGATAAAGAAACAGATTCATTCAAAAGTTAACCTCTTAAGAGAATCTTTTTACAGATTTTTTTCTGACCTGCCACTGGCATAATTTTAATCTCTTAAGCCACTTGCTTTAAATTTTCAAGTATACGCTATGTAAGCTATTATTTTAAAATAAAATACTTTTTTCAGATATCTTGCAGACGAGATAGTTATTGGTATTTTATTGTATTTTTGGTATTGAGGCCATTAACAAAATCACTTTATTTAGATGTAGTAGTATTTAAATTTTTAATTTGAAGTATTGGCAACTATTGTTTCCTTATTTAATTTTTATTTGTTTTAATTGTAATTCTTGGGTGAATATTCTACACTTGTCAGTAAGCAACGTGGAAAAAACACAGCTACCTTAACGATTAGGCTACGAAAGTTAAACAGTAGATGTAATTCATAAATATATATATGTACAGCTGTCGTCAAAAAATACGGCAAAATATTTGAGAGGCTTATTAGCTGTTTCCTCACAAGTTATCCCCCTTAGTGTGGGAGGAGGACAGTATCCACTCTCATAATAAAGACCGTTGTGTATTATCTATATATATATATATATATATATATATATATATATATATATATATATATATCCTGTCACGCTGAGAGAGAGAGAGAGAGAGAGAGAGAGAGAGAATAACGAGGCAGCACCGACACAATTCATTCTCTTTACTAATAGTTATGAATGCCCTTACTGCGAGTTCGCTCTTTAACTGTCCCTTATTACTTTATTTTTTTGCAATAATTATGTCAAGTTTTGAAGAATATATATATATATATATATATATATATATATATATATATTTGTGTGGGTGTAATTATTAACCATTTATTCGTCAGAGTTAAATTAGACCAGTATACAGGTGTATCAAAAAGCGGTCAATACATATACAATGTACAGCTTATATATATATATATATATACATATATATATATATATATATATATATATATATATATATATATATACAACGGTCTTTATTATAATAAAGAGGGCATAAACGTTTCGTTAAAAATTACTGACAAGGTATTGCGCTTAGTGCTTCTGCTTTGAGATCTCTTGTGTTTGGATGGGGTTTTATTGTTTTTTTCAGCTTCTAGTTGAAATAACTGGTGTAGAAGTTCAGTTTCGGTCTTCTTTGTGGGGAGGTCAAATTTAAGCTGGAGAAGGCAATTTGTACCTAAATTTAGGAATTCCTTCTGGTTATCTCTTGATTTATAGCTAGATAGGTTTATATAATCATCACTGTTATTAGAATGTAGAAAATATTTCTCGGTCTGGCACAATAGATTTTGTTCATTTAACGCTAAGGTGAGTCGAAATATATTACAAAGTGTATTGCTTCAAAGGCTGAACAAATATGGTGAAAATGAAAAGAACCCAGTCCCCCAACACGATACTTCTCAAGAACGCATAACAGAATCAAAGAAATCCTGTTTTTCGCATCTGTATTTATATGCGATGTTTTGGTGTGGGATATCATTATAAATTAACTCAATAGAGAACATATGTGTGGATATTAACGCTAACAGTTTTGGGAGAACTTTGAGAATACGTGTTATCAATGATAAGGATTACTTATTTGTTTCAAACATTTTGTACAGAGCACAGAGGTACTATACTGAACCTAGTCAGAGGGCTGGTAGAGACACTAATACCACGCCGAATATAGATATATTCTTTATCCTAGACAGATAATTAAAGAATCCTCTCTATTTTTACTGTTACTGTGATAATATAGATACAGTTCTATTATACAATGTTTTTTCTTTGGGTCGCTTCTGTTGATTTGTTAATATTACGTAATAAATCAATTGTCCGTAGATAAAAGAATGCATACAAGTTCTTTAAAGTTACATTTTGTTTGTTTCTAAAAACGTCCTGAAGCGTCAAAATACACATAAAACCATTTGGTTGCGATTAATTGTTAATTTTGCGCAGTTGCTTTTACTTTGAAGTCATTCTTTTGACGGATCAATTCTCCATATCATGGGAAAAAGCCACAGAATAAGTACAAATATATTCCTCTCTAGATGTATGTTGATATCAAATGACAACAGGACACAATTATACAAAGAAGTACTCTAAAATCAATTTTAGTTCGGTTCAAAGTTATCGCGGCCAGACAACTATTGTAGAGAAATAATGCTACAAGCATTTGCATTCCTATTAGGCTGCCAACAACCCACTAAGAAATTATCCAACGTAGGCATCGACCTTTCTTCAGCCAAATATTTAAACCAAAAGCGTATTAAAAAATATGAACAGGACATTGATCAAATTTCGTTTAAAACCAAACCAATTTTATGATCTAGACTACATTTTTTTATCATGTCAACTCACACAAGGAATTAAAACCACTTACACACAAGGGTGAAATAATAAGAAAAAAGAGAGAAACTTTTGTTGAGAAACCACACAAAATAACAAATAACAAAAACAGATATGGAAATAGAAAATATAAGTTATGTTGAACAAAATATACAAAGTGGAACACGGGTTAGTCAGTTCAGGAATACTAGGAATACTGTTAGTAGAAATCAATATATGCAGTCTTGTAGTGAAGAAGTATGTCCGGGTAATGAGTCTATATCCTTACTGACCAACTAAGCGGCTGTACAACTAATCAACTCAACCACTCTCTTTGACAATTACTCCTGTTCTCTCTATAGGCATGATTATATGTACACATCAGGCGAGTCCATTCTTATGTGCAAAAGGGGGTGCTCCCAACAGAAACATTATTCTGTCAGTTATGTGCCAGGCATGATACACACTTAGGCAACCATGTCTCTCAAGACATATAACTGACTGGGCAGAATACTTTCCCACGATAGGTTGCTATTACTTTCTGCGGTAGACTGGTTGCCAACCAACGCTATAGAACCCAATTTATTCTGCTATTCAGCCCATAGCAGGAGGGGGAAGCGACAGATTTATAATGTTCCCAAAGGTAATTGCACGTAAGTGAATGCAACGAATTCGACTGGAATTCGATATCGGCTTCTCGATTTCTCGTTCCGAGCCGATATCCACTGCACCACAATACACATCCACATTATTAAAGAGCGAGAACAACAGAAAAGTAAATAAGAGTACAGTAAGATACTTAAACCTACAGATATAAATGGTTTTTGTTTAAATCCCATCCATTTTGCAGATGTAGACGATCATAGTTCTCTACAACTTCTTTTTCTCTGAACTATTATTATAGAAATAATGAAATAGTTTTCGATTACCTTCTGGACTAGTCGTTCTAAAAGTTTTCTTTTTTAAACATAGACCACTTTTATTCTTAATTCGTTTTGGTGGACGAAGATAACCATTTGATGCAAAAAAATGCAGATTTCTTTTTTTTACTAATAGATAAGTGTAGGAATTGTATTATAGAAATATGCGTTGTGTGGTTGTGGTGTAATGGATCTCGGCATCGAATGAGAAATCAGAGAGCCGAGTTCGAATTCCAGTCGGAAATGTTTCATTCACTTACGTACAAATACCCTTCGGGAAGGTATCAATCCATTTCTTCTACCCAGCCATGAGGTGAATTACAGGACAGCTTGGATTCTTTAGCTTTGGTTCGCAACCAGTCTACCGCAGAAAGTAGTAACGGCAAACTATTGAGGGAAAATTTTATGCCTAGTCAGTCATGTCTCGAAAGAGACATGATCGCCCAATCACGTACGGCAATTAACTGACTGATTATAAAAATAGTAAATTTATATGCTTTTATTTTTAACTAAAACTAATTTAATGAAAATAAACTTGTATTTAACAACTAAATTATATGGAACATTTGTGTACACTAGTAAAATAAATCCTAATGAACCATTCTAAAATATGTGACTAATAAATAAGTTTTAAAAAAGTGTAGATTAAATCAATGAGATCCCTGTGGTTCATGCTGCTTATGATTTTTTTAAATTTTGATTGTCAATGGAGATGTCAATGGTTGTCAAAGACAGCCCCCTTTTTACAATGTTGTGTCTATTAATATATCAATTCAATTATATTTTATTTTATTAATATTTAAAATTAATGCTTTTATTTAATATTAATATATTTAATTAATTTATATAAAAAGTTATAATATTTATATATTTTATGTACATAATCCTTCCTTTATATATCCTTCACAGTTTTTATTCAAATTTCACAATCATAGCATCCAGTAGAGTAAATAGGACCCTAATTACGTCACTTGATCTCGTTTTCTGCTAATTTTAGTTTTTTCTGTTTTTAATATTTTAATATGGCGTAGATTACTGAAGAAATTAAAATTTACAGTTGTAATAACCGTTGCGAAGAGAAATTGCTCTTTTGACCACTAAAATATTACTGTTTCCCCAATTTGCTATTTATTGTACGGAACCCCAGTAATATCACATGGACCCCGGGCGAGAATGTAAGGAGCATCTATCGTGTTTGTTAAATTGACTTTATACCAAACATTATCGAGCATCACATTTAAAAGATCAGAAGGTTGAACAAGTATCAAAGGATAACACAGATTTTTTTTCATTATAATAATAAAAATGAAATTTATTAATCCAAATATAACATCAATTTTGTTATTTATGAGAATTGTATTTAAGTATGAAACTTTATTTTTGTGAAACCAAAAGAAAATGTTTCAGAAGTAAAATCGAATTGATCTTTTTTTATGCATGCACGATAGCAGTAAAAGTTTGTGTGTTGATTCTTTGTTTCTATCTTTCTTTAGTTACCGGACAGTTGTGAGGAAGAAGTAAAATCAGTAAAAGAGAGAATGATAATGAAAGATGTGTGTCGTTTGATTTTTAAATGTCTAGGCAGAAAACTCGTATGCTCTTTCGTTGCATGAAGAGAAAAAACAAAAAGTGAGAGAGTGAGAAACTGCATGTCAAACTGTATGAGACGTCTAAGACTCGCGACTCTCTAAAGGGGTAAAGCAACACCAATGCGTACTTATGCATTTTGATGACAGGATCAACATTGAATATTTTTTCTGTCTTCTGGTTCGTCAAAAATAAGATGCTGTATCTATTTTGGTCCTAGACTACGTCTGCATATGGCAAAAATAGATAAGCCAGTTATCTAATGAAAAGGGATTTTCTATTGGTTAATTAGTAAATATAAGTGTTTCTTTACACTGGCTGCTGAAAGAGTATTTGTGCGTAAAATCGGATTTATTAAGCAATCAAATCCAACAAAAAATACTGTTCGAGATTAAAAGCTAAATAGCTCCTCTATAGCGTTTTTTAAAGTCTAACTGTGGGTAGAGAGAAGCGATGCATTAATGCTTTTCCTGAGCGCATTTGTGTGGGTATATCTGTGCATTCTGTCTATGATGTAAGTATTGCTTTGCAAACCCCTGAATATGATATTTGGATGCATACTCACCATGGCTTAATGCATATTACCTATATGACATAAAAAGACTGCCAAAGAAGGATTTCAATTATTTTCTACGGCACGTTTATTGATTTTAGTGTATGTGTAAATACATGAGCACCTGGCTGAATTGTATTTCAGGAAACTTGGTAGACGAACCCATTCGGAAGATGATTGTTGTCATAGCTCGAAGTGACTCACTACTCTTCATGACCGAGGATTCGTGTGTCCTGGACTTATTCAACTATAGATCACGCTAGAATATACAGTCCCTTAGAAACTGTAACTAAGCTTGGCTCGGCAGAGTTTCAGTATAAGGCACATACTGGTGATGTTACTCTTTGAAAAAAAAAACTGAGCAGGCGTTTACAGAAGCTACATTAGTAGATTTCATAGTTTCCTGAGAGTGACGTATCTCTCTATTCATATCTCTCTTTTTTCTCTCTATCTCAGTATATATATATATATATATAGCAGGACACTTCAATCAACCAGGACACACATTAGAAAACTGCAAATGTTTACTAATAGATTCTGATTTTAGTTGTACATACTCACGCAGAAAGAAAGAAAAATACTGGATTTTAAAATTAAATACATACAGGCTAGGGTTAAATAGGGACTTAGGTGTTTTGAATCTTTATAAATATTTCAATAGTTAAACATTTTTTAGTTACACATAATTTTTTTTCTTTAAAACAACATTTATAAGTATTATTAAAGATAGGTGAACGTTTACAAATATTAATCTGTCGCTTTCTGCGTCACGTGATGTAAACAATCTCTCGACGAACGCTCCTCGCGAAAACGTTTCTAATTTAAATTTTAAAATCATTTGTTTCTGATGAAAGGCCGAGGACGGTCTGAAATATCAAATATAATAATAGAAATAAATAAATACTGTCAAAAAGAAATACATTTTTAAACTTACAACTTTTTAGTAGTTTTTCCTATATATATATATATATATATATATATATAAGCTGAGAGCAACACCAAGCAGCGTCGGTCTGTTTCATACTTAAATGCAATCTTCAGGCAATGTGTGTTTCATACTTAAATGCAATCTTCAGGCAATGTGTGTTGCCAACTATTTATATATGCTGGTCAGTGTAAATTATTGGTAGTAAGTTGTATTGTGTTACACTAATGTTTATTGGGTGGACGTTATCAGTTATGTTTCAAATTGTTCTAGAGGCTATTGAGTAGAAGTAATTGTGGATTTGAATGCGGTCATTTGTAGCTATTGTTGTCTTAAGTTTTACTCATTATTTATATTTCTAAGTGCACAGGATGTGCGTTGTGGTACAGTGAATATCGGAACGAGAAATCGGAGAGCCGTTGTATTCACTTACGCGTAAATACTCTTGGCAATACTCTTCTCCCTCCAGCTATGGGTCAAATAACAAGACAGATTGGATTTTATAGCCTTGATTAGCAAACAGTCTACTGCAGAAATTAATGGCAACTTACTGCGGCTAAATCTTCTGCCCAGTTAGTCATGTCTCTTTTTAAAAATGATCGCTTATGCTTGTATCACGTATGACACTTAACTGACTGATAGAGCGCATATACTTTCATTTTTCATGTTGGTATTTTTAAGGTTTCAGTTTTTTATTTTTACATGTCATCATTTTGAGATAAATACAATCGTTTGTTTAGCAATTTTCGTTGGTCTGGGAAGGTGATTAAAGCTATTTTCTCCTCCATATATTGTTATATGCTTATGTTATTTTCTTTATTTTCCATTATATTTTTGTTATCGTGTAGCTGTTGTTTTTAATTTCCTATATGTGTACAACAAGTATTGTGGTGTTCGCGTATTTACTAGTTTTTTGAGTAGTTTGTTTTCAAGCAGCTTAGTTATTTCTATGTATATATATTCTTAGTTTTGTGCGAATTTTAAAGTTGCTTTGTATATTATATTATTTTGCAAGCAATTTTATTTTTAAGGCACATTCGTTTTTACTCTGCCGTTACAAGTGTGTTTGATTTGTGTGCGGGTGGTCTCTTGTTGATCATCATGTCCGCTTTTAAGTTTACATACGCTCGCTTTGATACTGAGCACTTTTATCCATAAATATAGTATATCTTAAAACTGCATATTTATCACACACACACACACACACACACATATATATATATATATATATATATATATATATATATATATATTAATACAGGTTTCATTGAATAATATAGACAAGTTTTGTCTATTTATTTTGTGTAAGATCCGTTCGTATGATCTGATTAGCTTGATAGTGTTGTCATGGAAAGACGACAAGAAATCGCAATAATTGTTGATTTTTTATCAGGTCTGAGCTTTCGGCTTACATAAGCCATTATCAAAGGATGAACATTTAATGTTCAGTGAACATAGAACATTTAAATTATTTTTAACAGAGTAGAGTTATACAGAAAAAATTGGACAGGTCCATTTTATATATATATATATATATATATATATATATAAAATGGACCTGTCTAATTTTCTCTGTATAACTCCACTCTCTCTCTCTCTCTCTCTCTCTCTATATATATATATATATATATATATATATATACTACTGGCCAAAATTATTAGACCGCTCCAGTGTTTTAAAATATGATGTATTTCTAACTGGTTCGTCCTTCTCTTCACTCTCTTCTATCTAATCGTTTTACTGTTATGTAGCCCCCTGCACATCAGTGGCTTTACCACCTTGCTCGGGGTGAAATGATTAAAACAGGTGGGATGTGACAAGACTCTCGATACTCTATCGCTACTTCTACAGAAAGTGCTCGAACTACATTTCTTGGCTCTAACAGTTCTAACCTTCATTGCTAGAACTCGTCATCCTATTTACATTGTTGTAAATAACGCACATTCTCTTCGTATTCCATCGGAGAAGTTCCACTCGAATAGCTTCTTCCCGCAAACCGCTGCTCTGTGGAACAGACACCCAATAGGATGATTCCCCGATCTCCACAATCTTAACCTCTTTCTCTCCTATTCATGGCTACCCCTTAACGTGATTCTTTACCTCGAGTATCCTCCGGGCCTTCTACAAAGTGAATCTTACTGCGAAAAAAAAGGAGAAAAAATCTGAAAGTGTGGTATTAAAAGATGTTGCTATCTAAATCAGGAATCTTTCTTTTTTAAGTCATCAATTTGGTAAGGTTCTATCCAAAATTTATCTCGTGACACGTGGTAACGTGTATGTAGAGTTTCTTGCTAAAATATTGTTTGCAGAAACAACCAAATCAGTTTTCCAACATAATCAAGTAACTTTCACCTGTATTATTTCTATTTATGAAGAAAGATCTATAACGTTGTGTTGATGACAATCAAATCCATTCTTAGATTTGAATAACATTTACCAATTATTTTTGTGGTAGGATTTTCTACTGGCCTCAGAACATTTTCCTTGTTTGATTTGTTAATTTTTCTTTTACTTCCCTGTATGTTGATTGTCACACAAGTTATCTTTAGATGGCCTGAAGATTGAGTTGTAAAACTAATAGTCACAATGATGTGTTCATTTCTATGTTTAAGCTGTATATATCTACAAACTCTCTATATCCGATATTAGCGTTCTTCAAGCAACAGACTTCAAAAAATATAATTACATATGATAACGCATTCAATCAAGCATTTCCTGATGTTTTGACCTGTTACATATTTTCCAAGCGATCAGTACTAGTAATAAGATAAAAAACAAAAGAAAAATTCTGTAAAATACATAAAGACAATAGGAAGAAAATTGATTTTACAAATTGAAAAACAAAGAAAATCGGGATTGTCATTAATTTCCAATCGATAGTGAAGAGAATACCATAGTTCCACACGGAAATTCAGATTTGCTTAGAGCACACGACAGACAAATAAATCCAATAAATGAGAGCTACAGGATGAGTTATTATTATTAAGATATATCGAATTATAATTATTAATTAATAATTTACGTTTTAAATTTATTCTGAATATGCTTCAACATAAATTTACCTCTATAAATATGAGAACGTAAAAAAAATTTTTTTTTTATAGTCGACAAAGCATAACATTGACGATTTTTTTCAAATTTTAATTACCATTTTTATCTTCTTACAATATTTGGGACGGGAGGATTTGTATTCGTATTTATAATGTATGGCAAATGTTTTAGATAATTATGTATATTTTTTACAATAAATTTAATAAACACTCAGCTTTTTATTGAGCAATATTATTCGTGTAAAACGCGTGTTTTTTATTTCTAGATTTTTAATCTTACTAGTTAAAAATAGGTGTTATACATTTTGGCTAAATATGACCATTTGTCGCCATATTCAGGACGGCGTGAGGAAAATATTTACAAATAGATGGCCTCCTTGGTGTCTAAATTGTTCAAAAACATTTAAACTGTCAACTGTACACAACCACTTTATCAAATCAATGATTGTGGCGCAGTGGATATCGGCTCGGAAGGAGAAATCGGAGAGCCGAGTTCGAATTGCATTTACTTACGCGCAAATACCCTTGGGAAAGGTATTAATCCGCCTATTCCTTCCAGTTATGGGTTAAATAACAGGACAGACTGGGTTCTATAGCCTTGGTCAGCAACCAGTCTACCGTAGCAAGCAATGGCAACCTACTGTGGGATAATCTTCTACTCAGTCAGTCATGTTTCTTTCGAGACATGATCGCCCAAGCGTGTATCACGTATGGCACTTAACTGACTGACTGATTAAAAATGACTTCGAGCGAATGAAACCAGTAGGTCTTATCGAAGAACATCCTTCTTCGAATTTTGTAGACCGAGACTACAGAATATAAAACACTGTACCATATAACTTGATCCCTTCCAGCAAAACGAATAGCAAATGTGTTTCGAAGAAAAAATAATGACGTAATCATGATGTTGACGTTTCACAACACTTCGAACACAGGGTTAGGAAAGAGAAGCCCATAATTGCTGGAAGTAGCGATACCTATTTCTAGGCATTCTTTAAGAGTAAGATGTTATACATTTCAACCTAGCTCTAAATTTTTGTTCAATGAATGCCGAATGTGACCATTAAAAATGAGAACATATTTTGATCCCAGCCAGACAACCAGGGACAGAAAAAAAGTAACAGAAGTAGCACTGGCTGTCCGATAAATAAACACCGAATGTTTGCTTATTAGGAAGCGTTTCAGATTTCCATCTACATTCCCAAGCTAATAAATGTATAACAAAAAGTTAAGATCACGAAAGAAATACAGTAATTCTTTAAAGAAAATATTTGCGTTGATATGAAGCTCACTTCAGTCTACTCCACGACTGTCCGTGTCAGATATAGACGTCGTTGTCAACATAGCAGATATCATCTTTGATGTCTACAAAGTCATCTTGAATCTTTTTTTCTTAAAAAAGTATGTCGTGAATCGGTTTTTTTTCTTATTATCGGTAGTTTTGATATTGACTGTGCCAAATGTCTCCTGGAATTTATTGTCAGCGTGTAGGGGAGGTCGAAACTATGCGGGATTTGATCTGAATTTATAGCATTTAACAAGTTGTGCCGCATGATATTCTGCTGTCAGATGACAAAAACTGAAACTTCATTTGTTTGTTACATTTTTGTATGGACCCACCCGTCCTTTTTCTCTGCATGCCTTATAGATTTCATGTTTCAAAACATGATGTAAACGGTATAAATTTTGTTTCATATTATGATGTAAACTATATAAATTGTCAATATTTATGAGATGAGTTAGTATTTACACTATTGGAACTATTGTTCTCATCTTTGTTGTCATTTGTACAATGTTTCGGCCGTTGTAATGAGAATGAGTGGTTGTAATAAATGCTTCAATTCAAATTCCTAGCACTTAAAGAAGACCGTAACGGCCGAAACGTCGTACAAATGACAACTAAGATGAGGACAATTATCTGAATAATGTAAATAGTGTATATTAATTCTGTGCTTCAAAACATGACGTGAACTATATAAATTCTGTATTTCAAAACATAATGGAAAAAGTATAAATGTTGTGTTTCAAAACATGATGTAAATGATATAAATCTTGTCTTTCATGTCATGATGCAAATTATATAAATTCTGTTCTTCAAAATATGATGAAAACGGTATACATTTTGTATTTAAAACATGAAGTAAACTATAAAAATTGTGTTTCAAAACTTGATGTAAACTAAATAAATTCTTATGCTTAGTCGATACCGACTGGATAAAATCTTGAAATGTTGAAGTTTAGGTTAGCACGAATTATGCACGAGATATTTCCTCAGAATGTCGTAGCTCAAAGATAGAGTGCGAGCTATACACGAATAATTACAATAAAATTAAAATCTGTTCTAGATGTACAGTTGTAAATGACCCCACTTATTTTCATTCGGAAATTACTTTTTCCAACTTCAATTCTGTTAACTTGTCCAAAGATCCACTATCGGAAATCCAACAGAAGAAACCTACACGATTCGGTTACGATACATCGACATTATACTAGTCCTCATATATGGACGGTAAAGCTTGTTCTTTAACTTCTGTAGAATTAAGATAACAAAAATCAAAAAAGAAGAATCAGGCGAGAACGAATTGTCTGTCACAACACAGTGAAACAACTTTCATAGCACGGGAGCTACCAAATGATTCACTATAATTGTTCCACTTTGTCAGTGGAAAATCTGAAACCGTGAAGGCGCAATCAGTTGCTCTCCTGGTGGTTAGCATCAGTTATGCTAATGAAAGGTAAAAATTGTTGACTAAAGTTACTAAATGAGAGAAGTTTCATTTAGCAGGCATTGAAGCTAATGTAAAAAAATCTCTCTTCAGTGAACAAAAAAATCGATGTTTTTTCTCGAGATCAGCTGCCAGAATTACTTTATCAAAACTATTCGGTTTAATATGAAAAAAGGAGCGAATAGTTTTATCATATTGCCAAAATTATCATGAAAATATTTTCAGAAAAGGCATACGAAAGCTACATTATGGCAATGGGAAAGAGACTGACGCTGAGGACAGGACCAAGGATATTGCAGATTCTTCTTTGGATTTTATAAAAAATTTGAAGTTTTTTTAGGTTCATTGATAGCATTTAGACAGTACGCTTTTCGGGATTAAAAATTATTGAATTTCAGGTATCAATTTCAAAATTAAAAAAAAACACATATATTTGAAGCGAATAGATGATATCTTATTCTATTTGTAAATAGTTATCCTTTCTGTAATTTTTATTAATATAATTTCATCTGGGTTTTTTTTATCGTGATGTTCACTCTGTACAAGGCTCATGTGCCACTCATGGCAGTGGATTACTTAGTTAGAGTTACATAATCCAACATTAAGGAAGAACTTAAAACAGAGGAGTGAATTTCCGTACCATGTTTTGATACAAGATGTATTCTTTCTGCACTTTATGGCACCTGTTTTAATTCAGAGTTTTACTTCTTCTAGTCAAATGGTAAAGAACCCAATCTTTCCTTCAAATTAACCCATAGCTGTGTAAATGAAAGATAGATTTATTCCTTACCTAAGGACATTTGTGCAAAAGTGAACAAGAAATATTTGGTCAGAATTTGAAAAGCTTTCCGAGGAGTGATAGTGAAATCAGGTATGGTTGATCATATATGGACGGAAAAGTATGGTCCTCTCCTTCTGTGGATTGAAGATAACAGGTAGTGAGCAACACCGACGGATACAACTACTGAAAGAATAAACGTTCATGTTATAGCCAAACAGTCTAAATAAAGTATATAATAATTTTACTTTTATTTATTGACTAATGTTTCTTACATCGTTCATAAGTGCTTTCAAGACGATATTTTGTTTATATGAATATATATAGTAAAAATACTACAGTTATGAGCATTGAATTTAGCGCAAAACCAGTAGCAGTCTTTCTAATTTTTCAATTTCCTTTTAGCCTTTGTTAAACTTAGCGTTATGGAATAAATTATGGCACAATTCATAATTTGTAAGTTAGTCGAAAAAATAAATCGAAAAACGTATATGGCCAGAATAGACAAATCATCGTATTTTCCCTTTAAAGAACAAATTTCAATGGAGCATTGTCATCATTTAATACTGGTGATGAATTTCAATTGGAAAGAATTTAATCTCATATTGTTTGCAAAGACACTTTTCTGCAAGAATCGTTTCTTTTTGTCTGTCTATTCTATGGCAAATCGAATAAAATATCAAACAAAAAAGCTAGTAATAAAAAACGCATAATTTTAATTATTATTAAAAATAACTTATTCGTTTCCATATTATCTTCGACAATCAAAAAAAGGAGGAAAAATCGTTTGAACCATGCCACCAATAAAATGTTTTCTATCGTGATGGCACCAGGATTTCTTGCGTATTGAATTCATAGAATAATGCAGAGATCGTAAAATCGCCAAAGAGTTTATTCTGTTACGAGCAAAAAAATTGATTTAGTCGGTTCTGTTTTCATGACGTATTTAGTTCCTTTAGTGTCGGCCATAAAACCTGACTATACAACGATTTCCCCTGAGTTGAAACCAGACTGATTCAAAAAAATAAATTAATGAATTAAACTAAAATAAAACGAAAAAATATGTCTGATCACACTGAAGAAAAATGATAAGTATATGAAAGTCAGGAAGGGCACAAATATAGATAAATTCAAAAGGAGCAGAGGAAAATTACGACCATACCAAAAATAGGGCAATGAATAATTCTCAAATGTCAATACGTTCTTGATTTATTTGCAACCGTGGTCTTCCATAAGTAAGTATGCTTTTAACGATTAGTTTAAATCTCATACCAGTACCACTGAGCTTTCTTGTGGAGATCATAAAAGCATATGCCAAGTTTCAGAATTACTGCTTGTTATTCATTCGTTAAAAATTGTGTATTTCATCTGCCATATAAAGTTAAAAAACGTTTAAAGTGATAAACTTAAATGTATCATACATACACGGTGAGACACTTGATTAGCATCAATCATGCTAATGATATGAGTCTCACATGATGGTCGAATAGTTAGAGCTTTAGTGTTCCAACAGTGAGACCATGTGATATTCACTGTAGCTGTTGTTGAAAGTTTTCGAGTGATGTTTTTTGTTATTTGATACAGCTCTTTATTGGTGATCCTGTAGTGCCAATGAATATATGTTACAAATTTATTTCTTATATACATAATAGGGATACTCGGCATTGTCCTAGGAAAATTAAGTTAAATATAACAAGTGCGGTATACTATGTTCTTCCCTGTCTAACTTCTTACATAAACCAAACACCCGAGAAAAAGAGCATTTAAACAATTTACATATGAAACCTTTTGCATGTATTAAAAACATATTTTGATACACAAATCAGTTGGTGTAATTTATGAGGTTGTAAATGTTTCTGAATATATCAGGTCTGTGCAAAAGCTTTTGCCGATTTAAAATTTCATCTTGAAAATGAAAACCTGTGTGTTTTTGAAAATTCATAGCAATAACGATCTTTGCTCTCTATAACTTGATTCCATCTGCTCAACATAATCTTTTTGGGGTGGAATCCTGCTCTCGGTTCCTGAACTGATCTTTCTCCTCGGTTTATCCACGATCGCCGACGTTTAACGTTATGGTAGAGAATCCACTTCTCATCACCTGTGATAAGCCTACCCAAAAATGGTGTCTAAAGGTGTCG
Source organism: Ascarosepion bandense (assembly GCA_037127315.1). Taxonomy (NCBI): domain Eukaryota; kingdom Metazoa; phylum Mollusca; class Cephalopoda; order Sepiida; family Sepiidae; genus Ascarosepion; species Ascarosepion bandense. The sequence goes on from JBBBDQ010001777.1 coordinate 89,031, forward strand.
TGAAAGCAAAGATTTGCAACAAGAAACATGTTGCATTTGCATTAGAACCTCTGTGAAACTCATAGAGTAGAGCATGCCTAATAATGTGTTCTTTAGATGGAAAGAACATGAATGAGAATATTGCAGAAAAATTTGAATGATGCTTTAATAATCTGAAAGTAAGTTATAAATTAATCATGGTGATATATTTAAGTAATAACAATATGCATAAAATAAATTACAAACCGGCAAAACCTTTTGCACCGACCTAATAATAAATCCTTACATCGGACACCAGTGTGAAACGTTTGTCTTGGACCCAACCTTTGTATAAGCAACATAGATCAAGCTATAGAAGAAGCATAGAAAAGTCACGATAGACACAGTGATCTCAAGATAATATCCGTGTACCTTGTTAATGGGCGAGAACCTAAGTGCGAACTGAAATCGTCAGAAATAAAAAAAAAAGCGAGTCTGATGAAATTAAACATTTTCTGTTCCAGTTAAAATAATTGCCACAATGACATGTCAAAGAAAGTATCTAACAACTAAGGGATTTACAACTCGTGACTAGAGAGATTTAAGATTTTTGGGAAGCATGATGGGTGTTTTTGATTCCTTTTCTATGATATCAACCTTTTCAAGTTATTTAAAACCAAAAAATACTTTTATTTGTAAGCATTTGTTTTAGTTAATAATGATGTAGTGATACAAGTTTTACTAATTAACCCATAACTATCGGGGATAAGATGTGAATTCATACACTTTCCAAGTGAATAACACAAATGCAACTGAAATTGGAACTCAGCTCTCCAGTTAACAATTCTGAGCCATTATCCATTACACCACCCGTACATCGAAGCTTACAGTACTTAGTACTCCAAAGCACTCGCCCATCTAGGTACTGATGAGGTTCGACGTTGATTAACTTCGGAGATCATACTGGAGCAGGCGTTCCAACATGATATGGCTGTAAGTCCGCTTCCTCTAATTTGTTTTTTGATTGATTCGTTTTCAAATGCTTATCAAGCCACTGAAAGTTATTTAAACTTTTTAAATTTATTCTTGTGGAGGGAAGTGATAATGATTTAGCGATACAAATTTCATTAATTAACTTATAGCTGTGAGAGGAATGGCTGGATTCATATCTTTTTCAAGGGTATTTGTGTGTAGGTTAATACAAGGAACCCGAATGGAATTGGAACTCTGATTTTCGATTAACAATTCCGAGCCATTACACATTACACTATCCGCACATCTAAGCTTCGAGAACCTGTTATTCCCAAGCCGTCACGTGATACCTATTCCAGCGTTTAAAAGAAGTCTACTGGCCAGAATACCAAACATATCCAAAGAATTCGCTTATACAATTCGTTTCTGAACTATTTCAGAAATGCATGAAAATTTTTACTTAAGTTATACAGTTGCAACACCTTTTTTCAATCCGTTTCTTTGACACTATCAAAGAAAGTTACGTTACGTAAAAGAAAACAGAGAATATATATATATATATATATATATACATACACACACACATATACACACACACACACATATATATGTGTGTGTGTGTGTGTGTGTGTGTGTAACTAATGGTCAGTCAATCAGTTAAATGCCATACGTGATACACGCTTTGGGCGATCATGTCTCGAAAGACTGACTGTGCAGAAGATTATCTCGAAGTAGATTGCCATTGTTTTCTGCGGTAGACTGTTTGCCAGCCAAGGCTATAGAACCCAATCTGTCCTATTATTTAACACATAACTGGAGGGAAGAGACAGATTAATACTTTTCCCAAGGATATTTGTGCGTAAGTGAATGCGAGGAATTCAGCAGGAATTCGGACTCGGTTCCCCGATTTATCCTTCCGAGCCGATATCCACTGCACCGGAACGCACATTCAATGATCGCCGAATATAAAACCCAAGAGCCACGTGTTACTGTATGATGTATGAGCGTAAGAGAAGGCAACAAGTGTAGTCCATGAGGTCATGTAAGAATGATATCGATTAAGTGTCGACATGAAGAGGTGAAGATTATAGTGGAAGGGAAAACATTATAAGATACAAACCCTATATCACCCAACAATTAACTGAAATACAAAAAGTAAAATTGTACACCCACAAAAACGGATCAGAATGACTGAAAATATTTTGGAAAAACCAGACTAAGTCAAAATTCACAATCATGTGAGAAACTGAATTTTGACGAATAGGAAAAGTATTAACCTCATAATGAAAGAAAAAGACTAAACCAAATTTCGCGATTCGATGTTAAATTAATTTTTCAACCAATGAAAGGAAGCGATTTGTAAAACTGAGAGAAAAGTTAACAAGCATACTTTTTAAACTAAATCGCTACAAAACAAAGAATGTCGAATCAATCAGTCAGATGGGAGCAGAAATTAGAGACAACACGCTATGATGTGACAAAAGAAACTTCAAACATGACCCGGACATAAGGTTTCATCACACATTCGTTCTCCTTCTTCTTCATCTTAACCATTCTCGCTGTCACTCAAGAAGAAACCGATAACAAAACAAGATACTCCAACTGATTCCTAAAAATTAACTTTGCTAAGTACAATTTTTCTTTATTGCTTTACCTTCCTTTTTACGTTCTTGCTGGTCATAAAAAAAGGAAAGGAACATAGACTTTATTAGTAACCTGGTTAATGCTGCATAAAAACAAACATCTGCTACTCACAATTAGAACTGCCATTTACAGCTATCAACTCCTGTTTCCTTTAACTCGATAATACACTTTCTCTTCTTGAATATTTATCTAGTTAGAAATTTCATTTCCTGTACATTTGATGTTATTCTGTTCAAATAATAAAATTTTACTTATTTTACAAACCTTTATTTTTTCGACCTTCTGATATTTTAAATTGTGGGGACTTCGGTTTTGTTTGGCACAAGGCCATCAACGAGAACCCAAAAACGTTCTGCCAGGAGTGTGCTACAAAAAGTGTATTAATTCAGTAAATTTATACTGTATTTGAAAGTACCTTATTTCAGAAGCATTTGTCTTCAGTGTTTATTTGACTATCAGTTTTCGCGTTAATGTTTTCCATTTCGTTATTAACCGTTCTTGTTGTTCGATTCGCCTTCTCTAAAATTACATCGCCTTGATATCCTTTTTGATTGCAGGGAAGTGGAGTTAAAATAATATAGATTCAGGCGGCATTTTTCTTTTCATTCAAGCATTTTTCTGAAGAATGCGAACATGGCTTCTGCACTTTTTTTTTTACTTTTTTTATTTTAGAAATTTTTTCTTGCTTTCTTGTTTTGGTTATTCTTTATTAATTTTTTCTTGTTTTGGTTATTTTTCATATACAATGGAAATAAATATTTGTACAGAAGCAAAATAATATTTGTAAAAAGAAATGCTAAAACAAAGTTTGTAATTTTTTCCGCACAGATAAAAACGCGCGCACACACACATACAGCAAAACTGTTCCTCGAGTAGCGCAACCAGATTCTCGCACATATGATTGAATTATAGTGTTGAAGACTTTTGCAGAATCAGTCCAACATTTTAGAAGAGCCGGATACATATTACTAGTGCACATAGTGTGCTACAAGTTACCCAAACGACCTATATCAGGCTTTAAATTCAGTGATGCTATTCTTCTAAGCCGTTCTATCCAAGACAATAGGGCCGAGTTTGACCTGGTATCTACCCACAGCTAGTAGGAAAAGAGATAGATACCTACCTTTTTTCCTACCTTGGAAAGTAAAAAATTACAGAACATTTTTACATTCCTTATCTCCAGTAAAAATGAAACATGTAAGAATACCGGAAAAATTAAATAAAAAAATTATAAAATATTCCTTCTCGGTTGTTTTAACGTGTGTGTGTGTGTGTGTTATAGTTTCTGTGGAACAGAATACATTTTATCATCTATTTAATGCAAAATTTCATAAAGAAAAATGAGCAGAAAAGACATAAAATCTGCATAGAAGTAATTATCGCTTTGTTAAGATACCTAAATAAACAAAGTTCATTTTATCACATAAAAGACCAAACGTGTTAGAAAGATAAATGATAGTCAAGCTTACTTTCAAGAATATTTAATTTAATACTCACAAACATACTAAAATGCAACAAAAATATATATTATACTCTTACAAATATTAGAAATTAAACAAAATCAGTGAAATTGGATTGTTTGATGAAAGAAAACATACCAAGTAAGTCTATTGTGAGATATATATATATAAAGTCATTCACAGACAGATCTGTTTCACAGCTCATCAGTACGGGTAGACAATTGATTGAAAAATTTAAAGTCACACAAAAGCGATTGATTCTCGTTCGACTCCCGAAGTTAAATGGAGCTTGCTCAGTACCTAGAAAGAATTTCGTTACCGTAAAAAAAAGTCATAACATCATTATTGTCTCGAATCCTGTGTGGCGCACATAGTTTACATTTATCTTGACTACATCTTGTTAGATCAGAGCTTTTTGATGTTGAGAGACCGCATTGTGTTGTGCAAGCCTATCAACAATTGCATTGGTTTACGGAAGGTGGATGGGCTACTACCTCATTCACCACAAGTGGAAAATCATCATTATACATAGCTTGATGTTATCATGAAAGCAAATTAATTACCGTAAGAACATGACTTTCAAAACTTCTTTCGCTTTAGAATTACAAAAAGTGGTCTAACAAATACCTAATAGCAGTAATTTGCTTCGACCGCGCTCTTCAACAGAGAAAATTTTTGGTGATGTCAGTGGACTATACACAGAAATACCCCACAAAATAATTCACCAATGACAGGAGATATTGTAAGCAATTAGCAAACAATTAGAGAGCCCTAATAAAAATAGCCAAAATGTTCTGTCTGTTTAATTTAAAAAATTCCTAAACCTGTGAGCGGACTTCTTCTGTCCCTTCAGAACGTAGGCAATCATGGCTTTCCAGGTCTCCCTATCCCTGGTGGCTCTTAGCACGCCTTAACCTGTTACACCATGCAACACTCGTTCCATCATCCACCTGATTAGGTCCTTCAAATATGTTGCTTTCCCCTGTCTCTCCTTCTCTGTATCTGGCCTGTTAGTATCAGGTTCTCCAAGCCTTCCCTTCTCATTGCATGTCCCAGGAACTTCAGCTCTCCCTTCCTGATGCTCAGTATTAATTTTCTTTTTGTTTCCATCATTTCTAGGACCTCATCATTGCTCACATGCTTGATCCATGACATTCGCAGCATCTTTCTGTAGAACCACTTTTCAGTTGCTTCAAGTTTTTCCTTCATCTTAGATGCTATTGTCCAGCATTCACTGCCATATTGAACAACTGACAACACATAACAATTCTGTACTCTCTTCCTAGTTTCTAGCGAAATTGTCCTGTTTCTTAATACTTTAGTCAACTTCTGGAATACTTCCTTCGCCATGCCAATTCGCTTTCGGATCTCTGTGTCGCAGTTTCCGTTTAGTCATTCAAAAAACAAATAAAATGTGAGTCGGTACTGAAAAATCAGAAGCCTCAATCTCCTAAAAATATCCACTTGGTGACGCAGTGACTTCAAATATATTCTTCCCATACCGCCGCAAATTCAGACAGCAAATATACCGACCACTATTTGACTGTTTTCTTGCTTTCCAGAGCGTATGTACATGAACTAGCATCCCCTATCAGCATATATTTTTATAAATATATATAATTACAGAACTTTTTGAATTGACATAAAGCTAAGCTTAAAATATGAACTCTAAATAAACCTATAAATTTTAAATAGCATTTCATACAAACCAATTCATACATTTTTGAAAATCATAATTTGTGTACAAATGATTGATTATTGGCATATAAAAGCTTACCATATCTACAGTTTCGTTTCCTAATCTTAGTATTGATGAAAACTAAAAGTGGTTCCAAATTTTGCTAGTAGGATAAAGTTATTAAAACATTTTATCGTCATCTTAAATATTAATCTTTGAAATTCTACAAGCCCCTCGTGTATAGACATACACAGAATTTTGCATTATAATTGACTTAACTTTTCATAATTTTTAGACAAATAACCAATGAAATTTCACAAATATTTGCACAATTATTTTACAGGATATTTTACGCAATCTATATGAATTATAGTGAACTACATATCATTATTTCGATGTGGCAACAATTTTATGAATTTTACGGTATTTTCCAGGCTTTACATTATCAGTCAGGAAACTAAGAAACACGATGAAATAAAAATCATGATTTCAGATTGTGTGCAATGTTTTCAGAAGTAAATATTTTTAAGAAAGAATTAAGCTTGTCATTCTAATGACGAGATGGTTATAAATACAACATTAATTTGAAATATATTTATTTTCTGAAAATAGTTTTAAAAGTTGTTCATCTATTGAACTGTGACTTTTGCTTTCAATCTATAGTGGGAATGGTTATAAAAAGCTTTCCCTCCTCAATTCCTAGGTAAAACTACACAAATGCATGCTGGGATTTCCTTCTAGCCAATAAGATAGGCCAATTCTCTTTCAACTGACTCAGTCCCGGTCTGTTCTGTCTTGTTTTGAAAATCAGAACGCTACATTTGGTAATCAAACTTCAGTCTTGTGTGCCAACATCAATTCTTAGTTTGCGTACTTTTAGCAATAATACTGTTGATTTGCCTTATTACTATTAATTTGATTTGCAAATATTGTTTACTTGCTTTACATTATTTTTGCCCTATTTATTTCACTTCTTTTTCTTGTTATTGTTCATTGCAAACATTGTAAATTCTGTTTTTGGGGCAGTTCTATCATTTATTTAGATTTAACATGGTACCCTTACTCTGCATGTTATGAGCCCGTGAATAGACTATTTCAACTGTGACAAATCAAAATATGAACTATAGAAGGTAATTTTTTAGAATTAATTTTTTTACATTAGAATCCAAAATTACACGAAACAATCTTGACAAAATTTGATCTTCCTAATGGAGAGGAGTACTGTAAAAAGAATGCAAATAATTAATCCAATTTCTCGATGACCGAAATTTGTTTGTTATTATGTTATAAGCTACTGACAATGAGAGAAAAGCACTGCAATTTTTGAGAGAGCACTATTTATAAAAAGAAAAACCGAATATAATTTCCTTGTTAACTGAATTAACCTCCATACTCAAAGCACGTGTCAAACTTATGACTAATGGTACTGTTAGAGCTGAAAATGCTGCAACCTTATTAAAAATTTCCGCAGAAGTACCCAGGGAGAGATTGCTAGTAGTCATGATTCTCAAAGGCCTTCTGCCCGAATTTAAACCGTTTACAACTGTTATTACTCAGAAAGACAAACTAGTAACGTTTATTGAATTTAAAGTTGCATTGAAAAACTTAGAAGATAATTGAGGAGAATAACAGTAAAAATACCACAATTGCCCTCAGAATGCAAAAGCCAAGACCAAAGCCGCACACTAATAATATTCTTACTTGTTTTGCATGTGGTAAACAGGGCCTATAATCTCTGAATGTTCAAGTAAATTTCAGAATTATTGAGTAAATAATTATCTCTCAAACGATATAATTGTAACTTAACGAACAAAAATATTATCTGGCTTACCTGAATATAAAAGTACTGATTGCAGAAGTGAAAAGAAAGCTCATTTCGAAAAAGAAATGTTGAACAGGTTTCAGAAAATGAAAACTCATTTCTTTTTCAATTAGACTAGTTAACGTTTCCAACAAAAGTGGTTTACTTGTTGATTGTTGAACTACCACTCATATTATTACTGAAGAATTTAAATCTATTAGTTTAGATAATTATTTAAATCAAGAAAATCATCACTTTGAACTAACAGGCAGTAGCAGAACAAACAATATCACTTTAAAAATAATTAAAGTTACTTTAATTGACACGAAAGTAAATATGCGTTTTAAGACATGCTCTTTATATCTTTACATTTAAATTAAGTATATTCTCGGTACAAGCTGCTTGCGAAAAAGAGGCTTCTATAAGATTTGGCCAAAATTAATCGCAACTCTTTTGCCCCAATGGTGCTAAGTTTGACGTAAAGAGATGAACGCTTCTATTTAAAAACTGCAATAACTTTCAAATCTGCTACGCGTAGCCCTGTGGTAAATAGAAAATTAAAAATTAAAATCAATCTTCTTCTTCACTTTTACAAAAATTCACAATGACGTGTGAAATCCTGGTTTTCTCCATATAGAAAGGATTGACCATGTGCTTAAAGAAAAAGTCGAAACTGGATTTCACAAGTAGACGTTAAATTGATATTCGGACCAATGGGAGCGATTTGCAAGATTGTTTGAGTTAGCAATCCAATGCGAAAAAACAAAATGATTATAAAAGGCGAAAGGAATGCCGGACAGATAGAAGCAGGAGATACGACAAGCTAAAATGTAACAAGGCAGAAATTTCAAGTCGACCTGGACATAAGGTCACGTCGCACATCGTCCCTTTTCTCCTTCTTTCTCGTGTGCTGATTCCTTTTACTTCTTCTTCTTCATTTAAAGACACTCCTACTGAACAAACGCTCATACATACTTACATGCGGACGCATAAACTCTTTCCAATAAATTACTACTGCGAACATTTCTTGATACCCTCAACTTTCTCATTGAACATTAACTTCTATGAATTCTTGTTATTCTTTTTTTAAATAAATTTCTATTTTAACATGAAAAATGTATATTCTTCTACTATTCCACACTATTCAACATATTCCAACCTGCCAACCAACCTTCTGATAAAACCTGATGATAATTCTGGATAAAACTTGTAAGCTGTAGCGATTTTGGTTATGTATGACACAAGGCCGAATTAATAAACATTAACTATCTCCCTCCGGCTTCAGCCAAAAGCAATGACATCATTTTCATGGACATTGCTCCGTACGGCTCCACAAAACACTTCAAAATGATACCGGCACAGAAGGAACTTCTGAAATTTTTAAAACTCTTCTAATCAACAATCAGTGCCGGTATAGTATGTGGCTTTCCTTTTGAGTGTGGCCTACGAAATTCTGTCACTAGTATAGCATGTGGCCTATCTTAAAAACGTATTATAAGGAAGTATTATAACTGTCTGGTAAGGTTAAGGGAAAATAATTAATTTCAATGAATAGCCGAATACTTATATATATAAATATATTTTTTTCTGAAGTATTCAAACTGGGTAGACCACATTCTATTCCAGAATCAAAGACGTAGGCCATATACTATACCAGCACTCAATAATTATATTCCCTGATGCTCCCTCTCCGAGAATTTACTGGAGCTACTAGACTGGCAGCTAGGTCCCACCATTTTACAGTCAAAATAGTCAAATATAATCGCCACTTCTACTCCTGCAGCTTTTTTCTCGCACTTCTCACCTGTAAATTTTATTTCCGCGTACACTCTTTTCTGATAGCTGCGATCTCTAAGAGTTTAAGTGCAAGGTCAATTGGCATCATTTATCTCCTTGATTCCTATTTTTCTCTTATTCTTTCTTCGACAAAACCTTTATATTGATCTTTCTTTTTACTCTCCTCTAATATAACCCCTGTGCACTAGTGGCAATAATGCCTTGCTTGGGGGTGAAACGATTATACAAAAAGAAACATGAAATGTGGCCTATCTTATCGTCTAGGAAGAAATCACTGCAAGGTTCTTTCTATAAATTGAGGAAGGGGATTTTTTTTTTGCAATCCGTTCCACTGTAGATTGAAAACAAGACATCTCTGAATCTAATGGATGGGTGCACTGATTTTTCCTTTCCTAATGTTTCCCCTTTTTAAGAAGACAATAAATACGAACAAGATACATATAAACATTTACAATTGTTTTGTACATTTTTTGCTTGCTTGCTTCGTATTATTTTTGTTGTTTTTCTTATTCTTTTTGTTGTTTATTGCAAACTTTTTTCATTTCTGCTTCTGCCATTTATTTACATGTAACAATGGCCTCTGACTCTACAGTTGTATTTTTCATATAAAAAAGGCAAGACCACATCCAGAATTGAATTCCAGTGTTTATTTTTGCTGGTTAATTGACATATGTTGATATATTAATCTTAAACCTTCTCACCATGAGTTTTCAATTGAGTTATAACTTTATTCAAATTCTCTCTTCATCTATCAAATAAGTTTTGCGATATATTTAAAATTTTGAAACTCACGTTAGAAAGTTTTGTATTACAAAACATTTTACGCAAAAGGCAATAATTTGTTTACATCTGCACAGAAAAATCCGGTTTGCCTTCTCAAACCGTTACCCGTTAACATTAATGAGAAGCTATATATATATATATATATATATATATATATATATATATATATATATATGCACAACTATAACAAATGTACTGGTTAGAGCAGTAGACAGTTATTTAAAAAGTGTTCAATGCACAATCAAAGAACTGAATATACAGAGCCAACAGTATATTAAAGAACTCATATGGTTGAAACCTTGATAGCAAGTAAGTCGTGAACATTTCGTAATGCATACAGATATACATTAAATTCAGTTATACTTTTATTTATCTCAGTATATATACAGGAATCTCTCGAATAATGCGTTTTAAATTAATGCACTCACTTGATGTGGTAAAACATTCTTCAGTTTTACCAAATTAGTGAAAAATTGACTTTTTTAGCTACTAAATTCCTGTGCCAATTTCCAAAGATCTTTTCACTTTGGCACTGAAATTCACCACACATTATTCGGACTTAACTAAAGATGAATATAATATTATAATGGTTACTAAAACATCCGTTCTTATCCACACCCAAGAAAAATGGATAAAAAAAAATTTGGTGACCAATTTAACATTAAAACTGGTGCCTTAGACTCTGCGAGTCTTCCGATCTCATTGGTTTATTGGTTCTATCTAATCTCACTGCAGACTATGACATTAACACACATGACATAGGGCTATATAGAGATTATGGTCTTATAATAGTACAAAATTTCATATATTTTAAAATCGATAAAATTAGAAAACTAATCCATAGGGAATTCAAAAGTCTAAATCTAAAAGTAATAACATTAATTTAGAATTAGACACGTATTTTCAAGGAAAGTTACTAACAAATTCTACTGTGTACCAATGTACTATAGCATCAAATGAAAACCCAACTAAAAAAAAGTTGATACTAGATCTACTAAGAACACTTTTAAGTAGAGTTGTTATTTGCATTTAACTTTCTTAAAAATAACAAGTACCGAAGCCAAACATTTCTTTCTCTGCATTTTTAGAAGTTAAAAGACACAAACAAAACCCCTAAAGTAAAAACGAAAATTCTGGAAAAAACGAGAATCTGTAAGTCGTTCTCTGTGCCTGAATGAAAAGGTACAGATTTTAAAGTTCCCTAAAAATGAAGTACTACTAAATCATAGAGATGAATTGACGGTTTTATGTAAATATCGAAAATATTTTTCTCTAAAATTTAATTAATTACAATTGTTTATTTATAATTTATGCTTCAATTTAACTTAAAAATTATTTTACCAAAACAAATGACCCACACGATGCTTATTTGGTTTTCATAACTACACTATACCTTAGTCTACCGTAATTATTTCATTCTAATTCTAACCAAAACATTCTAACCACTTTAACTCATGAGGTAGTTCCACGTCAAATTTTTAAAAATCTGAAATTCAACCTTCTCTTAAAAATTATTGTCTACCAATATTTAAATAATGTATGGTCCCATTATGTATCTACCCAGACAAAATTAAAAAGTGTTATACCAAGACATCAGAGTTCTATGTTGCCTTTCTCGACCCAAATCTTCAACGTCATAGTTCAACCTAATTCTCATTTCTACAAGCATATTCTCCAGCTATCATTCCCTAATTTTCTAGATAACCATAAATTCACCTTAAATTTTCTAAATAAATAATATTCACCATTTATTTTAAAATATCATCTGAAAAAGAACAGTATTGTTCTGAAACATGAAAATTTTGTGTTGTGAAATAATGCTTTTATAAACCATTCTAATAATAAAATTATAATATTGAGCTCTATTTATAAACGTAAATGCATGAACAGTGATTTTAATCTACCTGTTCTTTTACTTCTTTATTATATATATATATATATATATATATATAGGTATAAAAAGGGTAGGTCGATAAGTATATATAAGCATAAACAAAGTCACGTTTGTAAGTCCATGTGGGAATGTACACACATGTATATATGAATACAAGTTAGTATAAATGGGTGGGTTAGTTTATGAGGTCACACAAACACCAGTATCCATGGAATTAGAAGTTTCTTTAGAGGTCAACCTCTTCACGACGGTCTGAATACTCCCAACCAGATCTGACGCCCTCTTCTTCTTTCTCTTTTCTTTCTTTTTTCCTTCTTCTTATTTTTATTTTTATTTTTTATCATTCTCTTCAGTTAAAGAAAATGCTTATTCCGGCAAATGTTTTTGATCCAAATGGAAGGAATATTGTGTGTTCTTATGAAATGAGCTAATTAACCTCATAGAAATGAATTATAATTTATAACCAATTTAAACAACGAGTTGAGTTTTCCTTTATATATATATATATATATATATATATATATATATATATATTCTTTTTGTTTGATTCATTTTTGTCATCAAGTATCCTTCACTGAGTTAAAAAAAAATGCCAAAAATGAGGAAACGTTTTTGAAAACTAGACGCAAATTTACTGTGGATGGTCTAATGATGAAAGCACTTTCTTAGCATTTTTATCTTAGTGAATTGCTTTCTCTTTTAATTATAGTAGTATTCTTATATATAAAAACTTATGTCAGTTCTTTTATTGAGAAATTTATGTATTTAATGTGTTGTTTTGTAAAAAAACCTTTTTGTGCTCTTATAACATTTTTTGTGTTCTGATAACCTTTTAAATTTCTAGTGGTCGTTCCAATCTTTTCTTTGTTACAATCATTACACGTAATAGAGTAAGTTCCTCCTTCAACCTTTAGCCTTTTGTTTGTTTTGTATTAAGTCTTTTGTTGTCTTAGGAGTAGTTGTGACAAATTTTATATCTAGTTTAGATAAATTGTCTTCAGTTTAAGTTGTGGCAGTGGATAGGATAATATATTTTTGATTCGTTGGGTTTGTCAGAACAGCCTGATCTTTTATTATGGAATATTCTATGAAACCTGTTTCGCATTGAATAGAAAATAGCGTATGGCGGGGGCTTGAAGGTATTTTTAATGGATTTCAATACTTCATGTAAATATAGAGGGCTGAAAATTAGAATCCGATGATTACTTTGGGTTTTAATTTTTTATGACGGAATAGAAATTAATTAGATCATTTTATCATTTGATTTTTGATGGACACTATATTTTAATCTACTGTTAACGTGGTGTAAGAAATGTACTGTTTTTCCATTTCATGTGTAAATTCTATTGGATATTGGATTGTATGCCAGTTTGAAAAATGTTTAAATTGTTTTAAAAAAGCGCCCAAGACAATCAAAGATAAACCTTTCCCGATCAATAGCAAAGATAATAAAAATCTGCCGCCCTATCATCAATCAATTCTATTTCTTATTTAATAATAATTTTTTAAAAGAAAATTTGCGTTATCAATAAGATCGCCTCTTAGTTGAGTGATGGTATGTATTTTTTATACTTTCTCGATTCTGGTCCTTTTCACAAGATTTTACCTAAGCATATATAATTATAATGCTCTATTAATATAACCTAGTGATACTGATTTACTTGATCTTGTATAAAAATAATTCTACCTCTTAATATACTATTCATTGGGATTCATGGAACATAGTTTGTATTTTAATGTGCAAAATAAATATTAAGACTAGAATAAAACAAATTTTCCTGTATAAATTTCATAGATTTTATCAAATTAGTCAAATTTATGTTGAAATTTTCTTGAAACTATTTCTTAGCTGCAGAATATATAATTTATATACGTACATAAGACGATCAAACACTCCCGAAATAGTAAGGGGTTTGAAATTATAATTAAATTTTATAAGAATCACCAATTTTCTATACATGGCGAGACTTTTCTGTCTTGAGGAAAGGATTTTATATCGTGTGCAATTTATTTTTTGCTCATAAATTTTGTGGAGATTAACATCATGTTTTCTTATTTAATTAGTCTTATAATATAAATATTAAAGATTTTAATTATTCTTAGTTTTATAGACAATGTGCTTAGCAGGATCCAAATCTGAAGACTTATGGAGCTGATAAATATCGCCCGTTTATTATCATTTGAATTGATCAAGTACACAAAAATATAAAAGGTGCATAAGACAAGAATGAATCATATTTTCCTGGATTTAATCAACCTTAGATATCCTACCAGGATTTATTATTGACGGACACAATATTAACAATATAAGATACCCAAATGGCAACAGTGATGAACTATTATTTAATATCAATTCTCTTAGATGATAGTGTGACAATTTCCTCACAGATAAAAAGGGAACAATGTAACATATATGTGATTCTACAAAAGGATGCTGAGAACGATGTTTTTTAAGGAAAATAGGAACAAAAATGACACTTGTTCTCATGACCATAAAACGACAGGTGAAATGTCTATAATCTGTAATAAGAAAAAAAGGGCTTGAAAAATTAAATACTCAGATACTGAAGAGAAGAGGGGCAAAGAAAAAAAAGTAGTCAGTCAGTTAAGTGCCATACGTGATACACGCTTTGGGCGATCATGTCTCGAAAGAGACATAACTGACTGGGCAGAAGATTATTCCGCAGTAGATTGCCATTGCATTCTGCGGTAGACTGGTTGCCAGCCAAGGCTGTATAACCCAATCTGTCCTGTTATTTAACCCATAACTGGAGAAAAGAGACGGATTAATACCTTTTCCAAGGGTATTTGCGCGTAAGTGAATGCAAGGAATTTAAGTGGAATTCGAACTCACAACCCGATTTGCCGTTCCGAGTTGATATCCACTGCACCACAACGCACATCCCTAGAGAATATAAGAGGGGTAGAAAAAACGTAGTAATTTACCCAAGGAGCTCGTGTAAAGGAATGAGAGGCTATGAGAAAATGTTCTGGAGTGTTAAGACTGCCCACGTCCTGAAAGAACAGGGGACAAAGAAGCAGAAGAAAAAGAAAAAAGTAACCAAACATTATTCTGCTTATAACTTAGGCGATCAGACACTGGGAACTGCAATGGTGAGGTTTATTTCTTTTCTTGAGTCGCCCCAAGCAAGGGATTTTACCGCAACTGTTGTGCAGGCGGTTACACATGTTGAGGAGTAAGAGGTTGCTGGGGGTGTCAGGAAGAGAGTAGGAGAGGGAAGATATTACTGATGAGAGTGGGGTAGACGAGGAGGAATGTTATGAGGAGTGTGAGGTTGCAGGGGGTTTCAGGAAAAGAGTAGGAGAGGGAAGAGAGTACTAATGAGAATGGGGTGGATATAGAAAAGCATGAGAGAGAGAATGTAAGTTAGTGAGACAGGAGATGACTATTGACTTTACATTTAAATTCTTGGAGATTGTAACTGTCAGGAAAGTAAGTATGCGGAAGAGAATTCCACAGGCGGAAGTGCGAGAAAAGAAGCTGTTGGGGTTTGCGTTTACAATTTATTGGTTTCACAGTAAAATGGTGGGACCTAGTTGCTAATCTTGTGGCTCGAGGAAATTTGTATATAGGGGGTACCAGTGAGCTAAGTTCATCGGAGCAGAAGCCGTGAAAGTATTTGTAGAAGAGACGCAGGGAAGCCACACTGCATCGGTGAGAAAGCGACTGTATCATAGCTGCCAAGTCGATATCGATAGAAAAATAAGAATCTATTGATTCTAAAATACGAAGATAATGTTTGAAAAGCAATTGTTAGTATTATTTAAACAATAGTTTTCTTAGAAAACGGTAAGAGAAGGTTAAAAAAGAAGAAATTATATATAATAATGATGTATATTGTCAGTATGTGGTCAGTAATACAATGCTTCAAATATTTTTATTAACTATTTTGAATAGGAAATAAAAGCTAAGATAAAACAGATCGTAAAGCTATAGTCGAGTTACTGTCCTACTTTCAGAAAATTATAGGTGGGATCAAGTTTTGCCATAAAAAATTGTCACCTTACTGTGTGTTTGAAAAGTTTTTTCGTATTAGCGTTGTAAAATTATATATATATATATATATATAGTGTTTAGTTGTGATAGGCAGTGGCGGTTCTACAAAGGGGCCAGAAGGAGCCCAGCCCCTGCCGAATGTTGGCTGGCCCCCTCGGTTGCCACCCACACTTTTATAAGCTTCAAACAGCTTGAGAGTGAAAAAGAGAGCAAGAATAGATTATAAATCTACTACTATGAATGAAAAGTTATTCTGTTTAATTTAGTGAAGTAATATATTTATACGCAAACTCATTCCTAAGTTGCGTATACGATAGTGGGGTATAGCATGAAAATGAAGATGCTGCTTGAGTTTCCCCCTCTTCAGAAAAATCTCGGTCCGTATGTGCCTTCCCCCCACTTTTCTGGTGATAGGTTTAGGGACTAAGAATTTTGTTTTTTTTAGTAGCTCTACTGATAAAAGGTAAATGGAGCGTTGATAGTTTCAATGCATAGAATTTGTCCATTTAACTGAGCAGATTCAGGCCGATTTCATAATTTCGAGAGGACACCGTTATGATAACTTCACTAATTGGGGCTGGCTTTTGCTTTTAGAAAAAATGCACGAGCAAGAAACGCTGGAAATTGTAAATCTAAAAATAAATTGATATGTTTTTAGGGCATATAATCTTGCTTATTAAAGATTTAATTAAAAAAGAAAACAATTTACTGAGACGAAAATGTTATGAAAAAGTTTTAGAAAACTCACAGTAAATTTTTGGGCAGTTTCTAACAACATTTCAATATTCTTGGAAGATCGTCTATTATCACAATGTAAGATATTTAACGAGATTGTAATAGAGATGATGATGTCCTTAGAAGGCTTTGGCGTGAACAGGCTCACAGAAATTTTAAAGGAAATCTATAACAATGGCAATATACTGAAGCAGATCAATTTTTATAGCACTACCTAGGAAAACATGTGCGAAGAAATGTGAACTCCACCGGACAATCAGTTTAATGTGCCACATAAGGTTCAGAGGAGGGTCTGTAATGTGATAGATACTGACTTGGCAGACCGCCTACAGTCTCTCTCCCACCGGCGCAACGTGGCTTCCCTGTGTCTCTTCTATAAATACTTTCACGGCTTCTGCTCCGATGAACTTAGATCACTAGTGCCCCCTAAATACGTATTTGAACGAGATACTAGATTAGCAACTAGATCCCCCCCTTTTACAGTGAAACCGATAAAATGCAGCCGTAACTTCTACTCCAACAGTTTCTTTCCTCGCACTTCCCGACTGTGGAATTCTCTTCCAAACGATTGCTTCCCCGACGGCTACAATCTCCAGGAGTTTAAATGTAAGGTCAATAGACACCTCCTAACACACTCACCTGCTCCCATTCTATCAAACACTCTTCCCATCTGCCCAACCCTCATCCTCGGTATCCTTACTCATCTGTCACCTTCCTCCTGACATTCCTTCTCTTTACCTTCCCCTATGTAGCCCCATGCGCAATAGTGGCAGTGGAATGCCTTGCTTGGGGTGAGATGATTAAAAAAAAAAAAAAACATAACAAAACTCATCATCCAGTATCTGATGAACAGAGAGCGCAGCAGAATCAGCCCTGAAATAGAACAAGAACAGAGTGGTTTCGTTAAAGATACCTGAACGAGGAATGCGATATTCATGCTCAGAAAGGTATATGAAAGATCAATACAAATGCAGAAGTTTCTTTATATGTGCTTTATAGACTACACAAAGGCGTTCGACAAAGTACGTCGCAAAGACTTGATAGAGATGCTTGACAAGATCGATATTTTCGGAAAAGACGTTAGAATAATAAAGAATCTATATTGGCAACAAACCACTTGTGTACGAATAGAAAGTGAACTCAGCAGGTATACGAAAATAGAAAGGGGCGTAAGACAAAGATGCGATTTCTCACCCGATCTATTCAAATTGTACAGCGAAACAATTATGGGAGAAATAAAAACCTTGCCAGGATTCGTCATTGGCGGCCACAGTCTCAATAATATAAAACACGCGGATGACACGATGCTGATAGCAGACACAAAAAAATGCAGGACCTTCTACAGAAGGTAGCAAAAGAAACAAGAAGAAAAGACTGCGCACGAAAATTGAATGTATGGTCATCAACAAAAAGAGGATCCCAAGTCGGAGAAACTAAAATAAAACAAGTGAAGAAATTTAAATCCCTGGGAAGCGTGCTGACGGGGGATGGAAAGTTCGACATGGAGATCTAAAAACGCACTGGCATGGCCAAAGATGCATTTGAGAAGATAACCAGAGAATTGAGGGACAGGAAAATCTCATTGAAAACAAAGAAAAGAGTGCTGGATTGCTATAAAATATCTGTTCTTCTGTATAAAAGTGAATGCTGGACGATCTCATCAAGGAAGGAAAGGCTTGAGGCAGCAGAAATGTCGTTTTACAGAAGGATGGTGAGGATACCATGGACCGAGCAAGTGGGCAACGGTGATGTGTTGGAAAGGATGCAAACTAGAAGAAAACTAATACTTAACATCAGGAAGAGACAGATGAGGTTCCTGAGACACGTAATAAGGAAGGAGAGCCTGGAAAATTTAATGCTCACAGGGCGGATAGAAATAAAATGAGGAGAAAGTAGTGTGAGACATACTTGACAGGCCTGAGCAAATGAATAGCGGAGCGAGGTTTTGAGAAGATACCAAGAGAAAATATATTTAGAGCGACAAGAGACAGAACCAAGTGAAAGTCGATGATCGCCTACGTCCCGAAGGCACATGACACATGAAGAGAAGAAGAAGATATTAATTATAATAATTAATAAAGTGATTGAAACATAAGCAAAAATAAAATAAAGTCTAAATGAAATCAGCGAGATACATAAACATATATTGAAAAACTTATATCTCGTTATTCTGTGTGTGTGTGTCTGTGTGTGTGTATGTGTGTGTGTGTACGCGCATCAATATGAAATATTTGAGTAGAAATCTTTTTTTACACATGCTTTGAAATCCGTTGAGCAATATATCTTTATTAATTTTTCTGGAAAGTGTGATTTTATATATTTATCACTATGTTCTCGTTATTGGCACTTTTTTTTACCTGGTGTTGTTTTAGAATCATTCTAATATAAAGAAAACTTTTGATCAGGTAATTGTGTCTGATTAATTCTTTTACCAACGTCATTTTTCTTTTGATTGAATTATATGAAGAAACCATGTAATATCTGATTGCATTGGTGCTTGGTTTTTAATCACTATTACAACAAATACAATCTGCCTTTCTAATCGACACAGTCGGTAGAAATTTTAGAAAGATCGGAATTTATTCGGTGTCATATCAGCAAACCCTATGTGATACTTGATACATATTCTCCTCTTTTGTGGGAGATATTTTATTGATTTTGCTTAGAAGTAAGATGTAAGAAATCCTATCACAAATATTTTTCATACTGATATCTTAGTTCGTTTCGTTTGTTCGTTGACGTCTAATGATAAATTAATCTTCAAAAAATACTTAAAATATTTCTTGTGAAAATAAAAAACCTCCAAAGTTTAAGTTACTTCAAAGAACAGTTTCTTCCTGTTTGAATTCCCCAGACACTCTACAGAGGAATAGAATCAACTGAGATTCGTTTATCTTCTGCATATCTCGCTGAGCAACGTTAAAGAATATTTGGATTCGAGCACAAAGGTAACGACCGAAACACAAACAAGAAAATATTTGATTGTTAAAATATTATATATACGATAAATATATTTATCTCCTTTGCTTTCGAATAAAAAAAAGTATATGGAAATATTTTACATGTTTTATATTTCATTACGTTCTTTCGAAAGCATCGGAAAAATGTTTATCTCTAGAAAGTTTATATTATTTACTAAGCTTAGTTTCGTCAATACAAGGCCAAGAAAAAGGGAAGGTGAGAGGTCTAGAAGATTCTTGTTATCTCTTGTTGCCTCTAGAAGATACTTGTTATCTCAAGTTGCCTCTTGAGGGTGCCAGCGATCATGTTCCTCCACAGCTTCTCCAGGATTTTTTTCTCTCAGTAATAGTTGCTCTTATACTACTACTTTTTGCTGCACTTGATTCTCCATCAATGTTCTCAAACACGTCAATGTCGTTTGTTGCTTCCAGTTAGACCTTATCATTTATCACCCACGTTTTCTATTTGCAGTAGTTGTTCTTGTAATTTTTCTCGTTTCTTATTTTATTCTACCTTTCATTTATTTGATATTCATAGAGATAGTAATGGTACCAAATCCATTTTGGTATAAAGTCACAGAGCCCAACATAAAATCCAAAAAATTGCCGGAATAAAAAATGGATCAAAACGGTTTCAAATTCTTAACTATTTAGTCGAATACCCATTTTGGATTACCTAATTAGAATGTCCTGCGTTACATGACCCTCAATGACTAATCAACAAAGCACCCTCTGTGCATAGGGTTCAGTATTTGTATAGATGCTGCTAAGAGATTATGCATGGCTGACACACGTGTAAACACAGTCGCTTCTAAAATGACGCGCCGATCTATTGAGTAAGACAGGCACTAGCTTCCTTTTTTAAAGCCAGAGAGAAAACATGAAACATATTTCTATATTTTGTTAGAATGCTCATATTCTAAAAAATAAAAACTTCACTTACATTTTTCTGACATCCTAATCTTGTTTTTTTTGTTTTATAAATGTTCAGGTAATTATCTACTTTCTGCAGCCAGACGCTGTTATGGTCGCCTCCAACGCATATTTCGTAACTCAAAATCTAAATTTGTCGCTTCATTGATTTGTAACAACACATCAGGAGAAGAATAAATAAAAAATAATGATGTGCTAGATTGCCATAAAATATATATATATATATATATATATATATATATATATAAGTTAGGGAGATCAGCCGATTACGCTGCCATGGTTTCGACATTTTTGGTTTTGTCAGATGATTTGTATTTTGTAGAATACAAATCGCCTGACGACACCGACAAGGTTGAAACCATGGTAGTGTAATCAGCTGATATTCCCGACTTAATCATCTAAATGCTCTACATCTTAAAGCTTCACTTCCCTCCAAACATGTATTGAGCTCTTTCTAATGCAACTGTTTACTGGTATAATTTAAATGTATTTTAAATCTGGTCTATAATTGTTTAGTATATACACATATGTGTGCGTGTATATATAGATATGTATATACATATATGTGCATGTGTGTGTTTAAACAGATTTTTTTACAGAACTTGAATATTGCATTAACAGTTATAATTTTTATGTTAGAGGGCATAATGAGGATAAAATATAAAGAAAGGAGCCGGTTTCGTTCCCGCTTGTCAAAGTTTGTTTTCTTTTAATTTAGAGAACTTAAAGTAAATTGTAAGAGTTGTGAAAAATGAATGGTCCATGAGGGGAAAGGGGGAATGAACTGCCAGAGACTGATCATAGCCAGGCCCAGGAAACACTCACGCTGTTTACAAATCGAGGGGCTGCAAGACCTGATATAAACAGACTCCAGCACCTTCAAATGAAAAAGTGAATGTGAATTGGAAAAATACGGAAAACCAATTCACATCAAAGTCCATGGCACACTTTCTATTTTATATACATATATTTGTTGTTGACTATAACAGACAAAAAACATTTGATTAATGTTTATTTAGCTTTTCCAACATTTTTGCATTTTTTGTTTGGAGTTAGGAAGTACAAAAATTGTCCACATTCTCAATTGTCCCAAGCATTTTCAGCCACTTCAGCCATTTTCAAGGAAATCTTAGGTGTTCTTTTTTTGTTTCACTGTTTAAAACGTATTGTTTTCAATACTAGTCGAAGCATTTATTCTAAGCCTCGCGTGTTGAGCGCGACTGGAATTTAAGTGAACGTCTTTCTATTAAAAAAAAGACAACTTTCGACAAGCCATTGTCCTTGTTGAATAAGGTGTGATAAGTTGGAAGAACTAAATAAAAAATTAATAAAATTTTCCTTGTCTATCATATTCAACGAAACAATTTTAAAAGAAAGTGTGTGTATGTGTGTGTTTGTTCAGAGAAAGAGACTAGACATAGAATCGCACAATCCTGAAGATTGTTTGAGGCGTGAAAATGACAATCACATTATCGCGTTGTTTCTTATGTCCACACTGTTTATATTTATAAACCCTCTAACTCAGAAACTGAGCATTCTTCCTTTTTGTAAATATACCATTCTATAATTGTGTATGTATGTGCGTGTGTGAACTGCAAATACGTGAATTAATTATCGTTATCCCGTTAGGTTTTGTTCATAATTCCAAACACCTCTTCAAAGAGGATATCTCAGACGAACGAAATATTTTTTTATAATCAGAATACGGAGGACATTTGGATTAAGTGATTGAAATATCTTTTACGGCTTATCAAACATGTTCAGTCTATTTAAAGGCGAAATACGTTTTTGAATTGTAACAATCTTTTTGTGAGTGAATATTGCATCTCCTATCCACTTGACACAAGTTCTTTCTACATCACCCTGTATATCTTGTTCTTTTCCTCCTTTCTCTCTACCTCTGCAACTGTCTTCACACCTGTGTTCCCATCCTTCTCTTTCCCTTTCTCCCTGTAACTGGTTGGTCTTTCTCTTTACTCTCCTCCTATCTAAACCTTTACTCCTATGTAGCCCCCTGTCCATCAGAGGCGGTACCGCTTTGCTTGGGGAAACGATTAAAAAAGAATTAACAATTTTTAGAGGTAATAATAACTTTCAGAAACAAGAGAAAATATTTAACTCATATATGGCGGAGGTGAGGTAGAATTTGCGCGGAAAGTAATATAATGAACACGATTGAAACTGGAACATTTGGCTGTTAGTCGTTACCCCTTACACATCTAAACTTGAAGAAAATGGTATTATACAGCGGTCACTCATTTAAGTACTGATCAAGCGAGACTGTGTTTAATTTTGATGATCGGACGTGAGCCGGCGTTTCAATGTAGTATAGCCGTCATTTTTAGGCAAGTAAATATTAATATTGTTTTCTCGGCAAGTCATGTAACGCAGGACATTCTAATTAGTGTGGTGAAGAAAGGTAATCCAAAATGGGTATTCGACTAAATACTTAAGAACTTGAAACCGTTTTGATCCATTTTTTATTCCGGCAATTTTTTGAATTTTAGGCAAGTAAATATATTTCTAAGCGCAAAAGTTAGCACCACAATTATTAAAATAAATTAAAATAGATACTCTCTGTGAATGATGGCCCAACACAATGCAAAAAGAAGTTTTCATTTTTTCAAATGTTCAGAAAGTAATTGTTTTAGTCACCGCTTATAATTATGAGTTAATCAACTAATGCAAATTACAAAATTGAAGATACCAAAATCAAACAAGTCCAAAAATTGAAATATCTACGAAGTCTTTTAAATGCTACATCAAAGTCCGAACAAACATTGGAATAACGAAAGATTGCCTTCCAAAAGGTTATCAACGTAAAAAGAAACAAGAAAATCTCGTCAGGAATAAAAAGGAAAGAGTACTTAACTGTTACGTCATATCGGTCTTCCTAAATGTCAGTCAATGCAGGAACATCTCCTCACAGATGAAGAAGAGACTTGAGGAAACAGTGATATGGCTCTGCAGAAAGATGAAGAAAATATCATGAAAATTTCATTATTGCTTACATGTTCATGGCGATTAATGACCAAATTATAGAAAAATGTGAACGAAAAGGAAACTTATTTTTAACATCAGAAAAAAGCAGATGAAATTTCTATGATACGTAATGAGGAAAGAGAGCTTAGGAAATTTGATACTCACCGGACATATTGAAAGCTGAACAGGGATTGGGAGAGACAGAGAAAAGAAAAAATCTATTAAGATCTATAAAAGAAAATAAATCGCCCACGTTCTGAAGGGACACTAAAAAGAAGAAAAGGCCACATCCTGAAGGAACATGAATAATAATACGTGTCGCTTATAGTCCGTTTCAAAGTTTAACCTTATAAAGAATTGTAACTTAGAAAGACAACATATTCAGCATTGGCTCATGTGTGTTTTCTAAAATGGTTATACTGTTATACAGGGATTTAAAAACATTGATGCAGTGAAAGTTCGTATATATTACCTGTTGTTTAAATGTTGAAAATGGCAACTGCGACATACATGACAAGCGTTGTACTGGAAAAAGACCACCACAACAAATAAAAAACTTTTGAAAGTGATTGTTCCACGTCAAAGCACGATGAACCCCGCGTAAAAACTTCATATGTAAAGGTTCACCAGTCCCCCAAACATCTCAAGATGTTTGGGAAAACTTGCAAAGAGAAAATTTGTGTTTCGGATGAGCTTTTGCTTGTGCAACGAACACAGTGTTTCACCATCTGCAGCAGTCTTTTATTCAGGAACGGGAAAAACTGATTTTACATAACAAATATATGATTGGCTAAAAATTAACCAATCACCACACACATACGAAACAGCGGCTTCAGAGCCGAAATATTCAAAGGCGATTGCGGTTGCTAAATTGTCCTATACAAAAATCAGTAGTGATTTATTCACCAACTGCAGCCGAGTAAATGACTTGGAGGGAATGTGGATAAGAAAAACATACCAACCGCTACAGCATTTACTTTTACATTTTCTCCGACAATTAAAAATAGACTGCTTTTCTTTTTCATTAAAAATCAGTTCAAACAGAATGTTAGAGATGTAATCGTGTTGGTATACAAAAAGCAAATAAGAGATATCAATTTGGTTTATCTGGGCCCTTTTTGGCTCGAAACCAAACTGCAAGAAAATGAGATAAATAAATAAATGCAGAAATATTTTGAAAGCTGTCATGATTATACCGACAGACAGAGGAAAAAGCTGAAAATAATGCCAACAAAATAAGGAAAAGGCGAGTTAAACGTAAAAAAGTAATAATAATAAACAATTAAAAGTGTAACGGGCTCTCGGCGCTCGTACACCTGTTATTTTTTATTTTGTTGTTGGCACTTATTTCTCCGAACTAAAAGAAAACTAGAATTATAATTGAATTGTCTTGCATACGAGTGTAAATTTTAATGAGATTTTGTGATGAGACACTGATAGCATTTAGCCGGGAAAGCGAAAGAAACAAGTAGGTGAAAGAAGAGGACGAGAAAAAAGAGTAGTATTAGTAGTCAGTCAGTTAAGTGCCATACGTGAAACACGCTTGGGCGATCATGTCTCGAAAGAGACATAACTGACTGGGCAGAAGATTATCCCGCAGTAGGTTGCCATTGCTTTCTGCGGTAGACTGGTTACCGACCAAGGCTATAGAACCCAATCTGTCCTGTTATTTAACCCATAACTGGAAGGAAGAGACGGGTTAATACCTTTCCCAAGGGTATTTGCGCGCAAGTGAATACAATGGATTCAACTGGAATTCGAACTCGGCTCCCCGGTTTCTCGTTCCGAGCCGATATCCACTGTACCACAACGCACATCCAGTAGTAGTAGTAGATGAAGAAAAAGAAGAACTGTTCCTGATAATAATAATGATAATAAAAACAAATGGTACTACTAAACTTAGTCGGCATTGTTATTTACATGCTTGGCCCATTCAGGACGTGGAAAAAATACGGTTTTCCAGGATTTCCTGTCCTTTATCGCTCTAAGCAATGTTTCACTCGTTACCATCTCCATTGTCATTGCTTTGCTCTCCGTTTAGACAAACTCACCAGTTTCTTTCCTTCCATAATACTTCTTGTGAATATTATAATTACCAAGTCATCTTTCCTCAGTAGGGATTTCGGAAAATTCAACCGTTCCTGATGTTATGTATGTATCTCTTTCTGATTCCCATTTTGATTAAATCTTCCACGTTGCTCACGTGTTTCCTCTAACATATTCTCAGTATTTGACGTTGAAATACATCTCGTTGCTTCAAGTCTATCTGTAAGAAAATTGTCCAGCATTCATTACCATATAGGAAGGTAGGTATAACATAGCAGTTCGGCACTACGTACTTTGTTTCTAACGAAATATTCCTAAGTATCATTTTATTATATAGCTTAAAATTGAAATATGCTAAATGTATAAACGTATTTTATCTGTTCCTTATCGTATAATTCCGTTGGTTGGATTCTAATCTATATTTGGTCTACATTTAATTCCAATTCATAGGAATATATATATATATATATATATATATATATAGTGGAACCTACCATATGCGACTCTCTTCGTCAGCGACCAACTGTTGTTAACGACCGTTTTTCTATGCACGGACGATTTGCTAATGTTAATTGATCCTTAGTGAGCGACCACCTCCAAAACGCGACCAGCGACTAACATCAACGAGTGAAAATCACTGATCAAGAGACCGCTTTAAAAAACACTGTAAACTTCTAAATTAGGAGAAACTAAATGAGTAATCTATTTTATTTTGCTTTGATCTAAGTCAGGAACACTTCCTCATGGTTTTGTTATTGTAGTGTTGTATCAAACTGTTATTTCCTGTTGAAATGTACATTGCCTGAGTCCACCTAACGGTCAAACATCGTTTTGTACAACATGTATTTCATTTGACATGTTCAAGGGATTTATTGCAGTCTCTGCACTGACTTGGATAAATTCAGGGATTGGGAAAATCACAATTAT
This sequence comes from Ascarosepion bandense, assembly GCA_037127315.1. NCBI lineage: Eukaryota > Metazoa > Mollusca > Cephalopoda > Sepiida > Sepiidae > Ascarosepion > Ascarosepion bandense. The sequence continues at coordinate 115,619 of JBBBDQ010001777.1, forward strand.
GTCCCTTTCTCAAATGTCTATATCTTTCGTGCTTTTATTTTTTTGTGTATCTATCTACTCTATTTCTATCTGGGTATATATATATATATATATATATATATATATATATATATATATATCCACTGCTGATGTCCTCACTACCATTACTTACAGAATTAGCGAGGCTTTTAACGACAAACACATCTCGATGGTCATAACATTAGTTATTTCGAAGGCCTTTAACAAGGTGTAGTACAATGTCTTACTACTTAAGCTCTCCAACTATGAAATCACTGAAGGAGTCTTTTTTTTTTAATCATTTCACCCCGAGCAAGGCAGAAATGCCACTGATGAGCTGGGGGCTACATAACTGTAAAAAGATTAATTAGAAAAGAGTGAGGAGTACAAACTAATTAGAAAGGAGCAATAGAAAGCTGAGAATGCAGGTGCGATGACAGATACATAGGTGGAGAGAAAGGGAAGGTTATACGGGGTGGGTGGGGAGAGAGTTAGAGTCCAGTGGTTAGTAGATGAGTATTGACATTGCATTTAAATTTCTGGAGGTTGTAGCCATCAGGATAGCAAGAATATGGGAGCGAGTTCCACAGGCAGGAAGTGCGAGAGAAGAAGCTGCAGGAGTAGAATTGTCGTCTGCATTTGACTAACCTGTGAATGGGTGGGACCCAGTTGCCAGTCTGGTTGCACGAGTAAACACCTGTTGAGGAGGCACCACTGACTTAAGTTCGTCCGAGCAGAAGCCGTGAAAGTATTTATAGAAGAGACAAAGGGAGGCCACATTTCGACGGTGGGGAAGTGGCTGCAGTCGAGCCGCCAGATCAGTACCTATCACATTACAGACTCTCCTTTGGAGCCTGTCGAGAACACTGAGGTGAACGGCAGGGGCGCCTGACCATAAATGGCAGCAGTACTCCATGCACGGACGGATGGTTGACTTGTATATATGCAGGATGGATTCAGGCGGAAAAAACATCCTGGATCGGCATAGTGACCCAACCTTCTTAGCAGTAGATTTAGCTATGGAATCAATATAGTGGTTCCATTTGAGGTCTGAGAAGAGGGTAAGGCCGAGGAGGCGTAGTGTGTTGCTCTCAGGGAGAATCGCTTGGTCCATGCTTATGGGAAGCAGGAGAGGTTGCCTGTGATGATTGACAGACAACAGCTTGGTCTTAGACGCATTGAAGTTGATAAGCCACTTCTTGCCCCAATTCACCACAGAGTATAGATCCCGTTCAATGTCAGCAGCGAGATTGTCTGTCCGCCACGACAGGTTTCTTACTGGTGCGGGAGTAAATTGTGGTGTCGTCTGCGTAGATGCCTACTCGGGAACTGATCTCATCTGGGAGGTCGTTGATGAAAATAAGGAAGAGCGTCGGGCCCAGGATAGAGACTTGCGGGCCATCAGCATTCGTGCTGTAGGATGAAGAGGCATGCCCATTCAAAACGGCCTTCATTTTGCGGTTATTTAAAAACGATTGGATTAGGTCAAGCAGGCGACCGGTAATACCGTAGCCCCGTAGCTTGCATAGGAAGCCAGAGTGCCAAACCCTGTCAAAAGCCTTGGAGATGTCCAGAGCAACCGCGCGAGCCTCGTCACTCTCATCAAGGGCCTGGAGCATGTACTCCGTTACGGTTGTTAGCAAATCGGACGTGGACCTGGCAAAGCGGAAGCCATATTGCCTGTCAGAGAAGAGTTTTTGGGCAGTAAGATGTTGGACTATTTCAGCATTGATTATGGCCTCGAATACTTTCCCGAATATCGGTAGAAGACTGATAGGACGATAGTTGGAAGGGTCCGAGGGTTCACCACAATTCTTAAATACAGGAACGACTGAAGAGAACTTCCAGCATGCAGGAAAGCAGGAAGCAGGAAGCAGAAAGTCAGTAGTTAAACAGTTTAGAGAGGACAGGGGAAAGTTCAGGAGCACACCTGTTAAGGACTATCACCGGGATTCCATCGTCTCCACACGCCTTATGGGGGTCGAGTTTTAAGATTACTCGGGATACTACTGTTGGGGTAATATATACGTCGTGCAGTTTGGCCTTAGTTCTAATAGGGAAGTCGGGTGGGTGTACTCCAGATGAGTCAAATGTGGAGTTGGATGAGAATCTGCGGGCGAAGTATTCAGTTTTGTCCGCAGATGACGTGAGAACCTCAAATTCATGAATTAAAGGAGGTATTGAGGATATGCTATTGTTCGGCACTCGTTTGCAAATCCTCCAATAGTCCTTGGAGCCGAACTTGCGGTCAGCTATGCGCTGTCGCATTCTCTTGGCAAGCAACCGTTTGGCGTCATTTAGGGTTCTCTTGCACTCATTGCGAGCAGATATGAACAGGCGCCTATTGTGATCAGATGACTGTCTCCAGAATAGACGGAAGTAATGGTTCCTGTGGGCAATGGCGGCTGAACAGGCAGGAGAGAACCATGGAGAGGAATGAGGTTTTTGGCAAAACTTCCTGGTGGGTATGAAGGCATCAATGCCAGCTTTCACCCATGAGGAGACCTCAGAGGCACAGTCATCAGCTGATAGATCGAACACTTTTCCCCAAGGGAAGTCGCAGAGGAAATCGCGAAAGGCATCCCATTCAGCTTTTTGGTATAGGTAGGAGATCCTATAGGTAGGGGGCTCCTGAGGGGAGTGAGAGTGGTAAGAAATACTGACAGAGACTACAGCGTGGTCGGAGTTGCCGAGAGGGCAAAGCTGCGAGACTTGACAGGCGTCAGGCGCAGAGGTGAAACATCTTCTCAATTATAAAGCTCTTCCTGATGGTTGTTATTAACGGCTCCGGGCTTCTGGTAGTCAATGTAAGCGTAGTCAAGGGATCACCTGTCGGTCCAGCCTTCTTTCTGATTCACATAAACGATCTGCCTTAGAATATTCTGCAATCATTTGTAAACTTCTATGATACGACGATATGTGAGTGCACCGCTAAAACTCATGATCAGAGATTGACATCTGATCTCTCATCCGGTCTATCGATAAATTTTCACTTGAAGGAAAATTGGCTGGTTGCATTTCAATCGGACCACAATCAACTTCCATTTAGGATGAACGGGTGTCCCTTCTAGGAGGCTCCGTGCTTTGAGAGACTATTGGGCTTTCAACTCACTGCTGGCCTCAAGTGGAACTCGTACATACAATTCATAACTAAAGATGCAGGAAAAATGGTTGACTTCCTATAGCACTTCAGTAAGTACCTGACTCCTCATATTATCCTCTACCTTTATAAGCTAAATTAAGACGAAAATGGAGTACTGCTGTCATATTTGGGTGGGAGCTTCTTCTTCTAGGTGCCCTGTCCTTTCAGGACGTAGGCGATCATGGCTTTCCACGTTTCCATATCCCTGGTGGCTCTGAGCACGCTTTCTCCTGTTACACCATGCAATGCTCGTTCCGTCATCCACCTGATTAGGTCCTTCAAATATGTTATCCGTTGCTTTCCACTGTCTCTTCTTCCCTCTATCTAGCCTGTTAGTATCAGATTCTCCAAGCCCTCCTTCCTCATTGCGTGTCCCAGGAACTTCAGCTGTCTCTTCCTTATACTCAGTATTAATTTCCTTTTCGTTTCCATCATTTCCAATACCTCATCATTGCTCACATGCTCGATCCAATCTTGACAGAGTTCAAAAGCGTCTCTGAATCCTTGTGGGTGACAAATTATTTTTCACCATTCAACTTATCAGACAGGTGGGATGTAGAAAATCTCTTACTGCTTCATTGCTACTTCCACAGAAAGTGCTCGGGCGAACCACATTCTTTGGTTCTGCCAGGTCTAACCTTCATAGCATATAAAGAGAGTGAGTGAGTGAGAGAGAGAGAGAGAGAATGCTGGAAAGCTTTCAACCAATTCAAAATTATGAGTAATATTTGATCAATCAAATAATGATTTTTGAAACTTTATAGAACTGAGAACTTTTCAACATCTCGCGATATATGATATATATATATATATATATATATATATATATATATAAGTGTGCGTGTGTGTGTGTTCATTAAAATTATGTATTTGAGTAGACATCTTTATTTTATTCATGTTGAATTGAATCTGATATACAAGAAAGAGTTTTTCATTCAGTTTTTACAGATTTCTAACAGTTTTCTGTAACGAGACTGAGAGAGTGTAGAAACAGTTTGTAGTGATTGTTGTCCCAAAGTCATTTGGTCACTTCATTAGCCATTTTCAAGGGGTTCGTTGTCACTATATTTTTCTACGTGTCTTCAAAATTCTACTACTCCAATCCAGCACGGCTTAGAATTACTATTACTGCTATAAAATGAAACAGTGTAGTGAACGAAACAAGTTCTAGATTTAAAAGTTCAAATGCTAAACACTGACTCGTTGATTTTGTTAGAAATAAACGAATTTACTCGAATTACAAACTTTGCTTAGCAAACACAAACCTCGCGAAATTTCAGACCTCAATGCGAAAGGTTTGTCGTCAAATAGAAAGACCAGAATATCATCCGGGAGTGAATTCCCAAACGAAATAAAAGACAGAGCAAAGTTGACCGTCGTCAAAGTGTTAAGATGGCGAGCAATTAACACGTATCCTTGAGAAGCGTCAGGCGATCGTTATTACTATTACTATCTCTCTCTTTCTCTCTCACCTCCTTCCTTTTCACCATTCACCCTGATCGATAACTTCAAAATTCTATCCAACAATAAACGCTCATACATACATGCGTTCCTGCCTACATACACATAAACTCACTCTTGCAAGGACTACTACGAATATTTCAACGAAATCTTGATACCCTTAAATTCTTTATACAGTGTGTAATTGAACATTAACTTCTACCAATTCATGTTCTTTTCCATTAATAAATTTCTATTTAAACATGCAAAAGGTATACTTTTGTTCTTCCACAAATCCACACATCTTCAACAATCTTCTGATGATAGCGAATAATTCTAGGTTGTAGGGTGTTTGATTATGCTTCAAACAAGGCCGAATTAATTAGCATTAATCATTTCCCTATTGCTTCAACATATGTGCTTTAGTTTGTTAAGATGTGTGAATTTAAAGCAGTTAAAAAATGTGATGTTTTCTCAGCTGCGAAAATATTTTGGGAACTAATGCGAATTGTTAAAAAATAAAATTTACAGATATTGTCTAAAATGAAGGGACATAATTCTGTTTCGGAATTCACTTGTAAATGTTACTGATATTGTCACTTTTTTTCTCTAGCAAGAGTTTACTTAGTTCTTTTGAATTTTAGCGGCTTATATTTCGTTAAAATCGTGACAGTGCGATGCTTTTAAATTAATATTGTAATCTAACCGGAAGCTGATTCAAAAAAAAGTTGAGCGACGTATCGTTAACAAAGACTGTTTAAAAAACGAGTATACTTTTCTTTATTTTTCTTTTGTGTATCTCTCCCACCACTTCATGCAATATATATGTACGTAAACACACACACACACACACATATATATATATATATATATATATATATATATATCTGTGTGTGTGTCTCTGTGTGTGTATGTGTATGCGTGTGTTCTCCAAGAGGCACTTAAAAATTCTCGATCGAAATAACTACAAATATAATGAAACGACCAAACATATGAATTTATTTTGGAATCCATTATTGCTCGAGATAACAACTTTTCATCATAGGCATATATATATATATATATATATATATATATATATATATATACAACGACGCACATATACAGATATATTTAAAGTTTATTCATGCCATATTTATAAATTTTAAGAACGGGGCTCGACATGTTCCGGTCGAGACTTCATTGAATTCATTGGCAGTGTTGACAGAGAAATGTTACGTGAAAGCGTACTCGTGCACACCTCATATATATATATATATATATATATATATATATATATATATATACGTGTGTGTGTGTGTGCACAACATTTAACAATGCCAACTTAGGTTCCTTTTGAATAAAAACAAAATGACGGATGACTGCCAACCAGAATATCTATGCGGAAATATAAAAATATATAAAACCGGGTACCCACTACGACCCACCATTTCCAAGATCCCAACTCATGTCTATGGACTACCAAAATTCCTTAACTACATGTGACCTCTCTCTCTCTCTTCTCTCTCTCTCTCTCTCTCTCTCTCTCTCTCTCTCTCATATATAAATACTTCTGTCCCAATGAGCTTAGCTCTCTGTGCATGAATTTACTCGAGCTGCTGGAGTAGCAATTTGCCCCATCATTTTACAATATATCAATCGTATGTAACTGCAACTTTTAACCTAACAGCTTCTCCTTTTTGCACTTCCCGCCTGTGGAATTCCCTTCCATATACTTGCTTCCTGACAGCTAGAATCTCCAAGAATTTAAATGCGATATCAGTTGCCATCTTGACTCACATCATTTCCCTGACAACCCTTGTATCATATTCTTTTTCTTTTTCTTTTCCACTCCAATCTCATTCAGCTCTTTTCACACTAGTGTTCTCCCCTTTCTCTTGCCCATTACTTGATACCCCCTGTAACATGTTCCTCTTTATCTTCACCTTTTATGTAACCCCCTGCGCACCAGTGGCAGTTGTGTCTTGCTTGAGGTGAAATGATTATATATAAAAATATATATCTTTACCACTTATCTACTTATTAATGGAAGCATCCCATCAACCCATGAATTCATTCAAATTCTAAAAACTATACAAGCATCCCAAAGTATATTAACGTCCCTCGAATTTGAAATTTTATTTTCAAACTATCGACACATAATCCTTAGCTTTACGTATAAACATAATTCCATTCCACCTCTATCCATCAAACCAAACATCCTCAAAAATTACTGTATGCCTGCATAACAAAACTCCGTTTCTCCGACCATAACGGCGATATCTACACCCAAACTAATAGTGTTATTATGGGAAAACCTCTTGGGCCTCTCTTCTTTGACTACTATATATCCCAAGTAGAAAATACGATATTTAAAGACAACACTAAACCTAAAATATATGGGCACCTCGGTGTAGAGTAATGGTTAGCAAGCTTGTCTCGCTAGAACCAGTTACAATTGAGTAGTGAGTTCGATCCTCTGTAGGTGTCCCATACTTTCGGCCTTGTACCACATTTAAGCGGCTCTTAGAAAAATCACCTAAACCTAAAATATATGTCCGCTGTGGCATTTTTATTTTAGGGTAAAAACAAACAAGAAATTGATAACCACATTCGAAAAAAAAATCCATAAATTTACCTATGAACTTAGACAAAAATAAACTCCTAATCTTCTTCTTCTATGTACCTTGTCCCTTCAGGACGTAGGCGATCATGGCTTTCTACTTTTCTTTATCCTTGGTGGCTCTGAGCACGCCTTCTCCTGTTACACCATGCAATCCTCGTTCTGTCATCCACCTGATTAGGTCCTTCAAATATGTTATCAGTTACTTTCCCCTGTCTCTTTTCCCCTCTATTTGGCCTGTTAGTATCAGATTCTCCAAGCCCTCCTTCCTCTTTGCGTGTCACAGGAACTTCAGCTGTCTCTTCTTGATGCTCAGTATTAATTTCCTTTTTGTTTCCATCATTTCCAAGACCTCACCATTTCTCACATGCTCGATCCATGATATTCGCAGCATCCTTCTGTAGAACCACATTTCAGTTACTTCAAGTTTTTCCTTCATCTTTGATGGTATTGTTCAGCATTCACTGCCATGTTGAAGGATGAACCGCGCGTAGCAATAGACGCTCAAATTTAACAATAACAGACTTACCACTTCATTATACAAAAAAAATTATCACCTTAATTTTAAGAATTAATGCCCTGTTAGAAATAACATAGTAAAAAAAAATTCTTAATGAAAACACACGGAAATCCATCCTCCACTTAAAAAATTCAATTATGTAAAACAGACCCTAGTTGACAATGGTTTTTCTAATTACCTCATCGACCACTATATTAGACTATTTCTTTCTAAAGTAACTAATAATGATACTGAACATACAAAAAACTATAACATTAACATCTTTCACAAAAGCCAAATACATGCCAACGATAAGCAAGTCGAATTTTTTCTTAGAAATATCATAATGAAATACACAACCAATCATAAAAAATAACAACAAATCAAAACTACAAAACACCAACAATATTTACGAGTTTAAATGCCCCTCAAGGAACTGGGTTCCTGATCAAACCAAACTCATAAATAATTACATTGGTCACACTACGAGATGCCTCCCTAGACGACTGACTTGACACCAACTTGACCATACCTCCATTAGAACTCATTTAAACGCACGCAGAAACCTCCCTTATTCTATACGAAACCTACTAGTAGAAAATAGAAGTTTAATAGCCTCATTCACATGTAGAAAAATATTAAAAATAATGGAAGGTCTAGAAATAAAAAAAGCCAACACTTAATAACATTAATCACGAACCAGCCACAACGCGTTAACTGTATCCGAAAAATAAAAAAGTCCTATAACTTTAGACACAAACATAAAAAATTCCACATATTTACAAAAAAATTAAAATCGTCTTTGTTAATGGCTACAAGAATAGCCGAAAGTGCTCGGATATACTGAAATTTTAGACAGTTTTTACGCAGTTTGTCTCCCAAAAAGAAAACACTTGTATGAACACAAGAAAAGTTAAATGAAAAGTTTAATCGCTATACCTTGTCAGTCGTCTTTAACGAAACATGTATAAAAGACGGATTGCTGCCAAAATACACTATATAAATATACATTATATATATATATAGTGCTTTTTTAAGCAAGACATTGTACTTTTCATTATATTGTGATATAATATGTTTGGAAATATGTTTTTACACTTACATTGTTGAAACTACTGATTTGAAAAGAATCTTTTTTATTGCTTCTCTAGTTTCGTTAAAATTAGATCAATTATCAACAAAGAAAATCGTGATGTCCTAACATTCTTGAAGGGAAAATTCACACACACAAACACGTAGGTCCATACATACATACATACATACATACATACATACATATATATATATATATATATATATATATATATATATATATATATATATATATAAAGTATTTTAATAGAAATGCAAACTGTTGTTTATTTGTGGTATTTTCTTTTTTAAAACTGCCAACTACAAATCCACCAGACAGATTGACAGACGAAACTCATATCGCAAAATAAAAGATAAACTTAGAGACAAGTTTTATCATAAAAATATATTTTTGCTTAGAAAGCTATTGCCTGCGTAGACAATGCGAAGTAAGATTTACTGAATATATCCCTTGATTTATTACTTGTTGAGTTGATTCACTTTAAACAGTTTTTATATGGTTACGTTTTTAATACCATTGTCACAAAGGCTTCATTTAGAATGGTTAATATCAATGCGCTTTCTGAACGGCATAGATCATTCATTGTCTCCAATTCTGTCTTTCAGCTTTTTTGGAAAATTGAATTCGTGGTTCGTCAGTCACCTAAGGTAACCACATTGCTAACTATTGTGATAGAGTAAGAAAAGAAAAACAAAACTCAATCAATTGGAGGGAGAAACACTTGATAAGATTTACATATATATTTGCAATAAAGTGACTCTGTACATACAATGTGTGCATGTGCCTACGTGTAGATCAATGCATAAAAATGCCAATATAATGTGAGAGGGGGAAGGACTAGCAGTGTGAGATGCCTCGTGATGGATATTTTCGACATTCTCATACACACAATAAGAGAAGTAATTAAAAAAAATCAATGAATGAATAAAAATGTTATTCACGTAGCAGCGTAGTTATTGGCACGGAAAATGAGTTCGACGTTCCGAGTTCAAATTTCAGCAGAAGCTGTTACATTTTATGTTTTTAGAAAAACCATACTTTCTCCTCCCAGTGGACGTGCAAGTGGTGATATGGTAAGTAACTCAGAATAAGATATGCAAATATTTCTAAACTTATTTATAAATATTGAACTTTGTCTGAGTGTGTATATGTATGTGTGTGTGTGTGTGTGTCCATTACCGAAAGACTCCGAAACTGCTGGACAATTGTACTATAAGCGTCTGCGAGTGTTCTTCTAGGTTTTGTGTCGAGGGTCCTCCAATAAATATCGAAAATCGATAATCGAAAAAATCGGGTTATAGGAGTGGTCCGATCTTAATCAAATTTGATACAGTCATAGACAAAGACATAAAAAACATATTCAGAAGTTTCAAGGTTGCAGTTCTTACAATAGTGCAGAAAATAAATTATATATATAAATAAAAGGCAAGATGTTTGTGTGTGTGTCTGTTTATCTGCCTGTATGTCTGTATTTTTCCAGCCTTTTATTTTAGTTTTTGCTTCGGGTTTGGCTCTAAGTAGGTATAATTGTAGTTCTTAGTCTCAGCCATGATACCATTTACTCAGAGGACTTATTTAGCATTCAAAATTCAGTTTACGACGAAAAAAATTATTTGATATCGATACCAGAAAATCAAAATTTGACTTACATCCATTCATTTTTCTTTCACTCTACGGTTTCGCTTTAACTGGAAACAACTATTGCTTTTTAGTCTTTCGTGCCAACGTCCAAAGAGTCTGAGCTCCAGGACCATGGATTAGTTTTAAAGCTTTCATTACACCCGAGCAACGCCGGGCTATACGGCTAGCCTTCTATAAATCTACCATCTGCCCGTGTATTGAATACTGCTACCACATCTGGTCGGGTGCCCCTGCTATTCACCTCGGGGTTCTTGACAAAATCCAACGGAGAATCTGTAATGTGATCGATACCGATTTGGCAGCTCGCCTTCTCACTGGCGTGACGTGGCTTCCCTCTGCCACTTCTATAAATACTTTCACGGCTTCTGCTCCAATAAACTTAGATCACTGGTGCCTCCTAGGTGTGAATTTATACGAGCTACTAGATTAGCAACTAGATCCCTCCCTTTTACAGAAAAACCAATAAAATGTAACCACAAATTCGACACTAATAGCTTCTTTTCTCGCATCTCCCGCCTGTGGAATTCCCTTCCATATACTTGCTTCCCTGACAGCTACAATCTCCTGGAATTTTAATGTAAGGTCAATAGACATCTCCTATCTTACTAACTCGCATCAATTCTTACAAGCTCTTTTTCCATCTACTCCACCCACATAATCGGTATCCTCATCCGTCTATTACCCTCCTCCTGACATTTCCTATAACTAACCAATCTTTCTCATCACTTTGCCCTATTTAACCCCCTGCGCAACAATGGCAGTAGAATGCCTTGCTTGGGGTGAGATGATTTTTTAAAAAAATCATTTGCTTATACATCACTGTTTATCCAAACACAAAGCCGCATTTGCGTTCACACGCATGCACGCACACAGAGGAAAAGAAGCGCAACGTGTTCATTCAAATAAGTTTGAAAAAAGCAAGGCTCGAGAAAGTCTGTTTAATTTTTTATTGTGTTTTTCTAATTTTCGAAAAAGGTTTTGTGGTCGAAATTGTGGATAAACAAACTGTCGGAACGATATGTTATGTTGTTGTTTTGTTCAAGTATTTTTTGGCCATATTAATGAAATTCAAGAACCAATGCAGTGTCGGCGTGATAGGTTTGTCTACATCTTGGTTAACTTTGAAAACTGAAAGTTCAAAATAGTATATATTGACGTCATTTATAAAGACTCATGGGAACGATCCCGCACCAAAATCAAATAATTTTTTGTAAATTTTTATTTTATTTTTTATAATAGATATATGAACACATAGTATATCACACGCTAAAAGTCCGCCGCCTTCTATCGAGCGCCCATAGCTAAGAGGTAGAATCGCCGACTGACACCAATTCGGTCGGGTTTCAATCCTGGGTAAATGCAATCAGATATCTAACCGTACTGATAAGCTGTGATACCGCTAACAGGTCTGTCTGCGGATAACTATATATATATATATATATATATATTATCGTTTCACCCCAAGCAAGGCGGTAACACTACTGATGTGCAGGGGGCTACATAAGAGTAAAGAATTAGCTAGGAGGAGAGTAAAGAGAAAGACGAACCAGTTAGAAAGGAGCAAGAGAAAGATGGGAATACAGGTATGATGACAGTTGTAAAGGTAGAGGGAAAGGAAATGATTACAGGGTGATGTAGAAAGAACTAGATTCAAGTGGTTAAGAGATAGATATTGACATTGCATTTAAATTCCTGGAGGTTGTAGCTGTCAGGAAAGCAAGAATATGGAAGCAAGTTCCACAGGCGGGAAGTGCGAGAAATGAAGCTGATGGAGTAGAATTGTCGTCTGTATTTGGTTGATCTAGCTGTGAATGAGTGGAACCCAGTTCCCAATCTAGTTGCACGAATAAAAACCTTATATATATGTGTGTGTGTTAGTGTGTGCCTCTACGATAGCGATACCTATAAAATGCATAAGAATGAAAAATCTTTATTTATTTTTCCAAGCTAATAGATTAACTATAATATTTCCAATAAGAAAACAACTTTCTTCTTTTATGTGCCGTTTCTCTTCAAGATGTAAACGATCATGGCCCTTCACATCTTTCTATCCCTTATCGCTCTTAATACCTCTTTTCCTGGTATCCAACTCAATCCTCGTTCCATCAACCATCTACTCAAGTCCACCAAGTCTTGCACTGCTTTCCCTTGTCTCTCTCCAGCTTTATCCGTCCCGTGAGCATCAGGTTCTCCAAGCCCTCTTTCCTCATTACATGTGCCAAAAACTTTAGCTGTCTTTTCGTCAGTATTTATCTATATTTCTGAGATGAGATAGTATTTACACTATTTAGATAATTTGGGCTATTGTCCTCATCTTTGTTGCCATTTGTTGTCTTTGTACTCTGCGGCCTTCTTCAGTTGCTAGGAATTTCGAACCCAACACTTTATTCGATCACTCAATCCTTTGGTGACGTCTCATTTGGTAGTCATGAGTTATCTCCCTCTAACCGGACTCTCTAAATTACTTGTTCACCGCTGCTGTAGTCTGCTATTGAACTCACAACCCTTTGGGTCAAGTCACTTGAACTATCCAACGTCTATATTAACTGGGCTATGTCCCTTTAATGAATGAGAATGATATACTCCACTGAACGTAATAAAGTGTTTGGTTTGAAATTCATAGCACCTGAAGAAGGCTGGAGCGTACAACAGCCGAAACGTTGTACAAATAGCAACAAAATGAGGACAGTAGTCCAAATAATGTAAATAGTACTGTATTTTATTGATTTTAAGTATCAGTTTCCTTCTCGTGTTCATCCTCTCCAAAACTTCATCGTTACTCACATGTTTTGTCCATGGCATCCTCAGCATCACCATATTTCGGTTGTTTCAAGTCTTTTCTTCATCTTTGACGAGCTTGTCCCGCATTCACTGCTATATTGAAGGATATATATCATATAACAATACAGTACTCTCTTCGTTGTTTCCAGCAACATTTTCCTGTCTCTCAATACTTTACTCAGCTTCTTGAATGCATCCTTGGCCATGCTAATACGCCTTCAGATCTTCGTATCAGACTTTTCGTTCTCTGTTAGAACAATTCCCAGATTTTTATATTTCTGCACCGGTTTGTAATAATAATAAGCATTTTAGGCTTCTCATTTTACTGATTACCATGCATTCAGTTTTCTTGTAGTTTATTTCCACTTTCTCTAACTATTTTCTGTAGAAGTTCTTGTATTTTTTTTCTGTATCTTCTGTGTATCTTATATTGCTCAGCCACTAATTACGAATCCTGGCAGGTCTTTGAGAGTTCTCAGAATTCTCTCGCTTTATAGGTCGAATAGATCTGGCAAGAAGACAAATTCTTGTCTTACACGCCTTTCGATCTTTGTGTACCCACTGAACGTGTCTCCTGTCCGTATACAGGCAGTTTGCTGCCGGTACAGGTTTTTGATTACTCTAAGGTCTTTCCCGAATATGTCTAGGTTGCCGAGCGACTCTATCAGGTCTTTGTAGTTTACTTTGTTTAATGTCTTTGCGTAATCGATGAAACAAAGTTACACGGCCTTCTGGATTTCTGTTGCCCTTTCTGATAACATTCTAAGCACAAATATCGCGTTCCTTGTTCCAGTGTCCTTGACGAAACCACACTGTATTATTTCCGGTCTGATTGTATTGTGCGCTTTATTTATCAGAATTCGGATGATGCGTTTTGTTACATGACTCATGAAGCTGATTGTTCAGTGGAGTTCACATTCGTTTGCATTTAGCTTTTTAGAAAATCAATCTGCTGAGGTCTTCCGGGATTTCGCTGTTGTGCATTTCATTTATAAGTTCTGTGATTTTTTTTCACGCCGAAATCGTCTGAGGCTGCCAGCATCTCTATTACAAAGCCGTCTGGTCCAGCTGCTTTGTTTCTATTCAGTTTGGTCAGTGCAGATTCCACTTCGTATTTTAATATTTCTGGTCCGTCGTTATTTCTGTGTATTGTCAGTTGCTCTTTCTTGTCGTGGAAGAGATCTCCTAGATATTCTTACCACCGCTGAAGTATTTCCTCCTTCTCTAATATGAGTGTTCCATCCGTAGGTTTTATACACCCCATTGAGCATGTTTTTATCCTGTTATTTCTCTTATTTTTTGCATGTTTCCTTTATTAGTCGTGCTCAATCTCTCTATTTGTGTTCGTTTGTCGTTGAGACATTTCTCTTTCGCCTGTAATAATTCTAATGAATTTATGTTTGGTTTCAAATTCAACGAAGTAGTCTGCTCATTTAATTGTAAAATCATGGCATTTACAGTTAATTTAGCAAACTATTTTTCTTAATTTTAAACCAAAGCTCAATTCGTTAAAATTACTTTTTAATTCGCTAAAATCGACCATTTTGACAAATCTCTAAATACAACAGAATTTTGTTTATTACAAAATCTTTCAAAAATAAAATATGCTTTTCTGAAACTTTATTTGGGAAAGATTAACTGAATTAAAGTTGAATTAACCTGAATGTAAAAAATATTAATTACCTTCGGTTTAAAATATCGCAGAAAAGCATTTTTAATTACCTTCGGTTTAAAATATCGCAGAAAAGCATTTTTAATTACCTTCGGTTTAAAATATCGCAGAAAAGCATTTTTAGCACGGTCGTAGATGTTTTCATGAGGTGTTGACAGATTTATCAATGTTGGCATTTTTAAGCACAAGGTTTATAACTGCAAAAAATACTTGAAGAATACAACGTGAACGCCCTTGTATATAGTTCTTAACTACCCAGTAATCTTTAAAAGTTATGAAAATATTATAGATAATCTAATATATAATTGAATCTAAACTTATTTACAAATGGAACTTTGTGTGTGTGTGTGTGTCTGTGTGTGTGTGTGTCCGTTACCTATAGACTCCGAAATGGCTGAACTGGTTTTCTTGAAGATTTACACAGTTGTACTATAAACGTCTGCGAGTGTTCTTAGCTAGGTTTTGTGTCGAGGTACTCCCGATAAATATCGAAAATCGATAATCGAAAAAATCGGGTTATAGAAGGAGTGGTCCGATTTTAATCAAATTTGATACATTCATAGCCGTCTTTGTCTATGAATGTATAAGAAACGATATTCAGAAGTTTCAAGGTTGCAGTTCTTACAATAGTGCAGAAAATAGATTATATATATATATATGGCCAGATGTTTGTGTGTGTATGTTTATCTGCCTGTATGTCTGTATTTTTCTCAGCCCTTTTATTTTAGTTTTTACTTCGGGTTTGGCTCTAAGTAGGTATAATTGTAGTTCTTAGTCTCAGCCATGATACCATTTACTCAGAGGACTTATTTAGCCTTCAAAATTCAGTTCACGACGAAAAAAAATTATTTGATATCGATACCAGGAAATCAAAATTTGACTTACATCCATTCATTTTTCTTTCAGTCTCCGGTTTTGCTTTAACTGGAAACAACTATTGGTTTTTAGTCTTTCGTTCCAACGTCCAAAGAGTCTGGACCATGGATTAGTTTTAAAGCTTTCATTACGCCCGAGCAACGCCGGCTATACTGCTAGTTTTAGATATTTTGACGTTATATGCTTTTCTGAAACTTACAAAGACCCCTGAGAAAGAAATGCTAGGAAATTACCAATAAATTTCAAATTTATTGTAGTTAGCGCTCATATGTTCAGATAATGTCGTATATGGACGTGTGTATTTACTAAAATCGACACGTTCATACACACACAAAAACATCAACATTCTTTTAAACATACTGCTTTTTTGCTTTTCCATTTATATTTAGCAAATATAGTTTTTACTTTAATACAATATCACCTAATCGCTGCAAAACAGAATTTTAAAAGATTAAAAACTTCATAGAATATTATTTAAAAATTTTAAGAGTGAAAAAAGATCCTGTAAAAATTAATTATTTATCGAAAAAATATTTTCTTAGGACAATAGTGTTACGTCGGGTAACAGAATTATGTGAAATAATACAAAACAACGTAATAGTATAAAAGTAGGTGTATTGACAGGAAAAGTGAAGTATTTACAAGAGGTGAGGATTAGTAGAATACAGAACAAGGTAATTAGTATACAGTATCGTCGTAGAGACGTGATAGATTTACTAGTAAAACACTACCGGTGCAATACCGGAAATACCCGACTAACTCGCTCACTCGACTTCCTTACTCAACTTCCTACCTCGAGGTATAATCACTACTACTTCATATAGTGATTCGAATAGTCCATTCCCGTGGAAAGGTGGAGAGCGCCCCAACAAATAGTGTCCACAATATATTCATAAAATAAAAAAAAAAAACATTTCTAATAAAATAATGTTTTAGTTTTATTGAATTTTTTATTTTAAGATTCAGAGCAGGGTTTATGTAACTGGGGGTCTTATTTGATCTAAAGATTTGATGATTTAAATTCTCTTCTCTTTTTTTTGCAGCTAATGCAAACATGAAGCGTACCGAAAGTGAATTTCACAAAATTTCATAAAATTACCTAAATGGGGTTTAACAGAGATAAAGAAAAAATATTTTCACAAATATTTTCTAAAATAGAAACGTTTTAAAATAATTTATTTCCTTTGTGAAAGTTTTATTTCTACCATTATTAAATTCCGACAATTATCTGATTTTTGCAAGAATTTCCAATGTGGTTTTCACCATAAAAAAATGTAAAATTTTGCCGTACTCATTTAAAAATAAACTCATTTAAAAATAAACAAAATTTTGAAGTTTCCAAAAATGATTAAAAAATATAATTTAATAATCGAAAAATAATTTAATTTTTTCTCTTAACAGCATAAAGATTTTGACGATAACACACACACACACACACACACACACACACACATATATATATATATATATATATATATATATATATATCTTCAAAGATTCGCTAAAATGTGCAAACATATATATATTACATCATGTTTGGTCATTTGTTTCACTAAAAATGAGCATATATGATGATGATGATGATATATATATATATATATATATATAGCCACATCACGTTGAAACACCAGTTTCTATACTATCACCAAAGTTAAGCAACGTCAAGCCATGTCAGAAACTAGATGGGTGAACTTTTGGGAATACCAGATGCTGTAGGTTTAGAGGTTCGGATAGTGTAATGGATATTGGTTCGGAATTATAATCTGAGAACCAATTTTCAATGTCAGTTGCCTTCGTTATATTTACTTATGTGCACAATAACATTGGAAAAGGCATGAATCCACCTGTGATACCCCAGCTATAGATCAATTAATAATACTTGTATCATTAAATCATTATCATCTAAAAAATTATAATTTAAAAATGGCTTTAAATAACTTGCAAAGGGTTGATAAGCTGTTGAAAAGAAATGAATCAGTATATCACCAGAATCATGAGATTTTGTGCCAATGAAAAATCAACTTTTTTATAATCTAGGATGAATTTAAGATGCATTAAGTTTGATGCATTAACCCTGATTTATGGCAATAAAAGACAAGTTTAGTTTTCGAAATGTTCTGTTAGAGCTGTTTTATTGCGGAACTGATTCCCGAGAGAATGCATCTCGAATCCCCATTATCTTGCTCTCTTGAAGTCGAATGTCAGCCGTTGTCTATCCTACCTGTTTGCATAATATGCACCTCTTTCCGCTTCCCTGTGCATCCTTGCATCCCTATTTAGTAATAATCTACCTTTTCAAAACTTGGAATGTGTTTCAAAACATTATAACCAATTTTAATACATTTATATTAAGAAAATATAGTCTTATATTTTCAGATTGAAGCTTACCTTTTCCCTTACACTTTCAGGAAAGATTTAAACAATAGAACAGTGATTTTCAAAGTAGACCCTTAGACCCCAAAGCGAATTTAAAAAATATTTTAAATGAGCCTATAGGTGTTAATTGAAAAGAGAGGAGACTTATGCCCAAAGCTGAGACAAGCTTTGGAAGTTCAACAAGATATGCTGATGAATAAACACCAGAAACAGTGTAGCCATCAGTCAGGATTTATATTTTCTCCTACATGTTGCTTTTGTAAATAAATTGTATTTCCTGCTCCATGAAATTTCTATTTGAGCTGCTATGGAATTTCTAAGTTGACTGTCTTGTTCAGGTTCAGTCATTCTAACCAATAGCCATTCACAATTATGTTATGTATCCTTGTTCGTCAGCTCCAAAATGTAACACGAAGAGAGCCGTAAATTTCAACTTATTTTAATGTATATCAATGCAAGTCATCAAGCAAGAACTTCCATCAAATTTTATTTTCAACCCAAACTTTTACCATCACTTGCAGTCATAACTTTAGCCGATAATATAAGTTGTTCCTCTTTCTACTAGTCCTTGATACCATGTAAATTCCATCAAAATTCGAATTCGTCCATAGACTTGGTGGTTCCAAAGAAATTCAATCCGGTAACTTTGCCGCTTCATAAAGACGGTTCGCAATTCATATCGCATTTCCACTTCCCTGTCGGCCATTGACAGTTGCACATACTGCGTTTTATAATCGCCTCAAGAAATGATTTATCCATTTCTCGGGATTCATAAAGTTATCACTGAAACGGATGCTCAGCTATCAATCAGGAGGAAGGTCTTGCGCTATTTGAATTTCTCCGAACATATTAAATCAGAACGTTTCTCTGAGACAAGTTAGAAAATTTTTGGTCAAACTTTAAGTAGGAGTAGCAATATTAGTTAACTTTCAGGATGGATTTATTAAACAAAGAAAAGACAACGCCTTTTGAACGTGCTTTTTTCTCCGACGAATTCACAATATTCATTTACTTGAAACTTGTAAAAGAGTAAAACGGCTTCTCCATAAATTAATTGTACTCGCATTAATCAGTCGAATACTACTGTACTTAAAAAAGAAATGCATACAGTTAAACTGTGACAATTATTATTATAAATATATTCTATCATTTGTAGATACGGGTCATATCATTAAGATAGAATAAATCCTTTAAGCTTAAACAAGACGATCTTTCCTGAGACCCTATAGACTCGTACTACAAAATCAGAAACATACATTTATCAAATAGCAAAATCCATAACGAATGAACGTTTTCATAAACAGCAACAACAAACATTGTTGCATATATAACTAGAAGAGAAAATAATTATATAATTATGACGTTACCTTTTCACACTAACAAAGAAAATACGTTTAGAATTAAATTCATAGTTGTACTAGAACGTGATAACAGTTAGTGAACTTGAGAAATTAGTTACCTGAAAAAATTTAAAACAAAGATTTTATATATTTCAAGCAACAGTAACTCTAGCTGTTCAGTTAAAGAATGTTTCCTTATAAAGAAACAAATAATTAGTATTGATTTTAATCGTTTTTGTTTTTTGTTTTTAAACAAAAAGTTTCGGCTGCGTATGAGTCTTGCAAAAATAACTTTACAAGTTACGACAGCAAAAAGGAGAGAAACAGAACCCATCGAATATATATATATAATGATTGTTTAATTCCTTAGTTTCTGGTCATAATAAGAATTAGACCAGTGCACATTTGTATTAAAAAGTGTTCAATACAATTATATTGCAGAACTTTTGAATATTTTCAATTTGTAAACGAGTTATTACGCGACCTAGGTTTCTACCATGAGTGATGTCTTCAAGCAATTTGCAATAAAAGTTATAATAGTTATTGCAAATCACCTGAAGACACCACTCATGGTAGAAACCTGGGTCGCGCAAAAGCCCGTTTATAAATGGAAAAATATATATATATATATATATAAAGAGAGATAAGGAGGGAGAAAGCTTCGGATGAAAGCAAAGTCTCTGTTTTTCTAATTTTAGATGGGAGATGGTGCCTTGTCCTAAGGATTCCAACTCTGCATCAAGTTAGGTCGATGTAATATTTGTACTAGCATGACAATGGTCACGACTTGGGACTGGACAATGTTTGTCTTTGATTGGTTTGTTTTGTACTAATTAGTAGCCATTTAGAAGTTATTTAAAACCAGAAAATATATTTAGATTGTAAGACATTTGAAGATAATTACTTACCGATACAAGTCATCATAATTGACCCATAGCTAGGGGTGGAAAAGCTGAAATCATATCTATTTCAAGGGCATTTGCGCATAAGTCAATATTATAAATTTGACTGGAATTGGAACTCCGTTCTCCGAGTGCTAATTCTGTTATTTATTACACTACCCGTAGATTTGTAGTGAATGGGAAATTAAGAATTAAAAATCAACCTTCTTCTTCACTTTTACAAAAATTCACAATGACGTGTGAAATCCTGGTTTTTCCCATGTAGAAAACGAATGTGCTTAAAGAAAAAGTTGAAACCTGATTTCGCAAGTAGGTGTTAAATTGATTTTTGACTAATGGAAGCGACTTGCAAGACTTGAGGACTGAGCGATCCAGTGCGAAATTCCAAGGAACAATAACAGGCTCAGATCAGCGCCAGTCGAGGGTCAGTCAAAAACAGCAAAAGACAACACAAAAATGTAACTTCAACCCGGAAATAAGGTCAGGTTGCACCTTGTTCTCTTTCTCCTTATTTTCGGTGTACTGATTTATTTTACTTCTTCTGCTCCATCAAAAGACATTCCTACCAAACAAATACTTACTTACATACGTACGTACGCACGCGTATACTCTTTTAACAATTACTACGACGAACATTTTCTACGAACTCTTGATACCCTTAACTTTCTCAAAGAAGATTTACAGTTACCTATTCTTGTTATCCTTTTTATTAATAAACTACTATTTTAACATGCGAAATGTATATTTTATTCTTACATTATTCCACACTTCTTCACACATTCCAATCTACAACCATCCGACAGACAACCTTCTGATAACTCTGCATAAAACTTGTAAGCTGTCGAGAGTTCGGTTATGTCTGACACAAGGCCGAATCAAATAAGCATTAGCTCCCTATAGCTACAAATTCAAGATTATAACATTCGGTATTATCAAGCAGTCACCCGTGTAGGAGTGCAGGACAACTCATCACCGCCAACCGAACACCGCTGACTCATCTCTATGACAACTCAAATTCAGGACAACTCACCACCAGGCTTCTCAACTCGAGGACAGCTCAATAACATGGATTAATTAGCTACTCTAGTAGACGAATATAGTTGGAAACAAGCAACCAATTATTTTGTTTGTTTTATATATATATTTCATATATACATTTCGCCTTCTATATATATATATATATATATATATATATATATATCATCTTCCCATTGAGACGTGATGTGACACAAGGTCTAGTTTATTGTTGGGAACCCGAATGCGTACGCGTAGCTCGAGGTCCAAAATTTCCCAGGCCCCGCAACTATCGGTTGCGCTGACCTCAGTAGTGACCACTGATTCACCCCTCTCGTGCAATAGGTTGGTTCAGCCTCAGGTTACTGTTTCCTGGGCACGGGCATTGCACTGTATTTATTTTTCTCAGAAGTGTATCTATCCTCGGACAGAAACACAACTGAACTGGACTTTGCCAGAAGACAGACGCAACTGAAAAATTATGATCTGCAAAAGTATTGGATATATCAATTTAATATTTTGTTGTGTAGCATCTGTTTTATTTCACTGCTTCCAGTTGCTTTCTATAATTGGCGACAAGTTTTAAACATTGATCCACCGTTACTTTATCCCATTCTTCCTAGCATAATTCCTCTAATTGCTTGATATTTTGTAGATTCCACTTATGAACTTTAACCTTCAAAGTATTTCACAAATTCTCAATTGGATTCAAGTGAGGAGACTGACTTGGTCAATTGAGAGTACTAATACCATTATTTTCAAACCATTCCTTTGTATGTTTTGTGGTATGTTGGGATCATTGTCGTGTTGAAGCACGAAATTCCGACCATGTCCTAAAGATGTTGCAGATTTTTGAGGGTTCTTCTCTAGAATCCCCCTGTACATGCTACCATTCATTCTACCATGGATAACTTGTAACTCACCAATGCCCTTGGATGAAAAGCATTCCCATATCATAATGGAAACCCCCACAACTTAACCGTGGATATATTATTGTGCTTGTTGAAGGCAGTGCCATCTTTTACCAAACACTTGTCGTTGTGTTCCTTCCGAATAGTTTAACTTTCGTTTCATCCAGCCAGATTACATTTTCCCAAAACTGCATACCTTTCTTTTCATAAGTTTCGACAAACTTTAATCGGTCTTTGACAAGTTTGGTTTTCAGTAAATGCAATTTTCTTGGCGATCTTGAATGAAAGCCTGAACGATATAGAGGTCTGCTAATGGTATCCTTACTTTCATTAATTCCAGCACCTTCAAGATCAGTTTTAATTTCAGAATGAGTAATGAAGGGTTTTTTTGCACATTTCTGCTGATACACCTTGAAGCTCTCTGATTTATTTTTCTTGATCTTCCATTTCTTGGAAGGTTTGCTGTACCGTCGCCATGCTTCTTATACTTTCTGATGATATTTCCTACTGTACTTAGTGCTAGTTTCATTTCTTTGCTAATTTTTTGGTAATCTTGTCCTCCTTTGTGATGTTCAATGATTCTATCTCGCATATCTCTGGATAATTCTTTAGTTTTTGCCATTTTTAATCCTTGAATTGCAGAATGCACATCAAAGAGTCAGATAATTAGTAGCACTATCTTGTAAGCAATTGTGTGCTTCTCTGATTGGCCAAAGTTTCATTCCAATACTATAAAAAATTTGAATATTTAAAGTCTTTTAAAATACAAAGTTTCGATTGGAAATTTGGAAAAAGTGTCATGTATCCAAAATTTTTGCATAAGGCAATTTTGAACTTTGATAAAAAAAAATGGGTTCAACCATGAGTTTTTAAATTTCCTTCCACATCCAACTAAAACAACTTTACGAGATATTACTTAACAAATATCAGGCAAAATGGCGAACATAAACTAGAGTTATAACAGAAAAGAACATGTATCCAATACTAATGCGTGTCACTATATATATATATATATATATATATATATATATATATATATAATGTGGAGGGCTTTTTCTCTTAACTGAGTTGTGCTGTTTCAGTCATACCGATTTCAAAGTTTCGTGAAGGCATTATCATGATATCCTCTCTCTCTTCAGAGATTCTGCTTATATGCTGCTGCTTCCCAATTTTTTTCCGTATTTATATGAATTTTTGTGTAATTTGATATCTTTTTGTGTGGTTCTATTTATATGTTGAAATTGTATTTTTTAAATGGTGTAAGTGGTTCATTTATTTTTTATTTCTTTTGATTGTTTTGACTTTTTGGTGTGCTTGGTTGATGTAGCATTTATTTTTTAATGTTGCAGGTGGTTAATTGCTTCCATTAATTCTGTTGACGCTTTCTATTAATTGCTTATTATTAATTCTATTAACGCTCAATATTGATATCGAGCAGTTTATGAGAAAAAAGAATGCTCACCAAAAACACGCCTCTGTCAGTAAACTTACTAGAAAAATCGGCAAAGTTAGCACTAAACACCATTATATATATATATATATATATATATATATATTGTTGAAAATATCCACATGATAAAAAATGTTTTCATCTTTTTCTAATATATATATATATATATGTGTGTGTGTGTTTGCGTGTGTCTGTATATATATATATATATATATCCTACACAAATTGCTCATCTATTCTTTTCATTATACATTGCATTTCCCTTTAACTGCAAATGTTCAAAGTAATTCGTATAAAACTGTTATGTGAGATTATAGGAATTACTTCAGACTAATTGGAAAACTTAAGGTGCAGCTTGTTTAAAGTAGCCATGTAGGTGATGAATTATTTTACATTATACAACCCATTTCCCCACAGACAAATGTTGCTAGTCTCTTGCTATGACTATTTTTAAGGCAGATGCTCAGACCAGCTACATTCCTTAATTCTACTTGTTTCGATGTCTAACCAACCTTATCCCAATCCCATTCTTTGAATAAGGATTGAATTCTATTTAAACAGCTCCTTTCCCAGAACTCTCATTCCCAAGAGGATGCTTCATTGACCACTACAATTTTAATTTCTTCAAATCTATGATCAAGCCTTATCTATCCTACATACTCTCATGATGTACACATCTTTCTTCTCCCTTTTCGCGCTTACAACATTATCATTCAATATTCCACTACTTTGAAGGTCTCTTTAGCTTTGTATTAAGAGAATAATAATATAAAAATCCTTTTAAATTACAATTTATTGTCCACATCTCAAGTACGCTATAAATATGCCACACTAAAATCAGCAGGAAAACTTAATTTTATCGTAACAAAACTTTTTGTTGAGTCTTTTCTTTATTATCAAAAAATAAAACGTATCTTTATTTTAAAGTTTACTGAAATTTTCAGTTTCTTTAATACCGGAATATTTTATCAAAATCAATTAGCCCTCTATTGAGATCAGAGAAGACACCATCCTGAGGATTCTATTCAATGGCCTGACACCAGTCGATCACAACAGAGCGAACAACAAAGACACTTTCTTTGATCTTATCATATCCTCGAGTCTCAAGAGTTTACAGATGATTTCTGTTCTGTTATAGCTTGTGGGTGCTGACAAAAATCTCTTGGTTGCAGGAAAAGATATCAATCGTTATCTTCATCTCAAATCTCTGAACAGGACTTTTCAGTATCGTCATGGGATAAATCTTTTGAAAGCTTTTGGGCAGCAAATCTTCTGTAGAACGCCTGTTAAAACACACATGTTACTAAAAAAATTGTCATTTTACTTAATTGTAATCTTAAACATTATTATTTATTTTGACTGTGATTTCTTTACACTTTATTTACGGCAAAGTGAATGCTGGACAATCACCTCACAGTTGAAGAAGAAATTTGAAGCAACAGAGATCTAGTTCAACAGAAGGGTGTTGACAATAACATAGACCGAATTTGTGAGCAACGACTATATTTCAGAGAAAATGAAAGCAGAAAAAGAAAAACACGTAATTAACATTAGTAAGAGGCAGTTGAAATTTCTAGGCGACGTAATAAGAAAAGAAAACATGGAAAATGTGATACTCACATGACAGTTTGAAGGCAATGGGGGACAGAGAAAAACAATGCATAACCTACCGAGAGGTGTAAGGCAAGGATGTGTCTTTTCACCGGATCTGCTCAACTTGTACGGCGAGAATATTTTGAGGACCCTAGATGCTATGCCAGGATTTGTAATCGGAGGCCACAATTTGATCAACATAAAATATGCAGATTATACAGTGCTGATTGCAGACACGGAAAGGTAACTGAAGAGAGTGACAAGAAAGGACTACAAATAAACTGCAACAAAACTGAATGCATGGTTATCTGTAAAAAGAGCAACCCAAAATGCCAAATACAGGTGGGGGATAATAGAATCAAGCAAGTACAAACATTTAAACACCTAGGAAGTGTTCTAACAGGAGATGGGAAGTGCGATACAGAGATCCGAAGGCGAATTGGCATGACGAAGAACGCGTTCCAGAAGCTGAGTTAAGTACTAAGACACAGAAAACTTTCACGAGAAACAGAGAAAGTACTAGAATGCTATCTGATTTCAGTTCTTTAACATGTAAATCCATGAACTAGACTTAAGCAAAGCCACCTGGTCATTATGCCTGAAAGTGATGTTACTGTCTTCTACACTTTAAAATTTCAATAGTATTCGTGGAAAGCAGGTTTTACGAAATAGAGAGAAAAAGGCAAGCCATGCATGTCTGGATACAATAAATAAACCCTAACTATACTTTGAGTGTTTATCAGAAAACAATTTTATAACAAGCAAATAAGAAATGTTCAAGTGTGGCTTGTGTAACAAATGTCTGTGCCTGAAATGTTCAATAGTTTGAGTCTTATTTCAAGAAAATTAAATATGTATTGTGAGAATTGTATTTTGGAGACAAGTACGCAACGTTTTCTAAAACTGGTGAACCGATGCAAAAAAAGAGGCACTCGTGAACAAAATTCGAAAGGAAAAGGAAAGGCTTTACTACTTCTTTTTATATCTGTTCTCTTTTGTCGTGCAGTAGCTTAACGGCATGTCTATTTTGGACCACGGAATTAAGTGTGACATGCAGATGTTAAATTCTGCTAAACTCAATACACATTTATACAGGACAAAGCCATTATCTAAATTATCAAGATATTGAGAGAAGATAAAAGTGTAAGCGCTGTTTAAAGATGGCCCAAGGCCGAATGTATAAGGACTCAGTGAGGATCAAGATTACTACTCAATTGTAACAGGTTCTAGAGAGACAATCTTGCTTACCATTAAGCCACGTCGAGGTTCCCGAAAAAGCGATGATACAGCGAATTACGAACCTGATGAAATTGTTACCTATTTTTTGTACTTAACATAGTTCAGCTCTTATTTCTTCAAAGTAAATTTCTTAGGGTGACATTTTTATTTTTTAACGATTTTTAAAACTATTTCGCTTATATATATATACAATATGAAAATGAGTTATAAAGGAAATTACTAATATCCAAATGCAAAATATTCAAAAGTTCTAAAATATAATTGAATTGAACACTTTTTAATACAATTGTGTACTGGTCTAATTTAATTATACTAATATACATATATATATATTGTGTATTTGGGTAACAATCTTTTTATGTAGGTTTCATTAAAAATGACAGACAAGGTTTTATCACTAAGTTTTTATAAAATATTATATACTTTTTCAAATTAAACCAACACACACACACACACACACACACACACACACACACATATCTATCTATATATATATATGATGGATTCTCCCGTCGCGTTCAACGTATGAGGGTCCAACCTTTTTCCAGCAAGACAACCACACAGAGATTTGTTTATAGTGGTGAAGGCATTGTGTAGTACCATCCACACTTCTTGGAACTGCTGATAACAAACAATTGGTGCAGATGACTGCCACAAATCGCACGAACAGCAGACCTCAATTATTTAACCCATAATTGGAGGGAACGAACGGATTAATACCTTTCCCAAGGGTACCAGTGCGCAAGTGAATGCAGCGTGCTCGACTGGAATTGGAACTCGGCTCACCGATTTCCCCCTCCAAGCCGACATCCACCGCACCCCAACGCACATCCGTGAATGCTAACAGCACGTGGTATTCCCAAGTGGTCACCCGCCTAAGTGCTGACCAGGTTGTTGTAGATTCCGGGTAATGAACCGCACAAAATAATAAGCAACAAAAACAGATACAGAGACAGAAAATGTAAGTTATATTAAACGTAATATGAACACGGGTTAGTCAATTCAGGAATATTATTAGTAGAAATAATATATACAGTCTTGAAATAAAAAGTATGTCCAGGTAACTGATTCTAGCTGAGTGGAGCTCAGAGAAACTGCAACTACAACTGTGATTCCCGATCCAACCAACTGCAACTAAACAACTCTTACCTTCCAACTTCCAACTCACCAAACTCACTATTTATTTTTTGTAAAATACAGAAAATTGTGGCACAAAGCCCAAAATGGGAGGGGTAGAGGTTGGTTCTCGCTTAACTATTTTGTACCTAGCTAAACACTATCACGACCCATTCAATCGTTACAATTAGCTCAATCACCAAAAGAACCCATCCATCAACTCCCAATCCTTAATACACCACAATGCCACAAACTTACAAGGGGCCCCTAAAAAATGGGCATAATAACCCATGGCAATAAAAACGTATTTATATACAATATAATATGTACAATGCTATGTACAATATAATATAAAATATTTAATGAAAAATGAAATGATGGGAGGGGAATTAACCAAAAAATAAACTGAAAATACAACAGATTTTGAACTAAAATAATAATAATAATGTTAGTAAGACCCGTCCATCCCAGAAAAAGGAGTGGCCGCAGTATTCCGCCTAAATGCGAAATTAAGAAGCACACTCGCTAAGGGAGTGGAGAGGAGGGTAAAAAATTAATGGAATGAGACAATAAAAGGCTGAACCAGCCGAGATAAAAGGAGGCCAAAACAAACTTGGAAGGTTGGGAATCTCGACTTGGATTATAACAAAAGAGAAAGCCGGGTACAGGCTTGGAACGCATTCATTCATTTTAACTAGGTACACAAAAGAGAACTACCTTAACCAGGAGAGAGTTCCACAAGAATCCACCCCGATGTAACCAGCAGATCTAAAAGAGAAAATCAAGACTAGCCCCGTTCAAGCGAACCAGACTTGCTACATTTACCCACCTTTTGCTGAAGTCTGTCGAAGTCAAACGTTTCCAATCAGTTCTAATCTTCATTTTGAGCTGATGCTCAAAATATCGGATCAGATCCTGATGTGAAAGACGCTGACCTCGCAAGACTTCCTCCTTCCGCGTCGTCCAAATCACCATTCGAGCTGTGGCGAGCAGCGACAGAAAGACCGTGTTAAATTCATTATTCTTTGTCTATGATGTTGTATATGTTAAATTATTCAACTTTTTAACAAGAAAAATCTGTTGATGTTAAAAATTTACACAAAACTTTGTTAATTTATTTAAGATGGTCTATGATGACGTGTCTCTAATTTGTGTTTTGATACATTGTACATATTTTTCTGTTGGGTAGCTGGGTCCTACTGAAAATTGTTTTTAATCTTTTGTTGTTGTTCATTTTGGTTATTGGGTTCATCCACTCCTCATTTCATCCTTCTCCCCATTTCATCCCTCTTCTCATTTCATCCACTCCTCATTTCACTCCTCTCCTCATTTCAGCAGGCTCCTATCCTTCCTATTTTTATATATTTTTGAAAAAAAAAGACAATTTGTATATTATCACGTCATGGCTATTTTGCTAGTATCCCTGTGATTATGCGGTATTGTGTTATATGTGATATTAATGTATGGATTGGTCCCGATTCAGATTAACTTGGTTTAGGGCCGTCAGTGTTGTCCAGCCTCATCCAACTTCCCTTTCGGTCTTGTGCCAAAATGTGTAATTATGTTGCAATAAAAAATCATTGTATTTATTTTCGATTTTTCTACTTGAATTGTTCACTTATATTACATATAATCCATGATTGTACATAACTAGGTTACAATAAAATGTGCGTTTCATCTGAATACTACCTTATGAAAATTGAAATGTAATAGAGTGGGGATCGTATCACAGACTCGGGGGGGAGGAGCACGATAACTTTGCACTGGCCTAATATATGCGCTCAATAAAGATGTTCATGAATAGCTCTGAAATGTAGTTGCAAGTGTATAAATGTTTAATGATTATGAAAAATCTTTTTCTCTACAAATATTATTTCAGAGTTATATTTTTTTTGCCTTTTTTCATGGTGTAAGATGTGAAT
The DNA here is from genome assembly GCA_037127315.1 of Ascarosepion bandense. Taxonomy (NCBI): domain Eukaryota; kingdom Metazoa; phylum Mollusca; class Cephalopoda; order Sepiida; family Sepiidae; genus Ascarosepion; species Ascarosepion bandense. The sequence continues at coordinate 145,225 of JBBBDQ010001777.1, forward strand.
ATTTAGTTGACTGGGGAAAAAACAGATGAAGTGTGAGAATCTCATCAGCCATCGATTATTAGGGTTATTTTTTAGCAATTTTCTTCAGTCAATCTTTATTGCTGGTTGCTGTCTGGTTTAATTTATTCTTTTTTTTTGTCAGCATGCCCACATTTTATGTCGAAAATTCACTTCTTGAGCAATGATCTCCAATAGAACCAGCAACACATCTTCTAATTACATAAGTTACCATAAAAATTGTAACTATGAGAGCAGGCTCGGCAAAGAAAGAAATAAACCAGAGAGACACGGTAGAAAGCATTTAACACCTCTGTACAGGCTTTTTAATCATGAAAGTCTTTACATTTACAAACAAAAATATGTGTTTTCAAACTTTATACGTGACGGAAATTGCTTTTACTTTGATCACGAAATTTAAGTAGAAAAAACTCCACATAATGACCCAATTCTAAGAAAAGATTACTGAAGTACTATCAATTATCCTATGGTAAGATAAACCGTTTCCATACAGGAAACATTAGGAATTCCTTAACCGAACAGAATTATTGTCGACTGAAATTTATAAAATCTCTATCTTCAGGAAAATAGATTTCTCAAGTCCATTGGCTATTATCGCGTTGTTAACAATGGGTGTTTCCTTACTAACCTTTTGTTTAAGGTAGTGTGGAAAGTAAACGTCATTATTATGTCATTTTTTTTAAAGTTCCATGTGATATTACGGTTAGGGGAAAATTATGACCACTTGAAGCGACGGGATATTTATTAAACATATGCATGAATCAGCCTCAACGGGGATGGAGGGAAGCTGGTCTTCGTTTTTCTTATCATTAACTGAACTAGCCTCTGTCACTGAGACCCTCTCTAATCGTTCACATATTGTTCCTTTTACCAAAACATCCCAACTACACAGCACTACCTGACACAAACACTGCAATGCCACATTAGCTTTAAGAATTCCTGCCTAAACCCATTAAGTACAATATGTGTTGAGGTATATAAATAAATGAATAAATACTAATTCCCCAATGTTCATGATAAACAAAATATTTACACAGCTAAACAAAACTAGTGTGAGTATAGGGTAACCGCCACAGTCTAATCATGGCAGAAATAGCAGTTAACTTGACGAAAAATACAATTACCAGAGAACTGCAATACTTGTCACTTAAAAGAGGAGGGGATGGGTAATAAACCAAATATGAAGGAGTGCAAAAATTAAAAGAGCCGATGACCATCCATACGCTAATAAATTAAATTCAGTAGTTCAAAAAACAAACTACACTGGCTTAACACTGGGATGGGTTGACAAATGTTTAAATCAGGTGACCAATATTTTTAGATGCAAGTCTCTTCCAAATATCACTCTGAATTAGCCCTTCTCATATGCACCAAACACGAAGCACTCACTCACCTTTCAATCGACGGTTAGCAACTGTATTTATTTCAAGTTTATACAAATGTAATGGCTATTTTAGCCAATCAGTGTCGCCTTTACAGATAGTATCTTGACAACATATTATGCAACACTATCAGTTTTAATTGTTGGAAACCTCGACGTGGTCTAATGCTTAGCACGCTTGTCTCGCAAGAACTAGTTGCAACTGTGTAGTGCGTTTGATCCTCACTGGGTTTCCCATACTTTCGGCCTTGTGTCCCCTCTGAGCGGCGCTTAGAAAATCACCTATCTATTTTAATTATTGCTGCTTTTGAAAGTCTTTAAGTGATGTACATCCCATATTAAAATCGGCCTTGTGCCACATCCAGCCTCAGTGGAGAGGACTCTAATATATACCAAGTAATGTAATCTTATTTGGTAAAAAAAATATATCATCCGTCTGCGTGACACGACGAAGTACAGTCCTTCCGAAGATCTACAGGACCCATTCGCTCGAAACCGTTTTTATTCATTGATCTGAGAAAACGATGACATGTAGCCGATAGTTTAGATATTTCTGAAGGAGTTGGATGCCATGCATGACATTTGTACGAGAGCCTAGATTTGACGAACATTACACCAATTTTTAAGTTAATATTTTATTGCTGTAGTATCTTCTAGCATTGGACAACACTCACCATAGAGCAGCTTATTCTGTTCAATTTCCTTATCTTTTCTACTAAATTCCTTATAAATGATTCATATACTGATATATTTACAGTGTTTAGTATTTATCAATTGCACATACTGAATTTCTATGATGGGTTCAAGTTGAATATATCAGTTTTCATTTATTTAATTCTGTTTTGGAAAGGTTTATCATAAGTCCTATTTTTGGAATAATTAGTAAAGAATTCTGAATTTTGCTCAAGATCATTTGGCAGTGAATGTGAATGCTAGACAATTTTTATTGCAGATAGTGTTCTACAGAAGGATGCTGAGAATTCCATGGCCAGAGTATATAAGCAACGTTTAAGCTTTACAGAAAATCGAAACAAAAAGGTCACTTATACCTAGAATAAGAAAAATACAGTTGACATTTCTAGGCTACATAATGAGGAATGAGGGCCTAGAAAATTTGGTACTTACAGGGCATATTGAAGGCAAAAGAGACAGTAGGAAATAGCGAGTTACCTATATATGGGCTTCTATAAATAAATGACAGAAAAAGGAATGGGAGGAACAGTAGAAATACCTTCCTAGATTGCTAAGGGCTACAAATGATAGGAAGATGCGGAGAACCTTGATCGACCACTTCATGAATATATACGGCACATTGAAGAAAACTGAAGATTTTTAATTCAAGCTTTCTCAGCAGAATAATCGCCCTTGAAGACATGTAAATAAGCCTCCACTGGTATTAGCCAATGAGAATTTATGAAGGTTTATGGATGCGGGACGAGAACGGACATTTTGAATAAGTATATGATTAAACTCTACAGCACAGTTTGGCCGTGTTCCAAATAACTATGACGCTTGCAGGGCAAATTTACACTAACCATTGATCCAAACTCCAAAATGAAGCGTTTTAAGGTACTAGTGTTGCACTATTATAAGAAAATGTTACTAATTAAGTTTGTGAAGAAAGAAAGCAAAATGGTGTCTAAAATTGCCAAACCACACAAATGTTACGCTTGTTAGAATTAGAAAATTCCAACGTTTACATTTTCATTCTGTTTGCAAGAAAATTACAATTATTTAGTGTTGTTTGACGTTTTTAAATGAATTACTATTACTACACAAATTATTTAGAGACGTATACTTATTTTTATTGCTTTAATTTCTGGGCTCTTTCCTGCCTTCGTGTTATTGTCTGAAGTATGGGATGAAATATCGTTAGGCTGGTCGCCAATGTTAGATGTCCGTACCCCCAGAAATCATTTGTTCCCCCCCCCCCCCGTCGCTTCTTGAAAATTATGTGCAAACTAATTTTAGTATGCAAGTTCTTATTTGCGCTAGTGACTTAAAGGCCACCTCCTACTCTGCCGACGGACTTGACTATTGTTATTCCATACATTTTCTAATTATATATACACCTTAATTTCGATTTCTGTGTTTTTGTTTCCAGCAACATCTTTTGTTTAAAGGTCTGAGATCAAATACATCAGATTAGTTTCTATATACAATTTCGTTTTCGCAATCTGTAACATTTTTTTAAGCTGTCACATCTAGTTAGGATCTGTGAACAATGTTAATTTTAATAATGGAAGTCTTCAGAAAAATCGTGCTGGATGCAATCTTTAGCGAAGTTAGAAAACCCGATAAAAATGTTGTCGGGACTATTTCACCGACAAGTTGGGCGGGGAAAAAGACGATTTCAAGGTGTGCAACGAAAAATCTGACGTTTGCTTACAAGCGAAGTCTTCCTCGTTACGGTAACAAAAGTCAAAATGACTGATAACACTCAGCATTCTCCTGTGCCTAACAAGTGCGCTTTACAAAAGATTTGTAAAAAAAAAAACTGAAGTGTACAACAGAATGTAGCACCTTTTAATCTCTCTAGGTCTTGTTCAACGTGATTCGACGAGGCCAGAGCATCTAAGAATCGTCAATCCCTTGGCCCTGGTTCGATCAGGAGAAAAAATACTATTTTAGATGACGACCACGACAGAGCACTTACTTCCTCACCCCAAGACTTACCCTCGGTGAGTACAATACCTTGTTCTTTCTTCCTCTTTTAGCCACTACAATGTTTCATACTGCTGATGACGTAAAAGTCAAAATCATTCATGGAATGGATGCTTTCCGTTAATCGTCGTCACCAACAATATTTCAATGTTCTGTTCAATCACTTTTTAATTTCTGCGTTTTATTACGGAAACTTGTTTCTGTTATTGTGTCTGATTGCTCAAGTACAATACAAACTTTTTGTAGTGTTTCTATTGAAACAATGGACTTTATTGTGTTTATGTAGGTGAATTAATTTAAATCTAATAGTAGTAGTACTGAGAATAAAATGAATATAAGCTAAGTAATCTGATATTTACTATTTCTGATCAATTTTATCATTTTGACCAATCAAAACGAACGGGGAAAAGAATACTGTTTGTTTTCTTTGTTATCTTTCACTCGATAGTCGAGACGAACACAAGGAGCAAACCGGGATATTGTCTGTTAATTCGTTCCAAAATGAAAAGTAAAATTTACACCAAAATTCAGAAATATCTATAACATTTGTTAAAAAATGCATTCATTGTTATTTTTTTGCCTCATGTCTCCAAAGTAAACCACACAAGAGTCTATCATGCTGCGATGAGTCCTGAACATGGACTTGTACTTTATTTTGGAGTTCCGCTTGGTACTTTCGATTGTTTGCGTATGAGCTGACGTTTTTGGATCATCTAAATTCATGCTGTGATTTGTGTGACAGTCATATGAATATAATTGGGAGTTCCTTTCCAACATTCTTCAAGGCATTTCATCAATGTAGGAAAAATATTTACTCTCTGAAAGAAACGAGCAATATTTTCCTTGTCGTTGCATTCTTGTGTGAACGCCAGCTAAACAAATTGATTTGTAATTTCAATAGAGCACAAAAAAAAAATTAATAAAAACAAACTTAGATATAAAATTTATAGTTTTGGGTGGGTGAATTAATATTTGGTGGGGAAGATTAACAGAAAATATCTGCAAGCTGTACTGAAATAATAATAATATTTACATTGTTCCGACTGTTGTCCTCATTTTTGTTGCTTTATTGATGACGGCTCAAGTAACGTTAAATGGCGATAACTAAAATCTCTGGAAGTGGCATGACTCAAAACGAAATCAGTTCAACTCGGTGATCAAAATAAAAGGTTCGGTTCTAAATTCTATTCAGCTAAAGAAGGTTGAAGCATACAGTTGCCGAAATGCCGTGAATATTGCATCAAATATGTGGGCAACGGCCTGAACAATGTCAGTTAAGTGAAATACAAGTTACACACTTGGGGAAATTCTGACAAGGCTGAAGATTTTTCCACAGAATATTGCCATTACTTTATCTGGTAGACTGGTGGCCAACCAAGGCTATAGAATCCAATCTGTCCTGCTATTTAACCCATAGCTGAAAAAAAGGAACAAATTCATGGCTTTCCCAAGAGTATTTGTGTGTATATAAATGCAACGAATTCAATTAGAATTCAAACTCAACTTTTCGATTTTTCATTCCGAACTGATATCCACTGCACCACAATGCACACCTGAACAATGTAAATAGTGTAAATAATTAAAATACTCCATCCCAGCAATATAAAAAAAAAGAATGTCTTTCAGGGTTAATAAATGACTATAAATCCAAGGGTGACACTATTATAGTTTTCAGCCCCATCTTCAAAACACCATATATTTATTTACATGTGGATTGTTGTTTTCATCTTTGTTATCACAACATTTTGGTGGTTGTGCCCTTTATCAGGAGTATGTTGGGCCAGGTAACCTACAGGTATGATAGTTCAGATCCTCTTTCCTAATTAAGTGCACTAGAAATTTCAATTGTTTCTTTCTGATTTTAACTGCAAGCCTCACTTTTGCTCCCATTTTTCCCTTAATCTTTCTTGGTACTCATATGCTTCATCGATGGGATTTTGCAGCATCCTTCTCTGTAGAACCACATTTTTTGCTTAAAGTCACTCCTTCAGGTGATTGTCTAACATCCGCTGGCAATATATATGGGAGAACTGATTCTGTTTAACAGTTCAGCACCCTTTTCTTATTTTCACACAAATTATCCTGTTTCATAATACTTTGAGTTTTTGGAAGGCACTTTTTACTATTTCACCTTCAGATATTGGTATTGCATTTACTGTCACAAGTTAGGAAACTTGATATATATTTCTCAGCATGTGTGGCTTCTACAAGCGATGACAAGATTCCATTGTCTCCTTCAATTCTTCTCATCTGTGACATACTTTGCTTCTTTTTTTTTTTTTTCAAACATTTCCCAGCATTCATATCAAAGCCAAATTATTAAATTTCCATAAACATTCCCAGCAGAATGTTGAATAAAATCACACATTAATGACAATAATGACTTAGACATGTATGAATACCCCACATCCTCTAACATTTAACCTATATTTTAAAGTCGACCTTCATTCTGATTAGTTAAATTAAACACACCCATATGATATGAATTTTCTGTCTTCCTCTCCCTTTATGTTAACTCTTTAATGAGCCAACATATTTTTCTACATTCAGAGGTAAATCATTTTCACCAAAGTTATTGAACATTGCCTGATAACAAGATAAAATTTTTAAATCTTAAAACAGAAATTTCCATGTTGCAATGTAAATTAAATTAATTTTAAATAGAAAACAAATTTAATTATATTATGCTTGATGATATATGTGGTATTGAGCAATTTTTAAAACCTAAATGCCAAAAAACTCTGGATTCTAAGCATGTTGGTTCTCTTCATCTGGATATGTATCCCTCTTGTCATGTACCTGAAGTGAGAGATAATAGCAAAGTAGCATTGGCTCAGTTCATTCGCTTTATTTCCAGTTATAAATGTTTGTGCTACATGTTTGCACTTTAACAGTGCCTTATTTTATTTTTTTTTGCAATAATTTTGTTGTTGAGTAGTAAAGCAATAAACTTTAATCGCCCAATTAAGTTTTTAATCAACTGAATCGATCCGACAAATGAAATCTCAAAAGCTGTGTGTGTGTATATATATATATATATATATATATATATAAACTTATTTATAAATGGAACTTTGTGTGTGTCCGTTACCTATAGACTCCAAAATGGCTGAACTGATTTTCTTGAAAATTTACACAGTTGTACTATAAGCATCTGTGAGTGTTCTTAGCTAGGTTTTGTGTGAAGGTACCCTGATAAATATCGAAAATCAATAATCGAAAAAATCGGGTTATAGGAGTGGTCCGATTTTAATCAAATTTGATACTCATAGAAAAAGACATAAGAAACGATATTCAGAAGTTTCAAGATTGCAGTTCTTACAATAGTGCAGAAAATTGATATTTTTTTATATATATATATATATATATAAAAGGCAAGATGTTTGTGTGAGTGTCTGTTTATCTGCTTGTATATCTGTATTTTTTTTTCTGCTCTTTTATTTTAATTTTTGCTTCGGGTTTGGCTCTAAGTAGATATAATTGTAGTTCTTAGTCTCAGCCATTTACTCAGAGGACTTATTTAGTCTTCAAAATTCAGTTTATGACAAAAAAGACTTATTTGATATCAATATCAGGACTAAATTTGACTTACATCCATTCATTTTCCTTTCAGTCCACGGTTTCGCTTTAAATGGAAACAACTATTGCTTTTTAGTCTTTTGTGCCAACTTCCAAAGAGTCTGAGCTCCAGGACCATGGATTAATTTTAAAGCTTTCATTACACCCGAGCAACGCCGGGCTATACTGCTAGTATATATATATATATATATATATATATATATAATAATAATCCTCTCTAATATTTTGCCATTATTTTTTATGGCAGGTCTATGCTTGCATATAGATAAAAAGATAGACATATGCATGCATAAAGCATTCTGAGTTCCTGTCAGATATCAGTGTTAAATATCTTACTGACTAGTTAAAATTATTGTGCCAGCCACATATCACTGATGAATATTTACTGTCCATATATATATATAAATACATATATATATATATATAAAACTAGTGAGGCAACTGTTATAATAATGTAAGCCTCATCATTTATTCAGTTTGCATCACTGTGGTCATCAATCATCCTCAACTCATAATTGTGGTTTACAGTGACAATCAAGGCAGAATAGTGCAATGTTTTGCTGATAACTGTAATGTTAATGACTTTTGCTGATAACTGTAATGTTAATGACTTTTGCTGATAACTGTAATGTTAATGACTTTTGCTGATAACTGTAATGTTAATGACTTCAGCAAAATGTATATTTTCCCTCATTTTCATATCATGTTCTGGATCATTCCTTGATGTCTGCAGCTAGCATAAAAATTATTCAATTTGTTTTATTCTCACATGCCAGACACAGTTTAGTAAAAACTAAAATGTAATACTTCCTTTTTAGTTGATAATCTTTTTTATTTTTGATAATCTTCATCATGGTGAAGGAATATACCATTTATTTTTTATTTCTTTGTTTTCTTACTTAAATTCTCAAAGGGCATCTTATGAGTGCCTTGATAAATGCCTTAATTTATTTTCAGGGTCTTGAACAAGACTGTACTTTTTTTTATTATGGACAAGAAATGCTTGGTTTTTAATTTCTTCATTATGGAAATATATATTTCTTTTACAAGTTATTTGAACCAATTATTTTTATTTATATGTTGGTTCTGGCTGACAGCCTCCACTCACTTCAATGCCTAGATATTGATGAATCAGTGTTGGATTTTTAAACAAAACTATTTTGGTGCTGCTACAGCATGAGGTCTACCTTGATATATCATTTACCCAGGTGGAGCATGGAGATCTACCATGTCCCTTCCCTCAGGAACATACATTCAGGCAATTGAGTGATCTTGGTTGAATGATAAAATGATGATTCTCAAGAAAATGCAAGGTGTTGGTAGTCAGCTGTTCCTGTCACATCTTGATCATTCCTAGATAATATAAGAAGTGTTTATCGCTAAGATAATTATATGTATTGTATTTTGGTAGTGTATTTATTTTTACCTCCCTACCTTTGATGTGCATTGTGGTGCATTGGATATCGGCTCGGAATGAGAAATCGGGGAGCCAAGTTCAAATTTCAACTGAATTCATTGCATTCACTTACACACAAATACCCTTGGGAGAGGTATTAATCCGTCTCTTCTCTCCAGTTATGGGTTAAATAACAGGACAGATTGGGTTCTATAGCCTTGGTCAGCAACCAGTCTACCGCAGAAAGCAATGGCAAACTACTGCGGGATAATCTTCTGCCCAGTCTGTCATGTCTCTGTCGAGACATGATTGCCCAAGTGTGTATCACATATGGCACTTAACTGACTGACCTTTGATATAAATAGTATATAGATGTATAAATATTAATATAAGACTTTTGATGATGATAATATTGTATGTATGCACATACAATATTATAGTTTGATGCTGAAGTAAATGCCACGCTATATTAGAACCACTATTTTTGTTAAACTTTAATCAGGATCAAAATTAAAAGAATATGAGTTAGTCTTTTGGTAAAATCAAGAAAAATTAGGGTTCTATTCAGAATGGATGTGGTTAATTTTTTTAACTTCTCTAAAAATTTAAATAAACTGCAAGAAAACTGAATGTATGGTCATCAACAAAAAGGGCAGCCCAAAATGCCAATTACAGTTGAGGGAGTCTAAAATCAAGCAGGTACAAAAATTTAAATACCTAGGAAGTGTTCTAACAGAAGACGGAATGTGTGACAATGAGATCCGAAGGTGAATTGGCATGGCAAAGGAAGCCCTCCAGAAGTTGAGTAAAGTATTAAGAAACAGGACAATTTCACTAGAAACAAAGAGGAGAGTACTGGATTGCTATATGATATCGGTTCTTAATATAGCAGTGAATGTTGGACAATATCTTCAAAGATGAAGGAAAAACTTGAAGCAGCTGAAATGTGGTTCTACAGAAGTATGCTGTGGATATCATGGATTGAGCATCAGGAAGAGACAACTAAAGTTCTTGGGACATGCAATGAGGAAGGAGGGCTTAGAGAACCTGTTGCTAACAGGCCAAATAGAGGGAAAAAGAGATGGGAAAGCAGCGGATAACATATTTGAAGGACCTGATCAGGTGGATGGCAGAATGAGGGTTGCATGGTGCTAAGAGCCGACAGGGAGATGTGGAAAGCCATTATCGCCAACGTCCTGAAAGGACAAGGTGCATATATAAGAAAAGAAATTTAAAACACTAAGAATTATATATTTTGTGAAAACTGAATTTCAGATGGTTTTATTAATAAATCTGATGCAGGAAACGCTTGTAAAGATAATTTCTAAACTTGTTTGAGACTGAAGAAAAATCCTTTATCATGAAATTTAAAATGATTTATAGATTTAAAACAATTTAATATATGATGACCAACAGTAAAGTTTGGGAAATGAATAATACATTTACAAAAAAGAAAAACAGTTTTTGACAAATGTATTTGCAATATCCTTTAGGTATAAATCAGTTGGTAAAAATATCTTGAAAAAACAAAGATGTTAAATATTTTCCTCTACATACAAGTGAGTTTCAATAAATAAACAATATTACCATCTTGAAGGGTAAAATTCTTGAGATATTTCTTTTTTAGATTAACATTCTTTTTGTAATGCTTTATAATTTCAAGTTTTGCATTTCAAAATAACCAAGATTTAAAATGAAGTATTTTTTTCTTCCAGTTTCTTTAAGACATTTTCTTTTTAATGTTGATGGAATTTTATTTTAATTCTAAACAACACTGATTCAGTTATAAAGAAGAAAAACAAAAGCATTTCAATCTGCAGCAAATTTGCAGAATGAAAGGGTTTTTATTTTTTTTTACAGCTGAAACAGTGTTGTCTGATAGCTTCATTCCAACTTTAGAGAATTTGGAAGTATCTTGTTAAAGACCATTAGTTGAATGTAATTGCTTTTGATAATTTTTGTATAACTTGACACACCTTCTGGCCTTAATTGAACTCAATTGCATTTTTCTTTTTTGACAATAACAAAATAAGAATATTAGATTACCATCTCCTTACAAGGCAATTTTTAAATAAACAAAAATATACAACGATGCTCATTTTGTATTTGATGTGAAACATGTCAGGACAACTATAAAGATGAGAAATAACTTTAAGTAATGTTTGAACCGAATTATTATTTTATGTATCCTTTAAAAGCATGAGTGATCTTGGCTCTCTCCAAGTTCTTACCTTTCATAGCACTAAGCAATGTTTCTCCACTTTCTCTCCTTCCAAATCTTTGTTCTGCTATCCAGTTAATCTTATTAGGTAGGTTGCTTGGTGTTTCCCTTGACTGCATTAGCCTTCAAGATGCCCTGTAAGTCACAAATCAACAAAATTCTCTTTCATTATGTCTCAGAATTTTAAATCTGTTTCTAAGTACACAGCCACTTTTTGTTCTTATTTTACTTAAAATTATTCATCACTCACACAGTCTGTTGATTGAAATTGAATCTTCTGTAGAACATCTCTCTTTCTTCAAGTTTCCTTTAAATCTTTGAGAAAATTTTCCAGCATTTACTGTCATATAGAAGAATTGATTTTACATTGCAATTTCAACCTTGTTTCTAATAAAATTTTCATGTTTCTTAATACATTGTTTAGCTTTTGAAGGCCACCTTTCACTATCCAAGTGCAGATTTGAATTGCAGTGTCACATTTTCTGTCATTTGTTATAACACTTTTCAGGTTGTAACATTTTTTTTATTAGTTTGATTTTGGCATCACAAATCCATAACATCAAATGTTGAGCCATTCATCTTGTTAATGATCATACATATTACCTTTTCTTTCCTTTCTTTATAAAGAGATTTTAGATAATTTTCTTAGTTTAGGTTGATGAAAAATTACTTTTTTGTTTTTTGTTTTTTTTCTTTTTTTCTTTTGTTTTTTTTATACAATTTTAATACAGATTTCATGTCTAATAGCAAACCTTTCTAAAGTATTTTTTTGTTTTTTTTCATTTCACGGTAAAGTTTTATCAAGTTTTGCATGAAACTTGAATTGGCATTCATCCATGAAATCAATTTGAACAATTTGTATTTTGATGATGATTCAATAGGTGAAGCCCCAAAAATACCCTGGTGTTTCAGTCACCAATATTTGTAAATGTTAAATTCCTGCAAGATGCACTGAAAGGAAATTGGTTAAATGTCCGCAAAAGAATTGAATAATTTGGGGATACCATAATCAATCCAGAAAAATTATCTAGCCTTTCTGAAAATCTTCTTGCTTGTTCTTCAATTTTTTTTTCTTTATTTTTATGTCAAGTTATTTTATTGCCTCAGCCTCTGCCAAATTTCAGATTTGACTCCTTGCATTTTCTATTTGTAGCAAAACTAAAATCAATGCTGAAAAGGACATTTAGGACAGTTGACATTAAGAAGAATGTAATAGTCTTTCTTGTCCACTTTTGAGATTATTTTAAAATGTGTAAGGAACAATAAAATAATTAAGATTCAATGAAGAATATTTAAAAGGGAAAAAGTGTCCTTTCTTTTCCTAATAAAAAAAGCAGTAGGCATTTATTAACTAAGCAATCAGCGCAACTTCCAGTTGAAATTTATAAATTCTTTCTATTTAAATAATTTTTCAGGAAAATAGATTTCTCAATTCCAGTAACTGTTATCACTCTTTTCAGGGCTGATAAAGGATTCTTTCCTAACCATTTGTTTGAAGTTGTGTGAAAGATCAGTATCATGATTGTCATTATTTTCTTTTCAAGTTATATGAAATATCCATTTTAGTTCTTGCTGCTGTTAAAAGTTCTCAAGTGTGTGGTTTCTGTTATTTGGTACAGTTTAACATTTGAGATTCTGCAGCACCAGTCCACAAGGTTCAAAGTGGTATGGTTTTCATTAAGACATACAGGTTTCATTTATTTAAATCTATCTTTAACCATTGATCTCAGAAAGCAGTTTTATACAACAGTTTAGATATTTTTGAAAGATTCTGGCACCTTGCATGACATTCATATGAAACACTTGATCTGACAAGGCCATTTAAGAACACTGCTCAAGTTTTTTGGTGATAAAGGCATAAGTAAGATTTCAGCAGACACAGGATTAAAACTTAATTTTTACTACTTAGATCAGAATAACCATAAATGTACTTGTAAAACCTGAATATTTTAATCCTTAAAATATCAGAGTATCAATTATTTGAAAACAACCATCAACCATTGCAAATGTTATTGAACAGGCAAACCTATACTTTTGCAAAGACAAAAACAAATTTTATGAAGTAATACAACTCTTGAGACATAATTACTTACAAAGACTATTTTGTTTGCTATAGAATTCTGTTTAAAAGTTAATATTTAAAAAAAAAAAAAATATGGAAACTATATGCCCAATTGTGTTTCCTTGTGAAATGAATATGGATTTTTGTTTTCTTTTTAAAACATCATGTCTCAGTACACAACTCCACCTAACAACAATGCTTTTTCAAAAACATAGGCTTTTTTATGCAACCTGGCAACATCTTATTTGCATAGGAAGAATGGGATTTCAAGTTACATCGTGAGACCAGCCAGTATATAATCAGGCGTGGCCGCCATATTACTTTTCTTTTTTGCACATAACAGGACCTTACACACTACATGAATGCGTACAGATTGAGGTAAGTATCTTCTGACAGGCATTTTATCACAAAGGAATTAATTTGATTCTTTTTCCAAAATATTAGGGCTAATTTGAATGTTTAGCCCTAGGAGTATCTCAGTGTTGGGATACAGAAGGCTTTTATATCTATTTGATTGAGGTAAGTTACATGAGTCACATGACAGTCGCTTCATGACGTGACACATGCACTAGTTATTTTTACAGTTTATGGACATCAACCAAATGAGAAAGTTGTTTTATTTCTGCCTTCGCCCTCTTGCCCAGTTTGAGGCTAAAATCTGCCTCTCACCTTCCATATCCTGTTGAGACAAGCAGCTTACAAGCATATGGTGCTGTATCCCTTTGGGACAGAGATAAATCTGGCCCCCTTTAATCTGGAATTATAACAATGTTTTTTCAGATCCAAAATATCTTTCAACTATATGTAAGTCCTTTTCTTTAGTTCCTCCTTATCCTTTGCTTTGCAGGAGATATATATGATATCTATTTCTTCATGTGTAGAAACTTGTATAATTTTGTGCATGTCATAGTATATAAAAGTCTCACTGAGAACAAGCATTCATCATTCATTTATTTTTTCTTTGTCATTCCTTTCTTCCCTGTCTGGGAGCTTTGGTGTTGTTATGTCACTCATGTGACAATGCCTATTAACAAGAGAAAAGATTGGGGAGAATAAATTCTTTTAACGGCTCCTGTTACATTAATAACTCTAAATGTTATATGATTTTATAATAAATTCAGAGGAAATATGAAGTAAGCTGGAATGAGATATAACTGAAAAAATAAGCTTATAAAGTACAGCAATAACCTTAGATTTAACATCTTCTAGTTAATCTAAGAAAAAGAAAGCACTTACTCAGAATGAAGTAATTTGCTGTAGCCAAGATTGATTTAAATTTGGATGAGAATCAACAGAATAATAAGTATCAGACAATTTGGAAGATTCTTATTGTGGCATGTTTCACTGATAAGAGTAATTAGAAAAATGGATTTTATTTCAAGCAAATATTCCTTTTGAATAATGTTCTGTATTACCAACTTAGATTTGGATGAAATAAGTCATTTTTTGATGTTCAATCAATGCAATCTGTCAAAATCAAGAATCTATACTTACAGACAAATAAAACTTCATTTTGATACTATGTTTGGCATGTGTATGTCTATATATTCTTGTATATGTATGAGGTGTGTGATAGATGAATTCATGCTGTAGACCCTCCTGCAAGTAAATGATTCTCATTTGTTTGTGTCAACACACCTTCCACCACACATGATCTAGTCTATACTGTGATTGTTATGCAGTTTGCTACTGTTAATTATACAGTGCTCCAATCTTGGTCAGCATTTGTAATAGGTTACTATCCAAAACATGTTCTATGACTGTAAGAATGTGAATTTGACTTTAATTTCTAACAGTGAGGCAGTACTGATGTGCCAAATTCACCATGTGCAGCAGTAATCTAAAACTGTGTTTTTTAACTGATCTCTTGGGTTCAGCAAAAGGTTGCTAGATGTTCCATGAGAAAAAGTGATAATTAGGCTTAATAAACAGTGGAATAATTTTTGTTTAATTTTATATTCATAATTTTACTATATACATCCAGTAAATTGTTAGAAAATCTTTGATTATAATAATAAGAGAGATATATGTTAATATATATGGAAAAATAGTAGGCTTTGATAAACAGTAGCTACTCTGGCATGTACGCATCGCTCATTCAGTGAAATGAATTAGAGCACTCTAGCTATTGGGTGTGTATAATGATATGCACTAAAAAGTCTGCCTACTTCCACCGAACGCCCATAGCCCAGGGGTAGAGTCGCCGACTGACGCCATTTCAGTCGGGTTTCAATCCTGGGTAAAAAAGCAATCGGAGTTTAACCGTACTGATGAGCTGTGATACGGCAAAACAGATTTGTCTGTGGATGACTCTATATATATATATATATATATATATATATATATAATTTGGTGCTGGTATATTATATGAACTCTTAAATTTTGGTATAGTATATGGCCTACCTAGCTTGAATGTACCCTACCTCAGTAAGAGTATATTTATAGATATAAGTATTCAGCTACTTATTGAAACTGATTATTTTCATTAACACTAATCAGACAGTTATTATATACTTTTTAAGGCAGGCTGCATACAATACCAGTGACAGAATTTTGTAAGCAACATTCAAACGGTAGGCTACCTACCATACCAGCACCAGTTTTTATACAGGGTTTTTCCTAAAACATGAAAACTATTTCAAGGGTTCTACAAGCTTAAAAAGGTTGAGAAACATAGATCTAAAGATAATCCAACCTTTCAAAAGCCTGTAATTCAACACTTCTTTAATGGTTTAACTGAACAAAATAATATGTCCATCTTTGGAGTATGATTCTTGCTTGCACTGAACTTTTCTGCACACTGAACCTTATTGCAGCATATGTTACCATTGAAAATTTCAATAACAGACGCCGCACTGGTATGATATGACCTGACAATTTAGCAAAAAGTTTTAGAAATTTGAACAGAATATCTATTGCCCCTTTATATAGTCTGTACCATACCCCAGTCAAAATTGTTGCCATTTTTCAGAGTATTATAATTTTATTTTCTGTCTGTGTATATTTAGTTTAATTTTTCTGAGGTATTTTTTAGTATTAAAATAAAATACAGTAGAAATGTAAGAAACAAAAAATATGTATGACTAAACTGTTAGCATTAAGCTTGGATTGAATGCAAGCAGCCTTCATTAAAGAGGAATCAGACAAGATGGCTACCTCTTTGAATCTTAATAATTTAATTTCTGAAATAAATGGATGAAAAATATTTCAATGAAAAAGACATTACATTCAACAAATCACTTTGCAAAAAGAAACTGTTTTCTATAAAGAACATTTTTCTTCTAATTTGCAAAGTGTGTAACAACACCTGCAAATTTAATATCAGTTTTCACTTCTCAAAAAAAATAATGTGACTACCCTCACAACAGAAATCATTTCAATGTCCTTCCTTTAGAACTGCCTCACAATGTCTGTATTGATGTTTAAATCCCTGTGAACACCTTCATCTCTCAGAATAAACTTTCAGCCAATTTCCTGAGTGAATAACTCAACTATATGTTACAAGAATAAAACAATGAGTCATTCATAACTTATCATTGATACACTGCAAGAAGAACTTCATTTAATGAATCAATTTAAATTTGATTGTCGAAAAAAATGTTTACATGTAATTTTTTTCATTATCAAAAATGAACAAATTTTGTATCCAAAATTGTCAACAATTTTCCAAAATGCAAGAAGTGTTCAGATTACAAAGTGTCATTTAAAATTCATATCTTTTTGCCAAACTACAACAAACAATATCTTCGTTTAAGTTTATTCGTTAATCCCACTCTGTTCTCACGTCACACATTGATCACTCACTCTACTTCAACAAATTGAAAGTGGCAATGTTTATTTGGTCAATAAATGTGGAATGTTTCCATGTAAGAAAACTGCTAATATTGCCATGATTGTTTACTTTATACCAATTTTTATTTTTCAAAATAAATGAGAAATTCTCTTTCTAAAATGTCAACCAGTTTTACTTCCTGCTGGACTAAGACTTTGAGTTTTTTATTTGTCTAAGAAGCTTTCGCTATTTACAAAGTTATCTGATTGATTAGAATTTTAAACTCTACTAAAAAAAAAAAAGAATCAAATAGAATAAATTTCTCAAGCTCTATATGAAATTGAAATACTCAAGAAATTTGTCAAACTTCTGTCTAGTCCACTGCTTTTTCTTCTATATACTGTGCCTCATCAGGTTGTAGGCATATCATGCACTTCTACATCTCCCTATCCCTAGTGGCTCATAGCACACTTTCTGTTACCACAAACCTTGCACTACACTCCACTTGCTCAAGCCTGTCAAGTATGTTATATATTGCTTTCCCTCTGTCTCTTTTCTCTCTATCTGTCCTGTGAGTATCAGATTCTTAGATCCTACCCTCCTCATTACATGTCCCAGGAAATTCAGCTGTCTTTTCCTGATGTTAAGTATTAGTCCTTTTCATTTCCATCCTCAATGATGCTCACATGTTTGGCCCATGGTATCCTCAGCATCCTTCTGTAGAACCACATTTTGGTTTCTTCAAGTCTCTTCATCTTTGAGGAGATTTTCCAGTATTTACTGCAATATTGAAGAATAAACATCATATAGTAATCCAGTACTCTCTCTGTTTCAAGCAACATTTTCCTGTCTCTCAATACTTTACTCAGCTTCTGGAAAGCATCCTTGGCCATGCCAATTCACTTTTAGATCTCTGTGTCACAAATTCTGTCTTCTGTTAGAACAGGTATTTATATTTCTGTACCTATAGTCTCCAATTTCTTTAATACTTGAATACACCAAAAACCAGTATTCCCCTACAGTGGGCTATTTTGTCAACTATTAGATTCAAGAGCTGCACAAGAGCATTTCTGCATTTTCTCTGGCATGAAGGTGGTACCCATTCTAACTTGAAATAGTAATATTATTTCATACTAAGTGACATCAGTCATTTTCTTGCTGCTTTGCTCTCAGAACAAAATCAATAGAAGAGGTCAGACATAAAAGCTTTGGCTCTGACATTAGCCTGAACAGTTTCAAGAAAGAGAATTAAAACTATTCCAAGATGGTGAGTGTTGACCACTGACATAAGCAAAATTAAATTGAACTTTTAACTACACTGAGAGTTTACTGGGAACTTTCTATATAAACAAAATCATAACTCTTTCACATTTTAATAACATTTTAAGATTTTGGGCAAGATTAACACATGCTTGTAAATATATTCCTACATTTTGCTATAAGGTCAGCATACTTGATGCCTTTTTTAAAAATAAATATCACCTGATATAAGGCTGGAGAGTAATGTAATATAGAGGGTTAGAGTGGAAGTGGTAATGATGAATGAAGATGTGGTATAAATTTAACAGAGGCAAAAAAGATGGGATAAGGATGATAACAATTTATGCTTGACTCAAACAGGTTAAGAGTAAAATCTTCAGAAAAAGTCCTACATGAGAGTTTGTTCCATATAGTGGTAGTTGTGGGGGAAAATGTTTCAAACTAGAACGATTTTGAATAATATCAAGGGCTGTGAAATGAGAATTGAGCAACTCCAGCCCAAATATGGTAGATGTATTTTGTGGGCCTAATCCTAACTCTTGTAAAGATACAATATGGTAGAAAGTGCTGATTTCTTTGAGTGCAAAGATTACATGAACAATTTCCATTTACTGCAAAAATTTAATTTTCTAGGGAATTTTAGTAATTTCTTTTACCAAAATTTTTTGTCTGTTTAGTGACATGTCAACTCCTTATGGGTCATTAATGCCAAAATTTTGGGAGAATATTAGTTATTTTTTCACTAAAATGCATTGCTGGTAATATGTCTTTTGTCAAAAATGCATTGGTGGTAATATTTTTTTCTTTTCCAAAATATTGCTTTTTTTTTTATATTTATTTTAATTTTATGGAAATTTATTGCTGTAATTTTTACTATAAAAAGGTATTTTATACTTTCATAGTGTTTTTACTGTTAGACTGGTTGCAAAGAAGACTACAGAACCCAATTTGTCCTGCTATTTTACTCATAACTTGAGAGAGAAGTGACAAATTAATAGCTTTCCCAAGGGTATGTAAGTGAATGCAACAAATTTAACTCTTAAGTGCAAAAATGTTGAGCCGATATAACAAAACTTGATTGTTTGATATTCGCTCAACATTTTTGCAAAGAAATCAAAGCTATTGGCACAAAAAAATAGCTTTAAGAATATATGAGAAATAGATTTTTGAAAAACAAGAAAAGTGAATGGGCTAGGTCAGAAATATTTGAACAAGTTGTTTCAAATGCAAACAGAAAAGATGCAGAATATTAAGAAAATTGGCTAGACATGAAAACAACCAAACGGTCAAATACTTCTTACTATTTTTTTTTCTTTTTTTTTTTTTAAGTAAACATACCAAAGGAAAAAGATTAAGATGAAATGGCTGAAAACTGATTTCTCAACTCTCAATTTAGCAAAGATTGTAAAGTGACATTGAATAGACCCTGGGTTTACAGTTAGATCCTCTGTGGAAATATTCAACCAACATAACTTAGAAAAAAATGCTAGTAATGTAGACAGTGAAATGTAAAGCATCTCCCTGAAAGAGAAGTGAAAATAATTATTCTAAGTTGTTTGGAAAGGTTTTGAATTTTACTGGTGATAAGCAGAAAATTTTCACTCTTTAGAGTCTATTCATGAAACACAATCCTTCACATTCTGTAAAGCTGACAAGTGCCAACCTTGCCAAAATAAATGGTTTCAAAGATGTCAAATTAATGAACTGATCTCAGTGTTTCTAAATATTAATTCAATAGAAATATATGGGCGTCTGTGTGTGTGAGAGTGTGTGCATGCACATAAGTTTCCTTAAAAATGACAGACAAGGTGTTATGAGTAAGTTTTTTATATAATTTTTATGTGACTTAAAATTTTCTTTTTTAGAATATAAAATATTAATAAAGAAAAAGCCAACACCCAACAATATCAACTACAAACACAGCCATAATGTCCTGGTTGTGTTTGAAAAATAAAACATTCCTGTAACTCTAAAAAAAGCCATTTATCTATTCGGTGCAAAGCAAAATAAATTCATCATTGATAATGGCTACAAGTACAGCCAAAATCACTTGGATAAATAAAACATTTGAACAATTTTTGTCTAATTTATGTTCTGAAAAGAAAAAAAATAAGATCACATGAAAATTATATAAAAAAACTTAATCATAAACTTTATTTTTAATAAAACTTGCATAAAAGAGGGATTGCTGCCTGAATATACCGTGTGGGTATGTATATATATACACACACAATTATCTGTCTATATCTTTTTCAGGCAGGATCATAAGCTTTTATTTAAGAACCAATAGAAATTATAACACACACATACACACACAAACTACAGGAAGTATGACAGAACAAGAACTTCCTGCAGTGATCTTAGTTGCCTGAATTGTGTATTTGGAGTGTTAGCCATGATACTTCAAAAATAGCTGATTCTACAATTGCAAGTGTTGGCAGATTTTCAACAAGACAGCATTTTATACTCTATGCAATAGAATTACTGAATGAAACATTCAGTGGAAAAAGGACTTGGTTGTCATGCATTAGATAAGCTAAAACCTCTTTGATGTCCAAACTTTATCATTTGTAAGAATCTGCTTTGGGCAGTAGAGATGAAATATTGCAACTTCCCTTAGAAATGTCTGTAGAATTGAAAACAATAATAACAAGCTACAAGAAAAAACAAAAGACTATACAATGAACCTTCTGAAATAAACTCATGTATTTTGTGTGTACATGCTTTTGCATGTAACAGAAATGTGTGTGTTTAAGATAGTTGAAATTACTAAGACATGATGAGATCTTGTTAAATATGACACGGAACACATTGAAGGGAAGAAGAACTGAAGGAAAATGCAAGAAACCTACCTAATGAGCTTGTGTAAATGGATGGCAGAATAGTGAAAGGGTGGGCTAGTATGAGGATAAACATTACTTAAAGCTAGAAAGAAAAAGAATTTGTGGAAAGACATGCTCACCCATGTAAGATCTAGCATGTAAAAACTATTAGTTTCTGGGTGTTTGTGTTCTTGCAAAGTTATTTTATCTATATTTACAGTATTCACAAAATTTATATACTGTAATTTTTAGAGATTCCCCAGTAGAGTTTTCAATCATCTTCATCTTCAAGATATTTACTGAAAAAATAAGAGGCTTCATAGGGAGCAAGGGATCAACTGTCATCTGAATTATTCAAAAATGAAAACACTGACATCTCATTTCAACAGATATATTTACCAAAATTACACAAAAATACATTAAAATACAAAAAGTAAATATATTCATTGGTTTCAACCATGTCCTCCAGATGACTTTGGAATCTCCTGCAACTCTTCCGGAAAGTCGCCTTGTTTAAGTTTGTGAATGCTGCCATAATTGTTTCCTCCAGTTCATCTTTGGTGTTAAAGGATTTTTGTTGGTCCCTTTCTCAACTGCACACCACACATAATAATTAAGGGGGTAGCAAGATGTGAGGGGGTCACAGAAATTGTCTGATAGCCATGGCTGGTTTCTCTTGCTTGTATGGCATGGGGCACGGTCCTGTTGTCAGATATAGGGTTTTCTAGCAGCCAACCTCTAGACCTAGAGCAGCACTATTTTCCAGAACACTTGAAGGCCTCAGTTAAGTCTGAGGGTCTCACCAACAAATTCAGAAGTTCTTTTCTCATCAAAATGAATTTTCTAAGCTGCCATACTTTTGTAATAGCTATTAGACTCCTCCGACTCTTTTTAAAGTCTCAGCACTGTCCTCAGATTGACATACAAGCACTCTGAAATGTTTGTATTGTAGCTTCCAGCATGGATGTCAAGCAGTACAGAATGCCACTTCCAAATTTCTGGCAGATTAAATTGCATCATGGTGCTTTTTAGTCACAGATGGGGCCCAACTGACCCTACTATACTGTGCAACAAAATCAAAAACAATATGCGTGCATGAAATTTAAGACATAAAATGGCCACAATTTACACATCACACACTGTATATATTTATTGGTTCAAACAAGATTTAGACAAGATCTGATCCAAAGGTATTGGTACTGTTACTATTGGTAACATAGCTAACATATGCATACTGAAGCCACTAAACATGGATTGATCTTTGAACTCTAAGTTATGTTCATGCTTCCTTCTGATGCGCATAGCAGTGCTTTGAAGGAAACTGTTTTTCCCATCAATGTTTATGGCTCGTGCAGCATTTTTTAGCCAAGCACAACATTACCCAGGTCTGACAAGAAACCTTTTCTCCAGTTCTCTTGGCTTTTGTGACTTTTTTCTTTTTCCGAAAATCAAATCTCACTTGAAAGGAACAATATTGAAATATGACAAGATAGGGACTAGGTAACTGCTTGCTATTCCAAACAAGAGTTCCAAGAATGCTTCCATCAGTGGAAACCATTAAGGATCAAGTGTGTGCCTTCAGAAGCATACTTTAGTGAAGATGATTAAATGCTAAAATGTTATTTGTTTCTCTTTATAGCACCAATCCATAATATTTTTTTTTATCAGATCTCATATAATGAAGCCAATTACAGTATTGTTATCAATAGCAAAAAAAGCTTGCTGTCATGTAGTCAGTGCCATGTAGGAGGACCATATTTGTGTTTGGTGATTTTAATGCCCACCACACCAAGTGGCTTGAAAACACAGCCACCAACCTTGCTGGGATCCGTACCATGTATTTTTCAACAACCCAAGCTCTAATGCAAGTGGTGGACTTCCCCACGCGTTTCTCTAATAACCCTAACAGAAGGGACTCTTTACTCGACCTTTGCTTTACCTCCATTCCAGACTCCTGCACTACCAAAAAGCTCTGCCCCCTCGGAAACTCTGACCACGCCGTAGTCTCTGTCAACATTTCAATCCACGCTAACTCTACCCAAGAAAACCAGACAAGCAGAATATCATACTGCTACCAGAGAGCAGACTGGGTCTTATTCCGAGACTTCCTCTGCGATGTCCCCTGGAACAACGTCTTCGATCTTCCTGTCGAAGACTGTGCCTCCGAGGTCTCCTCCTGGGTTAAAGCTGACATCGATGCTTTTATCTTGGCCAGGAAATTCCAACTAAAATCAAATTCGTTCCTCTGGTTCTCACCCGCTTGCTCGGCTGCTATTGCCCACCGGAACCATTTCTTCCGGCTCTATCGAAGCTGCTTATCGAACCAAAACAGGCGCCTTTTCGCCTCAGCACAGTATAAGTGTAAAAAAGTACTGAACAAAGCTAAGAGGGCTTTGCTACCAGAATAAGGCAACACATAGCATCCTCTAAGTTTGGCTCCAAAGATTACTGGCAACTCTGAAAAAGCATGCTCAACAAGAGCAAGACTTCAATACCCCCACTAATCAATGAATTTGAAGTTCTCACCTCCCTAGTGGACAAGGCTGAATGCTTTGCCCGTAGATTCTCCACCAATTCAACACTGGACTCGTTAGGAATACCTACACCTGACTTCCCACCAAGAACTAAGGCTCAACTAAATAACGTCCACATTACACCCTCGCTGTTTGCCAAGATAATTGCAAAACTTGACCCACACAAAGTGAGCGGCGGTGACGGAATCCCAGTCATAGTACTGAAGAAATGTGCCCCAGAACTCTCCTCTGTCCTCTCTAAACTCTATAACCTCTGCCTATCTCCTTCCTGTTTTCCTGCCTGTTGGAAGTCATCCTATGTAGTTCCTATATTTAAGAATTCTGGCGAACACTCAGACCCCGCCAATTACCGTCCTATTAGTCTCCTTCCGATCTTTGGCAAAGTTTTCGAAGCCATTATCAACACCAAGGTGATTCAGCATCTCACGGCCAACAGGCTTCTCTCTGACAAACAGTACGGGTTTTGCTTCACCAGGTCTACTGCTGATATGCTAACGACCATTACCGAGTACATATACCGGGCACTTGACAAGAATGGTGAAGCCCGAACCGACATCTGTTTAACCTTATCCAGTCCTTCCTCTCTAACCGCACATTGAAGGTGGTATTAAATGGGCATGCCTCCCAAAACTACCATATGAACACGGACGTCCCTCAACATTCTATCCTAGGTCCCACGCTCTTTCTGATCTACATTAATGATCTCCCCGATGCCATTAGATCCCAAGTTGGCATGTATGCCGATGACACAACAATCTACTCTTGCATCGATCAAAAACCAGGTGTGGGCGACAAAGCGAACCTTGCTGCCGTGCTTGAAAAGGACCTCCAATCCGTAGTGGCCTGGGGTAGGAAATTGCTAGTAAATTTCAATGCTTCTAAAACGAAGCTGTTATCAACTAACCACCATAGACAATCGCATCTACCTCCCATTAGCATGAGACAGGCTAACCTCCCAGAGAGTAAAATACTATGCCTCCTTGGCCTAACACTTTCGGTGGACCTCAAATGGAATGACTATATCAAATCCATTGCTATGAAAGTCGGCTCTCTGTGCAGGACCCGGAAGTTTTTCCCACCTGAATCTATTCTGCACATATACAAATCTACCATGCGCCCATGTATTGAATATTGCTGCCATATCTGGTCGGGTGCCCCTGCTGCTCTCCTTGGGCTTCTTGACAAAATACAAAGGAGGATCTGTAACATGGTTGATATTGACTTGGCAGACCGGCTGCAACCACTCTCTCACCGGCGTGATGTGGCTTCCCTGTGCCTCTTCTACAAGTACTTTCATAGCTTCTACTCTGATGAACTTAGATCACTGGTGCCGCCTAAGCATGAATTTACATGAGATACTAGATTAGTAACTAGGTCCCACCCTTTTACAGTTAAACAGATAAGATGTAACCGTAAGTTCTACTCCAACAGCTTCTTTTCTCGCGCTTCCCGCCTGTGGAACTCCCTTCCACAAGTCTGCTTTCCCGAAAGCTACAATCTCCAGGTGTTTAAATGTAGGGTCAATAGACACCTCCTATCACCCTAACTCCCAATTATTCTTAGAACACTCTCATCTACCCAACCCTCATTTTCGGTATCCTTACCCACCTATCACCCACCCTCTGATATTTTCTATATTTTATCATCCTTTCTCCACTCTGTTGCCCCCCGCACAGTAATGGCAGTGACATGCCTTGCTCGGAGTGAAACGCTTATAAAAAAAAAAAAACCATTGGGTGCTACTATAGAAGGAAGTCTACTGAGCCTTTTTTAACACACAGTAAACATAGAACATTTAAGCTATTAACAATAAAGACAATTGAATTGAAAATATAAGTCCATCCCTACCGTGGCGGATGGCTGAAGACAGTGACAAAATAGTGGTGTTATGGTCCCTGGTCTGATTACTGTGTGTTAATATTTACTCTTTGATAATGGCTTATGTGAGCCGAAAGCTTAGACCCGATAAAAAATTCAACAAATACTGTGATTTTTTTGTTGTCTTTCAACGACATCACCATCAAGTATATCAGACGGTATGAACGGATCCTACACAAAATGAATAGACAAAACTTGTCTATACTATTCAATGAAACCTGCATTAATGAAAAAATGCTGCCAAAATACACACAATAATATATATATATATATATATATATATATATAAACACACACATATATATATATATATATATATATATATAAAAATCCTCTTAAATATTTTGCGGTCATTTTTTTATGGCAATGGTACATTCATATTGGATTCAAGTTACACTCTGTTTCTAATAAAATTTTGCTATTTTTTAATACTTTGCTTGCCATTATAATCAGTCAGTTAAGTATCACATGTGATATGCGCTTAAGCAATCATGTCTCGAAAGATTGACTTAGTTGACTTGTTGCCAATCTGTTCTGTTATTTAAACCATGGTTGGTGGAAAGGGATAAATTAATACCTTTTCCAAGAGTATTTGCACATAAGTAAATCCAACAAATTTAACTTGAACTTGAATTTGAAATTGGCACTCCAATTTCTTGCTCCAAGCTGAAGTCCACTTTATCTCAATGCATATCCTACTATAATAGTTGGTCCTGGATATGACAATAAACTGTATCCAGCAGTAAGGCATTTGTTTGCGAGTTTTATTAATTGTATTAATTGCTGTTGTTCCCAGGCCCACCCTGACCCGGGGTGGTAGCACCTGTTAGGGTTCCAACTGTGGACAAATAGTTTTTCTCCAAACTGGGGTCAAAACACTATAAAAGTATAAAAATAGACCTTTATAGAAAAATACACATTTTTGAATGAAAAATGTTACCAACCATACATTTTTGAAGAACAAAAATAATTATTGCCATCATACATTTTTGAATACAAAACTAAAAGACTTGTTTTCTAAAATAATAATAATAATAAAAGTTTTTTTCATCAAAATCTGACTAAATCAACCTTCTAACTATAACTCAACATTAAAAAAAAATTCTTAAAGCCCTACCTTTTTGGCATTAAATAATCTGCAGAGGTTGATACACTGTTAAACAAAACTCAAACCTACTATAATAGTCTTCTTAAAAAGCATTAAGAAGGAATGAATGTGCCATTAGGAGTTTCAGGCTTGGTTAAGTTAACAAGATTTTACTAAGCTGTGGTCTAACTGAAAAACATCCACTAGCTTTTCAGTTTTTAGGGCTTGGTATATCTCTGCTAAGTTGAGATGATACTTTCCGATATTTTTTGTTGAATTGGGTGGGGGGCAAATATGTTACATAAACGTGTAACAATAAATATATCTACATACATAATACTCTGTAGAATTTTAAACATTTGAAATAAAGAGAATTGTATACCAATGGAGTAGCAATAGACTTGCAATAAGGCTGCAGAGTGAAGACTACGACCTCCCCCACAAAAATGGGTAAATAATTTTGATCTACAGTATTTAGACACATTGCCCAATAGATATAGATGTTGGTTAGTTCCTGATTTGACTCTTAGAGTTGCGAGTTCAATACCAGGCGAGAGCAGTGGTGAACAAGTAACTTGCAGGGTTAGGGGTGAGATAACTCATGACTTCCAATTGAAGCTTTATGCAAGGAATGAGGATGATATACCCCAGTGATTGGAATAAAGTTTGATTTGAAATTCCTAACACCTGAAGAAGGCCAGTGCATACAATGGCTGAAACATTGTACAAATGGCAACAAAGATGAGGACAATAGTCTGAGTAATGTAAATACTGTAAATATTACATCATCTTAGAAATATAGACAAATACTAAATTTGATCTATATCGAGGCTGGAAAGTGAGGATTGTTCAGCTCTAGGCTAGATATGGTAGCAATACTCTCCCTTTTTTTTTTCTTCACCAAAGTAAATTTCCAATTAAAATTTTTTTCAATCACGTATAAATATGATTTGAAAATAAATTCAAATATATAACAGAAAAAAAAGTCAATCTACAACAGCAACAAATTTCAAGAAAAGGAATTGTTTGTTTTTACTTGCAAATTTGGGAAAATAATAATTTTCTTTCAATTTTAAATGCATTTAAAATTTCTTTCATTCATATCTCTGGTTGGACAAATATTGTTTTGCAAAAATTCCCCGCCAGCAAATTAGCTTTCCTCACCAGAAATATTAAATCTCTAAAATATTCTTATATCTCAGTATTTCTTTCTGATGAATCAACTACTTATTGCTGCAATAAGTCTTGTACATAAGCTGGTTCTTTTAGCAGAGGCAGTTTTTTTATTTTAAAACTGAGTTTGTTTTTTTTTGTTTTTTTTGTTTTTTGCTAACCATTGTTTATTTTTATTATTATTTTGAAATCAAAACATTCAACACTTATATCCCACAGAAATTTAGATCTCAATTTCTATACTGAACAATTGATTTTATAATCTCTGCATACATACACACACACACATGTCTATATATATATATATATATATATATAAAATGTATTTGATAATTTGTTAGCAATCTACATATATTTCAGTTTTTGTTTTTGTAAAAATATTCTAATCATAAATTTGATTTTATGATACATATGTTTTATATATTCATTTATTTTATATGCTGTGTCTGTTTGTTACTTTATATCCCTCTGTGTGTGTGTGTGTGTGTGTGTGTATATATATATATATATATACACACACATACAATGGATAACAAATTTTAGATTTTTTGCTAAAGGCAATATTCAAGTATTTTTATATGCATGAAGCCAATTTTTAACATTTCATCTGAGAGAATACATTGTCATAAATTAGGTATGACTTGATTATTTTTTTTTTTAACATTTCTTCATTTTTTTTACTACTGAAATCAATGAAAACATTCAATAAATCTTTTTTAACAATTCTGATTTGTATTCTTTTGCTATTGATTTTGGACGGGTGTCATTCAGAGGTGAATTTATTAATAAGGATCCATTTGTTTATAGTTAGAAACATTGTCTTTCCTCATAAATCTAGGCTTCAGTAAAAGTTATTTTCATTCAGCTAATAGCAACTCAGATTATCTTACTTGAATGTGGTCATGACAGAGCAAATACAATTTTAGATTCTTTGAGATATACTATTTAAACAGAAAGATAAGCTGACCAACAAAAACCCCAGAAACAAAAAAACTATGCTAACTAAAAGATATATCTCCTATGTGACAAGTCGCTTTAAAACACAAGCAATAATGGCTGTCCACAATTGCATATACATTGTATCTTAGAAAAATGTCTTTTTACTATCCCTCCTAACACTCTATTCTGCCACCAACATTTAGATGACCCACTGTCTCTCTTTTGCTTCTGATATATCCAGTGTGTGTTAAATTTTTCAAGTTCTCTTTCCTTTTTATGTATCCTAGAAATTTAAAGTCTTTCTGATTCTAAGTGTCCTTTTAGTTTCTATATTTTTAAACTTTCTTGTTGCTTACATATTTTGTCCATGGCATTTTTAGCATAGAACCATATTTCTGTTAGTTTAATTCTTTTCTTCATCTCGAAAGAGATTGTTCAGCATTAACTGCCATTCAGTTGGATTAATATTGCATAACATCCTTTTCTTTGTTTTGAATAAAAGTTTTTTGTTTCTTAGTACTTCAGTTTGTTTTAATTTTTAATATGTCTTTCACACATAGAGTACTGCTGTCATATCTGGTCAGGTGTCCCCACTATTCATCTCAGTGTTCTCAACAGGCTCCAAAGGTGAATCACTAATGTGATAGGTACCGACTTAGCAGCTTGACTTCAGCCACTTTCTCACCAACGGGGTGTAGCTTTCCTCTGTCTGTTCTATAAATATTTTCATGGCTTCTCCTCTGATGAACTTAAGTCATTGGTGCTTCTGCCACAGAAGTTTATTTACGCAACCAGACTAGCAAGTGGGTCCCACCCATTTACAGTTAGATCAGCCAAATGCAGCCAATACTTCTACTCCAGCAGCTTCTTTTCTTGCACTTCCTGCCTATGGAACTCCCTTCCATATTCTTGCTTTTCTGACAGCTATAAGGAATTTAAATGCAATGTAAATTTTTACCTATCCCTCTTATTCACTTGACTCCAGTTTTTTTTTTTACATCATCCTGTATATCTTTTCCTTTCTCTCTACCTTTGCAAGTGTCATCACCTGTACTCCCATCCTTCTCTTGCCCTTTCTGTGACACCCCCTGTAACTGGTTTGACTTTCTCTTTACTCTTCTCGTATCTAATCTTTTACTCTTTGTAGCCCCCTGCACATAAGTAGCATTACCACCTTGCTTGGAGTGAAATGATTAAAAAAACCTATTTTAAATGGCTTTTTGTCCCATTCTCTATAAGCTGTTAAGACACTTCTCAGATATTTAAACTGATAAAAATACTAGCAGATAGTATAAATATTATAAAATAAAATAAAAATTATTTATGAGGATATTGAAATATTTAAAAGTCCTATAAAAATTAACTAAAAGCAATAAAATGTGGTCATCATATACAGAATGTCACCTAACAATATAAACATATCTTCTAACAAAGACACAAATTTGTATGCTAACCTCTGGGACTACTTGCAATGATCTCAAAAATTCAAATTCCAAACCTTTGTACTATCAACTAAGTACATCTAACAATTGGATACAAACTGGAAAACCATAGCTTAGATATTAAATATCTCTGGATACTAATTTTCTTTTTAATATCTTAATTTATTAGAAAAACATTGAAAACAAAATGAGACATAAGTTTACTTCTACCAATTGATACCATTACCAATATGTGTAGACTATGCATTAGTCTGTTATTTGAAATTCATTAAGCAATTGTTACAAACAAAAATTGGGACTCCAATGGAGAATACTCTCAGTAGCTTGTTAGAATGCTTATTTCTTTTTTAAAATGGAGCTCATTTCAATACACATATGCATATTATAATAGTAATTACTACACAAAAGTTGAGTTAATTTAATCATGAAAAAAATTATCTTTCTTCATCATGTGCTGTGTCCCTTCAGGAAGTAGGTGATCATCAACTTCCACTTGGTCCTGTCTCTGATTGTTCTCAATATTTTTCCCTTTGGTATCTCTTCCAAACCCCATTTCACCATCCATTTGCTCAAGCCTATCATAGATGTCTTGTGTTGCTTTCCTCTGTCTCTCTTTCCATTTATCTTTCTTGTGAGTATTTGATTCCCCAGGCACTCCTTCCTCATTTCATGTCCTAGATCGTAAAACCTAATACAATCCCTGGCAAAAATAATGGAATTAATGCATTTTAAGGATGATCATACATTTTTTTATTATTATTTAGCATATAAGGAGTAAAACATTTTTATCTACTGTCTTCATAATTACTTTTCTATTGTTCCTCAGTAATGCTTCTATTTTTTAATTCTTTCACACCCAATAACCCTTTGTCTTAATAGCTTCACTGTCTTGTATGAAGTGAGATTGATTGAAAAAGTTAACAGCTGAACATTTAATAAATTATTTCAATGATTTAATTTTTCTTCAAATTTTTTAGAGGAAACTATGATAGAATAACTCAATGTCAAAGAAAAAATTATCTAATGATCTTGTAATTTGCATTCCCCAAGCAAATTCTTGTAGAAGCCTAGATATTCAAAGCAATTTACAGTTGAGTTCTTGCAGAACTCTACTACTGATTAGACATACCTAACCAAAAGGAAACTATGCTCTGATAAATGAACTTTCAAGAGAACCAGTGGAAAGAATCAACAATAGAATATGGTAAAAGACATCAATATATCTTGAAAATAAATATAAAAAAAAATTAAAACCCAGTGGGTTAAAACATGAGGTAATGCGAAGTGTAAGAAAGGTTATTTACACAGAAATCAAATGAAAACCAACATTAATAGACAGAAGATAGACTAATAGAAAGGGAGATTAAATTGAATAAATGAAATGAGCTAAAGAGAAATAATCCTGACATGTATATGACTGGATGGAAGTGATATTCAATAATGGAAAAAAATCTCTTTCTTTGGTGCCTTTCAAAGGCAATATAATGATACCTGCCTGAAGACAACTAGTAAATTTCCAAAGTTGTATGGTTGCATTTTATTTAAAGGACCAGAGATGGCAATCAATGTGCATTAAATTCCTGTACAATTTTCTCCTTCCCTAAACGGAAAATTGGGTTGGGGATGAAGTTACTTTCCAAGAAGATAATGCATTTTATAATGAAGCAAAGAATATTAAAACTTCTCTCCAGTAAAGTCACATAAAATCAATCTCATGGTCAGGAGAAAAACAGGATCTATACCTAATTGACAATTTATGGTGAAAATTTTTAACAAATGGTCCATCAGATATGTTATCCACCATTCAGGAAGGTTGGAAACACTTTGATAAAGAATATTGTTTAAATTAGTGACGTTCTTTCCTGAAATCTTGAGAAAGGGAAAATTATTAATATAATTTTTTCCTTAATATTGTGTTATTACCCGCTGAATTTCTGGGATAAGGACTTATCATTATTTATGCTATTTATATTTAGATTATTGTCCTCATCATTTTTCAAGACTATGAGGATCACTATAGTGGGTCTCACATAGAAACTAAAAAAAAAAAATATTTTTAAAATTATTTCACCCCAAGCTATGCAGTACTGCCACTGGTGTGCAGAGGGTTACATAAGAGGAGAGTAGTGAGAAAAAGGAACAAGTTACAGAGGGTGTCAGAGAATGGGCAAGAGAAGGCCGAGAACACTGTTGTGAAGAGAGCTGCATGAGAGTAGAGTGGAAAGGGAGAAGAACATGATACAAGGGTTGTCAGGGAAAGGATGCAAGTCAAAAAGATAGATGGCAGTTGACCTTTCATTTAAATTATTGGAGCTTGTTAGCTGTCAGAGAAGCAAGTATACAGAAAAGAATTCCACAGGAGTGAAGTGCAAGAAAAGAAGCTGGTAGAGTAGAAGTTCCGGTTACATTTAATTGGTTTTACTGTAAATGAGTGGAACCTAGTTACTAGTCTAGTAGTTCAGTTAAATTCATGCAGAGGAGACACCAGGATGCTAAGCTCATCAAAGCAGAAGCCATGAATGTATTTATAGAAGAGACAGAGGGAAGCCACATTATGTTAGTGCAAAAGTGACTGGAGTTGAGTTGCCAGATCAGGGTCAGTTACATTGCAGATGCTCAGCTGTATTTTGTCAAGAAGCCCCAGATGAATAGCAGGGATGCCTGACCAGATGTGACAACAGTATTTAATGCACAGGAAGATGGTAGATTTATATATGTGCAAGATGGATTCAGACAAGAAAAACTTCCTGGCTCTACACAGTGAACCGACCTTCCTAGCAGCAGATTTAGCTATGGATTCAATGTAGTCATTTCACTTGAGGTCGGCTGATAGTGTTTGGCCAAGGAGACAGTGTTTCACTTTCAGGGAGACTAGCCTGATCCATGCTGATGGTGGGTGGGAACGATTCTCTATGGTGGTTAAGGGATAGCAGTTTTGTTTTGGAAGCATTAAAATTTACAAGCAATTTCTTACCCCAGTCCATCAAAGATTGGAGGTCCTTTTCAAGATTGGCAGTGAGGTTAGCTTTGTTAGCCTTGGCAGATTTCTTAATGAGGCATGAGTTTCCAGTTGGCATTTATACAGATGACACTATCATCTACTTCAGTCTCAATATGAAATCTGCCAGTGCTGATAAAATAGTCCTTGCTTCTGCACTTGGAAAGGACCTTCAATCTGTAATAGATTGGGATTAGAAACGGCTCACATATTAGTGTTTCCAAAGCTGCTTTCCTTCAGCCACTATGGAGAAGCTTTCTTTCCTTCTATTAATATAGATCACACTAGTCTTCCCAAAATCAATACACTGCGCTGCTTCAGCCTCACTCACTCAACTGATCTCTACTGGAATAAATACATTAAATCAATAGCTACATTTACTGCTAAGAAGGTTGGGTTACTGTGCTGAGCCAGCAAGTTTTCTTGTGAGAATCCATCTTACACATTTATAAATCAACCATTCATTTTTGCATTGAATACTATTGCCATATCTGATCAGGTGCTCCTGCTGTTACTCTCAGGATTATCAACAAAATCCAAAGGAGGATCTGCAATGTAATTGGTCTCAGTTTGGCAGCCCTTCTTCAGTCACTTTTCTCACTAAAAGAATGTGGCTTCTCTCTGTCATTTCTACGAGCATTTTCATGGCTTCTGCTCTGATGAGCTTCATTCTCTGGTGCCCCACCCTCATGAATTTACTTGTGCAACTAGATTGGCAACTAAGTCCCACCCTTTTACCATCAAAATAGGCAAATGTATCCACCACTTATAATCTAGCTGTTTCTTTTCTTGACTTTTCTGCCATTATTTGCTTCCCATGCTTGTTTTCCTGATAGCTAAAATCTCCAAAAGTTTAAATGCAATGCCAATTACTATCTTCTATCTCCATGACTCCCACTTCTCAACTTTTCTACAACATCACCTGTACAGTTGTCTTTTCTGTCTTCTCTCTTCTCTCACTGTAATCCCCTGCACACCAGTGGCAGTACTGCCTTGTTTGGGGTGAAACAATTATAAAAATAATAATTTAAAAAATTGCTTCTCTCTTTTGTGTTCCCATTTTTTGTTTACCATTTATATCAGTTTTACAATTCATGACATTTATTACACCATCTTCCTACATCTCTTTTCAATTTTTACATACTCTAAAAACTTTTTGCCAATTTTGAAAACATTTACTCTCTTTTTTGTTATTTGTTCTTTTATTTATTTTTTTTTTGACTTACTAACAACTTGTTGAACAAAGATTTTTCTTGTGAACATCAATTCTGATGGCAACATGCCTGATGGTATATTGGGATTTGGCACTGTGGTATACTCTCAGGAATTTTTGTAGTGCTTCTTTGTTAAGTTTTTCATTACTTGCTTTTTTTTTCAAAGCTCTCTTAAAAGTACCTACAAATTGTTCAGCTTGTTTGTTTAACCTTGGGTGATAAGGTGGGGAAGTAATATGTTTAATCAAGAATATTTTACAAAAGTCTTCAAATATATGAGCATTCATGTGAATTGTGTACCATTATCTAAGACTATAACATCTGAGATGCCATATCTTACAAACAGTTCATGTAAAAATTCATTGTAACAGTAGAAGTTGGTTTTTGGACTTAGAAATTTCAGGTTTCTTAGTAAAGCTATTTACTACCACAAGATAATGGGATCCATTTATTGAACCTGCTGAATCTATGTGCAGTCTTGACTATGGAGTATCTGTCTTTGAACCAGGTTGTAACTTTGTGGTAAATGATTTTGCTGCCAGAGCACAATCTCTGTAGGCTTTCACTACTTTTTTAATGTCTTGATCTATTCTGGTGTGGTATACATAAATTCTCATGAAATTCTCACAATATCAGTTTTTGTAATATACTAGGTATTACTACTCTTTGTGTTAACATTAGTATTGCATCACATAGTGAGGAAGTGTTCAAGTCTGGATCACATTCTTTCTTACTTTCTGTTAGTTGTTTTTTTAATTTCTACAATGTTTTGTTCAGTTTTTACTTTTATTTATTCTGTTTATTTGCATCCTACATTGCATAATATCTATTTGTAATTTTTATTTCACTTTTCACTGCTGAAATAAGTGTCCTCAAGTCATTCAGTATTTTTTGGTATAAATCTAGATAACCCATCCACTTGTTCTTATTCTTTTTGGACAGTTGGTATTCCATCCTAAAAACCTAATTTAATAATATGGCACTCCAGCATTTTAATCTGTTTAGTCAATGCATAGGAATTCCATTTTTTTTTTTAACCATAAATTGATTAATAGAACAGTTTTTCTGTGGATAATTTGTGAAATTTTATGACTACAAATATTATTGCTTTTTTGATCTGGCTGTTGTTTTTTCAGCTATAAGTAGTGAACACAAAACATGTGAAATGACTTTCATGTTATCATCATATTTATGTAAAATTACTGCTTCTATACCATAATCACTAACATCTGAAGCCAATGAGCTTTCTACCTTTGGATCATAGTGCACTAAATATAAAATATATATTTTTTATTTCCTCAAGCACTTTCTGACACATGTCAGCTGCCAAATCAAGACCAAATTTCACTTTAGACCTTTTTAAATCAAATTATTTAGTGGAGTTCTCAAATACTGCAGATAAGGTACATAAATTTCATGATAGTTTGCTAGTCTCAGAAATGCTTGTAATCTCGTAATGTTTGTTGAGGATGGGCATATTAATTGCACTTGCTCCTGACTTATCTGCTTGTTAAACATTTTTGTTAATAATTTGCCTAGATACTTTATTTTAAGAAAAAACAATTCATACTTCTCCTCACTGAATTTTAACCCATATTCTTGTATTGTTAAAAAGCTATTATCACATACCTGATATGTTGTTCTTTAGATATACTTTTGATTAATATATCATCAAGATAAGCAACTACAAAACCACAATATGCAAACATGGTATCCATAGCTTGTTAAAAAATAGATAGAGCAACTTTTATTCCATGGAAGTTGGTTGAACTAATACAATCAACTGTGAATATTTATAGTTATTAAGTCTGAACATTCTTCTTTGACCTGTATTCATAAATACGCTTCAGAAAGATCCAACTTTGAAAAGGTTTTTGACTCTTTAACTTTGCAATGGGTTTCTAAACACTTGTTTAACTCAGTCAAAAACATCACAAACACATTGTTTTTCTTCAATTTCTTTAGAATCATATCTCAGATTTAGATTTCTGACATTTGTTCGATATTTCCTGTCATGTAAGTTTATTATATTTTTCAAGTTAACAAAAGGAGAATATTGGACAGAGGGAATTTATAGATACAGTGTTGACATAGTTATCAACATGGTGACTGTCAGTTTCACTCTTTAAGCAGACATCAGATGAATGTTTCACTACTTCCTGTGTGGTTTTCACGTATCGACCACTGGAACCTGTGGGAAGTTGGAGAAATCATCACAAACAAAAAAAAAGAAAGTAATTAGAATAAACTCAATGTGACGGCTATAAAAAAAATCTAGGAAGAGCCAGTTTCTCCCTTGTTTAACTATGTGTGGAGCCTACTGTGGCAATAAAATAACACACATGCTCTTCTCATGTGTAACTATTCATTACAATAAATATAAAGATTTTCAAAAATAAAGCTGAATTAGTCATAAAGCATAAGTTTCTACTATGGTTGTGCATTGTGGTGCAGTGGTTATCAACTTGAAATGAGGGATCAGAAAGCTGAGTTTGAATTCCAGTTGAATTTGTTGCATGCAAATATCCTGAAGAAAAGTATTAATCCATCATTTTCCCTCCAGCTATGAGTTAAATAATAGAACAGATTGGATTCTATAGCCTTGGCTGGCAACTGGTCTACTGAAGAAAGTAATGCAACCTACTGTGGGAAAATCTTAGTCAGATCTTTTTGAGACATGATCACTCAAGCGTCTATCACATATGGCAATTAAGTAACTGAAGCTTCTACTTGATGTTTACCATGTTACAATTTATTAAACTTAATATCCTTTTGCAATGATGAAACCTACCCTCTGCTCAGACAAGCTAATTGTAGATTCGATTTCCCTGGACACTGAAATAGTGAAAAACTTTTGAAAGTTTCTTATAGGTATGTTTCAGAGAAATACATTAGTTACATTACTTAAAGTACATATGAGCTATCATTTATGAGTATTTCTCAGATGCAGTCACCTATGAGGAAGGCCAGGAACTTCTGGACAAACTGTATGTCAGAAAAATTTATTGTAGTATAGATGGGACGTACTTAATTTATAACCACACCTACATTGCCCTCTTGCTTTATATCAGTGATCTTCCCAGGAACATTCTCAAATCATCAATAAAGATCTCTGAAGAAGATGATATAGTGAATATGGAATAAAAGTATCTCTCTTATCTTCACTTTTACAAATTTTTCAATCCAGTGTGAAATCTGGTTTTGACCAATAGGAAAAAGAAATGACCCTGTACTGAAGGAAAAAGATGAAGCCAAATTTCACAATCTGATGTGAATTAATTTTCTAACCAATGAAAGGAAACCACTGACCCGTACTTGACATCCCGACACACATTCATTCTCCCTTTTCTTGCATGCTATCTTTTCTTCATCTTCATTATTCTCACTGTCAACAAAGATGACAACAACAACAACAATAAGATACTTCAACTGACTCCTAAAAATTTACTTCGATAAGTACAATTTTCTTTTATTGCTTTACCTTCCTTTTCACTTTCTTGTCGGCCATAAATGGAAGGAAAGGAACACAGACTTTATTTATAACTTGTTAATCTTTTCTGCATAAACACATTCATGACCTACAACTAGAACTCTGGATTCACTTAACAATCTACTACATTTTCTTTTTGAACCTTTAACTCCTACAAATTGATGTTATTCTGTCCTGCAAATAAATTTCCATTTAAACATACAAACGAAATACTTTTATTCATTCAACCTTCTGATTTTTCTGATAATCCTAAGTTGTAGAGAGTTTGGTTATGGTTGACACAAGTCCAATTTAATAGACATTCAACCTTCTCTCTATTTTAATACCACAGTTTATGGATGCATTTCTAAAAACTTAGAGATCAGAGCCTGGCAGCTGACTTAGTTTTAACAACATAGTGGTGAACAAATCTGCCTTGTAAAAGTCAATATATCCAGAATCAAGCTAATAACTTTCTTTCCTCAGCAAGCAGGTCTTGAAATTTGCCCACTTCTGATTTACAGTTCGGAAGCATTTATGCAGCTTTGAATGCAATTTGTTTTGAACATTACACTTCATTTTTCCACAGTTATAGTGTCACAAGCCTATTGTTACTCTATTGCTATTTCCATGGCAAATGTTCAGCCCTTTACAGCTACAACCAACCAATTCCATATACACAGGGTCAAATCATCCTTCATTCTATTCATATTCCATTGGTAAGGAAGAAGTTCCACACACTGCTTCTTTCCAAGAACCACTACTTTGTGGAACAGATGCTTGAGAAGTTACTTCTCTGATAACAATAATCTTAACCATTTCAAGTCTTGAGTCAACTGTTATCCATCTTAAAAATCCTTATAATATGCACTTAATTCCACACTTTCATATAACCTCATTCAGTAACAATCTACTATGCATGGCTCTTGGGTCTTGTATTGGATTAACATTTATTTTTAAAAAATGCAAATATAATTTAATAATTGAACCCCTGAATTTTGACAGAAATGTGTCTAATTTCTTTAAAATCAATTCTAACCGTCAATGAGAGGGAATGAAGTGGCTTACAGGATGGTAATAAATTTGAAGATTTGACATATTTAACATTTCTTTCTTTAGAATTGCAATTGATTCACAACAAATGTAGAAAAACAATGATATTCTGCAAAAGACGAAACATAAAACACGACCACCAATAGAGTGTAATTCCAATGAAAAAAAGATTTTATTTCAAATTTTGTTTCCTTGTTTTCACTCGCTTTCTTGACTTTTCACCTTTTGAAACATTTTTCTTCCCACATTTTAATTTAACAATTTCTAAACCTACACAATTTTCTTTTTCTTACAATTTTCTTTTTCTTAACATTGTAACATACATCTCCTTTTTTTATTGTTTATATTCTAAAGTGAAAAGGTTTGAATGAATAAAGATGAAAAAAAAACACAAGAATAAATTCTCTATTTTCATGATAGATTGTTCTGTTTTACCAAAATAACACATTGGGAATTCGTCACTATCAGGATCAATGCATTTCAAACAAATTTTTTTATCTGGTTTGGCTTATTGTATTATTTTTTTTTTGTTGTTGATTTAAGAATATTTACTATGTATGCTTTAAAAAACAAGAAACATTTTTGTATAGATCAGAATGTGTCAAAAAATAACTCTGCTTTTGAAATACTGAAAACATTTTTTGAATTCCCACTTCAGCATATTCATAAACATAAGTAATGATGTCCTTTCCTTCTGATTGACCCCCATTTAAAAAAAAAATGGCTGCTAGATATCTTCCAGAGGTAAATAATTTTCGATTTAAAACAAAAAAAAAAAGAAAATCATAATATTTAGATAAGTGAACTACTGGCTAAAGGAAAACAGAGAAACCAAAGAAGTGTTAACACATTTTTTTTCTATTTCTGCAATGATTTCAGGGAATAGGAACTTTAGATTTCCATGTTTAATATCTTGGATCATTTGGGTTTTTTTAACCTTCCTTTGATCTGTTATGTTTTTATTTACAAAAATTAATTTATTTCTAATAAAAACAAGAAAGAATATTTCCAGTTTGCATTTTTGCAAAATAGTCATTATTATACCTGCAACATAGTAACACCTTAATACATAGCCAGAGAAGAATAACTGAAAGATATATGCATTATTCTCAAAGAAAGTTTTCCTATCTATATATATATATATATATATATATATATATATATATATATTCGGTCAGGTTTTAATCCTGGGTAAATAGCAATTGGATATCTAACCATACTGATGAGCTGTGATACAGCAAAACAGATCTGTCTGCGGATGACTATATATAATAGACTTAATTGGTATTTTTTCCTTCTTCAAACAATCCAATTTCACTGATTTTTTTTTATAACTTCTAATATTTTTAAGAGTACAATATATATTTTTGTTGCATTTTAATGTTTATGAGTATTAAATATTCTTGAAAGTAAGCTTCACTATAATTTATCTAACACTTTTGGTCTCTTATGTGATGAAAGTTGTTTATTTAGGTATCTTAACAAAACAATAATTACTTTTATGCAAATTTTATGTTTTTTCTGCTCATTTTTCTTTATGAAATTTTGCATTAAATAGATGATAAAATGTAATCTGTTGCACAGAAACTATAACACATGCATACACACACACACACACACACATGTTAAAACAACTGACAAGGAATATTTTATAATTTTTTTTTTTTAATTTTTCGGTATTCTTACATGTTTCATTTTTCCTGGAGATAAGGAATGTAAAAATGTTCTGTAATTTTTTACTTTCCAAGTACTTTGAACTGGCCATTTTCAAGGATGTTATTTTTCTGATGTTGTTATTTTATCCTTATATTCAGACTGTAATGTAATTTATTTTGTTTTTGAAAAAAAGTGCTTTTTAAAATCTATCATGTGGTGTGTGCAAATGGACATCGTGTAAACATCTATTTTTTTAAAAAACTTTCGAAACTTCATTTCCACTGTTAAATAAGGTAAGATTGATTATAGGAGAACATATTTTGATATAGTGTCTCTCTTAAAGTGAGATACTTTTGATATTGTGATTTAAATAATTTTTTGTAATTTCAACCAAGATTTTTAGGATTCTTGTAAATTATGGGTTAATAATTTTTTTTTTTTGTTGCACTGCTGTTACAGAGGTAACATGTAAGACTTCTACTCAAAGAAGTGGTAGTATGGCCAATATAGGTAAATCCTCTGAAACAAGTGAAATGTATAAGAAGGTTGGGTCACTGCGTCGGGCCAAGGAATGATTTTTCCCCCTGAATCCATCCTGCACATATACAAGTCAACCATTCATCCGTGCATGGAGTACTGCTGCCATATATGGTCAGGCACCCCTGCCATTCACCTCAGTGTTCTTGACAGGCTCCAAAGGAGAATCAGTAATGTGATAGGTACTGACTTGGCAGCTCGACTACAGCCACTTTCCCACTGTCAAAATGTGGCCTCCCTTTGTCTGTTTTATAGATACTTCCATGACTTCTGCTCTGACGAACTTAAGTCACTGGTACCTCCTCAACAGGTGTTTACTCATACAACCAGATTGGCAACTGGGTCCCACCCATTCACAGTTAGGTTAGCCAAATGTAAATGACAATTCTACTCCTGCAACTTCTTCTCTCACACTTCCCGCCCGTGGAACTCGCTCCCATATTCTTGCTTTCCTAACGGCTGCAACCTCCAGGAACTTAAATGCAATGTCAATACTCATCTATTAACCACTTGACTCTAGCTCTCTCCCCACCCCATATATCCTTCCCTTTCTCTTCACCTTTGAAACTGTCATCACACCTGCATTCTCAGCTTTCTATTGCTCCTTTCTAACTGGTTCGTCTTCCACTTCACTCTTCTCTAATTGATCTTTTTACAGTTATGTAGCCCCCTGCACATCAGTGGCATTTCTGCCTTGCTTGAGGTGAAACGATTAAAAAAAAATAAATGAAAAATAATGTCCAAATGAATGAATATGTTGCTTATTCCATTTCATTAATCTCCAGAGTTTTCTGTACACACACTTCGGCAGCAAGTTTTCTTTTGAACATTTTTCATTAAATATGGCTGATAAGGAAGATTTAATTGATTTTCTTTCTTTTTTCTTTTTTTTCTTTTTTCTTAAGCTTTTCCAGCATCTTAATATTTTTCCATTTTGATGGAGATAAAAGAAATTTAAAGACTGTCAATAATTTTGCTCCATGTATAAACTGGTCAAAAACTTTCCATATCTTAAGAAGAGGTCAAGAATGCTCTACATGGGTTAAAACTTTTTAAGTGGTAAGAAAAAAGAACATTAGATTTGACATTAAAGTCTTCAGATGTTCAAAAATAAATCTTTCATCTAAATCTATCCAACTATGAGTCCATTGAGTAGGCAAGTCTTTGATTTCAGTCATATGCAATAAAAACATCACTTCAGTAGAGAGTGTCTGCTGGCTTAATACAGCTGGAAAGCAAGCAAAATAATTTCTGCTTTTTGGTGTTTTTTTTTCTCTTGTTTATTCTGTATTATTTTCTCACTTAATTATTTGGTCTCTCTTTTTTATTGCACCCATTTTTAAGGGAATAATAAAAAAGGCAAAGCGAAAGCCACTACTTTTTCTAATGCAAGTCAAAAAAGTTCTGCTTTTCAGTAACTGTCCCCCATTCACTCACCCATTATTATGTTTTGTCTTTCATGCTCTCTACTAAAAAGTCTTATAAATTCATTGTTTTTACTTGCATCTTTTCTTGCTAAACAACATATGTTTTCCCTATTTACAT
This sequence comes from Ascarosepion bandense, assembly GCA_037127315.1. Taxonomy (NCBI): domain Eukaryota; kingdom Metazoa; phylum Mollusca; class Cephalopoda; order Sepiida; family Sepiidae; genus Ascarosepion; species Ascarosepion bandense. The sequence goes on from JBBBDQ010001777.1 coordinate 187,925, forward strand.
TCTCTAAATGATATCATTTGTAACATTTACCTTAAGAAATAACAAAAAATGGGAAATATGAAAAGATACAAATACAAAAAGGATAGGGAAAATTATCAATAATTAATGTTATATTTTATGCAAAATTACTTATTGAGAAAAATGTAAAGCATGCAGTGCACACATGGACGCTTTGTCACAAGATATATAATATTATCCTATGTCAGTCGCATGACTCCGAGTTTCATGCATTATACAATCATCAGAAGATGCATATTACGAAATGAACATTTAGTAAATTTGAACTTATGTTTGTTTCTTACTGTTGAGCACTTTTCTTAGGTGTAATACCATTTTATACCTTATTTTGTCCTTGTCACCACAATATGGAACTTATTAATTTAAATTGCTCTACTGCAAAAAATTTTACACACTATTACACAAAATTGAAAGTGTCTTAAATGGAATGAAATGGAAGCTTTACTTCTCTAAAAATAACAAGGATTCCTCTTTCCTGTTTAACACAAATTTTTATGGATTGAAATCTAAAAGATTCCACCATTTGACTGTAATAGTCAGCTATAAGAAATTATCTTCCCTTATAAGAAGTCTTCACAAATGAAATCGATATATATTTTTATATATATAGCTTTCTTCATACTACTTTGAGCACTGTTTTATTAACACATGAATAATGATATACATATCTGTACCCTCATGCATATTTATTAATTCACAGAACTTATCCATATAAATAGATGTGTGTGTGTGTGTGTGTATATATATATATGTATATGTGTGTGTATATGTGTGTATATAGATACGTGTGTGTATATAAAGATACGTGTGTGTGTATATATATATAGATATATACACACACACACACACACAAGTGTGTGAGTATATTTATTGGAAAGAAATGATGACAATGATGTTGATAATTATTTCTTGGAGGCACCGTGATGTTGGTTTCAGTAGGATACTCTGAAACATGGACAGAGCTAAACAGTATCCGCTACACATAATAAAAATATATATCTCAAAATGGTTTATATTGTAACCTACTATATATTTATTATTTTTTTAAAAGAACACTAAGTGTTAGTATATAACACAGTATTTTATGGTGTCTTGAAAATGTATACATAGGTTAACAGCATGTCATGTCATTTTAAAAAGTGTCTAAGTATGTCACCAGAAGTGGAAGTGTTAACATTTCATTTCATTCAGGCATATACCATGTATACAGAATTCCATCAAAGAAATATTTTGCTTTCAGAAAAATCTCTTTTGCTATAAGTCAAGGAACTGTGCTTAAAGATTATTTTCACTATGAAATAATGACTGAATGGAAACTAATTAGATTATAGGTGGATATTAGTTCTGGAATACTATCAGTTAGTTTTCATAAACGTTTTCAGCTGGTAAAAGAAAGACCGAGCCTCTTCATGAAAACGGAAGCTGTAATTTGTTCACAATAAGACCGGTGCATCTTCAACTTCAAAATTGATAGAGAAAGTAATAAGATTTAAAATCTGTTATTGGTCATCTCATCTTTAGTTACTTTTTTACCACTGCTGTAATGTAACTTCCTTGTGCCTTTTCTATAATTATTTTCATGGTAATTGTTCCAATCAGCTTTCCTTTCTTGCATTCATGAATGTAAGCATAGTATTTATTAATAACTAGCTCTCTTCATTATTTTGTGAAAATTGCTAATGTAAGCATTAGTCCTGTTTGTATTTTTATACTTTTTGTCTATGGAACTATCTTCAAAAATTTCAATGCAATCTCAATCATTGTCATCCATCTTGAATTTTGTTCTTTTTATTGTTCTCATCAAATCCATCCTGGGTGTGATGATAAACTACATCCAGCAGGAAAGATTCTGAATAGAGGTTTCAAGGAGCATAGAACCATCTCTTAATTGCCACTGTTCCTTGGTCCACCCTGACCCAGGATAGTAGCACCAGGGTCTCAGCTATGGGTAAATAGTTGACCCTAAAAATGAGGTTAAAAAATAATGAAAGTATAAAAAAATTTTAGTAAAAATACCAGCAATACATTTTCATTGTAAAAAAAAAAAAATCCATTGCTAAATTCGCTGCTATGAAAGTCAGTTCTCTGTGCAGGGCCCAGAAGTTTTTCCTGCCTGAGTCCATCCTGCACATCTATAAATCTACCATTTGCCCGTGTATTGAATACTGCTGCCACATCTGGTTGGGTGCCCTTGCTATTCTCCTCGGGGTCCTTGACAAAATACAACGGAGAATCTGTCATGTGATTGATGCCAACTTGGCAGCCCAGCTGCAGTCACTCTCTCACCAGCGTGATGTGGCTTCCCTGTGCCTCTTTTATAAATATTTTCATGGCTTCTGCTCCGATGAACTTAGTTCACTGGTGTCCCCTAGGTATGAATTTGCAAGATTAATAACTAGGTCCCACCCTTTTGCAGTGAAATGGATAAAATGTAATCGCAATTTCTACTCTAACAGCTTCTTTGCTTGCACTTCCCACCTGTGGAATTCCCTTTCATATACTTTTCTTCCCTGACAGCTACAATCTCCAGGAATTTAAATGTAAGGCCAATAGACACAAACTACCCAATCCCCATCCATCTACCACCCTTATTCCGACATTCCTATAACTAACCACTCTTTCTCAGAACTTACCCTATGTAACCCCCTGTGCAATAGTGGCAATGGAATGCCTTGCTTGGGGTGAAATGATTTTTTAAAAAATTACGTTTTTGTAAAAAATAATAAAAATTTTCAGCAATATGTTTTTGTAAAAATATAATAAAAATTACTAGCAATACATTACTGTAAGGAAAAAAACTATTACCAGAAATAAATTTTTCTCAAAGAAACTACTAATCCTCCCAAGAAAATTAAATATCAGCAATAAATGACCCATAAAGAGTTGATATTTCTTGCACTTCCTGTTTGTGATACTCCCTTCCTTTGATTTGCTTTCCTGATAGCTACAATCTCCAAAACCTATAATCCACATCAATTGCCATCTTCTATTTCTTTGATTCCAATCCTTCTCATATGCTTTCTGTGACATCTCCTGTACCTTATTTTGTTCTCACACTGTAACCCCCTGTGCACCAGTGGGAGGTCTTTCTTTACTTGGGGTGAAATTATTAGAAAAACAAAAAAAAAACCAAATCCTCAGCAAAGTTTTTCCAGGGTCCTTAATCTCAATAACCCCTTGTATCTTGGTGGTTTTATCAATTTGCCTGAGGTGGAATGATTAAAAAGATGGAAAAGAAGAGAAGTAACAAGTTTCAGAAATTCTAAATATAGTGTGGATATAGGAGTGTCCACACACACTCTCTCTCCCTTTTCTCTTTCCAATATTAAATGGTAGTCTTTTTTTTTTTTTTTTAATCATCTCACCCCGCATGGGACTACATAGGGGAAGGTAAAGAGAAGGAGTGGTTAGACATAGGGAATGTCAGGAGGAAGGTGACAGATGAGTAAGGATAGCAAGGATGAGGGTTGCGCAGATGGGGAGTGTGTTTGATAGAATGGGAGCAGGTTAGTGTGTTAGAAGGTGTCTATTGACCTTACATTTAAACTCCTGGAGATTGTAGCCATCTGGGAAGCAATCGTTTGGAAGAGAATTCCACAGTCTTTAAAAAAAATTTTAACATAGCATAAAACATAGAAAATTATGAGTAATATATATATAAATATTGTCATCCGCAGACAGATCTGTTTCGCTGCATCACAGCTCATTGGTATGGCTAGACTGCTATATAACCCAGGCTCGAAACCCAACCGATTTGGCGTCAGTCGGTGACTCTACCCCTGGGCCAAGGGGCGTTCAGTGGAAGAAGGCAGTCTTTTTAGCGCATATCATATTACGCGTCCAATAGCTAGAGTGCTCAAATTCATTTTTATTGAATGAGCGATGCATACACGCTAGAGTGGCTACTGTTTTTCAAAGTCTACCTTTCTTCTAGAGTGCTCAATCAGGGTGTGAGAGCATAATATATATATATATAAAGTTTTGTCAAATTCATTTGATAAGATCTGTGTTTAATTTCTGTTTATTTTATTTTTCCAATTTTCGAATCAAAATTATGACTAAATTGTTCTTAGTTATGTTTTTGTTCCTATACTTTTGAACCATCTCAGTAGACAAGATTTTTATGGCTACTGAGTTGGCCTTTTACTTTCTTTTTGTTTTAACTCTAGTATGCAAATTAGATTTACCATATAAATAGATTGGCTTCAAGGTCTCACCGTTTTTCTGTCAAATCAATCAAACATAACTATTACTTCTATCAGCTTCTTTTCTCACACTTCTCACCTTTGAAACTCTCCTCTGTATACTTGCTTCCCTGATGACTACAATCTCCAAAAGTTTAAATGCAGCGTTAACTGCCATTTTCTATCTCCTTCATTTCCAGCCTTCTCTTATTCTTTCTTCGAGATCGCCAGTATCTTGTTTTCTTTTTTGTCTTTTTTTTTTTTTTTGTTTTCACTCACTGTAACTCCCTGTGCACTAGTAGTGGTTCCATCTTGCTTGGGGTGAAATGATTATAGAATAATGTGTTAAATAATTTCACAGAGCTTGGCTGTACTTTAAAAGAATATATAAAATATTTATAAATATTCATTAGCCTATACACATAGTAGCAACTCACTACATCTTGGTCATTGCATGTTTCCCTTGACATAAATTATAATGGTTCTGTTGAGTCTATTGTTTAGTCTCCTGCTAGGAAAGTTAGGTGTCAATTTTAGCAATTGAGACATTTAGAATTAGAAGATACTTTCCACCACAGAAGAAAATTAGAAAATTGTGTTTAAAGCTTGTTGACTCTCAAAATTACTTTTTTTTTTTTATCTATTTAAGATAAACAACTCAATTTTGTTTTAAAGGAATAAAAACACTTAACTGATTTCCACATACATGGCAGAAAGTACTTTTTTGTACTGAAGGTCTCCTCAACAGAATATAGCTTCTTCTTCTATGTGCCCTGTCCCTTCAGTACGTAGGCGATCATGGTTCTCCACGTTTCCCTATCCCTTGTAGCTCTTGGTATGTTTGCTCCTGTTACTTCTGGCAAACCTTGTTCCGTCATCCACCTGATCAGACCCTGCAAATATGTTATCTGCTGCCTTCCTCTATTTTCCCTTCTATCTGGCCCATCAGTATCAGGTTCGCCAAGCCCTCCTTCCTCATTGCATGTCCCAGGAACTTCAGTTGTCTCTTCCTGATGCTCAGTATTAATTTCCTTTTGCTTGCCATTCTTTCCAACACCTCATCGTTGCTTGCATGCTCAGTCCATGATATCCGTAGCATCTACATTTCCGCTGCTTCCAGTTTTGTCCTCATTTTTGATGATATTGTTCAGCATTCACTGCTGTATTGAAGAACTGACATCACATAGCAATCCAGCACTCTTTTCTTTGTTTCTAGTGAAACTTTCTTGTGTGTTAGTACTTTACTCAGCTTCTGGAATGCGTCCTTTGCCATGCCAATTTGCCTTCGGATCTCTGTGTCGCATTTTCCATCTCCTGTTAGAACACTTCCTAGGTATTTAAATTTTTGTACTTGCTTGATACTGGTATCCCCTACATGTATTTGGCATTTTGGGTTGCACCTTTTGCTGATGACCATGCATTCAGTTTTCTTAAAGTTTATTTGTAGTCCTTTTTTGTCACTCTCCACTGCTACCTTCTTCCTTTCCGTGTCTGCAATCAGCACTGTATCATCTGCATATCTTATGTTGTTTAAGTTGTGGCCTCCAATAACAAATCCTGGCATGTCATCTAGGGTCCTCAATATATTCTCGCTGTACAAGTTGAACAGATCCGGTGAAAAGACAGATCCTTGTCTTATGCCTTTTTCTTTCTTTGTAAATCTACTGAAATCATTACCTGTCCGTATGCAGGCTGTTTCCTGCCAGCAGAGATTCTTGATTTCTCTGTCTTTCCCAAAAATATTGAGGCTGCAGAGTATTTCCATCAATTCTTTGTGTCATATCTTGTCGAATGCCTTTGCATAGTCAATAAAACATAGGTACAAGTCTTTCTTCATTTGTATTGCCCTTTCAGAGAGCATCCTAATCATGAATATGGCATTCCTTGTTCCAGTGTCTTTGACAAATCCGCACTGTTCCTGTCCTATCTCTAACCTGATTCTGCTTCTCGCTCTGTTCATCAGGATTCTGACAATCAGTTTTGTAATGTGACTCATTAAGCTGATAGTTCTGTGTAGTTCACATTCGTTTACACCTGGTTTCTTTGGCAGGGCTATAAATATCGATTTGCATAGGTCGTCTGGTATTATTCCACTGCTATAAATTTCGTTTATTATGTCGGTAATTTTTTTCTATGCTATATTCTTCCAAAGCTATCAGCAGCTCTATCATGATGCCGTCTGGACCAGCTGCTTTGTTTCTGTTCAGTTTGGCCATTGCAGCTTCCACTTCGGATTTTAGTATTTCCAGTCCATCCACCTCCTTGTGTATTCTCGGTTGTTCTCTCCTGTTACAAAAAAGATCCTTTATATACTCTTCCCATCGCTGGAGTATTTCCTCTTTCTCCAATATGATTGTTCCATCCTTGGATTTTATGCATCCTGTTGAGGAGCAGGTTTTTTGTCCTGTCAGTTCTCTTATCTCTTTATGCATCTTCGCTTTGTTGGTCCTGCTCAGTCTTTCTACTTCTGTGCATTTGTTGTTGAGCCATTCCTCTTTAGCCTGTCTGCATTTGTGCCTTATCTCTCTGTGAAGTTTCTTGTACTCTCCGCCATGTCTTGGCGTTATTTTTTGTCTCCTTTGCATCATGTGGAGAATCTCTTCAGTCATCCACTCATTTTTTCTTCTGCGTCTGATTTCCTTTGTTGTTGTTCACTGAGGTCAGCATCGCTTCCTTTAGTGAGTCCCATTTTGAGAACCCTTTTCCAATTTGTTCTTCATATTTCTTTCTCACACTGTTATTGTATTCTTTCTGCAGAGTGAGGTCATTCACAAGCATGTCGTATTACAGCTTTGGTGATGTGCTGGGATTCTTCAGTCTTCGGAGTTTCACCCTTAATTTGCAGATGACTGGGACATGGTCACTTCCGCAGTCAGCACCTGGATATATTTTGCATTGAACTACTGCATTCTAGAATCTCTTGTTTATAGTTATGTTGTCTATTTGATTCTTTGTGTCACATTGTGGGTGTTCTTGAAACCAGGTGTTAGTAATTAGCTGGTCATTGGCTGAGCACCACTGGACCCATTTTTCTCCTCGTTCATTGCGATCACCTAGTTCAAAGTTGCCGGCCATGTCTTCTTTCCTCTCTTTACCTACCTTGGCATTCAATTCCCCCATCATGATCCTGAATATATCTTACATGTTTATAAACCTATCATTTATCCATGCATTGAACATTACTACTTCATCTGCCTAGTGATCCTTCTCTTTAGAGATTCTTGACAAAGTTTGTTGTCAGTCCTGACCTGGCATCTCGACTTCAATTACTTCCCCACTGCCATAACATGGATTAGCTGTATCTTTTTTATATATATATATATATATATATATATATATATATATATAATGGTAATTATTCTAACAAGCTTTAACTCTTTGGTATTTGACTTAATGCATTTAAGCATAATAATAGATTGAGAAATGGATTTCATCATTTACTATTGACATAAGTTCTATTTTTATAGTTTCTTTTCTAACTCTTTTTGCCTGGGAGAATTTTCTTTTGGTTTCTTGTATTCCTGTCAAGTATGATCTTTAAGTATTTAAATACAACATCAGTCACCATATTCTGTCTTTCTAAATCCTTTTTTTATTTTAATTTCTCCTTATTATAGATTTCTCATTTTCTTTCTCTATCAGTAACCTCTTACACCTTAGTGGCTTTATCACCTTGCTTGGTATGAAATAATTTAAAAAATATTACTAAGTATGACTAGCTATAAACACTGGGAATGTGCTTAACTCCATCAGTCACTTGAGTCCTGTAGGCTCCCTTGATGGGTGTGGGGCTGCAGCTCTCAAGTCTCATCTGTTCCCCCGAGCAGTGTTAGACCAAAGATCTAAAGTCCCATAGACTCTCTTATGGTATTGCTACTGTAGTTTCCATAAGTGTTTAAGACATTGAGTTGCTTGCTTCATGCACAAACAATATTGAAATCAGTTGCTTGTCTCTTAGATTGGAGGCCAACTGAAGCTGCTCTAATGTTTAACCCATGGCTGGGGAGAAAAATAGATTTAAGAATATTTGCATGAAGGTTAATATAAAGTACTTGACTCTAGTTCTTAATTCCAAGCTGCTAATGATTACACTACCTGCATATCTGCATAATTGCTTACTGATTCATAAAATGTCAGAAATTATCAAGCCAGAACAAATTTCTTGGTATCATGGCCATTCCAGGGAGCAACATCAATACCATATTTTCACAACTCAATGACTACTGGACCAATTGATTTCTGATAACTAAATAAATAAATATAAAACACACTGAGAAAAACACTTTGTGGTATTGACATTCAGATTAATTCACTGAATGAGTTTATTATCTTTATACATTGTTGGCTACACTTAACATATGCCTGGTAAATATTGGACGATCAATTATTCAACAATGGTCTCTTAGGAAGGACATGCTGTTGTTTTGACACCTGCATTCTATTTTTCTTGCACTTTGGAAATGGGAATAAATAATTGTATTTGATACTAAGAGGCCAAACAAATTTTCCTTGTAATTCTGCAGCCCAATTCTTTTATTTTCTTTGTGTTATTCATGTTTTAGAGCACAAATATTTAAATTCTTTTTGTCTAAGAAAAATTTGTTTTAAATTCTCAAAGTTAAAAGCAATTTATTAAAAATGGAACTTGTAACAGAATGAGTTAAAATGAATGAAAAATATTAAGATCTACAAACCATCTGAAGTTATTATGCAAATCACATAAGCCGTAATAAAAAGAAATTATCAAATTTTAAAATATGAATTTAGATGTCAAAACAAAAGATTGAGTTAAATTTTTAGGTAGTTTCACAATTTTATTAAAATGAATTTATTGTAAAAACTGTATTTTAACGTTAATTACACAAAACCAGTAAATGACATTTTACTTCAATAATGAGGTAATAAAATCATCTACAGTTGTTCAGTGCCTATTATAGAGCAAATAATAAACATATATGGTAAGTATTGGAAGCATTTACATTTTAATATTTTGATCCTTTTTCTCAATAACAACCAGCAATCGATTATCCATTGAGTTGGTTAAATTTTTTACTTTAGCAACTTCAGTTTCATAGCGATTTTAATTGCTTCCTATAGACTTGCATTGCTGTCATTTTGTTTGTCAGTTACCTTCATATAATTTCATGTTCACAACTGAATCATAGATTTTTAGATCCAGACTTGATGGTTGCTATACCATTATCTTCTCTACAGTAAACATTTTATACTCAAAAAAACTCACTGGTAACCTTAGATACATGAGAAGGAGTATTGTTGTTCATAAATACACAGTTCATTTTCAAACTGTGAGGTTGGGACATGTACTATTCAAAGAAAGCCTTATCCATGAAATTGCAATAATTAGCACTGTTCAGTTTACCTCCTTCATTGATTTTGAATGGTATAGTAATGGTGTGATCAACAATTCCAGCTCATGTTATCAAACTGCTACCTCCTTGCAGGCACATCTGCATTGGCAGAATGTGGCTTCCCTCTGTCTCGTCTATAAATATTTTCATGGCTTCTGCTCTGATGAATTTAGGTCACTGGTGCTCCCTCCACAAAAATTTACTTGGGCAACCAGACTGGCAACAAGGTCCCACCGTTTTAGAGTTAGATCAACCAAATGCAGGCTATAATTCTACTCCAGCAGCTTTACTTGCATTTCCTGCCTGTGGAACTCCCTTCCATATACTTGCTTTCCTGATGGCTACAACCTCCAGGAATTTAAATGCAAAGTAAATTCCCATCACTTATTCATTTAACTGTATGTGTTTTGTTGTTTTTCTTTCTCTCTACTTTCACAACTGTCTTCTCTTGCCCTTTCTCTTTCACTCTCTCTAGCTGGTTCATGTCTTCACTCTCCTCCTGTCTAAAACTTTAACTCTCTTATGTAGCTCCCCTGCACATCAATGGCAGTACCACCTTGCTTGGGGTGAAATGATAAAAAAAATTCCTTCTTTGGCAAGTCCATAGAGTGACACCCAAGATTCATTGTTGAAAATTACTAGAGAAAAATCAATTTAGATGGTTTCCTTGGCCCAATTTTGATGCTTTAAAATATTTGATTTATTAAGAGAAGATTGCTTGGAAGATCCCAATTTGCAGAGTATTCTACATGCTTTCTGCACCATCAATGCCAGCCTGTTTAAATATCTGACCACTGGTAAAATGTTTTTGTTTTGCTATAACTTGCTTTAATTCAAATTCTCCTCAAGGAGACAAGTTCTTCAACTTTTTCCGTTGCTTCTTAGTTCTATTTTCAACAACCTTCTTTATTCTTCAATGATCTCTGCGAAGTTGCTTTTGAAATCTCTAATGTGAACATTCTCTCACTCAATAACTTCCAACATTTGTTAGATCTGTTCTATTACTGTTTCAACATATACAATGAAAGAAAAAAAAATTTAAATGTTTTTATTAAATTTCAGTTGCATTAAACCAATATTAGTATAATCTCCAGAATAACTTCAGACTTCAGTTTTTATAATAAACCCAATAGTTTTAAGAAAACCTGTTAAAACTACCTAAAAATTTAACTGCAGCTTTGTTTGGACATGAAAGTTAATCTTTTAAAATTCGACAAATTGTTCAAAGTAAATTAGTTATAGAGGTTTGTGATTTGAATCAGAAATTTAGATGGAATGTATTCCTAGCATTTAAATTTCCTCTTGGAATAAGACTGAGCATCTGAGATGGAATTTATAAATAAAGAAAAATGGAATCAATATCAGCTATATATATATATATATATATATATATATATATAATGTGTATGTGTACAAATAGATACAGACACACACACATATATATATAAACACACACACCATGTTTTTGTGTATGTATCAGATAGGACAAGAACAGTGCGAGTTCATCAAAGACACTGGAACAAGGAACACTATATTTATGATTAGGATGCTCTCTGAAAGGGCAATACAAATGAAGAAGGATTTGTACCTATCGATTATACAAATGCATTCAACAAAATGCTTTTTATCAATTATGCAAAGGCATTCAACAAAATGTACCACAAAGAATTGATGGAGATGCTCAGCAACCTCAACTTTTTTTGGAAAGACATAAGAGAAATCAAGAATCTCTACTGGCAGCAAACTGCCTGCATGCAGAGAGTTTAGAGAACCTAATACTAACAGACCAAATAGAATGAAAAAGAGATGGGAAAGCAACAGATAATATGTTTGAAGGGCCTGAGTAGATGACAGAACAGGGGTTGTGTGGTGTAACAGGAGAAAAGTGGCTAAGAGCCACCAGGGATAGGGAGACGTGTTAAACCATGATTGCCTATGTCTTTAAAAGACAAGGCACATGAAGATGGAGAATTACTTTAAATGTCATAATTTCCCAGTAAATAAAATATGTTCAATGTTTTTTGGCTTTGGCTTTTTACTCTGAAATGTAAATACAAAATGGAACATATAAAATAACTTACAATGTTTAATATTCTAAATAAAGATTTTAATTAAATGCATATATATGTACAAATGTTATAGCTCATAAATGAATATATGCACAATTTATTTATATATATATATATATATATATGATCAATAAACTTTTGTGTTTGCTAAATTTTTATTAATTATTGACATAATTTTGTAAACCAGCATTTTATTTGAAACTGTTTGCATTTTGGAATTCATCAGAAATGACAGTAACATTAGAAGAAGTTAGTAGAAAAAGATGTTCAGTTAATACTAAATATATACAATTAAAAAACTGGAGACCCCATCTTAACTTAAAAAAACAAAAATTATTACAATTTGCTAAAAAAAATCTCTTTGCAGCTAATTTTAATTTTCTTATAGGTATAGAATTCAGTTCATAAATATATGACTACATTTACTCCATGAAATACTGACAATATATGTCTTACGTTAATCAGAAAATAATGACCAATTTTAGAATGTTTTTAGTCCTAGATTAATGCATTAAGTCAAAATAGGAACCTAGAACATTTGTACATTTTATCAGAAAGTTATTTGTGCCTTCATAGTAAAGTTCTAAAGGTGTGAACACTAAGAAATCTCTGAATGTAATTTCTGCATCTTGGCAATAGAATGTCTTGTGGCTTAAAAGAAATTATGTAGGCATGAAAAGGTGGTAGTCGATGGGTAAGAGATCAGAAGAATAAGGTGGATGTGACGGTCTTGTATCTGAAGTTGATGATCTTTGGCACTGTCATCTTGGCAACAGATTTGAGTGGTTGTCATGAAGCAGGATTAGACCTTGTTGATTAACCAGTGCTGATCGCATTTTGCTTTACTCAACGTGCATTTTATTTTGTTGTTGGCAGTAAACTCTAAAGCAGTGTTACTCTGGTTAGATTTCAGAAAACTGTAATAAATTACACTATAGGTGAACCACCAGACAGTCGTAGTAATCTTCTGTTTCTCGGTTTGGGAAAGTATTTTGCTGCTTTGTTATAATCAAATCATTAAACCAATCATTTATGATTGTCATAAAGGGTTTATTTCTTATCATAAGTTACTATTCAATCAAGAAATGGATTCTTCGAATTTTGAAGATGCAGCATCAAACTCATGCCAAAATGTCAAACAATTTGACTTTCACTGAGTTTCTTCACTGTGCCAATTTTCTTAAGATGGCCTGATATCATTGAAAAGCTGATACCCATTATCTGAGAGATTTCCCTGACACTTTGACATGGGTTTTCTATGAGTAAAGTTTTTAGTTGTGGGTTGGTAATTGCAAATCCATTTTTCCTCGTGATCTTCATGACTTGTATCCTCACTGTGGAACTTTATAAACCAGCATCGTAGTGTCTGGTCATAAGTGGATACTTCATCCTATGCCCTGTTAATGCTGGCAGCTATTTCAGAAGCATTAGAACCAAGCTTGAACTCTTGAAAAAGTGAAAGCACATCTGTTTTTTTTATTTTTTCATGTTCAAAATGTCTTAAGTTAAATTCTGAAAATAATTGATATAAAATTAATAAAGAGGACACTTTAATCATTAGTAATGGGTAATATATTTTTGTGAAGCTATTATAATAGAATACAAAAGGTTTATTCTAAAAAACCTCATAAAATAAGTGTCGGCACATTGTTTTGAACCCTTTTGGTTTGCTTTCTGAAACTCTCTCTTTGACAATAAAGAAAACTGAATAAAATTTCAAGCTTAAAGAAAACAAAGTATAAGTTCAAAATTGCTTTGTTAAGCATCATTTCTAAAAATATTGCACAAAGAGATTTGCATGTTTGCTGTAAAATAAAAGACTAAAAAACTTAAACCTAGAAAAATGCTAAAAGATGAAAGAGTACTTGAATAAATGCTTGGTACTTTCAGTAAGGCATTTCTTCAAAGGAAAAATTCTACTCAACATCTTTTTATCTGCCAAGGGGTATTCTTCATAACAGAAAGAATTCTTTTTCTTTAGGGTATTCTTATCACATTTGAAAAAAAAAATTGCTTCCATCTTTTTAATTCACCAGCCTTTGCTTTCAATGCTTGTGTCTGAGTCAGGTATTGTTGAAGCAAATGAGTTGACAAGAGTTTGTATGATTCCCCACACTTTTTGTTGTCTGCTTGGTTTTGGGCTTCAGTTTTGAAGGGTATTGGAAAATTTTATTCATGCCAATTATAAAATTAAAAGGAAGAAAGCTCTTTCTTGATGAATCAAAATTTAAAAAATACTTTTCCTTACAGATTTTATTGCATTATAAACATATTCTTTTCTTCTATACATATGGATATAAACTTATATACATATCCTCATGTATAAGCACATAGATTCCAACCATAATTGTTGTATTCACTTTCACATGAATACTCTATGAAAAATTATATTTCCCCCTCTTTTCCTCACCAGCTATGAGTGAAATTCTCCCTATTAAAATAAAGACCATTGTGTATTTATTTGTGTGTGTGTGTGTGTGTGTATATATATATATTTTTTTTTTTTAATCATTTCACCCCAAGCAAGGCATTCCACTGCCACGATTGCACTTGGGCTACATAGGGGGAGGTAAATAGGAAGAGTGGTTAGATATAGGAAATGTCAGAAGTGGGGGTGATAGATAGTTAGGTGGATGGGAAGAGTATTTGAAAGAATGGAAGTTAGTTTGTTAGGAGGTGTCTATTGACCTTACATTTAAACTCCTGGAGATTGTAGCCATTGGGGAAGCAGTCATGTGGAAGAGAATTCCACAGTTGGGAAGTGCAAGAAACGAAACTGTTGGAGTAGAAGTTGCGGTTGCATTTTATCGGTTTCACTGTAAAAGGGTGGGATCTAGTTGCTAATCTAGTATCTTGTGCAAATTCGAACCTAGGGGTAACAGTGATCTAAGTTCATCGGAGCAGAAGCCATGAAAGTATTTATAGAAGAGATACAGGGAAGCCATGTTGCGCCGGTGAGAGAGAGACTGCAGGCAGTCTGCTAAGTCTGTATCGATCACATTACAGACTCTTCGATGTACCTTGTCTAGAAGCCCAAGGAGAATAGCAGGGGCACCCGACCAGATATGGCAACTGTATTCAATGCACAGGTGGATGGTAGATTTATAAATGTGCAGAATTCAAATGGAAAAAACCTCCAGGCCCTGCACAGAGAACCGACTTTCATAGCAGCGGATTTAGCAATGGATTCGATATAGTCATTCCACTTGAGGTCCGCTGAAAGTGTGAGGCATAGTATTTTACTCTCTGGGAGGCAAGCCTGGTCCATGCTAATAAGAGGTAGATGTGATTGTCTATGATGATTAATTGATAGTAGCTTCGTTTTAGAAGCATCAACATTTACGAGCCATTTCTTACCCCAGTCCACTAAGGATTGGAGGTCCTTTCCAAGCTCAGCTGCAAGGTTAGCTTTGTCGCCCGCACCAGATTTTTGGTCGAGGTGAGAATAAACTGTGGTGTCATCCGTGTACATACCTACTTGGAATCTTATGGTATCAGGGAGATCATTAATGTAGATCAGAAAAAGTGTAGGACCTAGGATAGAGCCTTGAGGGACACCCGCATTCGTATGGTAGTTCTGGGAGCCATGTCCATTTAATACCACTTTCAATGTGCGGTTAGATAGGAATGACTAGATTAGTTCAAACAATTGTCCAGCTATACCATAGCTCCGCAGTTTGCATAGAAGGCCAGCATGCCAAACTCTGTCAAACGCTTTAGAGATATCGAAGGCAACGGTTCGGGCTTCGCCATTCCTATTGAGTGCCTGATATATGTACTCGGTGATGGTCGTTAGCATATCAGCGGTAGACCTGGTAAAGCAGAAGCCATACTGTTTGTCTGAGAGGAACCTGTAGGCCGTGAGATGCTAAACGACCGGCGTTGATAATGGCTTCAAACACTTTGCCAAAGATCAGATGAAGGCTGATAGGTCGGTAATTTGTGGGGTTCGAGGGTTCTCTAGTGTTTTTAAATATAGGAACTACAGAGGAAGATTTCCAACAAGCAGGAAAGCAGGAAGCAGATCGGCAGGAGTTGTAGAGCTTAGAATGTACAGAGGAAAGTTTGGGGGCTCATTTCTTTAAGACTATGATTGGGATTCTGTCCCTTCCGCTCATTTTGTGACGGTCAAGTTTTGAGATTATCTTAGAGACAAGCGAGGGTGTAATATGGACGTCATTCAGTTGAGCATCAGTTCTAGGTGGGAAGTCGAGTGTAGAAACTCCAGACGAGTCCAGTCTCAAATTATTTGAGAATCTGTAGGCAAAGCATTCAGCCTTGTCTGCTGGGGAGGTGAGGATCTCAAATTTGTTTATTAGTGGGGGTATTGTGGACTTGCTCTTGTTAAGTACTCTTTTACAGTGTTGCCAGTAGTCCTTGGTGCCGAACTTAGAGGATGGTATGCATTGCTTCATTCTGGCAGCAAATAACATCTTAGCTTCGTTAGGTGTCTTTTTACACTTATTACAAGCTGAAGCGAAGAGGCGTCTGTTTTGGTCCAACGCGTAGCTACAATAGAGTCAGAAGAAATGATTCCGGTGGGCAATGGTGGCTGAGCAAGTGGGTGAGAACCATGGAGACGAATGAGATTTAAGCTGAAATTTCCTGGCAGGGATGAAAGCATCGATGCCAGCCTTAACCCAGGAGGAGACCTCGGATGCACATTCTTCGATGGGAAGACTAAAAACGTTGTTCCAAGGGACATCACATCGGAAGTCTCGGAACGAATCCCAGTCTGCTCTTTGGTAGCAGTAAGATATTCTACTTGTCTGGGTTTCTTGGGTTGGGTGGGAGTGGAATGAAATGTTGAGGGAAACTACAGTGTGGTCAGAGTTACCAAGTGGGCAGAGTTGTCTGGTATATATAATTTTTTCTTTTCCCCTCCTGTCATGCTCATGGAAAGAGAAACAACAGCAAGGTGGTGTTGACTCAGTTCATTCTCTTTGCTACAAGTTATTAAAGCTCTTGCTGTGTGTCTATTCATCAAAAGTGCCTTAATATTCTTTTTTCTGCAATTTTATTGTTGAATAGTAAAGAATATATATATATATATATATATATATATATATATGTTCTCTCTATTATAATAAAGAACATTGTGTATTTATATATTTCATTTGGAAATAAGTTATTTCTGCAACTTAGGTGTCAACCTTTCAGTATCTTCAGACGATTTATAACTAATGTTCCATTTTTTTAAGTGTTCAAACAGGGATCTTTTTATGAAAGCATGACTGGAATTTTTAAACACCTGAAAATTTTCAAAATTATAAAGTTATTTAAGAATTTTAAAATGCTATCCTCCAGATTTGTATAAACCTAATATGTATATAAAGGAGAAATTGGAAATTATTACATTTTCTGAGCAAGACTGCCTCCTCAATAAAAGATTATAGCTTGTTAGTAAGTGTAGGCATGAGAACAAGTACTATTATGTGTCAGCTCCCTTCTGAATAGAATGGAACAGGTAAATATTTTTGATTTTGTAGATGGTTACTATTAACACGACTACCTTAAAAATAAAGAAGGCAATAGTCATATTGAATATAAATCTTTAATTTGTTTTTTCTAGTATGTTTGTGTGTGTGTGTGTGTGTGTGTGTGTGTGTGTGTGCAATATGCATTCATTTTAATAAATATTATTTAATTCAACCAAAAAGAAAGGTCTATTTGTCTAATTTTTCTGATTGTATTTTTCCAATTTTCAATAAGTTGTTGACCATTCAAATCATAACTAAAATATTTAAAGGGTATGTCATAAACATTTTTACAAACTTTGAAGCAGACACTGTTAAATTTACAATCTAAAAATAATTTTATAACTGTTGTGGTGGGGGTTATGACAACAAAACAAGGCAAAATGTTCATATAAACATACATCCTAAAGATCATTGTTGTACTTCAACACAGCAATTCTTAATAAATGTTCTAAATGTCCTCCACTTGCTTCTACACACGCTTGAATCATTAAATCATTGACTGGTGGACCCTTGCAAATACTCCCAGATGAATGCTTTCAGAGGTCCCCATGATATGTTGATGAAACATCACTGCATTATTAATGTCTGCTGCATGAAACAATTGTTGGTGGCCTCAGAGATAAAAATACAAATTTCTCTCCTACCTCTCAATTATTCATGGTCGATATCAGCCAGTGCATCACAAAAAATGTGACTAAAATGTACTGGAGGTCTATCATGCAAAAACACATGCATTTTTGTATTAGCAAAGGCACATTCTCTTGTAAGCCTAGAAGTGTTTGAAATAAAATCCATGTGGACATCTGTAAGATGTGCTGAGAGAATACATGGACCTACCAGACAGTCACCTAGAAATACATCCCATATATTAATTGTCAGTGCTGTGCTTAGCAACATCGCAGCCCCCTACAACCATGCGGCCCCTCTACTAGCAGAATACAACTTGCATCCCACCACCCGAACATACTGAACCCACAATAAATGGTACTTTAAACAAAATAACTTACTCTCGGAATGCAGATATTCCGTGATCATGAAAAAAAATGGAAGAAATCATGAAATTGGCATTTTGAAACGATACATTACAAACGTTTTAACAACTTTTAGCTACTTTTTGATGATCACCTAGCTATTTTTATAGGTATTTCAGTGTGTTTCGGCACTCAATCTTCTACAAGTTTTTTTCAAGGAATTTTCAAAAAATTTAAACCCAAATTTCAAAAGCATTTTGCTACAGAAAGATTGATATACTGTCAAAACCTAAACGTCAGGCATTTATTAAAAAAAAAAATAGAGAATGAGTGTCAAAAAGTGTCAGTATAGAGGAGGGAAAAAACAAACGTATTAAATCAAAACATCAGTAGTAACAGAATGTTGCTAAAAGATTATATATCTATAAAGAGAGAGTGAGAGAGATGGGTTGATAGATTTCTATTTCAACATACAATTATGATAATAATTTTCCAGTTAATCTTAATTATTTTGTTAATTTTCTTTCATTACAATAGATATGTGGAGTCAAGGAGTCTTGTGTCTTCCCGGGGCCTTGTGTTCCCTGGAAAACTTGCTGTTAATAGATGTCTCATCTATTAACAAGACTGAAACAAAAAACAACAGATTAGCAGTTTGTTCACTAAACCATTGACAAAGGTTCTCTTTAGGTGAGTGTTCAGGTAATACACAGCACATAGGATGCAGATACAAAAACTGCTCTTGAAATATCCTCCCTGAGATGTACAACATGCTAATGTATGCTGATACATGGATTATTTCCAACAGCCTGTAGAATGTGTTCTTCATGGTCAGGCGTATGAGCAGATCTTGATCTTCCTTAATCCATAGTTTGTGATTCCACAGATCCTGTCTCAGCAATGCCATGATAAATAGCAGTAAAAGTTGGACGAGTCGGCTGCCTTTGATCTGGAAACACAATCTGATACAACCATACAGCTTTGTGTTTCTTAACATTTGCACAACAATATGTGACAATAATATCTACCTGCTGACAATATGAATATAATGCCATTCTTAAAAGGAAGATTTCACAGTTTACTTACTACTATGCATGTTAAATGTTGAAGACAGACTAGCCACCTATGTACACAAATGACAAATGAAACCACAGCACCATCTACCATAAAAATTTGTTAAAACTTAACTCAAAAATGACAGATTTGCAGACATATGGTTATATAAACTTTTGTCCTTGTTTTCATGTGAAAAACTCTGCCCCTGATGTTTGTAAACGTATCTTGATACACTGTGTGTGTAGGATATATAATAGTATCCAAAACAAAAGTGAAAATAATGAGACAAAATAAGATTGAATTTTTTTCCCTTTGCTCATCAAATCTTACAAGGTAATTTAATTTATTGCCCTTCTTTGACTAAACAAACCCTATCTACTTTTCTTACAGTTTTGTTTTTCATTCCAATCTGAAGAATCCACACCTGAAATGTAACCTCATCAAAAGATGTTATTAAAGATATTTGATTTTGTCTTATTATCTCTATGAACATGCTCTCTCTCTCATGCATACAAATTTGTTTTCATCAGAATTTACCCGAAATAAGATAGTTAGGTCGCTATGATACAAGGGCTTACTGAATGTGAAAGAAAACAGAAAACATAAATATTACAAAAGAGCAAGGACAATAGAAGAGAATTCAGGAAGACAGTAGATAGCAATTGACATTGCATTTAAATTTTTGAAGATCAAAATTAAATGGAAAGCATGTCACCAGAAGATATTTTCACAAGTGAGAAATGCAAGTAAAGAAACTTAGTATAGAACTTATGGTTACATCTAGGCATCTCAACTGTATGTTGATATGGCCTTACTGTCAATCTAATTGTAAATTTATAAAGTCTGAGCGTCATCGCAAATTATTGTGAAAGTAATTATAGGAAAGGCACAGGGAAGCAACAATTGATAGAGAGATATATGCTCAAAATATTGTGTGGTCTCATCTTAAATTAAAAGAATTTTCTTTTAAACAACAAAATGCTCTCAACATATTTTATTAGCAAATACCCAGAAAATGAATCTTTATTATAAAAGAATTTATAATTAAACTTACTCATCATTAAAAATATATTCCATATTTATTTCTTTATAAAATGGGAAATAATAAACCTTTGAAAAATGATAAATAATCAATATTTCATTATGAGTGGACCCCTGCCATCAAAATATCTGAGAGGACTATTATATATATCTTTCATTACTTGACAAAAACATAATATAATAAGGCACTTTTAAGGAGCAAACACGCAGAAAAAGCTTTCATAACTGGTAGTAAAGAGAATGAGCTGAGTCAATGCTGCCTCTCTATTGTCCCTCTCTCCATGAGCATAACAGAAGGAAAATATATATATATATATATATATATATATATATATATACACTCACACACACAAATAAATACAAAATTGTCTTTATTGAAAGAATAAGGATAGTTCTTACACATATATTTTAAAAATTTTGTAAGCATATAAATTTATGAGTAAAAACATTGCTTTCATATTTTTTTCATAAAATAGTAAATGATAAATATTGCATTGTAGTTAGTTCTCATATTTTTATAAATCTGTAAACATCGCCCGGTTCACACTCCACCCACATCTATTGAACAGGTGAAGAGGCTCATCCCTTGTTTCCTGTTTAGGATGCGGTTTCCGGTTTTCTCTTTTCCAATCTTTTCACTCTTTTCCTTTATTATTTTATTTTTTTTTTCAATTGGAGTAGATAGACTAAACTATCGCCCGGTTCACACTCCACCCACATCTATTGAACAGGTGAAGAGGCTCATCCCTTGTTTACTGTTTAGGATGCGGTTTCCGGTTTTCTCTTTTCCAATCTTTTCACTCTTTTCCTTTATTATTTTATTTTTTTTTTCAATTGGAGTAGATAGACTAAACTATCGCCCGGTTCACACTCCACCCACATCTATTGAACAGGTGAAGAGGCTCATCCCTTGTTTCCTGTTTAGGATGCGGTTTCCGGTTTTCTCTTTTCCAATCTTTTCACTCTTTTCCTTTATTATTTTATTTTTTTTTCAATTGGAGTAGATAGACTAAACTATCGCCCGGTTCACACTCCACCCACATCTATTGAACAGGTGAAGAGGCTCATCCCTTGTTTCCTGTTTAGGATGCGGTTTCCGGTTTTCTCTTTTCCAATCTTTTCACTCTTTTCCTTTATTATTTTATTTTTTTTTTCAATTGGAGTAGATAGACTAAACTATCGCCCGGTTCACACTCCACCCACATCTATTGAACAGGTGAAGAGGCTCATCCCTTGTTTCCTGTTTAGGATGCGGTTTTCGGCTTTCTCTTTTCCATTCTTTTTACCCTTACGTAGCCCCCTGCGCATCAGTGGCGTTACTGCCTTGCTCGGGGTGATATGATTAAAAAAAAAAAAAAAAAAAATTAAATGAATCTGGTAAATAATAATCTATTAAATAAGGTATAAATTTTTAATTAAAATTCTAAATCTAGCTGCTTACAACAATAAACATCTCTTTTAATGATGGAAGTTTTTTTTTATTGGTTAAGATATAAAAAAACTGGATGCTATTCCTTTAATTTGGTGTTTTTTTGGGTTTTTTTTTTTTTTTTTTTGTTAAGTTTGGCAATAATCAAATTTGTAGCATGGACATAGTTATTTTCTGCAAGCTTGTTTTTACTACAAGTGTCACTTCAAAATGGTCATTCATATCTTTTATCAATGTTTGTCTATACTTCTGAGATGACGTAGTATTTACATTATTTGGACTGTTGTCCTCATTTTTTTTGCCATGTTTATGACGTTTTGGCCATTGTACACTCTGGCTTTCTTCAAGTGCTAAGAATTTTGAACCAAATGCTTTATTTTGATCACTGAAGTATATCATTCTCATTTTATATGCAAAGCCAAATCAGGATGCCCTGCAGTCATCTCAACTCTCTAAGTTATTTGTTCACCACTGCTGTAGCTTGGAATTGAACTCACAACTTTTTGGATCAAGTTACTGGAACTAACCAATGCCTATATCCACTGGGTCATAACTTTGCAATCCATCCCTGATACATGGATTTGAATATCATCAAGGAAGTGATTTCTTGATAATAACTACCCAGAGAGAAGATCCCAGTATGTGGTTCTTTTGATAAGGACAAGTAAGACATACTATGGGTTGACTCTAGTCTTCTGAGTCAAACTGGAGAGGTTGTGTATTGTGCCCCAATATTTGAGTGTATTGGCTTCATTCAACTGCTGTTCACAAGTCAGTCAGTCAAGTGCCATACATGATACTTGCTTTGGGCGATCATGTCTCAAAAGAGACATGACTGACTGGGCAGAAGATTATCCCACAGTATGTTGCCATTGCTTTCTGTGGTAGACTGGTTGCCAGCCAAGGCTATATAACCCAATCTGTCCTATTATTTAACCCATAACTGGAAGAGACGGATTAATACCTTTCCCAAGGGTATTTGCGCATAAGTGAATGCAAGGAATTCAGCTGGAATTCGAACTTGGCTCCCCGATTCCTCATTCCGAGTCGATATCCACTGCATCAAAATGCACAAGATTATGCACTATTTCCTGGAAACTATATCTTAGATCTGCTCAGCATAGTTATAGTATAAACCACACGTTAACACTGTGAATGTTGATAAAATGTACCTGAATAGGTGTCTATAAATAGTATTAGCTAGCAACTCTAGTAAATAGTATAACTTGGAAAAAATAGCAACTCACACATAAAACAATACAATGTTTTGAAATGAAAATTTACATTTCTTACGAAAATTTTTCACCATAGTGGATGATCAACAACTTACAATATCATCATGCCATTAAAGGTATCCAATTAATTACAAGAAGCTGATTAATTAATCAAACATGCTCTGAAGAGGACCAGTAATTTTCTTGATGCTGGTGAAGTTAAATAATAATGATCTTGATTCTATCAAGAAAACTACATCAAAACAACAAACAGAAATATTTAAATTCTTTTAATACTTGGGCAATTGATTGATGAGCTCATGAAATAAGAAATACAAGGGATTAGGAAAGTTGATGAATGGATTGTCTCCCTTGATTGCAAAATGCCAGTGGTTGAACATTAGGAGGTAAAAAGATATATACACTCCAAAGAGTTGGCATAAAAAGGATTCAGACTGATTTTCACTTTAGTAAAAGCTAGAACCATGTCTTTTCTGTTAAAATTCTATTTGGGTTACAAACGCAAATAGAAAAAAAAAAGTAAGAATTTAATGAGGGAACACTGGTTAATGTAAGCGTGGATGAACAGCTGGTGTAATTGGTAATGGTTCAGAATTAGAAACTGGAGAGTCTAGTTCCAATTCCAGTGCAATATTCCCTTATTCTTTTATGCAAAAATAACTTGGGAAAGATATGCATTGTGGTAAGAGTCAGTTAACCTACTTACTATCATGAACTGATCCATACATGATAAGTAACCTTTGGTAATTGTCAAAGGAGAAGATAATACT
Source organism: Ascarosepion bandense (assembly GCA_037127315.1). Classification (NCBI taxonomy): domain Eukaryota; kingdom Metazoa; phylum Mollusca; class Cephalopoda; order Sepiida; family Sepiidae; genus Ascarosepion; species Ascarosepion bandense. The sequence goes on from JBBBDQ010001777.1 coordinate 211,547, forward strand.
ATTGAAGTGACTTGTCAAGCTGAGTATTGAATATGACTGACACTGTAGAGTTAAGTGTTGTGTCTTGCCAGACCCCACATCACTACAGTATCAATCCACCTCTTATCCCCCAGCTATAGGTTAATTAGTAAGACTTGTATCAGGAAATCATTATCTCTCAAAAACTTTTTCCAATCTAAAAATATGTTCTGGTTTTAAATAACTTGTGAAAGGTTGATAGGCCATATAAAACAAATCAATCTTCAGATTTCAGAACTTATTTTTAATTCTAAAGATGTAAACTTGTAAAATTATTAGAAAAAATAGTGTAGTTATTTTAGATTTGTTTTTTATGATTCTTGCTTTCTTTATTTATCTATTCAGCATGGGCAGTTAGAAGAATATATTGTGAAATGGAAGAAAGTTTCCAGCATTTCTCATTGGTACCAGAGGCTGGTGTTCAATCTCAGGTGAAGAGTAAGGTATGTTGATTTTCAGGCAAGTAAGCTTTTGCTCACTTAAAGAACTCATTAAAGCAAATCTTCCCATACATAAAGTAGATTGAGAAAATGTAAATAAATATCCAAATAATAATAAAATAAATAATGATGCTGATAGAATCTTCCACTTGCTATGAACAGATATAAAACACATGATATTCAGATATTCAAAAATTTTTCATTCTCTTCCATCTCTTTTTCTTCTTTAACACAATACCTTTTTCCATTCTTTGTCTTTTCTTTATACACAAATATAAACATTACATTTACAAAAATACTCCAAAACTCTTGCAAAAATAATTTTATTCTAGTGAAAGATACTTGCTTTAAAAGGAAGATATTTCTAAGTTAAAATATTTTTTCCTTTCTTGATATTTTCATGTGTTTGTCCTTAAGTACTGGAACAAATCTTATCTAAATGGACTAAAGTTCAGCTCCGTGTATTATTGGGCATAAACTCTGGTCTTGACAATAATGACATCTGACCTATCCTATGTTTTTCAGGAGCTAAATATACTTTCTGTTTTCAATAACTACATTGAAGTCAGTATTCATCAAACTTCCCTTCATTTGGCAGGATCTTATAGTAAAGTAAACTTCCTCGGTGTAACTGTAATGGAGTTAACATTTTAGTGATATTAGTTGGTAAAATATATATGTATGATATTATAGTTGGTGCAGGAGTTTTCTTGAATAGGGAATATGAATAAAATAACAGAAAATATAGTGCACTTAAAAATGACATTTATTGCCTCAGCAAACTAAATAGAATGAATATGAAGTAGTAAAGAAACACTTATATTGAAATATTCTTAAAGTGGTAAAGAAAGGTTTATTCCTGAAATGTTCCAAGTTCCTGTTTTTTTATGATGTTAATATTAACTATTTTTTATGAGGAAACATTCAGCATTTGTTGACTGAACATGAAGTACAACTTAGGCTATGAGTTTCTTCATACGTGGGCCATCAGACTGAGATCAAAGTGCAGTATGTTCTACTCCTCTCTAATGGCAATATTAGATATATTCTTATAAGGAAACATTATATATACATTAAGTAACCACCACTGTAACTCCTAAGAGTTCAGAAAAATTATTAGAAATGTTAAAAGAACAAATATATCAAAATAGAAATACTTTAAAAGGATTCTTTGCTGCTTTAATGAAACACACATATATGGTTTATTGAAACACATACGCCTGCATGCATATATATATATATATATATATATATATATATATATAAAATTATTGAAACATAAACACGTGTGTGTTTCAATAAAGCAGCAAAATTTATTTTAAAATTTTGATTTTTATATATATATATATATATATATATATATATATATGTGTGTGTCATCCATATACAAGCCTGTTTCACTTTATCACAGCTCATCAGTGTGGCTAGACACATCCACTGGCCTCCGGCCAGGATTGAAATTCGACTGATTTGGTGTCAGTCACAGTTGCTATCACCTAAGCCATAGGCACATGGAATCAAAAGAGAAATTTTAATGTGTTGTATATAAGCAGTGTATACACACACCAGTCACCAAAAGAACTCAATTCATTCCTGGAGAGTAATGCATATATCACAGAAGTGGAAACTGTTTTTAAAAATTTTTTTCTCTCGAGAGCTCAATCATAATGAGAGCATATATTTCTGAAGGGACACAGCACATGAGGAAGATATATATTATCCTTTCATAAAATGATCCCTCTGGAAGAATGGGAGACTTTGAAAACAGTAGCTACTCCAGCATATACACATCGCTCATTCAATAATGAATTAGAGCACTATGGCTATTGGGCGTGTATAATGATATATGCGCTCAAAAGTCTGCCTTCTTCCACCAAACGCTCATAGACCAGGGGTAGAATCACCGACTGACGACAATTCAGTCAGGTTTCAATCCTGGGTAAGAAAGCAATCGGAGTCTAACCATACTGATGAGCTGTGATACAGCAAAACAGATCTGTCTGCGGATTACTATAGTAAGTATATATATATATATATATATACACACACACACACATGCACACACAGTGTGAGGCAGAAGTTGTGCAGCACTGAGATAACTTTATACAAGCATAATTACATATGAAAATTTTATTTACTAATGTTTAAAATGCCCTCCTTTTTCAAAATATATCTCCTAGAATCCCACCCATCTCTTTTCTTTGACATCCCCATATCCCCTATACCTTTTGTAACCCCCTGCACACTAGTGGCGTTTCTGCCTTGCTTGTAGTGAAATGATTATATATATATACAATTATATATATTAAAAAAAAAAAGAAGATCAATATCATTTGTACCAAAAAGTCAAAAAATTAATTTAATAAATACAATGGTACATAATACTCTGATGATTTGTTCCTTTGAAAACTTGGAAGAGAATCATGTGTATTCTTTTAAACCAGTTTTTTTTTTTTCTTCAGGCTTTTTAAGCAAGGACATACCTAGAAGCAAATGAAAATAACATGGCATGTTTAAAAAGATTTTTAAAGCATCTACATTTAAATGTTATGAAATCATAGATTTATCACAAATACACATACTAATATGGATTATTTTATTTCAATGTTTCTATTCTAATATTTGTGCAGCTTGTTTAGTGTGAAACCTGTGCCTGGTGTTTTTCTGATTTCATTAAGGTTGGGTTGAATATCCAATAAGTAGATACTCAATTCTTCATTTGAACGTAATCCTTTTTACTTTTTACTTTTATGTTAAAGGTTGAAGAGCCTAATTCACATAAATAAGAAGCATGGCCAAGAATGCATTTCTAAAGCTAAACAGGGTATTAAGAAACAGAAAAAATTTGTTCGAAACAAAGAAAAGAGTACTGGACTGTTATGTGATATTTGTTCTCCTATATAGTAGAAAATTCTGTGCGATCTCTTGAAAGATGAAGAAGAAACTTGAAGCAACAAAAATGTGGTTCTTCAGATAAAATGTTGAGGATGCCATGGACTGAAACAGTGGGCAATAATTTTGGAGAGGATGCAAACAAAAAGGAAACTTAATCCATTGCATCAGAAAAAGACAGCTGATGTTTCTGGACACATAATGAGGAAGAAAGGCTTGGAGCATTTGTTATTCACAGAAAGGATAGAGAGAAAGAGTGACACAGAAAAGCTGCATGAAACGTATTTTATGGGCTTAATCAGAGCAGGATTTGGTACAAATAACAAAACAGAATATATTAAAAGCTATAATGGGCAGGAAAATGTGGAAGGCAATGATCACCTACATCCTAAAAGAAGATGGTCCATGAAGGAGAAGTAGAAAATTACAATAAAACTGGTGAAGCGTTTTTAGTTTATGTGAAATATTTCTTTGAAAAATTAATTCTGCTCTGCATGGTTTTGACAAATGTTCCATTTACTTAAAACCATCATTTAGATAATTAGAAATAGTCAATCTTTGGCTGACCAGATTAGTCCTAACATATGCTATTAGATGTGGGGAACACTAAAATATTGGTTGCTTTTCTTTTCAACCAGTAGTAGTCACCCCTTTTGAAATATCTCTATTGTATACTATTTTAGATGTCAGCTATATCAGTTGAACCAGTCTACGCTTGATTACGAGAATGAACAAGCCTGTACCAGTTTATGTAAGATGGAGGTTGGTAGTTGCATAGTTTAATGTGATTGATATGATTGGCTTTAGATTCTACTATTGGCCAGCAATTGGTCCTATGGGGTCAAGTGAATATCAGGAAAATTGGTTTGACATTTTACATAAGATACATTCTAAACACATGTTCAGAATTGTTGAAGCAGTTACAATCAAATAGATAACCCACTCTGAGCAGACAAAAGAAGAGCTTCAGTCATTTCCTTCTTTTGGTAGAACTCTAATCATTCCTTTTGACTGCCCTTCCCCTGGTCCATTTCTGGTGCTTCTTCATGTTTGTAAGTAATTTTATTAATTTTTAGTTTTACAAATTGGTTTTTACATTTGATTGAAGATGGTTTTTATCATGTGCCAGTTTGTTCTACTAAGTTTTTTTCCTTGATTTAAAAAAAAAGAATTTTCTATAAAGATTGACCCCCTGACAAAGGGTCGGACAAAAGGTTCTTTTTTTTAATTAAAACATGCTTTTATTAATGCTATGTGCTATTAAAAGCTTCATTAAATTTTGTAGTTTCAAGTCACAATTAGACACAAGGAGGTCTATTAAATCTTATTTGGAAAATATTTGTCAACAACACAAATATCATTGCATCATCCAGATGCAAACAAAAGACTAAAAATAATATTAATAAAAACAAAAAACTCAACACTCAATAACATCAACAACAAATATGCTAATAACATGCTTACTGTGTTTGGTACATAGCACATACCCCTACTCCACTTTATGCATAATAACCATATGCATTCTGTCACACATAAAGTAACATTCAACCTTGAAAATGGCTAAAAGTCCAGCTGAAAACACTCAGATAAACAAAACATTTGGACAGTTTTATATAATTTATGTCCTCAAAAGAAAAAAAATCATAAGATCACATGAAAAATTACATAAAAAAACTTAGCCATTACAACTCACCTGTCATTTATAATGAAACATATATATTTTAATTCAGATACTTTAATCCAAGGGAAAAAAGCAGGAAGGTAAATTCCAAAAACCTGATCCTAATTAATATTAAAAAATTTTTTAATATTAAAAAATGATACAGGAAGAGAGCTCCATGTAATAAATTATTACAGAGCAAATATAAATTAAAAAAGGATTAATTCAATGATGTTGAATGACCATTTCGATATGAAGATCCCCACGGGGGATAACATCACCTCAGCAACAGAAAAATCCTTTCAGTTTCTGAGGTGATGTTATCCCCCGTGGGGATCTTCATATCGAAATGGTCATTCAACATCATTGAATTAATCCTTTTTTAATATATATATATATATATATATATATATATGTGTGTGTGTGTGGTAATACTAGCCATTTCATTTTAAAGAAAAATTCAGCATCAATTCAATGAGCAGCTAGTGATAGTGTTAATTGAAATTTATAAAGTCTTTCTGTTAAAGCAGTTTTTTCACTAATATTGCTTTTTTCCAGTATTGCTTGGTAGGCTTCCATCCTAACATTTAGTTTCATGTATTGTAACATGTCAACATCTTGATTATGTTCTTATTTTCTTGAATTACTTGTACTATCCATTTTAGTTTTTGCTACTGATGAAAGTTCTCAAATGATGTTTTCTCTTCTTTGGTACAGTTCTTTGTATATGATTTCATAGCACCAGTCCACAAAGTTCAAATGAAGACAATCATCTCTAAGACGTACATCACTTTCAATCATCAATCTGAGAAAGCATAACATATGGCTAATAGTTTAGATATTTCTGAACAAGTTTGAATGATATCCATATGAAAGTCTTGATAATATCCTCATGAAAAGGCCAAGTGTATTTCATTTGAAAATACATTTCGGTTTGATAGTTATCAGCTTAGGGCATTTGTATCCTGTGTGGTGTTCAGTGTGACATGTGGTTCAATGGGAACATAGAAGTTTCTCAGAAGGAAAATAACATATCTTTTTTTTCTATGCCATCTTGCGAGAGAAAAAAGAATATTTATAGATAAGTCACAAGAAAACTGTGTTATGGCTGCAGGGTAACTGATTGGCGACAAAAGTCTAGTTATTAAAAATGTATTTATTGTTAGTGTTTGTAAATTTGACATTATCGCCAATGGTCAATGCCTGAGTGCAAGAAAAATGCAAGATTTTGATGCTGAATAATGAAGTAAACTTTTCCAACTTTGAAGATTTTTGCAATATAGTTTTCCTAAAGATTTTTTTTTTTTTTTTACAATACCTCATATGATGGTAGACAAAACTGAGTCAAGATATATATATATATATATATATATATATATATATATGTCTGCCTGCCTGCCTATCTATATTTCTGCTTCTTCACATCTATAGATATATCTACTTGAAAATTAAGGTTGAAAATACAAAAATACTATTTAAATTAAAATATCAGACACCTCACTACCATAGAAGCACTATATATCAAACAATTTTCTTCTATCAATCTTACATTATAGAAATGTGGAAATGGAGTCTTAAAAGCGTTTTTTTTCTATTTTTTTTAAATGAGCCAAAGCTTATGCAATGCCCAACTGCATGCATCATGTGACAGCTTTGAAGAACTCTCCTTCTCAAAAACACAAAAATTATGTTACAGTCAAAACAAGAGGATAAAACAACAACATTGAAAAAAAAGGGCCAATAAAGTGGCTGAAAATGCTTGGAAAGTCAAAAATTATAGAACATTTTTACATTCCTTATCTCCAACACAAAGGAAAAGTGTAAAAATACTTGAAAAATTAAATAAAAATTAATAAAATCTCCCTTGTCAGTCATTTCTCCTGAAACATGTTTAAAAGAAAGATTGCTGCCCAAATATACTTTATCTGTGAATTAAATAAATTCTTCATATCTGGTTGACTTAGCAGATTTTAGATTTTTTTTTATCTTTTAAACAAACAACATCACTTATGTTTTCTTAACTGCATTTACAACCTGAAGTAAATCTTAGTGTTCCCATTTTACATGAATAGAACTAACCCAAATATATTCAATAGAATTCATGACAGAGAAATGACTAAGGCAGCATAACCAGTTAGTATAATTCTGGGTCTCTGATTTGTTTTAGTTTTTTAAGTTGTATAGTGTTGAATTCTGCATTTCTTGAAAATAATATATTTTTCCTTTTTCTCATGAATTGATATTCCTGAGGTAGCTAAGCATTTTTAACAACAAATGCTTTGAGTTGTCCTCTACTCAAAAAAGCAAATATCCATGGAATTTTATAGTGGGTTACAGACAATAAAAACAAAGTACCTGGTAACAGTGGATATCGACTTGGAACGAGAAACCGGGGAGCCGAGTTTGAATTCCAGCTAAATCCATTGTATTCACTTACACACAAATACCCTTGGGAAAGGTATTAATCCATCTCTTCCTTCCAGTTATGGGTTAAATAGCAGGACAGATTGGGTTCTATAGCCTTGGTCGGCAACCAGTCTACTGCAGAAAGCAATGGCAACCTACTGCGGGATAATCTTCTGCCCAGTCAGTCATGTCTCTTTCGAGACATGATCACCCAAGCATGTATCATGTATGGCACTTAACTGACTGACCTGGCTTCAAATTCTCAGCCTCTGTTTACCTTTTGTTCAAAAACTGAAACAATTACTCTTAGGTATTGTATAAAAGGTGTGATTATGATAAGTGGGGGGTAATGGTTTAAAATCTGTGAATAGTTTAAGATTTGTCTATAATTAAGTTTACTTAAGTGAAAGAATGGTATCTAAGCAGAGAGCAATAGAATATTGTTTATAAGAGCTACCTCAAAATGTTTTATTCTTAGTCAAATCTTTTAAATTATTTTAAAAATAACTACAAAAGATGGCAAGTTACACAACTAAAATATTATTTTGATTCATTATTTGAAATAATTTTTAGAATTGAATGAATTATAAACAGAATAATGTCTGGCTACTCATTTTCCAAATACACCAGTAAATCTCTTTTGTAAATGCCTGCTCAGGTACATTTACATTTAACACCCACTGAGCATATCTGTAGATTATACTGCAACTATACTGAGTGAGCCTTGGTGACAGCTTCTGAGAGATAGTGGTCAATCATTTAAACATGGATAGTACACTAAAATCCTCAGTCCCAATAACTTCTAACTTTGTGCCAGTACACCCATCATTTGCTTTTAAGTATTTCTGTCTACCTAATTTAACTCACAATTCTGTAGTCAATTTATGGTATGATTTTCAGACACTTTCCAATGATGCTACCTACTGGGATCACCTTCTCAGATTAATAACATCAAGAACTTATGTCCCTGGCAAATCAAGCAGGGTCTCATGGTCAGAAAGCAAATAATCTAACCACTTGACTGTGAGCCTTTAAAATATGAACAGATATTTTACATATTTGTCTATTTCTGAGATGAGGTATTTTAATTATACTATTTACATTGTTTGGACTGTTGTCCTCATGTCTGTTGCCATATTCACTAAGTTTTGACTATTTTATGTTCCAGTCTTCCTCAGGATTTGTCTACATTTCTGAAGTGAGGTATTTTAATTATTTACCCTATCTACATTGTTCGGGCTGTTGTCCTCATCTTTGTTGCCATATTCACAACTGTTACGATTGGTTTATGCTCTGACCTTCTTCAGGTGATTGGAACTTCAAACTAAACCCTTCATTTTGTTCAGTGGGATAGGTTTTTCTAGTTCCATAAGTCTTGCCTCTTCTAGATGTCTCAGCATGAGTTATCCCTCTTTTAACTCAACTCTCTAAGTTAATCTCTGCTGTAACCAGGTATTGAACTTACTGTCACTGGATCTAACTCACGCTCTTATCCACTAGGCCATGTGTGCTTGTGGCCAAAACGTTGGAAATATGGCAACAAAGATGACGACAAGTCTGGACAATGCATATAGTGTGAATAAATATTTTTCAATTGGTATCAAACTCCACAAAAATAATCAGTAGGGTTGGGAATAGGATCAAGTCGGATTAATTTTGTTAAAAAGTAATAAGCATGGAGGGTAAGTTTATTACAGACTAGAGAGTATTCAAAAAAGTGATTGGACAACTACACATCTGATTCTCTGTTTCTCATCTCGATTTCTGATTTTTTTCTCACTTCATTTAAAAAATGCTCCTTTGTGTATCATATTCTTTTGGGAATTGGGTAATCGGGACTCTCTACAACTTCCTATTCATTATAGCAATATAATAAATATCCTGTAAGCAATGTTTTCCTATTTACTATTTTTCTTCATCTGTGCTCTTATATCCATTTAAACAAAATCCTTAGATAGATTAATTTTAGTTTCACCTCTTACTCTGTGAGTGTTAAAGTCTCCAAGCCCCTTTGTGTTTCAGTAATTTCAACTATCTTTTTCTGATTCTTAGTATCCATTTGGTTTCCATTTTTTAAAGATTTTTCTAATTGCTCAAATGTATTCCCAGCATTCTTCTGTTTAGCTACATCTCTATTGCTTCATGTGTGAGGAAACTGTCCAACATTTACTGTCATATATGAGGAGCAATATTATATAGCAGTTCAGCACTCTATTTTTGTTCCTAATCTGCTCTGTTGGATGGGCTTCAGAATATGCTAACTGTACATTGGCAGGGGGAAAAGTTTCTGAAGGGATCCACCTGTGACCCATGATACATGTGATGGTTGAAGTTTTTAGAAGTTTGAATATACTCTAACTCACCACTTTGGCCCCTACTTAAGATAAACAGGTGATTGGAGAGGTCCAATCTAATCAACCAATTATGTCAAGCCATAAATAAGACTAACAAAACAAATAAGATTTGCTCAGATTTATCATATCAAACATTAAACTGATTTAATAAGTGGTGGTTGCAGGGTCAATCAGACTGGGAACAAAAAATTCTGACATGGCTGTTTCAGTCTCTGAGGAAAGCCCATACTTGGGTGGATGATCCTGGATATGACAGGTGCCTGGAACCTTCCCATATTTGAGGATATCAGTCATGTAGATCTGGAAGAATGAGACAAATAAGATTTTCTCCCCATCTTCTCTCCACATGGAAATTTGGGGAGGGTGAAGATCATGGCTGTTGAACAATAATAAAGTATGAGCACAAAAGCAACCGAAAGACTACACAGTGATTTAGATACATAAAGTGAGACAGAAAATCAATCCAAGGAAAACTTTTGGAAATTCATTGTAAAAGAACCAAAAAAGACAATAATGAAGTTGTCACATTTTGTTATCTTAGGATCAAAGATAATTCCAAAGACAATGAAACAACTAAAAATAGTACATTACTGATAAAAATCAAAAGAAAACACTGAACTTTCACTGTGTACACTAGGGGGAAAAAAAATAAAGAACAATAACTCTATCAAAAAATTACTGACATAAAAAGAATTTCTATTAAAAAAAAATGATGGAATTCATACCAACACTTGTATTATTACTTTTGATGCACCAGAATCACCACAGGAAATAAAAATTGGATATACAGTTTCCAAATTAGAAACATATATTTCAAACCCATTAAGAGGCTTCAACTGCCAAAGATAGAGATGTAATAAGAATAAATGTACAAGGAAATCAGTACATGAAAAATGTGAGGTGAATGATCCTAACCACACAGAGATCACATGCCCAACTGAAACCGAATGCCTTAATTATTAAAAAATCAGAGTGCAACTTTGAGGGGCTGTGATCCCTGGAAAAAAATATAATCAAAATTAATCACACCAAAAACTTAACTCATCAGAAGCAAGGAAAAGCATTGATACAAACTCCAATATATCTTCATATGCAAAAATTCCCCAAGCAGCATCAAGCTATACCTATGAAAATCAAAAAATATCAAACAAATTGCATGAAGCACAAGAACTAATATTTTTAATTCAAGAATTTAAAACATTAAGATCATTTGTAAACAACTCATACCACTGAACCAAAACGATGTTCAAACAATGTAAATCCAACACAAAACTCAGTGATAATGACCTCTCAATGACAAAACACTCAAAACTTCTCAAATGAAAAATTTCACAAACAAAGAACAAAGATCAATCAAATTTCAATACAAAACAAAATTGAAATCCCCCTCACAAAAAAAAACAAAAAAAACAGTAGAAACAGAATTAAAGGCAAATAAATAGAATGAAAAGCCACAAAAAGATAAAAAAAACTCAAAAACAAAATAAAAAGAACCGAAATAATCAAGAACATACAAATACCAGACAAGGACCAAGTTCACTAACAAGGAAAACAAAAGGATAGAATATATAGAAATAGGTAAACAAAAGCCAAAAACAGTCATTCTTAAGATCCACTCACTAAAATGAAATATTTACCAATCAAAAGGACAAACAGAACACAAGCATCATACAATGGAACTGTAATGGTCTTAAACCAAACTATAAGGAAATTAAACAACTTCTTACAGATTACAACCAAAATGTATGTTTGCAAGGGACTGACATCTCCTTCAATGAAACTTATCACAAAATAAATTTATCAACAATAGAAAATTGGCCACTACTATAGGGAGTACATCAGTATTGGTAAAATATCAATACCACATGTAAAACTACAATTAAACACCAATTTACAAACCATGGCAATGAAAGCTTTAATCATATGTTCAATTTATATTACTCCAAGACACAGTGAATAAGATTGAAATAGAAAGGCTTATTAGCCAACTAGCCTTTCTATTTTAGTCCTATTCACTGTGTGTTTTGGAATATGCAAAACCAGATAGCCAAACAATGGAGACTTAAGCAGTGACAACCACAGGATAATATACGCAGGAGGCAAAAATAACGAAAAAGGAGTCAACTTAATACTGGAAAAGAAATGTGTTCTGGGATACTGCCAGTTCTCTGAAAGAGTTTTCCTGGTCAAACTGAAAGGGAGACCGTTCGACATAGCAATTGTAGTTGTCTATGCACCAACAACGCAAAGCACTGAGGAAGAAACAGAATCTTTTTACTCCACTCTAGACAATGCCAAAGCTCAATGTAAAAGCCAACAAATTAGAATCATCATGGGAGATTTGAATGCCAAAGTAGGCAAGGAGAGGGAAGGTATGACAACTGGCAACTTTGGATTAGGAATCCACAATGAACAAGGAGAAAAAGGGTTTCAAGAACACCCACAAGGCCTGTGGATATGGAGAAGCCCAGGAGATGACACAAAAAACCAGATAGACTACATAACCATAAACAAGAGATACAAAAATGCAGTGGCTCAATGCAAAGCCTATCCAGGTGCCAACTGTGGAAGTGACCATGTCCCAGTCATCTGCAAACTAAAGGTGAAACTCCGGAGATAGATCGAAGGAGCCTATGCAACACCAAAACTGAAATATAACACACTCATGAATTACCTCAACTTACAGAAAGAATAAACTAACAGTGTGAAAATCGAATACAAAGAAAAAGTTGGAAAAGGACATTCAAAATGGGACTCACTAAAGGAAGCAATAGTGACATCAGCAAACAACATTGCCCCAAAGGAAATCAGGTGCAGAAGAAAAACTGAGTGGATGACTGAAGAGATACTCGACATGATGCAAAGGAGGCAGAAAATGATATCAAGACATGGAATGGAGTACAGGAAACTACACAAGGAAATAAGAAGGAAATGCACACAGGCTAAAGAGGAATGGCTCAATGACAAATGTGCAGAAGTAGAGACTGAGCAGGCACAATAAAGCAGACATGCATAAAGAAATAAAAACTGACAGGACAAAAGACCTGCTCTCCAACAAGACGTATAAAATCCAAGGATGGAACAATCATATTGGAGAAAGAAGAAATGCTCCAAAGATGGGAAGAATATATAAAAGATCTTTTCCACAGCAAGAGAGAGCAACCAATAATACACAAAGATGTGGACAGAGTGGAAATATTCAAGTCTGAAGTGAAATCTGCAATAGCCAAACTGACTAGAAACAAAGTAGCTGGACCAGATGGTATAGTCATAGAGCTGCTGATAGCCCTGGAAGAATTTGGCATGGAGAAAATTACAGAAATAATAAATTAAATTGATAATAGTAGTGTAATACCAGATCTCAGGAAGTTGATCTTTATAGTGCTGCCTAAGAAACCAGGTGCAAATGAGTGCAAACTCCACAGAACCATCAGTTTAATGAGTCATATGACAAAACTGATTGTCCGAATTCTGATGGATAGAGGGAGAAGCAGAATCAGGCCAGAGATAGGACAAGAACAGTGTGAGTTTGTTAAAGACATTGGAACAAGAAACGGCATATTTATGATTAGGATGCGCTCTGAAAGAAGGACTTGTACCTATGTTTTATTGATTATGCAAAGGCTTTTGACAAAATATGCCACAAAGAATTGGAGATGCTTGGCAGCCTAGACATATTTGGGAAAGACCTAAGAGTAAACAAGAATCTCTACTGGCAGCAAATTACCTGCATATGGACAGGTAATGAATTCAGCAGATATACAAAGATTGAAAGGGGCATAAGAGAAGGATGTGTCTTTTCACCGGATCTATTCAACTTGTACAGCGAGACTATTCTGAGAACCCTAGAAGTTATGCCATGACTCATCATTGGAAGTCACATTTTGAACAATATAAGGTATGCAGATAATACAGTGCTGATAGCAGATACAGAAAGAAAACCTACAAGATCTCCTACAGAAGGTAGCCGAAGAGAGTGACAAGAAAGGGCTACAAATAAACTGCAAGAAAACCAAATGCATGGTCATTAGCAAAAAGGGCAGCCCAAAATGCCAAATACAGGTGGGGGATACTAAAATCAAGCAGGTACAAAAATTTAAATACCTGGGAAGTGTTCTAATAGAAGGCAGCACAGGGAACCGAAGGCAAATTGGCATGGTGAAAGAAGCATTCCAGACACTGAGTAAAGTATTAAGAAACAGGACAATTTTGCTAGAAACAAACAAAGAATAATACAACATTCTCATTACTATGACAGAGCTAAAGTAAAACTCTGCAACTATTTCAAATGAAATTCATTACCAATTTTTAAAACACCTACCAAAAAATTCCTTTAATACTTCTCCAGATCTTCAATGATAAAACAATCTCATATCTAACAACTAACATGGATTCTGGAAGAACTAAGGAATCAATGATCAACTTGTAAAATTAGAATCTTTTATTCTTACACTGTTTATTCAGTAGGTTGTCATTACTTTTTGCAGTAGTGTTTACTAAGGCTAGAGAATTCAATCTGTCCTGCTATTTCTCTCATAACTCAAGGGAGAAGAGATTGATTAATAGATTTCTCAAGAGTACTTGTGCATAAGTAAATGCAATAAATTCAACTTGAATTTGAACTTGGCTCTCCTATTTCTCATTTTAATTGATATCCACTGCACCAGAACACACATCCTATTGTTGCCATATATGGTGGTACAAATTGGCCACGTAGAGATGTGAACACCAGAAGAGAAATAAAAAAAAATGGGATCACTCAGACAGAAATGCATAGCACAAGTGTCAATGAACAACAAACACAGGATGAAATTTTAAAAACAATTCTATATAACAAAACAATTGAATAGAGAGAGAGTGTAAGATATCAGATATAAGATCATTAAGTGGTAATTATCTGACACTAGATGTTACTCCAATTATCCATAAATCATAAGTTTGTAAGTTGAAGTGGTCATAACAAGAAACAGATTAGACAGTTAAGTGCCATACATAACACACGCTTTGGGCAATCATGTCTTGAAAGAGACATGACTGACTGATTATCCCACAGTAGGTTGCCATTTCTTTCTGCAGTAGACTGGTTGCCAGCCAAGGCTATAGAACCCAATCTGTCTTATTATTTAATCCATAACTGGAGGGAAGAGATGGATGACCGATCACTACAATCTTAACCTGTTCAAGTCTAGGATCAACCATTATCTTACCCACATCCTCATAAACTGGACCCCCTCTTTAATAATCCTCTACCTCGAATGGTTCCCGATCCTTGTAGATAGTGAACATCATTATGAAAAAAAAAAAAAAATCATGTCTTGAAAGAGACATGACTGACTGATTATCCCACAGTAGGTTGCCATTTCTTTCTGCAGTAGACTGGTTGCCAGCCAAGGCTATAGAACCCAATCTGTCTTATTATTTAATCCATAACTGGAGGGAAGAGATGGATTAATATCTTTCTCAAGAGTATTTGTGCATAATGGTACTGTTATTTCCTTACACATCTAGTAATCGAAATGAATTTTAGACAAGACTAAGATTTCTGTAAGAATAATATTATCTTATTCTTTGGCCATCTAGTAACATAAGTTCATAGGTGTATTTCTAATGAGTGCACAATGGGAGTCAATTTATTCATTACTTAGTCGGAGATAGACTGGAAAATGAAAATATATTTAAAAAATCACACTTGGCGATGCATATCCTGTGGGTTTGGGTGACCAACTTTTACTTATTCTATAAGGAGATCAAACGGTCTGGTTTTGAAGCGAGCCATATTCTATCATGCTACCCCTCAGTCTAGCCAGGAAATAAAGGAAGAAAAGAAAGATGAAAGAAAGAAAACACAAAGAAAGTGTGTTCCTTACTAAATTGATAATGTGTCTGATTTTAATTGAAGTACTGAGGGCTACATCATAATGTCTTCACTTTCCGGTCTTGATAGACTCCAAAAATATGAAGATGAAGCATTGCAGACCTCTTACTGTTCTGTCACTATTTCTACAGAAAGTGTTCAGATGAACTACATTCCTTAGTTCTAATCTTGGCAACTAAGATCTGCCATGTCTTGCACATTGTAGTTAAGCACCCTCATTTCCTTTTATTTTTTTGTGAGATGTAAAGTTTCACTCAGAGAGTTTCTCTCCACAAACCACTGCTCTGTGAAAATGATGACCAATCACTACAATCTTAACCTGTTCAAGTCTAGGATCAATCATTATCTTACCCACATCCTCATAAACTGGACCCCCTCTTTAATAATTCTCTATCTCGAATGGTTCCTGATCCTTGTAGATAGTGAACATATGAAAAAAAAAATTTTGTCATACATATATATATGTATAGCCTAACAATGGAAATACTTTTCTCTCAATATTCAGTTTGAATGCACAATATTAAATATATACCTAGATCAACCTGACTTAGAGTGGCTTCATTTTCTACTTAAATAAGCTGTACGCACATGTAGTAAAGTGCTCATTTTATCTTGATGATATTTGACATAAACTTATTCCACATTTCTATAACCAACAAGTTTAGGTTTATGGCCATATCATGTTGAAGTAGTGGTTCTTGTATGATCATACAAGTTAAGCAACATTGAGCATGGTCAGTACTTAGATGAGTGACCGCTTAGGAATACCAGATGTTGTCAGCTTGGATGTGTCGTTTGTGTATTAGACAATGGCTCAGAATTGTTAATCAGAGAGACAAGCTTCAATTTTAATTGGGTTTGTTGTGTTCACTTACTTGGGAAAAGTATGACTTCACATCTCTCCTCTTCATATCACTGAATCATTATCACCAAAAAAAAAAAAAAAAAAAAAAGCTGCTAAAAATATTTTATAGTTTTAAATAACCTGCAGTGCAGAAAACCAACAATAAATAAATAAAAAAAAAAAACATACTGTAAATGTAAATGGGTTGTGTAGCTGTGTTGTTCTTTTTTTTTCTTAATAGCAAATTGAGCAATTTCCATTGAATAGAGGCAGAAAAAGAGGACAGTGAATGAATGGAAAAAAGAAAGATGGCAAATAATCAAATGTTCCTTAGAACAAAAAGTGACTGGTTGATTTATACATATTTCTGAGATTAGGTAGTATTTACACTATTTACATTATTTGGACTATAGTCCTCATCTTGATTGCTATTTGTATGAGGTTTTGGCTGTTGTACGCTGACCTTTTTACACATGCTTGGAATTTCAAACCAAACCTCTTATTAAGATCATTCTTGTGCAAAGCCTCATTTGGTAGTCATAAGTTGTCTCCCTCTGACTCGACTCTGTAACTTGTTCACCTGGTATTGAACTCAACTCTTCAGGTCAAGTCACTGGAACTAACCAATGTCTATATTCACTGGTCTTTAGTTCTTGTGAGATGTAAGTTCCACTCAAACAGCTTCTCCTCACAAACCACTTCACTGTATAAATGATGACCAATCACTACAATCTTATATTGTTCAAGTCTAGGATACATAAGGATGACAACAACTGAATTTCTGGGACTTATAAACTTAATGTTCAGTAACCATTTTTACCAGAGTTCATATTGCAATTTTCGATGTTAATGGTTTTCTCTAGCATTTTTTACAAGAGCTCATATTGCAATTTTTGACACAAATGATTTTCTCTGACACTCTGTATTACTGGTTCCTATATTATATATATATATATATGCTTGGTCAACTTAGGAGATTTTTGTAGCCTAGCATATGTGCTGATTCTTTAAGTTTATTTAGTTTCCAGTGGTGTTCTCTATTTATTGTTTCCATTTCATCTCTCAGACACTTCATCCAAAAGAGACTTTGAACAAATAATGAGAATGATTTCCCTCATTGATCATAATAAAAGGTTCAGTTTGAAAATCCTAGCACCTAAAGACAGCCAGAGGATACAATGGCCAAAACATTGTACAAATGGCAACCAAGATGAGGAAAATAGTCCCAATAATGCAAATAGTGTAAGAGACTGGAAGCTGTGGAGAACCATGATTGCATTGGTATGGCATATGAAAGAATCAGTAGTATCCATAAAGTAAGTGCTTAGTAAAATATATAAATAGGTGATGAAAAATTCATGGAACAAACAAAAAGAACATTTGTATTTAAAGAGACATTTTGAATAATGGACATAATGAGAAAAGAAGGCTTAGAGAATTTAACTCACAGCGTATAGTGAAAGCTGAAGAATCAGAGGGAAACATTAAGTATAAACTTGTGTAAATGGATGGCAGAACAAAGACTGGGAAGGATATTAAGAGGACTAACTTTGTTTGTGAAGTTGAAGAAAGATTTTGGAAGTCATGATTGAAAAGACATAAAAAATGCCTATGTCACTGAGCAGGCATTATGCTTTAACACCTATTGGAACTTAAACTTAACTCAGACTTCAAGAGAAATTCATACACATGATGTATTGCTAAAAATGCCAGAAAAATAATTAGTTCCCTGACCTGCTTGACTAACTACCTGACTCTTCCTTCTATTCTTAACAAGAGCCAGCTAGATCAAGATATCTCATGACTCTTTAGAATTTCAGGGGTACCACATGTACTGCAGCTGCAGTAGAAATTGTTTTTTTATGGGCATCACAGCATGAAAGAGCCAACCCTCTCTATGCTGGTTTGAATTCAGTTTTCCTTCTCCTAGACCAGTTTTCCATTCCTGGCTATAGAACACAGTCTGTTCTGCCATTTTATGCATAGCTTTGGGGAGAATAGATAGCTTCATACCTTTTCCAAGAGCCATATGAGTCTGAAATTGGATCTTTGCAGCCATATATGGTTCAGATGTCCAGCCATCACTATCCAGTCTTGATAGTCCAAAAGTGTCTCTGCATCCTTTTGGCTTACATATTATTTTCCGCTCAACAACTTCTTTCCCACAGCTTAGTAAGTCTAGCTCTGACCTTGATAACTAAGAGCCACCATGCTGCACACATTGGAGTGAATTACCATCATCCATTTCACATTCCATTGTTGAAATGTAAGTTCCCTTCGAGCAGTTTGTTCCCCCAAACCACTGCTTTGTGGAACCAGCTCCTAATATGATCCTTCCCTGATAATTAAATCTTGACCTTAACCTTTATCACCCCCTATAAGCTGTTCCACTTACTGTAATCCTCCATATCAAGTGGCTCTTAGGCCTTGTAAAACATAAAGTAAGTTTTTAATAAAAAATGGAGCATGGTTAAAAAGTAGGTGTTGAAAAGTTCCAATATCTACTGACTTCACTTTCCAAATGACCAAACTTGACAATGTTTTGAATCTTTTCAGTAAGTGTATGAAATTTTTAACACTCAATCGTTTATAGAAAATTTCTCAACTCTAATGATACAATACATTAACAATAAATTGAATGTAATGTCATAAAGATCAATGTTAAGCTAATGATTAGAAGTTTAGAATATCACTTTTTAGACCAAATGTCTGCTATTATGTCTGACTTGTTTTGTACTGATTGTACCTCGGGACTTAAATTGGTTTATCTTAGCTATGAGATAAGCAAATAATTTGTGTATCTCATATTGAATGTATGAAAGAATTAAGAAAAATGGAAATATTGAAATGGTCCTTATCTCATCAGCTTTAACCTTTTGAAGTGGTTATTGGTTTTTAAATGAGCCAAGAGATAAAAACAATTAATTCATAATTAACAGATTGGAAAATTATGATGTCACAATGATAAGCAAAAAAAAAGTGAAATATCTAATAAGTGGAATATTTTAATGCAACATTTAAGGCCGGCCATTATTGACATGTTTATAAGCATTACTTTTATTATGATAATGTTGCTTAGGAACCTGTCAGTTAATTTTACATACTCATTTAATCTCGATCACATATCTGTCTTTCTCTATCTCTTTATAAAAAAAATTCTGAATTCTACATTTGTTGAATAGATATTTCAGTGAGAAAATTGTTGCTTCTTCAGCAGTGATCAAAAACAAAACAAATTATTAATTCAAATATGGTACAAAAATTCATACACCAGAAGGAGCCAAAAAATATATTCGTAAACAGGAAGTTAAAAAAAACGTGGTGGGGGGAGTTAAGAGAGAAAAAAAATTTTAAATTTGTCAACCAGACATAAAAAAACAGAGGGGCAGATACAGATTCATGACTTGATATTAGAAGACTTTTAGATTACATCTGTATTAAAGAATCAAAAATCAAAATTTAACCATGTCAGAGGAATAGAGGGGGAGGGAGAAAAGAAAGGAAAAATGGGGTAGACATGGGGAAAGTTAACAAAGAAATCTAATCTAAACTTATTTATAAATGTAACTTTGTGTGTGTCCATTACCTATAGACTCTGAAACGGCTGAACTGATTTTCTTGAAAATTTACAGAGTTGTACTATAAGCATCTGCGAGTGTTCTTAACTAGGTTTTGTGTTGAGGTACCCCCAATAAAAATAAAACAAATTGGGTTATAGAAGGAGTGGTCTGATTTTAATCAAATTTGATACACTCATAGACAAAGACATAAGAAACAATATTCAGAAGTTTCAAGGTTGCAGTTTTTACAATAGTGCAGAAAATCAATAATATATATATATATTAAGGCAAGATGTTTGTGTGTGTGTCTGTTTATCTGTCTGTATTTTTTCAGCCCTTTTACTTTAGTTTTTGCTTCGGGTTTGGCTCTAAGTAGGTATACTTGTAGTTCTTAGTCTCAGCCATGATACCATTTTTTCAGAGGACTTATTTAGCCTTCAAAATTCAGTTTACGACAAAACTTATTTGATATCAATACCAGGAAATCAAAATTTGACTTAGATTCATTCGTTTTTCTTTCAGTCTACGGTTTTGCTTTAACTCAAAACATCTATTGCTTTTTAGTCTTTTGTGTCAACGTCCAAATAGTCTGAGCTCCAGGACCATGGATTAGTTTTAAAGCTTTCATTACACCCAAGCAACACTGGGCTATACTGAAATTTTCAGTAGCCAAGATAACAACTACCACTGGCTTCAATTGGTGAAAGGAAAGGAAAGTTGTTATATAAAAAAAGAAAAGAAAACTGGAGGAAAGAATAGAAAGGAGATAATATATTATATATTTAGTTCTGTTGAAAAGTATGCATACACACACATATTCATATACACATCCATATATATATATATATATATATATATATATATACACACACACACACACACACATATATAACCACACATTAACATATACACTTAAACATATTTAAATATCTATATATATATATATATATGTCTATCTATCTATATTTTATCTCCTACCTAAATTTGGGTTTATTTCTCTCTGAGCCATTATCATTGGATCTCTCCTCTTAGCTCTTTCTTTGTCTCCTGTTTTCTTCTTTGCTTTTTATTTTCCCTGTGTCCAGTTTTTTATTTTTTGTATCCCGCTCTTTATTTTCTCTGTATTTCTCTTTTCTTTTTTTTTCCCTTTTTTGTTTTCCCCTTTTTTAAAATTTTTTTTTTTGTTTTCTAATCCTTAATATCCTCTTTACCTCGTACAAAAAATTTTTTGAAAATAAAGGGGAAGTGAAATTTGTGAATTTTTTTCAAAAATAATGTTTATTACCATCATTATTAACTATCAGATGAGGCATTGTTTTTTTGATGTCAAAACAAAATGTACACTTATGTTGCAAATTGTAATTTGTACATGTTCTAAACTATAATTTATAATATATATATATATATATATATATATATATATATATACACACACACACACACCACCCACATACACATACACATTTACATTTGTATTAACAAGAAATATACATACATCAGCACACCAAAAAATGTACATAAGTATACACAAATGTATATCATATTACATACATACACACATACCCACACACATATACATAATTTTAAGAAAATTACCTGACGTAGGAACAATTGTTATTGGAATTTATAGATATATAAGATAAATTTTAAAGCAGATCTCTATAAAATTCTCATTTTATAAAAAAAATTCAAAATTTTGGCAGGGAAAAATTCAAGTATTAGAAAAACCAACATAGAAATTAAGATTCATCACAATCTAAAAATATAAGAATTAAAATATAAATGGGCTGGAAATATTTATAAGGGTTAAAGGGTTACTTATAAGTTCTATAGATCCTTATAAGTAAGTTTGTAGTTTTGAAAAGAAGAAGAAAAGAAGGCATCTATAACACTGGAATTAATATTGGAATCAATTTTTAATATTAATGAAATTAATATTAATAGGATCGGGTTTTAGGATTTTACCTATATGCTCATCCTTTTTTTGGGTTTTAAATAAATAAATGTGTGTATATATATATATATATATATATATATATATATACACACACTTGTGTGTATGCATTTATACACGGTCCAGTATCATAGATTAAGACATCATTACTTCACATGTCTGATAGACTTGGGAAATGTCTAGGTCAGATTATGGACTTGAAAATAGGTTGTCATAAATAAACAAGCAGAAGTGTATCGGTGTATGCTGAAAAAAATTTTTATCTGACATTATTTCTTATTAATCTTATTTTACTGGATAAACGTGTTTGACTTTCTATTCCTTACTTATTTTATATTTTTAAAAGCTGAAATTAATAAAAACTGGACAAAATAGAGAAATCATGAAAAATTAATTTCCCTGATTGTAAAAAAGGGAGTCTGGGTTGATTCGTATCAGAAGCACAATTTTCCTTTGGTAGGGATTTAGTGCAGTTGTTATTAATTTAACTGTTCAATAAAATTTAAGAGAACAGTAGATCTATTTATATTTATCTATGTCTTTTGACATTGTTGGTTTGTATAAAAATGTGCCTCTTCAAGATACTTTACATTTTTATACTGTTACTCTCTATAGAAGTCACCTGGGTCCTCCCCTAATTCCAGAAGCTCTGTTTTTGAAGTTTGTGTATATAGCAAAAGAGGTAGTTGATGATAGTTTTGATAATAACCTGTATACCCAAGTCAATAGGATTCTGATGGGCAGCCCCTCGGGTCTGGTTAATATTTTTGTTGGTTTCTATAAGAGCCTTCTATTTGAAAACTGCCATAAACCCCATGTATATTTGTGTTACATTGAGAAGTTTTTTGTCTTTGTTTCTATTAATAATGCTACTGCTTTTCAAATGCAAATTAATGCCCTTCATTTATCCTTGCAATTTACAATAAAAGTGGAGAATAATTGTACTTTGCCATTTTAGGACATTCTTGTTAAATGTTGAGACAGTTTGCTTATTACATATGTTTAGAACAAAAGTATATTTACAGGTCTCTACACTAACTGTAATTCTTTTGTTTCCAAGTCCTGTAAGATTATCCTGCATTGATAATTTGTTGTTCTAGTGCACTTGACCAAAACTTTAAAACATTCATCACATTTTAAGTAAGAACATGTATTCTATAAATATCATAATACATATGCCTGTGTATAAGATCATCTGCCTTAAAGAACCGGTAGTTTTTGGACCTAGTCTTTGTCTTAATTATTTGAAAGAGTTGTGGCTAAGTAGATAATATCAAATGCTTGCTGATAGTGTCAGCTTGCATTATATAATGTTTTTAACTGTCACTCTACATCTTGTTTCTGGGACCAAATCAGTGTTTTCTTCTTTTGTTAAGGATGGGCTTTCTCACTTTAAAAATAGATTTACAGTATATAAGTTCAAATGTCACTGTAACACTAAATATGTGTGATGGATCAATAAGAGACTGGAAAGCAGAATCTGTCAACATGTTCCTGCAAGTATAAAACTAAGCAAGTTGTGTTTCTCTTCAAGAAGAACTCATGATTCAACCATAGGCCAACACTTATTTACAACCTGGACTGGACTAAGAAATATGCGCATGATTTTTTCAGTTTTGCACAGAGCCCAGTCTGCACAAAATTTATGTATATTTGAAGCAGTACATATCAAGTTACACCAACTGGGCATGTGCAGACAAAAAGAGCACTTTATTCACTCCATTTCTTTATTTGGAGAGATTTCAGTAATTTTTTTTTCTTTTTTATTATTCTTTCATTCATGAAATATTTTACTAATAAATGTTTTAAACAATGTTCCAAAGATTCCCCACCTTATTTACTATATTTCTGTGAAAAAAATGTCTTCTTATGTCATCTAATTTTATGAACATTTTCCTTCTGATAAAGTGTGGAAATTAAAGGGTTCTTTTATGAAGGAAAAAAACAAAGTAGGAAATGCCTTCATGTATTTTCAAATTACTATTTATGTACTGTGGGATCAAGTCTTTATTTATATATATATATATGTATTTATTTATCATGTTATGTCTATATCACGACTTGGAGTCTTATGTGTTATGCATTCATCAGGTGCATATTTCAAACTGACAATTTAATTGATCTGAATTTAAGTTCACTCAGTGTTCATGGGAATTAAATCTTATAAAGTTATGTTTTTGCTTTTTAATAATAAGATTAAAATTTAAATATTCTAGATTACATGTGAATAAAAATTTAAATTTGAAAATAAAATTAAAATAAAAAATAATAAAATGCAGGGAGAAAAAATCAAAGGGGCATAAATCATGAGTCTTAAAAATTTAAATATTCAAATATTACACATACATAAAAATTTAGGAAAAATTAGAATTTTTAAATAAAAAAATGAAAAGAAAAATTAAGACATAAAATTTAGAATTAAACATGTAAGAAGCAAAAATATAAAGGGTTTAATTCATAATTATTAAAATAATATTGTGGGAGAAAGAAAGAAATAGGCAAATATAATGAGGGATCTACCAATCTGTCTAAGAATTTAAGTATTTTTTTCTATGACAGCATGCGGTCACTAAATCACTTCATTTATTATGCAAATTTGTATTAATATGGTTCAAGATGAAAAGTTTTTCTATTTTTAAATTTTTATCTACCGAGAAGTAGAATCAGGCCAGAAATAGAACAAGAACAGTGTGGTTTCAAGAAAGACACGGGAACAAGGAATGCCATATTTATGATTAGGATGCTCTCTGAAAGGGCAATACAAATGAAGAAGGACTTATACCTGTGCTTTCTTGATTATGCAAAGGCGTTTGACAAAATACGCTACAAAGAACTGATGGAGATGTTCGGCAGCCTGGACATATTTGGGAAAGACTTAAGAGTAATAAAAATTCTTTACTGGCAGCAAACCGCTTGCATATGGACAGGTAATAAATTGAGTAGATATACAAATATAGAAAGGGGCATTAGACAAGGATGTGTCTTTTCACCAGATCTGTTCAACTTCTACAGCAAGAATATTTTGAGGACCCTAGAAGTTATGCCTGGATTCATAATCGGAGGCCACAATTTAAACAACCTAAGGTACGTAGATGATAGTGCTGATAGCAGATACAGAAAGTAGCAGAAGAAAGTAACAAGAAAGGACTAGAAATAAACTGCACAAAAACGGAATGCATGGTCATCAGTAAAAAGGGCATCCCAAAATGCCATATACATCTCGGGGATACCAGAATCAAGCAGGTACAAAAATTTAAATACCTGGGAAGCATTATAACAGAAGACGGAAAGTGCGACACAGAGATCTGAAGGTGAATTGGCATGATGAAGGAAGCATTCCAGAAGTTGAGTAAGGTATTAAGAAACGGGACAATTTCGCTGGAAACAAGGAGGAGAGTACTGGATTGCTATATGATGTCCGTTCTTCAATATGGCAGTGAATGCTGGACAATACCATCAAAGATGAAGGAAAAACTTGAAGCAATAGGAATGTGGTTCTGCAGAAGAATGCTGCGAATCTCATGGATCAAGCATGTGAGCACTGATGAGGTCTTGGAGATTATGGAAACAAAAAGGAAATTAATACTGAGCATCAGGAAGAGACAGCTGAAGTTCCTGGGACACGCAATGAGGAAGGAGGGCCTGGAGAACCTGATACTAACAGACCAGATAGAGGGTAAAAGAGACAGGGGAAAGCAACGGATAACATATTTGAAGGACCTAATCAGGTGGATGACAAAACGAGGATTGCACAGCGTAACAGGAGAAAGCTCAGAGCCACCAGAGATAGGAAAGCATGGAAAGCCATGATCGCCTATGTCCTGAAGGGACAGGGCACATAGAAGAAGAACTGTAGAATATTTAAATGAGGAGATATATATATATATATATATATATATATATATATTCTTCATTTTAAACAAGTTATTATGCAAACTAGGTTTCTACCATGTGGTGTCTTCAGATAATTTGCAATAACTGACTTTACCATTTTTAAGCAGGCTCTCATAATGGGGATTTTTTTTTCTTTTTTAAATTAGAAGAAATTATGTTTTCATCCATGGTTGTATGAACCTAATAGGTATTTTATGGTATGGTTACACTTAGTCATAATTTCTGTTCTTTCATTCAGTAATTCATTTTTGGTTGGGAATAACATAATAGCTAACTTTTCTTCCTGGCACAGTCTACATATTTTGCCACTGTTGTAAGGCTTGGCTGTTTTCAGTATACTCCATGTTATGTCTGGGTTTTTCTATATTTTAATTTCAATTTCTACACGTAGCTAGTAATTTTGTACAATTTTTCAAGTTTTTACTTCAAATGTAGACCTGTGATTGAACCATCTGGTCTTAAAGGTATCTTAGATGGATCCCAATTATGTTTTGTTTTGAATATTTAAGTCATGTAATTTTGCTTTATAAATGACTTCTTTTGTATTACAAAGTCCTGGAAGTGGGCATTTATTTTTGTCCCTGCAGTTACATTCTTTATTGATGATCTTGTTCTGTTTTTTCATTAAATTTTCTAAATTACAAGTACAGCTCTAACTTAGTTTGATTGTATTCCTATTGAAATTTTTTTAGTTCTAAGCTTTTTGAAAAGTGTTTATCAATCAGTTAAAAAAAAACATATGAGAATATATATTTTTTAATCATTTCAGTCCACGGAAGGCAGTTTTACTGCCACAGGTGTGCAGGGGATTACATAGGAGGAAAGTGATGAGAAAGGAAGACAGGTTATAGGGGGTGTCAGGAAGAGGGTAATAGAAAGATGAGAATACTGGTGTGATGGGAGTGGATGGAGAAAAGAGCATGAGAGAAAGATGGGAGTCAGTGAGATAGGAAATAACTATTGATTTTATTGGTTTCACTGTAAAAGAGTGGGACCTAGTTGCTAGTCTAGTAGCTCCAGTAAAGTCATACATAGGGGGCACCAGTGAGCTAAGTTCATTAGAGTGGAAGCCATGAAAGTATATATATTCTAGCTTGTATATTTTGACTTGTTTGAATATATATATATATTCAAACAAACTAGAATATCTAGACTGGTAAATGAACCATGTTTTCTTTGTTGGCAAGAAAAAATTGTGATCTGTTTACAGCTTTAAATTTAAATTTTAATATTAATTTAAACTTAATCGTTTTTTTTAAATGTTTGTTTTAATTTTAATTTATTTTATTTCTCCAATGTATTATCTTAGCTCTAATGAATTTATATCTTCATGTTATATCTTTAAATATCCTCTAATTTACATTTTATGAATAATTTCTGTGTATGGTATTTCGTTTTTTTTTTTTTTTTGTTAATTCCAAAGGATTTGGCTTGAAACAATGTAACCAATGTCTGTATCTGCCTGCAATTCACTTTTGTACTCTGACCAGAAAGATGACATGTAAATAGTATTAAACAACATTTCTCTGAAAAACATAAACATGTAGGTAATATCAGACAGATTTTGGTCAACAATATGGTGATCCTTACTCATACACACAGTAAGAGGAACCTGCAGATATTGGAGGCCATGTACATCAAATCGAAACAACCAACACTCAATAAAATCAACTTTAAAACAGGAAATAACATATTACATTGCATTTGATTACATGGTTTTGTTGTCATTTCGCGCTATCCCGTGGTGTGACATCATAAAACTGCATCGCAAACTTAAGAGCTGCGTTTATTATTTTTGGTAACTATTGCCGTTGCCAAGCGGAGTTTTGTCAACACAAAATAAAATCATCGGTGATGGTGGATTTTATAATATTTCAGTTTAAACAACCTCTCTGAAGATGGCTCATGTGAGCCGAAAGCTTAGAAGAAAACCAATAAATAATTATCCAAATGTTGGAGAATTTTTGTCTTTATTTTCAACTGAAATTAAAGCAAAAATACAATGTTTAGAATGGCTCATGATTAAACATAATAGACATTCATAGACATTGTCTCTTATATTTAACAGCATATGTTTACAAAATTACTTGCTGCCTCGATATACTATATATATATATATATATATATATATTCAAATGAGGAGATTCTTGTACTAATATGTACAACATTATTAGCTCCCACAACAACCAAATTTTGAAGAAGTTCAGTGAACCCAATAGAGAAAAATAATTTATACCCTCCTGTAATTGCAGATCCAGAGAAAACTGTCCAGTTGAAGGTAAATGTAGATCCACACTTGTGATCTATCAAGCTATCATCAACCCTAAGAAAAACAAAGAAAAATATAGCATTTACATCAGAATTTTGGCAGGAATTTGAAAACAAAGATTTTATACACAGGCCCTCATTTACTAACCCTACTTCAAGGTATCAAACACACTCAACTGAAAATACTGGGAATTGTAGGAGAATGGTCTAAATCCACAATAAAGTGGAAGTCAATAGGCAGGGCACATACTCCTAATAGCCTAGATGATAGATGTAATCAATGTTTAAAAGAAAAAAAATAAGATTTTGAAATTTCAATATCAGAAATGAACATAAGGAACTCATTATTATGATGTTACTACAATAAATTTAAATTTCTGTATTCAAATGAGTGTATGTATGTGTGTGTGTATGTATATATATATATATATATATATATATATATATATATATATGAGAGAGATGACTAACCAAGGTTGTGGCAGCATATGAGCTTGAAGTGGGGATGAAGCAGATACTGACCCCTTTGCATAGTATGGGGGTTAATTATTTTCCTGTAGTTCAAACCCAAATAGCTGATACCACCCAGTGGCATGGGCATGGAAACAGCAGTAATTAAGTGATGATTCCTTGCTTTGCAAAACTTGCTGATTATAGACCTTGCTATCAGATGCAGTTCATCATCATACTATATATATATATATATATATATATATATATATATGTATGTATATATATATTCCAAATGTTTCTAATGAAATAATTATCCCACCAGCTATTCCCAATTTTTTTGCAGTTTATCAGCTCTCTGTGGTTTATTTTAGACCAATTTATATTTTTCTTTTTTAGAGTACAATGATTTTTTCCAGATAAGTCTTATTTAACCCATAATGTAGGGAGAAAGGAGTTAACCTTTTTCAAGGTTATTTACTTGTAATTTAATGTT
Source organism: Ascarosepion bandense (assembly GCA_037127315.1). Classification (NCBI taxonomy): domain Eukaryota; kingdom Metazoa; phylum Mollusca; class Cephalopoda; order Sepiida; family Sepiidae; genus Ascarosepion; species Ascarosepion bandense. The sequence continues at coordinate 240,658 of JBBBDQ010001777.1, forward strand.
ATGTACTCTACTGGAATTCACACTGAAGTCCCTAATTTCTTATCTGGAGCCGTTATCCATTACACCACCCATACTTCCCCCTCCTTTTGACTAAACTAATTACTGACCATGTTTTTCTGGTCAAAAGACCTGTTAAAATGTACATGAACATTATTGTACAGTCAGGAGATATCTAGCATAATAGGGCAAACTGGTTTCTATAGCTGTGTATACAGCCAATGTGATGACATTGTAGGTTCCTCTTAATAGAATCTGTGGTCACATAGCCTTGACCATGGTGAGTCTTAAAGTTGGAGGATGTCAGCTATGATTTGAACTGGACACATATGTGCTCTACTGGGTTTACTTACTGAAAACATGCTATGCATGAATGAATAACCACTTTGGTTATAAACCCATATATTTTGAAGGAACTGGTCACATGCTCAATTTTGCTGTTTCTATGGCAACAAATGGTTTAAGAACATAATGAGGATACATATGTACCTACTTTTATAAGTGTATGTATGCATCTTGATAACTAAATAGGTATGATAAAACTTGGCTGGCTAGCTAGCCAGCTAGTAACAAAACTTGGTTTATTTTAGTATAATCCAGAAGTCTGAATATTTTTTCATCTATTAAGTATTCTAAAGTAGACTCAATACAAATGCTGTAAATGATTGTACATCATTTTTTAATCTGACAAAATATGCGAGACAAGTTGATGCTTTTGATAATTCGGAAAAAATTGGATTGCCCACCAAAATTTCTCACTTTAATCACCCAAGTCTCTTATGAACAGCTTGTGCAAGTTAGATAATCACATAATGAAGGTTGTCTTGAATGGACATGCCTCCACATCCTACTGTACAAATGCTGGTGTCCCTCAGGGCTCTATCCTAGGTTCAATGCTCTTCTTTATTTTCATAAATTATCTCCTAAATGGTATATATCCTTTCCTTTCTCTCCACCTTTGCAACTGTCATCACACCTGTATTCCCATCCTTCTCTTGCTCCTTTCTAACTGGTTTGTCTTTCTCTTCACTCTCCTCCTATCGAATCCTTTACTCTTATGTAGCCCCCTAATCCTTTTACTCTTATGTAGCCCCCTAATCCTTTTACTCTTATGTAGCTCCCTGCATATCAGTGGCATTACCACCTTGCTCGGGGTGATTCGTTTAAAAAAAAAAAAACATTTCTGAACCATTGCCAAGTGAAAACGGCAACAATCAAAACTTTGTGTGGCTACAATGTTGTTTTCAATTTTCTTAAGAGGCTGAAACCAGTTACAGAAGAGTTGGCTGACAAGGATAATATGTACATCTGCATGTGCCAAGGCAGCAACCCTAAGAGACTTCTGGACCTACACAAAAATATCATGAGGCAGAGATGACCGATTCATAGATGATGCAGCTCTATTTGTGTAAAAGTAGACTGTCAGCAGATAATGATGGATAGTAAAGACCGTCATTACCTGCTGATTGGCATTTTACATTGTAAAGGCTACAAAGACATTTTCTATTGATGCCATTTGACACTGGCTTATTCCATTTTTGTATCTACCAAAAATAAGTTTTTCAAAATTTAACAAGCTAGGAGGTTGTGGAGAGTCAAAGCTATGTATGTATATAAAATGGTTGATGGTTTATAAAAATATAAAAGATGATACTGCAATGTATTTAGCTTTTATTAAAGTCAGCCGAGTTTAAGCTTTGTGGTTTAGATTCAGTTAAGAAGCAAACTGTGTAAAGAAACATTTATTTTTTTCATGAGCAATTTTTTTTTTAATAAATTAGTAAGAATAAAAATTATCAGTTGAATGAAAATGTTAGTGTTTTGGTTCTTCAGTTAATGTCTCAGTTGGTTTGCATCTTACTGACTCAACAGGTCATTTAGTAAATTGTTTTTCAAGTTGCTTGGATGGAAGTTTGTGTGTCAACATGAAGATATTTGATTGGAATGTGCTTGCATATTTAAAAGTGAACATCTTAATAAAATCATAAAAACAGCAAGGTTTAAAGGAATAAGAAACAAAGCTAAATGGAATAATAAGTGAAGGAGCTTGAAGTTTTTTCATCCAAACATACTTGAAAAAAATAAAAAAATGCAAGAAAAAGTATCAAAAGGCAATTTTTGATTTCAAAAAGAAAAATGGCTTTCATTTGGTATGTTTTGAAGATTATGTAGCATCCTTATTTTGTTCATTTGATTTTTCTTTTATCTGTCTTTCTTTTAAATTTTATAACCTTTTTTTGTTTATACAAGAAAGGAAAAAATAAAAGTAAAAAAATTAACAACAATGCTTCATCTTTGAAATTTAGATAAACTTAATATTATATCTTGTACTATTAATAGGATCTGTATTGTGATGCAGTGGATAGTGGCTTGGATCAAGAAATTGGAGAGCCAAATTCGAGCTGAATTAGTTCAATTCACTTAGGCGCAAGTACCTTTGGGAAAGGTATTAATCTGTCACTTCTTCATCCACCCATGGTTTAAATAGCAGGACAGATTGGGTTCTATAGACATGATTGGCAACAAATTTACTGCAGAAAGTGATGGCAATCTGTGAGAGAATCTTCTGCCCAGTCAGTCATGTCTCTTTCCAGACATGATTTCTCCTGTTTGTATCACATATGACACTTAACTGGCTAACTATCATTAGGCATAGACAGTATAAAGTTAGATATGATGAAACAAATGAGTAGATTTCATTGTGTTAGAGTTTATTCAGCTGCTGTCCATGTTAGATTAACATAGGATATGAATTTAAATCCTGTTAAAGGCTGCTTCTTTATTGTCCCTTCATACTGCTTAATCAACATAGTTTTTTTTTTAACATACTATGATAATGCTTCTACGAAACTTGAACAACATAAAAACTTCTTGTTGTTAAGGTGAAAGATTTCACAACATAACAAAAAGGTCACCAATTTTCTTTTTAATTTAATTGTTTTCACACTAATGCAGACAATACAAAAAATTGTCTAAGTATTGGCAAAATCAACAAATAAGACAAAACCGCTATAATGGTATGGCTAATGTAAATGATGCTCCAGTGAAAAGAATTAAAACCATGCAGAATTAATAATAGACATTATAAACTGTCAATCTTTGTCATCAAAATAAAGATATGTATTAAACTTTTTCATTTTTATAATACCTTGAAATACAAGGTATAATGGGGAAATTGTTACCATTTAATGTTTTCAATTTTGTGCATACAGGTTGTTTGTTTTTTATTTTTTTTTGACTGCACAGTATAGTAGGGTCAGTTGGGCACGTCTAGAAAAAAGGAGCATCATCACACAATTTACTCAACCAGAAATTTGAAAATGGCATGCTGTACTGCCTGACATTGATGCGAGAAGTTCCAATGTAAACATTTTAGAGTGTCTGAGTATCAACCTGAGGACAGTGCAGAGGATTCAGAAAGAGTTGGATTAGTCTAATGATGATATCTCTCACTGAATAAACTGGTAAATGTAGCTGAAATTCACAAAATTATAAAGCAACTCTATGCACCCTTTATGATACTAGAGGACTTTTACTGGAACAGCACCATATGGGATTGTAAAGACACAAACCAAAAGGGGAGGGCCTTAGAAACAATAAGAATCAACAATAATTTATGCATTTACAATAGTAAAGCACTTATATAAATCCATTCACTAGTAGCTACTCTGCAATAAACTTATATGATCCATCAATTTATATGGATTTCACTTGGGGACTACTGGCAGACACATGTGGTAGTGATCACTTGCCAATCACTGATAAAACTCAGAACATAACTTTTTTTTTCTGTTGGAAATTAAGCTAAGCTAATTGGGATGAATTTAAAATCTAATATTTTGAAAATCTAGCTGACTGAAAATGCATTAGGTATATCAAATATTTTACGGAAATTCTTATCTCTATAGAAAAGGAATGCATTCCAAAAAGTTCACCATTAAAAAAATACGACAGACCTCAGATAAATGTAAAGAAGCTATCAGGCTTGGAAGAGCAGATTAAGAGAACTTAACAAACAACCTACAACTTCTAATTTGATGCAATTACAAGCAAAGGAACGGAAAATAATTAAAGAAAACAAGAAAAGAAAGCTCAATTTCTATTCATATGGATCTGTCCTGTTATGTAGGAAGAAAGTGTCAACACCAAAACATGTGGTCAAACCTGGATCTTCAGCTAACGAACATAATCATTGAATAAATTGGGCTACTGAAACAAGAATTACAAACTGAGTATTGTTCATTAGTGTCAATATATGGTTCAAAAAAGGTGTTCCCACACATACAGCGAATAGACTGCAACACTAGTGAAATATACTAATGATGGAATTTTTATCATCAAAAGTTTAAGACATGCTGATAGACTGTCTTGCTTAATTTCCAGATTCAGCCAAACCATTTGTCCGTGCATGGAGTACTGCTGCCATATATGGTCAGGTGCCCCTGCTGTTCAACTTCATGTTCTTGACAGGCTCCAAAGGAGAATCAGTAATGTGATAGGTGCTGACTTGGCGGCTTGACTACAGCCACTTTCCCACCGATGAAATGTGGCTTCTCTTTGTCTGCTCTATAAATACTTCCATGGCTTCTGTTCCAATGAGATTGAGTCACTGGTGCCTTTGCAACTGGTGTTTACTTGTGCAACCAGACTAAGAACCGGGGTCTTACCCATTCACAGTTAGATCAACCAAATGCAGACTACAATTCTACTCCTGCAGCTTCTTTTCCTGCACCTCCCACCTGTGGAACTCACTTCCTTATTGTTACTTTCCTGACGGCTACAACCTCCAGGAATTTAAATGCAAGGTCAATTCTCATCTCTTAACTACTTGACTATAGTTCTTTCTGCACTGTTCTGTAGATCCTTTCCTTTTTCTCCACCTTCGCAACTGTCATCACACCGTATTCCCATCCTTCTCTTAATCCTTTCTAACTGGTTCATCCTTCTCATTCTCCTCTAATCCCTTTACTCTTATATAGCCCCCTGCACATCAGTGGTGTTACCACCTTGCTCGGGGTGATATGATTAAAAAACATACTTGAAAATGCAGTGATTGTGGCAATAAGGTCTGAAAACAAAATTAAAATTGTCTTACATAATACTGTAAAAGATTGTCTATAACTCTGGAAGATGTAAAACTTCAGTTGTAGTACGGTGACTTCATATTAAAAATGAAAGATCAATTTGCATATAAAGTAAAAATTAAAAACATAAATGAAAGTAACACATTTTCAATATGTGACGATGTACTGATGTATGCTGATAGTTGTAAATCCGATATCATTGCAAAATCTCATGTCAAAGAAATTCCACATTGGTCATCTGAAAATTTCTATGATGAAATCCCTAATGAGATGCTACATTTACTGAACAAAAATGTAGAAAGACATACAAAGTCTGGTTAAATATGCAGAGGTTGTGCTCTGTCAACTACCATGGTAGAAATAAATTTCTTGCGTAAAACCTTTGCAATATTTGGCGTGCCTGATTTCATTGTCGGACAATAAGACGCTGTTCACATTCAAGTCATTCTGAAAGTCCTTAAAAAAACAACATATTACAATGCTCCTATATCATCCAAGATTGAACAGACAAGCAGAGGTCTCTTAAGAAATTGAAGGGGAAGTAGTCAAATGAGAAAATACTTCATCAATTTCTGAGCATTTACAGAATTATGTCAAATCCTAACACGAGGTCTGAAATGTTGCCAGCAGAATTAAGTCTGTGTTCAAGAAAATACTACCTGAACCGAAGGTGAAATCTCAAGGAATATCTCTGTAAATAGTTACTTTAACCCAGGAGAAAAGGTATTTTTTTAAGATGTACCAAAGAGGTAAAGAATTTTGGAAGGAGGGCATGGTAAAAAAAAAAGGATTGATCAAATGACTTACATGGTGCAAGGATCAAGGTGGGAGTATAAATATCAACTGAACGAATTAAGATGTAGACACATGGATTTGAAAAGTTCCAGGCAAGGAGTGCCCATGGAAGTAATATATGATACATTCGACAAACTGATGCCACCAGGTATTATTGATCCATGGTGATACAGGAAAAGTGTAGAACCAACACTACAAAAATGCATACACCAGAGGATAGACTCCAGAGGATAGATGTTACCAGAACCGTGCTTAGGGAACCCACAATTGCAGGTCGGGGTGCAAGTACCACAGATGCTGCAGGTTCCTTAGGAGCCAGGCAACAAATATAACTGTTTAATGGCCAGGCAACAAATATAACTGTTTAATGAATTGTGCTACTAGGATCACATGGCCATTTGTTGATCTTGTTAACTGAGCTTGAGATTGAAATTAAAAATTTCTATAAGAACAGTTAAAATTTAGGTGTTCACTTAGTTAATATGAATCATGTTTTTCTAGACAATGCTCTCAGAGTTGAAAAGACTTGAGACAACAGAAATGTGCTTCAGTTGAAGGAGGCTAGGAATACCAATGTTAAGAAATGACAAAAAGTCTTACTCTTCAAATCAGAAAAAGACTGTTGAAATTTCTCTTGCACATGAGGAAAAGGGGCTTTGAAAATTAGACACTCACAGGATATTGAAAGCTAAAAGGACTGAGGAAAGCAGCAAATAAATTACCTAAATAGTTGGCAGAGCAAGGATTAGAAGACTAAATAAGAGCTACAAAGTACAGGAAATTAGAAAACTATGATTACTTGTGTCCTGAATAAAAGAAAATGACTGCAGAGTTAGTTCTAGGAAATAAAATTTTGATGATGTCAGATTATCAAAATAGGTCAGAATAAAAACATTTCCAAATTTTCTTTGTGTGCATATTCATAAATTTGAATGAGAATGCAAAATATCACCATTCCACTTGATTCTCCTCCAACATCACAAAAATGTATAAATGCAAGTGTGTGTTCACTTTTGGAGAAATATATATAAAGAAATGCTTTATATACACACATGTGTGTATGTGAATATATATACACAAATTATGTCCATGCATGTGTATATAATTCTATTGAAAGTTATGGGCTTTCAAAAGTTTGGAATGAACAGCCAGATGTAGTTATAAAGGTTAAAATGAAATGCACACTAAGATGTTCTCCCATAAAATCTGTCTCCTCAAATATCAGTATAAATTAAACTAAATAGCAAATAGGTTGGGTGATTGATGCAGTACAAATTTGATAACCAAATGAAAAATATGGCAATTCTAGAATTGTTATGCTTCTCACAAAATGTTCAATATCTTTTCCTTGGATTTGATTTTACAACTGCAGATGAATCTGTGACAAAAGAGAAGTGAACAATTGAATTTTGCAATGACTTGTGGAAACGTGCTGAATTTTTTAAAAAATTTTCTATCTATGCATTTCTCTTGACCATTTGAAATACATTGGCCTGTATGGAATATGAGATGCTTTTTACCAGAACCTAATATTGGAAAACTATAAAAAGTATTTTTTTTTATTCTAAAAGTTCTTTTTTTATTTATCCTATTTTTAAGTCTGACTGAAATTCAATAAAAATCAATATTTTTACAAGTTTTTACAGTTACTAAATATTTTTGAATGTGCAGTTAGCCTAGTGGCAATATTAACCATTTCCTTATAAATAAATATTTTGAATTCACTGACCGATCAGCCACTACTGCTTTTGGTTGAAATTTATCCAATTTTTCCCCAGAAAAGTTTTTCAAGTTAAGTAGTTGTAATTCCTTTTTCCATTATTTATGAAGGTTTCCTTCCTTGTCTTTTATTTGAAGTAGTGTGGAATATAAACATTATCTCATTAAAGTTACATGTGATGTCTTATTTAATTTTTGTATAAACTTCTTAGTGATTTTGTAAACATCCACAATGTTCAAAAAAGGATGGTCTTTGCCAAGATGGCTTCACTCACAAAAAGACATTTTTAACCATTGATATTGGAAAGTAGTTGTTGACAGCTTAGACATTTCTGAATGGGTTCAGTACCATGCATCATATGAAAATCTTCAAATAGTTTTCAGCATGGAAAGTTGAACCAACAAATTCCAGTCCTTGACTAGTCTGTTGCATTCACTTTTACACAATTATTATTGAGAAAAAGCATGAGTAACCTTCTACTCTCACCAGCTATAAGTTAGACTGGACTATCTAGCATTAGGTAGCAGCCAGTCTAAGAGGACTTGAGATAAATATGTTGAAAAGGCAACAAGAAAACACTCCACTCATCTCAAAATCCATGGATAGAAAAGGAGTATTTGGAAGGTTGTGAATACCTACACCCTCAAGAGACTTGGCATTTCAGAAAAAAGAATATCCTTGAAGTTGGTTAATAGTAAAAAGATATATTTACAGGATCATTGGAAAGTTTGTATACAACCTCAAAAAAGAGACCATACACTTATCTATCTATATATATATATATATAATTTAAAGCTATCCTTTCCATTTAACCTTAAACTCTTGTGCATATCGTCTTATGTACTACTTTCCAATTTATATATATATATATATATATATATATATATATAATTTCCATGAGTTATATCTAAACCTTCTATCCACTCCTTTAATTTTTTGTCCTTTTTTTTCTAAACAGACTTTTACTTCTGGTTATACAAGATATTTTTCATAATATCTGTTGTGGGAGCATTACCCACATATCAGTGAACCCATCCAGATTCTATTTAGGCTAGGAGACAATACTTGGAGAGGTACTAAGTCGAGTAACTGTAGTAGTAGCATTATTGCGATACTTCAAGACTCTGCAAAGTGCTTATATTTGATTGACTATCTGTATTTATTATATGTTGAACTTGGTATTGTTGTCAATATATGTATTTAACCCAATCCGTTGTGTGCATGTTTTCTTTGAGTGGTCTTAAAACCAAGGCCACATCAATATCTGTTACTCAGAGTTAAGGAAACAGGTTTTAAGAATCTGTTGAAATGGCAGTACGCTAAATTAAATAATTGAATTTATATATGGAATAAAGATTTTCTCTCTAAATTAAATTTACAATAGGCTCTCTGTTGGATCAGTTTTAAAATTGAATTTAATATTATTGGGATCCATTGGGATTACTTACCAAATCTTTTCCTCGGAATCATTACAGCTATATATATAATTAAATTTATTTTTATCCAAAATTAATTTACATTGCGACACAAAAATTTCTATGTTTTGAGATTTTATCTCATCACCTTGACTTGCTTTTTTTTGTGTGTGTGTGTGTATATATATATATATATATATATATAGGTTCAATGAAAGTGTAGCAGGATTGGTGCTATAAAAAGAAAATATGTCAGCTCATGTCCTTTTTGGATAGTGATCAGCTGCCTCTTTGCATTCACTTTGACATTTTCAAATCTTGTTCCTTTTCTGATGGATTGATTTTTAGAAAGAGAAAAAAAATCTAAGGGATATTATGGTTATCAGACTGAGGGAAAGTTCTATTTGGCCAAAAAGTGCTGCAGAAGCCTTGATCACTGATGGAACATCTGTCGCATTGTTAGATGACCACACTCTACATACTAATAAATAAAGAACAGTTATAAACAATAGGTGGGAGTGAGAACATTAGAACTTTGTCTGCATGTGCAACAAAGTTCAAGGTCAATCTGTGCCTAGTGGTTGCACTTTATTTTAGCTCTGTTACCATAGAAACAGTTCTGATACTTTTTTGTTCAGACCTTGTGTGTGTGTGTGTGTATATATATATATATATATATATAATTATATGGTTATGTCAATTTTTCATTGCTACATGGAAATTTCTATGTTTCGAGATTAATTCTCATCATCAGGCAATGCTGGTGTGGTTGTGCAGACGATTTACATTCAAATGACAAATACTTTCGGTTTACTGTGAATGTATGTGGGTGTTTTTTTGTGTGTGTGTGTGTGTTCGGCTAATCAGAATGGAGATTCACTAGGGGTTTGACCTCGAGGAATTTACGTGCTAACCAACTTTTTTCACCTCTTTTTTTCTTTTTCCTTGACCCTATTCCGCTCTTGTCTGCTTTCCTTCGAGTAAACCCCGAACTGCTATTTTTTCGCTACATCTATCAATTTGCTGTAAAGTTTACTATCCTGATACAAGAGGGGGGGGGAGAATTATAAAATAATAAAAAAAAAAAAGGAATTAAGAGAATTAATCTCGAAACATAGAAATTTCCATGTAGTAATGAAAAATTGACATAACCATATAATTATATTAAGCTCTATAATATTCATTATATTGAGCACTGTTCATAATAAAATAAATGCCAGAGAACAGATATAAAAAAGAACTCAAGTCCTCTTCACTTGAAATATATATATATATATATATATATATATATACACACACACTCACACACACAAATTATTACTCACAATAGCTGACTAGGAACTCACAACTCTGTGTCACTGGAACCAACCAATGCCTATATTTACTGGTCCATATGTCATTGAGGAATATAGGTATTGATTGGTTCAAGTGATTTGATCAAAAGAGTTTTGATTTCAATACCAGGCTACAGCAGTGGTGAATAACTTAGAAAGTTAAGTTAAAGGGGGATAACTACATGGCTACAAGTGGCATTGCACATAGAATGAGAATGATCAAAATACAGGTTTTGGTTCAAAATTTCTAGCACCTAAAGAAGGCTGAAGCATACAACAGCCAATGCATCGAAAATGTGGCAATAAATATGAGGACAAGAGTTTGAACAATGCAAATAATTATAAAGAACCCAGGTCTGGCTGTTAGGCAATTTTTTTGACTGCATAACCCTTACATCTGACCATCTATCTCCCCAGACTGCAACCATCTGGATTATTATGCATGGGGTACAGTTGAATGAGAGACTAGCAAAACTTACTGTAACATCAAAGATGAACTGAAGGCAGAGATTATGCCAGCATTTACCAACTCAATTAAAGGGACCATTCAGAAAACTTGAAGAAGATTCTAAAGTCATCTTGAGACCATGGTTGAAGCCAATTATGAAATTTACACTTTAGTATTTAAAGATATTTTTGTGTAATTTTGGTAAAAATGTTTGTTATAATGAGATATCAGTGTTATTTTCATTTTTATGTAATTTAGACAATTTATCCATATATCTAAATTTATTTATAAATGGAACTTTGTCTCTGTGTGTTAACAAATTATGTGATGGAAACTGTTTTCTAGAAAATCTTGGTAACTTTTTAAAAAAAATGATTATTTTAAATTTAATATTTTAAAAGTAATGACACCAAAAGATTTGTTGTGTAAATTGCTATCAGCAAAACTAGGTGTTTATAATCATGACTTGCAAAACATAGGATTTCAAGGATTTAGGCTAGAGTAATTAATGAAAGGTGGTGTTTTGTGTGTTTTAATTCACTTTTTAAAGTTCTAGTTTCAAAATATTTATAAATTTTATAATACTATTAAAATTATTAACTCCAAACCTGGAAATCATCTTTTCTCCAAACTAAAATTCTTAATTCAGCAAATATTTGGCAATGGGCATTGTGATGCAGTGGATATCAGCTCAGAATGAGAAATTTGAGAGCTGAATTTGAATTCCAGTTGAATTTGTTGCATTCACATACATGCAAATACCTTTGGAAAAGGTATGAATCCGTTGCATTTTTTTTTCAGCTCTGTGTTAAATAACAGTACAGATTGGGTTCTATAGCCTTGTTTGGCAACCAGTCTGACAGAAAGTAATGGTAATCTACTGTGGGAAAATTCTCTGCCCAGTCTGTCATGTCTCTTTCAAGAAGATGATCCCCTAAGCATGTTTCATGTATGGCATTTAACTGAATAACTGATTTGCTTCTATTTAGGGAAAAAATGTTTTGCCTTCATATATTGGAGGAACTGCTTGTGAATCTTTAAAATTTTTCTTGAATAAATTAGTTTCCAGCATACAATGAGCTTAATTGTTTGGTTTGTGCAAAGATCTCCAGCTGTTTTATTCTGTGTGTTCTGTTTTTTTGTAAAAAAAAGTCTAATGTAAACTTTTGCACACCTCTATTAAATGAAACTACAACACCTTCTACAGAAGGTAACAGAAGAAAGCTAAAGGAAAGGACTACAAATATACTATAAGAAAACTGAATGCATGGTCATCAGTAAAAAGAGGAGACCAAAGTGCCAACTATAGGTTGGAGATACTAAAATCAAGCCGGTATAGAAATTTAAATACCTGGGAAATGTTCTAACAGAAGATGGAAGGTGCTACACTGAGATTTGAAGGTGAATTGGCATAGCCAAGCATGGATTCCAGAAGCTGAGACAAGTATTGAGAGACACAAAAATTTTGTTAGAAACAAAGAACAGAGTACTGGATTGTTATGTGATGTCTGTCCTTCATTATGGCAGTAAATGTTGGACAATCTCTTCAAAGATGAAGAAGAGACTTGAAGCAATGGAAATATGGTTCTACAAAAGGATGCTGAGGATACCATGGACTGAACATGTGAGCAACGATGAGGTATTGGAGAGGATGAACATGAGACGGAAACTGATACTTGATGTCTGAAGTTCCTGAGACTTGTAATGAGAAAGGGGGGCTTGGGGAGTTTAATACTTGCAGGTCAGATATAGGGAAAGAGAGGGGAAAGCAATACATAACAGGCTTGATGAACTTCAGTAAGTAGATGGTAGAGCAGTTTGGGTAGGGTAACAGGAAAAAGCATGCTAAGAGCCACTAGGGATAGGGTGATGTGAAAGGCCATGATCACCTACATCCTGAAGGGATATGGCACATAGAATAAGAAATTACAAAAATATCTAACAGGTATACAAGATCTTTCTTTTTACAAACCAACAATATTAAACTTGTTCCTCTATAAATGTATTTCCTTTTTAGTCCAAAGCTTTCTGAAAGCAGAAGATGGAAATTCCTGAAATTACAGTTAGGTTTTCAATAACATAAATCTGGCATTCTCTTTCATCTTGAGATTTCAATTACTTTAAAATAAAAATGAAGCTGAACTTGAAGCATTCATTTTGAGATAATCCTCTATTAGAAAGTTTGACTTCTGAGTGAACCAAAGTGTTGATGTTAAATGTGAGATTTTGAAAAATAGATAAAGTGTCTTAATCCAACATGTTTCACTTTATTAAACTTCTTTAGAGATCTGTTTAAAAGATAAGAACTTTTAAAAATCAAAGAGACAGAAAACAGTTTTAAAATTTTTAGTTATTGACTTTTAAAACATTCTCTTAAAAAGCTTCAAAAAGTGAAATGTTAGATAAAGACACATTTTCTGTTTTGTTCATTACTCATTTTATCAATATATCAGATTACAATCAATATATTAAACTCATATAAGTGTATGTGTGAATAAAAAGATAAGAGGAAGAATATTCTTAGCGGGACCTTATCACTGTTTCCATTTGATTTGTCAATATTTTAGTGGTTATATATGTTGGTTTAGGAAAGTAGTAATTCTTTCCAGAAAGGGGATAAATGTTAAAACATCCAAAAAAAAAAAAAGAAGAAAAATGGTTAAATATATTACTTCATGTTTTTTAAATATATACAACACATTTGTCCAACTCAATCCATAACAATCTAATCACAATTTTAGCAATATTCATTCTTTAAAATTAATTCTTGTTTATTACTCATTTATTTTTACAAGACTTTGAATTATGGCACTTTGTGTGTTCTCCATGTTTTGACTGATATTTCAATCACCTAATGAATATTCTCAAATTTCAAAGCTTTCATAAAAGCAACAGAAAATCCTACATTTGCCTTGATAAAGTTCCTCAAAGGACCAAACATGTTGGCTCAGAATAGTTTTGCTTGTTTTTTATTCATTTTGTCACTTTACAGAAACTCTATTTGAAAATTAATATATATAATGTGGAGGCATGGTGGAGTAATGAATACTAACTCAAACTGGGAAATCAAAGTGCTTGCATCCCTAAACCTTTATCATATTCACCTTTCCCTTTGCACAAAAGTTCTGAAACTCTAAAAATGATTTCTCTAGCTTTAAATAACTCACAAAAGGTTTTGTAGTATATAAAAAAAAATCATCAAAACACCTTTCTACTTGGTTTTATCAACTTCCTTGTCAAATTGTTTTTTAAATTTTCTCAGTTGCTCGATCCCCACCAAATTCACTTTGATTAGAAATCATTCATTCTAATTTATTACAGTTAAGAGTTATTCCTTTTTACTTGGAGTCTAACAGCCACATCATATTGAAAGATGGCTCCCATACAATCACCAAAGTTAAGCAATTACAAGTCTGATCAGTACCCATGTGAGTGACTGGAACACAACGTGCTGTAAGTTTGATAATAAATAATTGCTTAGAATTGTTAATCAAAGTGTCAAGTTCAAATTCTCATTGGGTTCATTATATTCCCTTATGTGCAAGTACCATTATGAAAGTAATTAATCCACTTAGTAAAACTTAAATCACTAAACCATAACCATCTTCCTCAGCAAAACATTTTTACTATCTAGAAGTATTTTCTGGCTTTAAAATAACATGCTGAAAGTTGATAAGCCATAAAAAATTAATGAACCAATTGGTCAATCAACTGAATATTTTAAATTAAAACAATGTTTTTTGAAATGATCAAAATTTGATATGTCATTTGTATAGCATTTTGTTAAGATTCTTTGTTAATAATAAATCCTGGTAGATTTTCTTATCTGTTGAATATCATTTCAATATAAATGTTAACTAAATCCATTAAGAAAACACCTGTTTACTGTAGTCAGTTTTATTTTAAAATTCTTCGTTTTCTTTGTATGTTTGCAGAACTCTCTCCATCAACTTGTATCTTGAAGGATAAAGATCTTTCTGTATTTGTATTGCTTCCTTTGATAGTTTTCCAAACATAAAAATTTCTTTTACTAATGTCTTTAACAAAGCCTTGCTTTTGTAGTCATATTTTCTGTTTAATTCTGCTTCTCTTATGTGATATGATCCTGGAGGGAGTAAGTGATCATGGCTCTCCTCAACCTTTTGTGCTTCATAGATCTGAATGATGTTTGGGTTTTTTATTATCTTTCCCAAGTTGTCATTCTGCCATTTAATTTCTCAAATCTCTTAGTTTAATCAGTATTTCCCTCTACCACATTTTCTTTTTGATAGGATCTTTGGTGAAGCTGAGTGTCTGCTATGCAGTTGTGCACCAGGGTGGCTGTGGGTTTGAGAAATAGCTGTTGAGCAGATCATTGCAACTCTTAAAATTGTGTAGTATCATATGGAAGGAGTGGTAAGTTCCCAGTCATTCATCATCGCTATTCTGGGCCCTGGAGGGGATATTATGGATCCTGAGAACACATTATCCCCTCCTATAATATAAACGTATGAGTTTATTGCACCTGGCTGGAAGTCACTGCCAGCTACTCAAATGTCTTAAAGCACCACCACGAAAAACAGCATTTCCAAAAGTCAAAACACTAAAAAAACATGACCTGAAACTAGCAGCAAAACCAGCCACTCTCAGCTTAGTTTGCCAAATCCAGCAACTACTACCAGCAACAGTTTTTTAGGACTATTTGATTACATATGCTACAGTCCTTTTAAGGGCTAGCTGATTACATATGCAACAGTCCTTTTAAGAACTGACTGACTCCAGGAGCAGCCACCAGCAGGAGTACAAAGCACCAGCCTCCAGCAGGAGCACCAGCCTCCAGTAACAGTCCTAGCTATATATGCAACAGTCCTTTTAAGGGTTAGCTAGTTACATATGCAACAGTCCTTTTAAGGGTTAGCTAGTTACATATGCAACAGTCCTTTTAAGGGTTAGCTGGTTACATATGCAACAGTCCTTTTAAGGGTTAGCTGGTTACATATGCAACAGTCCTTTTAAGGGTTAGCTGGTTACATATGCAACAGTCCTTTTAAGGGTTAGCTGGTTACATATGCAACAGTCCTTTTAAGGGTTAGCTGGTTACATATACAACAGTCCTTCTGAGGACTAACCATTTACATATGCGACAGTCCTTCTAAGGACTAACCAACACCAGCAGCAGCTGTCTGCAGGAGCACCAGCCACCAGCAATAGTCCTTCCAAGAACTACCAAGCAGAACTTCTAGCAACCATTATCCTGAGGATGAACAGGCTACCTCTGCACTGCCCTGCCAGCTGCTGGTCTACTGCCCTGAAACCAGGCAATCCTTTTGATAGGCATTGCCTCACTTAACAATTGTTCTGTACATATGTTTGCCAGATTTGTAAATAAAATTTGGCTTAGTTTTCTAAATCCTTGTTTATCATTGTCCTTGATTCAATTGTAATACTTTAACTCCTTGCGGGGTTAACGGCACTTGATTTGACAATCCCACTAAAAGTTCTTGCAGAAAGCAAAAGTAGATGACATATTATTTCTTAAAAATTTGGGTCTATATTTAAAAATATAAACCAATGAAATTGTCAATAAAGTCAATTTCTATACAAAATGTATACTTAAAAATCAGAATCGATAAAAGAAAAACCCTTTATGAAAACACATCTATGAAACCTGATCAACAAAATGATTTCTTACAAAGAATACATGCCATATTCACATGAATCTGTTGTAAAAATCTTGTCAGCAATAAATAACCAATTGAGCTTGATTTGTCATAGAACAAAAAAAAGCAAACCTTTGTTTAATATTAATATCTGTCTAAAGTAGTCATATTTCTAGACTTTTCTAGTTCTTTATTTTCTCAGTTTTATGAATTTCATGGGACCTCACAAATGACCATTACTTTTGGCTTATTTGGTTTAATTTTTAACCTACACTGAGAGTTTTGTCGCTTTTTGGTCATTGAAAGAAAGAAATACTACAATGTATCAGTTCTAAAAATTTAATTACCCAATGAACAAATTACTTTTTGTGCATAGTTTAGAAATTTAATTTGGAAAAGTTAAGAAAAGAGAATTATATCTCTCTTATCCCTAAATAAATTGAATAAGGTGGAAACAAACAACACCCAATTACTACACGAAATTGAAAAGAACATTTTTTTACAATACACTAACATTAAAAAAAAAACAATAAAAAACTTACATACACAATTTGTGCAAAAGTGTTTTTTTGCACCTTCTTCAAAACTAAGGCTGGATAATAAATCAAATATACAAGACAAAAAATGAAAATGAAAAAACTTTCAGGAAGCAAAAATAAAATAAAATAAATACAGAAGCCTACACACTGAATGAAGAAAAGAATAAATATGCTTTGACCTCTCCCATGAGAGTCTCTGAGATCTTTTATGATATTTGGAATATCTTTTAGTTTTCTTTCAGCTTGTTTACCAACATGCTTCACTGAGGCCTTTAAAAATAGTTTTGAAATTTCTTTATGCTTTTCATAAGCTTTGTTTTCATAGTCTGTGGTGGTATGGAAGGGTCTACTAAAGTTTTTCTTTGTTCTTTGATTGCAAAATCTGAAGCGATTTGTTTTCCTAATGTCAGCTAGGGATTTTCACATATGAAATTCAAAATCCTTACTGCTCCCGGTAGCAAACTGGCTTTCTTTTGCAAATGATGTTTAAGCACTTTCTGCTTTGAATTCTGAATGCTTTTTGATCTTATCTGCTGACTCTGATACTTTTATGAGAGACTGATGACTCCCAAAGACCCGAATTCTAAGTTTTATAAGGGCATGAGACCATCTCTCTGATTGATCAGTAAATATAAAATATACTTTTCTCCAAATTCAAAATGAATTGGCACAAATTCATGAAAAAGTAATTCTGGAGGCTCTTTAACTGCTAATTTGAAAATAGATTTGCACATCCTTTTTTCGAAAGACCATGACTGGCTTTTGTTAAAAATACATTTTTTTCTCAAAAGAATCTGTAAAAAAACAGCCTAGACAATTCAAACATTTATTTATTACACCTTTGACTAAAGTACTAAGAATATAATTTTTTTAAAGAATAGATTCATATTTCTTTTGAAAAAGGGTTATCTTGCATAATATATTTTTTAAAGTTACATAACATAGTTTCAGTAAATTTCCTTAAATGACAAGGTTTTACAGAAAATAGCAATGAAAAGGATGTTTATACTTAACATCAGGAAGAAACAATTGAAATTTCTAGGCACACAATGAGAAAAGAAGCTTGGAAAATGTGATACTCACAGAACAGATTGTAGACATGAGTACCAAAAAGCAGTTGATAACCTACCTTAACAAGCTTGAGTAAGTAAATGGTTGAAGTTTCAGAAGAGATAACAAAAAGTGAAAATTTATTAAGAGCTAAAAAAGGACAGGAGATTGTGGAGAGCCATGATCTCCCACGTCTTGAAAGGACACGGCACATAGAAAATGCTGAACATCTCTTTAAATGACCAAATTGTTAGACATTATTCTCCTGGCTGGTTTAATCTTCAGGAACATAGATTTTGGCAAGAAAATATATTGTTTCCTTGCTTGACTGAAAGCAATTTTGGCACTGTTTCTAGAATCCAAAGAAGTTGATGCACCTTCAGCACATAAAATTCATTCAATAGGTCATGCTATTTAAAACACTGCATTGTTTTGCATTCATGAAAATATTTCTAATACTTGCAGTGTCACCATCACTACCATGATTCTGGAAATAATAAACTTGAGAGCAGGGCCAGCTCTAGAATCCCTGGCACCCTGGACTTCAGTGTACTTACATGTATAATTTTTTAAATTTTCACAAGGAGAAAAACAGAAAATGCACATAGTGTTTTTTTAAATATATAACTAAATACAAGCTAAAAGAAATATTCACTATTCTACCTAAAACATGTTTTTAACCTTTAGATCTGCAAATCTTTTCATGTCACTTTCTACACCTAACTTCTTTCCAAGGTATGTTTTCATATTCCAGCCAAACTACCGAAATAGTGGGTAATATGCAAAATATATATTAATACAATAAGATTGCATTAGTAAATATTTGTCATAATTCAAAGGTCACTGAAATATTACTGTTAAAACACACTTAGGAGATATGCAATGTCTTATAGACTAAAATGATCATTTTCCTGTTATGGTGTTTGAAAACAAGAAAAAAATGAAGAATCAAATTCTCAAAAAATTTACTCCATTCAAGAAATTTTATATTTTAGTCCTTTACTTAAATTTAGTTATTAATTTCAATTTTTTTCTTTTTGTTTGTACTATTTTGTTCTCCAACCAAATTGGATTATTTAATGCTGAAAAGATTTTTTAGAACAGGTTTATATAAACAGAATATGTATTTTTTATAAAAAATCATTTTGTAGGTCTGGTTTCATTGACATATTTTTAGAAAGGGGGATTTTGTCAAGAGTCAAATATATTGCTGGTATTTTTTTCAAATGCATTGCTGATAATTTTTTTCTTCAAAAAATATATTGCTAGTATTTTTTTTTTCTATAAAAATCTATTTTGATACTTTTATAGTGTATTGACATGAAAAGAAAATTTGTAGTTAATATCAGAAAAAGACAGCTGAAGTTTCTGGAATATGTAGTGAAGAAGAAGGGCTTGGAGAATTGGATGCTCATGGGGATGGATAGAGGAAATGAGAGACAAGGGAAAGCAATGGATGACAAAGTGGGGGTTTGAGAGAGATAACTGAAGAAGAGGTGTTAAGAGCTACAAGTGATAGGGAGATGTAAAGGGCCATGAAGGAACACAGCACATAAAAGAAAAATGGTATTGACCCCAGTTTGTGGGTTGACTATTTGCCAAAACCTGAGAATCAAACAGGTTCTATCTCCCCAAGTCAGAGGAGCCTGGGAAGAACAGCATTTAAGAGGTTGTTCCATGCTCTTTGTAATCTTATAGGCCTTACTGCCAGATACAATTTATATTTTTGTTCATATTTATAACTTTTGTATAAAAAATAGTGAGCTTTCTTTGTTACATAGCAAATTTTAAATCTTTTATATATATATATATATATATATACACACACACACACACCAGGAAATAATTCTAGGATCATGCAAATGTGGATAAAAGTGTTTATGATCCTTAAAAACTCCTCCCTAATTTTAAAATTTCAGTTATTTTAAACTTCCAGTCATGTATTCATCAAAATCCTTGTTGTATGTTTAAAAATAATAAAGATGTTATAGAATCAGTTGTTATAAAAACACCTGAAGATACCAATTGGTTGAAACCAAGATTGCATAAACAGCTGGCTTTTAAATGAAAAATATTAAAAAGCCCAAATTATACAATATATATGTATTGAGCACTTTTAATACATCTGTATGCAAGTCAAAATTATGATCAAAACTATTTAACAAAAATTATATAATCACTTTAAATGAGATTCAAACATTAGAATATGATGGCAAAGTTGATTCAATTAATGAAATAATTTTGGATATATGAACAATATATAGAAATATATCTTAGGAAATCTTATAGTTTTAATTTTTTTTATTGGAACTTATCAGATGTAGAATTTAGCATTCAAAACTTTTACTTTTTAATAACTGAATATAGTGGGTTAACCCAATCATTTTAAATGTTATTTTTAGTGGATATTCATATTTGAAGAGCTGCTTTGTTTATTTGTTAAACAGTATACTTTATTTTTGTACCCTGGCCTGAATGTTCCAAAGATTTTCTTAAATAAAAATCCCAGCAAAGGATGCTATCAATAAGGCAGGTATGTCTTAACCAAGTTGACCAGGCAAGGCCAAATTTAGTGCCTTTAAGCAAACTGAGTTTAGCTCACTGGTGACCCCCTCCACAAGAATTTACTTGAGCAGCCAGACTGACAAGGTCCCACCCTTTTACAGCTAAATCAAGCAAATGCAGCCGACACTTCTACTTCATCAGCTTCTTTTCTCACACTTCCTGCCTGTGGAATTCCCTTCTGTATATTTGCTTCCCTAATGGCTACAATTTCCAAGAATTTAAATGCAGTGTCAATTTCCATCTCTTGTCCACTTGACTCTAGTCCTTCTTTCATTGTTTCCCTATCACCTTGTGTATCTTGTTTTTTTCCTTTCCAACTCTACCCTTGCAACTGTCTTAGCACTGGTATTTCCATCCTTTTCCAACACCCCCTGTAACTGATGCTCTCCTCCTGCTTAAACTTTCATGCTTCTCTTATGTAGCTTCCTGCACACCAGTGGCAGTACCACCTTGCTTGGTGTGAAACAATTAAAAAAATGTTCTCATCATATAATCCCTCAAAGATTTTTATATCTGCACAGTCTTGTTTCCAAAAGCAGAGATTTTTTTGAATGGATTTTGTATTAATCTGACAGATTTTTATTACATTAAACATTATTTTTAGAGGGTATTTGAACTTGAGTATACACTCCATTTATTTATTAGATATTTCAAGAAATCTTACAGAAGACGTTGCACTCACCAGCAGGATATGAGCCTACATTCCTCAGAGGAAGTTACCATCAATGCCTTAACCAACTTGACTACAAAGGAGTACTCGGTCTGGCTAGGCCAACTTAAGTACCTTCAAGTGAAACTTTTCCTGTCATAAAATCACTAAATTTTACATAACTGCACATTTTGTATCAAAGCGTAAACAAAAAGAATTTCCTCATTTTTTTTGTTAGAACCAATGTTTTCATAATCTTACCTATTTTTAGCCCTTTAAATGTTATAAATATATTGTTTAAATGAATTAATGGAGCACTTATCTAAATACACATATTCACTAAAATAACTTTAAAGTAATAAATAATATATAAAATATTAGATAAAAAAATTACATATATTAAAAATAATTGATTGGAAGTTTCTAAAACATGTAATGTATGCAATATTTATATTTGTACATTATTTTTTTCACCCCAAGCCAGGCAGAAAGGCTGCTAGTATGCAGGGGTGAGTTACAGGGAGTGAAAGCGTGAGAAGAGACTGAGTATAGGCAGAATAGAGAAAGACAAAATATGAATGAGATTCAAGAAGATCGATGGTGATTGACATTGTATTTCAATTTTTCTAGATTGTAGTTCTCGGGGAACAAAGTAAATGCTAGGGAGTTTCACAAGCGGGAAGTGCAAGAAAAGAAATTGTTGGAGTAGAAGTGGCAGTTGTGTTTAGCTATTTCAACAATATACAGGTGGAACCAAGATAGCAATCTAATAGCACGCTTAAATTCATGTAGTCTGAGTACCAGTGGGGGCCAACAACTGCCATGAATATATTTGTAAAAAAGACAAAGGGGAAAAAGTGATAAAGTGACTGAAGTTGAGATGCCTGATCAGGATCAATTATATTGCAGATTTTTTTTTTTTTTTGATTTTGACAAGAACCTCAAAATGAATATCAGGAGTATTGAACTAGATATAGCAACAGTCTTCATGCACAGATGAATGATATATTTGTACAAGTGCAAGATAGAATCTAATAAGAAAAATTTTCTGGCACAACACAGTGGTCTAACTTTCTTTGCAGTAGATACGGCTGTTGATTTGATGTTGTCACTCCACTTCAATCATTTGTAAATGTGGGGCCAAGAAGGTGCAGTGTGTTGCTCTTCTGGAGTTTACTGCCAGCTACACTGATGACAGAAAACAATGGTAGTGTTATCTGCATAAGCACCTAGTTGGGAACTGACGACATCAGGAAGATCATTGAGGAAGATCATTAACAAAGATCATTAACAATGTAAGGCCCTGGATAGAGCCTTGGGGAAAACCCATATTCATGCAAAAGAATCTGGAAGTGAATCCATGCAAAACAACATTCATTTCATGAGTTGATAAGAATGATTAGATTAAATCAAACAATCATCCTATAATATTGTAGTACAAAAGCTTGCTTAGTTGGACAACATTTCAAACTATGACAAACTTTTCATTATCACATCAGCAGTAGATGTGGCAACACAGAATCCATATTGTTTATTTGAGAGGAGGTCATGAAAAATGCTTAATCACTTTAGCTTTAGAATGTGCATTGTGGCACAGTGGATATTGGCTCAGAATGAGAAATTGAGGAGCTGAGTTCAAATTCTAGTTGAATTCATTGCATTCATTTACACACAAATACCCTTGGGAAAGGTATTAATCCATCTCTTCCTCCCAGTTATGGGTTAAATAACCGGACAGATCGGGTTCTGTAGCCTTGGATAGCAACCAGTCTACTGCAGAAAGCAATGGCATCCTACTGTGGGATAATCTTATGCTCAGTCAGTTATGTCTCTTTTGAGACATGATCGCCCAAACATGTTTCACGTGTGGCACTTAACTGATTGAATCACTTTAGCATTGATTAGAGCCTCCAGTACTTTGCCAAAAAAGTGTTACAGATTAATTGGGTGATATTTGAGTGTCATAGGGTTCTCCAGATTTCTTAAAAATAGGAATTGCAATAGAGGACTTCCAGCAAGCTGGAAATCAGCAAGTAGCAAGGTATTTGTTGTAGAGTTTGGAGAGAACTAGAGCGAGCTTGGGAGCACATTTCTTTAGGAAGATGGCTAGAACCCAATCACATTTAATTGCTTTGTGGGAGTTTAGAAACGGTGTCTGAAACTAGTGACAGGATTATGTGCATATCACTCAGTAAAACCTTCTTTCTAGAAGAAAAATCAAGTGTCAGTACTCAAGATGAGCAAGGCATTCAATCTTATCTGCTATAGATATCAGGATTTCAAATTGATTAAATAGAAAAGAGACCAAGAATTTGCTGCTGCTCAGTAGACTCTTGCAGAGTTGCCAATAATATCTAGAACTGAAATTGTGAGACGCTCTATGTTGTGTCATTTTATCAGGAAACACTCACTTTACTTCTTTGAGGACACACTTGCACTCATTACAAGCAGAGATGAAGAGATATTTGTTGCAATCAAACGTCACTTTGGTACAGCCACTGACCAAGCATGCAGGTGAGAAAGAAATAAATATGGTTTCATTTGATATTTTTATGTTAGAATGAAAGCTCTAATGCCAGTTTTCACCCAGGAGGAGACCTGGGAGGCACATCTTTGAAAAGAACGATTAAAAATGTAACTCCAACGGATGTCATGAAGGAAGTCATGGAATGAGTCCCAATCAGCTCATTGATAACAGAAAGATTTTGTTAGTAGGTTCTTGGCTGGTGGGGAAAACAGAAAGAGATGTTTATAGACTTGATCCAGTTAGTTAAGTGCCATATGTGATGCATGCTTTGGGTGATCATGTCTCAAAAGAGACATAACTGACTGGACAGAAGATTATCTCGCAGTAAGTTAACCTTGCTTTCTGCAGTAGACTTGTTTCCAGACAAGGCTATAGAATCCAATCTGTCCTATTATTTAACCCATAACTGGAGAGAAGAGATGGATTAATACCTTTCTCAAGAGTACTTGTGCGTAAGTGAATGCAATGAATTCAACCTGGAATTCAATCTTGGCTCTCTGATTTGTCGTTTGAAGTTGATATCCACTGCACCACAACGCACATCTATAGACTTGATTGTATCAGCAGAATTGCCAAAAGGGCAGGCTTGCAGAGTGCGACATGATTCAGTGATACAAGTAAAGAAAAGATCAAGATGAGATGTGTGTCCATCAGGATTACTGGGGAAATGTATGATAAAGTTCACCATTTTTGTGAACGATTGATAAGTTCAGAGTTTGAATGCCAGTGAGGTCAGTGAAAGTGATTAAGCCACCTGGCATTAAAACCTCTAAACACATCAGAATCCATTTTGCAGATTTAATTGTTCTATGGCCATTGTCTGTGATGGACATTACTCCAAAAAAGAATACAAAAACTGTAACACAGCATGAACACACTGACAAGCCTTACAGAGAGATCGCAGGTGTTGTTGGTGTCAGCTTTTCAACAGTCAGTTGTGTCATCAAGACAAAACTGACAGTTGAAAGAAACAATGCAGATTATACTGTGACAAAAGACAAGCAAACATTTGAAATCTGCAATCACTTTGTAGATTACTGAATGATTACTACTAGTTTCATACTTTGAGTTGATATATATATATATATATACATATATATAATGCATGTTCTATTAGAAGTATGTTCTGTCTATAATGCTAACACTTGTTTATAATGATATATTTCTTCCCTTCTTCTTGACCACATGTGCATTTACAGGAAATAGCCTGTAATAACACAACAAATATTATTTTAGACACAGCTATTTTATAAGGGCACATAACAAGTAGACCTTTTTTCAATTACACATTACATATGAAATGACAGCATACTTTCTAAATATTTTCTGTAAATCATTTATTGTTGTAATTTTCATTATTTCCATGACAGAAATGCCTTTATTGCATTGCCTTGTACATCTTCTTTCACTTAGTATTACTTTGATTTCTGATGACAACAGGACATTTTTAAAAAATTATTAATGGAAATGAAAAATATGTATTTAGGCTGTCAGCTTTTCACAGAGACAGAGGCGTGCATGCATTTATTCATATGAAATTATGACAATGTAAAGTTAGAAATTTTATAACTGTTTATTGGCAAGAAAAGCAATTACTTAGCAAAATCTTTGGTAAAGATTTTCGTATATACAGTTTATCATAGATATGATTTCATTATTCAAATATATAGCTCCATGATAGTGTTGAACAAATTTAATCAAAAATTAAATATCAATAAAAAGAAACAATAAAATTACTTTGCCAGTATACCAAAAAAAAAACCTCATATATATTGAATATATAATGTTGGCTGTTGTTCGGGGCAGCAAAACAGAAAAATTAACAAAATTGCTTCTTTCCATTATGCCAATGGGACTTTATGAACTAAATTGGCAACAAAGCCTCATCAATTTACTGTTGAATTAGCTAGATGTAGCTAAGTTCTATGCTAATAGATTCACACTTCTCGCTTGTGAAACTCTCTTTTGGCTTCATGCTTTCCAGCCAGCTTTGAACTCCAGAAATTTAAATACAGTGTTAATCTTAATCTACTGTCTTTTTGATTTCTCTTCTTTTATTGTTCTCATTCCTTAATAACAGTTTTTATTCTTTGTCTTTCTGTAAATCTTTGTGCCTTGCTTTTGGTTACAAATAATAACAAAAATGAGGAAAAATGACTGGAAAGGGTATAGTTCTAGAAAAAGTTCCAAGAGATAGAATGAATTCAAGATAAATAAGAGAACAAGAGATAAGTGATAAAATGAAATGATAACAGATGAACCAACAGGTTGTTAGACTGGTGCCAAGTGAATGGCAAAGACAGCAGGAAATGATCATAGACAAGATGAAGAGATGAGAGACTTGGCAAAGAATTGCACAGTCATCAGGAAAGAATTACTTTAGGAAAGCTTTTTATTCAGCAATAAATTTGCAATTACTGCTGAAGATGTTTAATAAATCTACTTGTAAATGTCAATTTCTGGGAAAAAAAAAAGCATTTTTAAGTTGTTTTACTGAATGAGAATGATTGAAGAACATTATTTTCTAAAACCTTTCATCTCATATCAAAGACAAGTAAATATATATTTTTCATTAATAACTAGAAACTACTTCAATATTGCACCATCCTCAAAAGGTTATATTTCTTTTCATCTGGACAAAATAGGAAAACAAACAAACAATAAAATGGAACAGAAGAAAAAGCAAAAGCAGTTAAAGAAATGTCACATTGAGGAAAAAGACTTTAAAATATCTGACAACGGTGTGTGTAAGGCAATAAGTGCTTGGAATTTATGATGAGATAAGTAATTACAGTACTTAGGAAATAATTTTAGAGAGGAAAACCAAACAGTTTTGAAGGAAATGACTTCTTAACTGAATATTATTGCCTGTTATTTTCATTTACAGCAAAATTTCTAAGTAATAAGAAACAATCTTTTCAATTATATTGTAAACATGCTGGTGACACAACTTTTTATTCCTGCCTTAATAGTAAATCTGACAGTTCCAATAAATGTAAAACTGGCAACTGCCCTCAAAAAAGACATTCAATCAGTTGTTAACTGAGGCAAGAAATGACTTGTACATTTTAACAATTTTAAAAGAAAACTTTCATCTTTTAGTCATTAGAGAGAACTATTTGTGTCTTCCAACAGCATGGCAAATGCTGAACTCCAGGAGACCAACTCCTCTGAGTAAATGGCATCATGGCTGAGACTAAGAACTATAATTAGAGGCAAACCCAAAGCAAAAACTAAAATAAAAGAGCTGAAGAAAATATAAACATACAGGTAGATAAACACACACACGCACACAAACATCTTGCCTTTTATATATATATATATATATATATATATATATATTTATATTATCGATTTTCTGCACTATTGTAAGAACTGCAACCTTGAAACTTCTGAATATCATTTCTTATGTCTTTGTTTATGAGTGTATCAGATTTGATTAAGATCAGACCACTCCTTCTATAACCCGATTTTTTTGATTATCGATTTTCGATATTTATTGGGAGTACCTCGACACAAAACCTAGCTAAGAACACTTGCAGATGCTTATAGTACAACTGTGTAAATTTTCAAGAAAATCGGTTCAGCCATTTCAGAGTCTATAGGTAACAGACACACACACAAAGTTCTATTTATAAATAAGTTTAAATTTTCATGGCAATTGTTCTTACATCTCTGGTACCATGACAACATGAATTTGACCATACTACCAGATTGTAAAATAAGTCTCACCATTTTACTCTTAATGTAGCTAGATGTAACTGCAAGTTCTATTCTAATTGTTTCTTCTCCTGTATCGCTTGCCAATGGAACTTTCTTTTGGTTTCTTACTTTGCTAACCCCATGATATTCAAAGGTTTAAATACAATGTCAGTCATCATCTTCTGCCTTCTTGATTGCTGTTATTTTATTATCCTGTCTTTCATTTTCTGTCACTCTTAAGAAGCACTTGCATCTGAGTGACTTTATTGCTTTGCTTGGAATGAAACAATTAGAAATATACCTTATAGCACATTTTATGTAAAACACATCATATCCCATTTGATATACACTCCTGATCAAAAATTTAAGACCACTTAAAAATCTTTAAAAATAAATTTTTTTTTATGGATACCTTTTAAGCTCCTCCCACTTAAGGTTACCAATACTACAATCTAAAAGGTTATGGAAACAAAAAGCTACATTCCAACATTTTATTTAGAAATTTACATTTTTATAAAATGAGGCGATTTACACATGATCAAAATTATAAGACCAGGGGTATAAATTGTTAGATCTATGGCAATTCCAATGTTTTTAGTTCAGTTAGAGATTAGCAATCACTGTGTAAAGGTGTTACCATGCCTAAAGGCAAGCAAACTTACCATAGTTGAGCGTTCTCGAATTCTAGAATTCCATAAGCAAGATTTGTCACAGCAGGCGATCGCAGCTAAGGTAAATCGCAGTAAATCTGTGATTTGCAGCTTTCTAAAGAACAGTGAGAATTATGGAAAAGCAAAATCCTCTGGTAGGCCCTAAAAAATTTCTCCTGCATTGGGTAGGAGAATAAGACGGGTTGTTATGAAAGAGGCGGGACTTTCTTCTAATCAAATTAAGGCAGTCACAGATGCTGATTGCAGTCCCATAACCATCAGATGACACTTAGATGACCGCTTAAAGTTTGGTCATGAATACCAAATATGGGACGTTGAGAAGTGGAAGAAAGTCCTGTTTTCTGATGAGAAAAAATCCAATCTTGATGGTCCTGATGGCTTCCAACAATATTGGTATAACAAAAACATGCCTCCTGAACTTTTCTCCACACGTCATAGTGGTGGAAGGGTCCCTAATGGTATGGGGTGCCTTTTCTTACAGAGGGACGATGGAGCTCCAGGTGATGCAGGGTCGTCAGAGAGCGGCTGGTTGTGTTAACATGCTACAAAAAGCATCTTTGATGATGGAGGTGTGACGGAGGTGTGTGGGCATGGATGTTTATTCCAACAGGATAATGCTGTAATCCATGCTGCAAGATGGACTTTGACCTTTCTACAAGAAAATGCGGTCCATCTCTTGGGACATTCTTTATCAAAATGGCAAACAATATTCAACAAAAAATGAACTTTGTGAAGACATCTTCAGAAGCTGGAGCAACATCCCCCGCACCTTAATGGAAACGCTTATTTCTAGCATGCTCGACAGAATTTTTGAAGTCATCAAAAGCAGTGGAGGTAGACTTCATTATTAAATTTGGTTGTTAAATATTTTCATACACTTTTTGTACAATTTCGTAGAATTTTTGTCTCTGGTCTTATAATTTTGATCGTGTAAATCGCCTCATTTTATAAAAATGTAAATTTTTAAATAAAATGTTTAGAATGTAGCTTTTTTGTTTCCATAACCTTTTAGATTGTAGTATTGGTAACCTTAAGTGGGAGGAGTTTAAAATCTATCTGTAAAAAAAAATTTCTTTTTAAAGATTTTTAAGTGGTCTTAAATTTTTGATCAGGAGTGTATAATCATATATGCACAGGCATGATCACTTTATGTATGATACCATATTTTCTGTTTTTAATCAATTCACCCCAAGCAAGGCAGTAATGCCACTAATGAACAGGGGGCTACATAAGAGAAAAAGATTAGATAGGAGGAGAGTAAAGAGAAAGACTAACCAGTTACAGAGAGTGTCAGAGAAGGGAGCAAGAGAAGGATGGGAATACAATAGATAGACTAAACTATCACCCGGTTCACACTCCACCCATGTCTATTGAACAGGTGAAGAGGCTCATCCCTTGTTCCCTGTTTAGGATGTGGATTCCGGCTTTCTCTTTTCCAATCTTTTTACTCTTACGTAGCCCCCTGCACATCAGTGGTGTTATTGCCTTGCTTGGGGTGATATGATTAAAAAAAAAATACAAGTGCAATGAGAGTTGCAAATGTAGAGAGAAAGAAAAAGACATACAAAGTGATGTAGAATGAACTTGAGTCAAGTAGTTAAGAGATGGGTATTGACATTGCATTTAAATTTCTGGAGGTGGTAGCCATCAGAAAAGCAAGAATATGGAACAGTTTCACAGGCGGGAAATTATCATATAAGGAAATTATTCTGTTGGACAAGGAAAAGAATCTCGTCAAATATCGAAGCTGATTTCTGTTGTGTGCAAATGTCATATAGGTATAGCTGAAGTTATTTCACTTTAACTCTGTTGATATAAAATTTAGTAATTTGTTAAAATGTGATTTTTTTGCAAGTTTGATATGATAGAAAAACAAGTGAATAACAATTTTCGACATCGGATTATAGTTTACAGTCTGCTGCTTATATAATCAGTTAGTTGAACCCTTTGCCAAAAATTTAAAAAATTTTCCACTCTATTAGTATGTGGTCTGTAAGAAATCACTGGACTTAAGAAAGAAACTGAATGGCCCTGATCAATGTCACTTACAGTTGTTAAGTCTTAGACTGAATCTTTAGGTTTCTAAATGGATGCCTTCTTTTTCAACTTGAGCAGTCTACGTTAATGTGAATGGTGATGAAAACCACTGGAGCATCTTGCAGCATTAGTTCACTGGGGCATAATGCTGGCTGGTTGTTGGTGGAAGGATGTGGGCTGCTGTCTTTACCCAGCAGAGTCCATTGGCTTACAACAACAACTTTGTTAAAATTTATTTAAACAGATTTATAATCATGTATAACTATTTTATTGCAGTCTTGTTGAGCCTATAAAGACTAGACCATAGTTTTAACAATTAAATGGATGAGGTTTAAATGTATTGCAGATTGTAGTTAGCAATGATGTTAACGTGAAAAGAAAAAACAAAATTTGATTCATTCAAAATGAATCATGAATTTTTGGTTTACACTGTTTAATAACTTCATAATTTAAACTATTAAGAGTCTCATTAATATAAGTTAGGTTTTAACAAATGTTCTTGCCTTTATTTTGTATATGATGAATAGGGGAAATATATTTAAGTTTAAATTTTATTTTAAAAAACAGTATTTTATTTGAACCAAAAATAAGTTTTAGAAAATAATAAAATTAAAATCTCAAAATATAAAAATAAGTCAAAGATATTTTAGAAGAATTTTTAACTATAGATTTAATATAGAATATTAAATAATTGGAAAGAATAAGGTTATATTTGATGGATAGAAAGATGGATATATGAATCTATATAGCAAATAGTGAACAGTTTAGTAAAAAATATGCAAAATAAAAGGCGGTTTAAATAATGTACAAATTAGAATTAATCAGGGAGTACAATTTTTTGATTAATTAAAAATTGATCAAGATTTTACTCATATTTTTAGGCAACATTATACTTAATGTGAATTTGGTTAGAGCCAGTTACATATCTGATAAATGGGAGAGTAATTTTAGAAGTTTTTATTTAAAAATTATTCTCAATTCATTTTTATCATATGACCAGAAAACAATTTTTGTAAGAGAAAGAAAATTAATAAAAATATCAAAACGTAAAAATCACCCACAAACTTTTGGAAAATATATTGTCTAATGATGGAGAACACTAAGTAATATTAAATGACTGGAAGGAATGTTCCAAGATGGTGCATGGAAGATATGATGCACACCTCTATATATTAATCAAATAGTGGATAATTTAAAGACAAAATTGGGGAAAAAATTGTCACATGATGATGCATGTAAAAATAGTTTGTAAAAAGAAGATGGTAATTAGGATGAATGTTTTCATTTGTCTTATACCTTAAACTATATCAGAAAGTCTTCAGTCACGCAGTAAACATAATTATATTAGAGGATATTTACTCTGTAGCTTCAAAATTTAAGTCCACACACTTGATCTAATAATTACGTTTCATACATTTTTTGGTTTAATTAAATTAGTGATCATGGTACTTCACAATTTCCTCTCCTTCAGAGGTCTTAATGAAGTTTGCCATTTTACTATCTCTCTTAAACCTTGTTCTGCCATCCATTTACACAAGTTATGCACAGTATTTTTCTGTCCCTCTTGTCTTCAATATATCTTGGGAGTGTTTAATTTTCCAAAACCTCTATTCTCATTCTGTGCTCAAATAATTTTAAATATCTCTTTCTGATATTAAATGTAATTGTCTTTGTTTCCATTTCTTCTAAAAATTTGTCATTGCTCACATGTTTTGTCAGTGGATATTTCAATATCCTTCTGTAAGTTTATTTTTTTAATTAACTAATTAACCAATTAGTGCAAGGTATCCAATTTTTTAGAGAGCCTATTATCTAAAAATCCAGATCTACCATCCCTGACATTATTCAGAAAGATGAATTTGGCAAAAAGAGTCCAAATTCCAAGGAAACTCTTTGTTACACTTTGTTACACTGGCCCAACAAAAGGAGATGGTAAATTATTTTTTTCAAAATGCAACCTTCAGTTTCAGCTGATTCTTTAAAATCCAGGGAATGACACCAAGCTTTTGATCTATAGTATAAGATCTGGCCAATTTGCATTAATATTAAAATGTACATTTACAACGTCTTAATAAATGTTAGCTTAACAACTACAAGAGCTTTGCATTCATAACCAAGAGATATAAATTCTATAAAATATAGAAATAAAGTATCCTAAATAAATATATTTTATACATATAGCTATATTTATCAGTTTGATGGACTGGTAAGATTTGTTTGTACAAAAAGGTTTCTTTTTTTCTAGTTATGTAAATTTTCATGATTGTGTCTTCAACTGAAATTTATTTAAATATGTTCTGTTTTTCATATAAGTTATTTTAACTTTGGCTCTGAGTGAGAATTAAAAAACATTAAAAAATCTTATAATTCATTTTGTTTTTCTTTTAGGATTGTAAATTCGGTACAATGAAAAAGCACAGTAATATACAAATATATTAAGACTAGCAGTATAGCCCGGCATTGCTCGGGTGTAATGAAAGCTTTAAAACTAATCCATTGTTCTGGAGTTCAGACTCAGCCTCAAGAATATTTGTGTGAAGTTTGGTGAGAATCGGATAAAAATTGTGGATTTGTATAAAGGACATAAAGACAGGTAAACAGACACACACACAAACATCTTGCCTTTTAAATATATATATATAATCAATTTTCTGCACTATTGTAAGAAATGCAACCTTGAAACTTCTGAAAATCATTTCTTATGTCTTTGTGTATCAAATTTGATTAAAATCAGACCACTCCTTCTATAACCCAATTTTTTCAATTATTGATTTTTGATATTTAATGGGAGTACCTCAACACAAAACCTAGCTAAGAACACTTGCAGATGCTTATAGTACAACTGTGTAAATTTTCAAGAAAATCGGTTTAGCCGTTTTGGAGTCTATAGGTAACAGACACACACAGTTCCATTTATAAATAAGTTTAGTTTAGATTAGATTAGATTAGATAGATGCTAAACCAAAAAAAAACTTAAGAAAAAAGAATTTTGATTATTTGTTCATAATTGAAGAAATGTGTGAGGTTGCAAAATTTTCAGTTGCTCTCCTATAAGACAAACAGGGACACTGAGTGTTTTTCTGATTAAGATGGTCAATCAGTTAAGTGTCATGCTTGGCCAATCATATCTCAAGAGACATGACTAACGAGACAGAAGGTTTTTCCACAGTAGGTTACATTCTGTGATAGACTGATTGACAAACAAAGACTATAGAACCCAATCTGTTCTGATATTTACCCCATAGCTGGAAGGAGAAGTGATGGATTTCCTAAGGGTATTTGTGCAGAAGTGAATGCAAAGAATTGAACTGAAATTCAAACTCAGCTCACCAATTTCTCATTTCGAGCCATTATCCACTAGACAACAATGCATATCCATGAATTTCCAAACTTGCCATAAGGCAAGCGGTGGTGACGGAATCCCGGTGATAGTCCTTAAGAGGTGTGCCCCTGAACTCTCCCCTGTTCTCTCTAAACTATTTAACTACTGCCTATCTGCTTCCTGTTTTCCTGCATGCTGGAAGTTCTTCAGTCGTTCCTGTTTTTAAGAATTGTGGTGAACCCTTGGACCCATCCAACTATTGCCCTATCAGTCTTCTACCAATATTCAGGAAAGTATTCAAGGCCATAATCAATGCTGAAATAGTTCAACATCTTACTGCCCACAAACTCTTCTCTGAGAAGCAATATGGCTTCCGCTTTGCCAGGTCCACTGCCGATATGCTAACAACCTTTACGGAGTACATGCTCAGGACCCTCGATGAGTCAGGCGAGGCTCGTGCTGTTGCTCTGGACATTTCCAAGGCTTTTGGCAGGGTCTGGCACTCTGGCCTCCTTTGCAAGCTACAGGGTTACGGCATTACTGGACGCCTGCTTGACCTAATCCAGTCCTTTTTAGACAACTGCAAATGAAGGTCGTATTGTTGAATGGGCATGCCTCTTCATCCTACAGCACGAATGTCGGTGTCCCACAGGGCTCTATCCTGGGCCCGATGCTCTTCCTTATTTTCAACAACGACCTCCAAGATGAGATCAAGTCCCAAGTAAGCATCTACACAGATGACACCACAATATACTCACACACAAGTAAGAAACCTGGCATGGCGGACAGACATAATCTTGCTGCTGACCTTGAACGGGATCTACACTCTGTGATGAATTGGGGCAAGAAGTGGCTTGTCAACTTCAATGCGTCCAAGACCAAGCTGTTGTCTGTCAACCATCACAGGCAACCTCTCCTGACTCACATAAGCATGGACCAAGCGATTCTCCCTGAGTGTAATACACTGCGCCTCCTCGGCCTTACCCTCTCTCCTGATCTCAAGTGGAAATGCTACATTGAATCCATAGCTAAATCCACTGCTAAGAAGGTTGGGTCACTGTGTCGATCCAGGATGTTCTTTCTGCCTGAATCCATCCTGCATATATACAAGTCTACCATTTGACCCTGCATGGAGTACTGCTGCCATTTATGGTCAGGCGTCCCTGCCACTCTCCTCAGTGTTCTCGACAGGCTCCAAAGGAGAGTTAGTAACGTGATAGGTGCTGACATGGTGGCTCGACTACAACCACTTCCCCACCGATGAAATGTGGCCTCCCTCTGTCTGTTCTATAAGTACTTTCATGGCTTCTGCTCAGACGAACTTAAGTCACTGGTGCCTCCTCAACAGGTGTTTACTCATGCAACCAGAATGGCAACTGGGTCCCACCCATTCACAGTTAGGTTAGCCAAATGCAGATGACAATTCTACTCCTGCAGCTTCTTCTTTCACACTTCCCGCCTTGTGGAACTCGCTCCCATATTCTTGCTTTCCTGACGGCTACAACCTCCAGAAATTGAAATGCAATGTCAATACTCATCTACTAACCACTTGACTCTAGCCCTTCCCCCACCCCGTATATCTTTCCCTTTCTCTCCCCACTTGCAACTGTCATTACATCTGCATTTTCATCTTTCTATTGCTTCTTTCTAATTAGTTTGTAATCCTCTTCTCCCTCCTCTAATTAATTTTCTTTCAGTTATGTAGCCCCCCGCACACCAGTGGCATTTACACCTTGCCCTGGGTGAAATGATTAAAAAAAAATAAAAAAATAAAGTGTAAATTAATTCTCTTTTTTTAAGCTATTTTGTTTCTGTTTGAATTATTAGTCATTGCCGCAATTGTAGTAAAAGCAAAATATGGCTGTTTGAAGTACGAGTTGTACCTGTCTTTTCGATCACAATCAGTAAAACTACTGCAAAACTTCTCATGCAAACCACAGCCACTTGATTCAGCGGCATCTGCAGCTCATTTTGCTTTTTCAGTCATGCTCCTTTTATTCAGTTGCTGAGGCTTGGAAGTTTGCATAAGCCACAAATTTGTTTGTCAAAATCTCTGAACTTCAAGATCGATTTGTTCTTAAATAGTGGCTTTTGAATCAGCTGTATTTTTTACTATGTATTCAGAATGTAAGACTCATACAGGCATAATTTTATTCTGGGAGGTAAGCCATTTTCCCTTCTACACTCCTCCCTGATCTCATGATCATAAGTGACAGGGAGATGGTGGTCTCCTTTGATGACTCTTCATTTGTGTCTACAGGTTCACTCTTGTTCTTGGCATTATCATCTTCTGAATCATCACATGAATCATCTGACAATTCTCTGAAAAACAGCAGTGAACCCGAGTTGCTCTCAGATGACAGATATCACTTCTGTTGCATTCTGAGGAAATAGATCCATGATAAAGAGGAAGATCATTTGATGTGGTGTGGTATTCCATAGAGTAGGACTGATTTTGGGCTATAGGTCCCCATCAATCTCCCTTTTATAAATTGTGTTGTGCATTAACATGTGAGACCTTAATGCAGACCACATCTCCTACTATGTAGATTCCAGAATCTACATTCAAATGGGAGTGGAACATTGACAACCTTTATGTGTGTCTGAGATATGTATATAGAGTTTGCTTGATGGTGTGATGGTATCTCTCTATGATACCATTTCCTGGCATGTAGATTTTTTTTTTTAATCATGTCAACCCAAGCAAGGCATTCCACTGCCACTATAGCGCAGGGGGTTACACAGGGTGATAGTCGAGTTAGGATGTACATAGGGAGAGAGAGTTAGAGAGAATGGGAGGGTTAGTGTGTTAGGAGGTGTCTATTGACCTTACATTTAAAGTCCTGGAGGTTATAGCTGTCGGTGAAGCAAGCATGTGGAAGGGAATTCCACAGGCGGGAAGTGTGAAAAAAGAAGCTGTTGGAGTAGAAATTGCGGTTACATTTCATCGGTTTCACTGTAAAAGGGTGGGACCTAATTGCCAATCTAGTATCTCGTGCAAACTCACACCTAGGGGGCACCAGTGATCTAAGTTCATCGGAGCAGAAGCCATGAAAGTATTTATAGAAGAGGCACAGGGAAGCCGTGTTAGGCTGGTGAGAGAGTGACTGCAGGCGGTCAACTAAGTCGGTATCAATCACGTTACAGATTCTTCACTGTATTTTGTCAAGAAGCCCGAGGAGAATAGTAGGGGCACCAGACCAGATGTGGCAACAGTATTCAAAACACAGGCAGATGGTAGATTTGTATAAGTGCAGGATAGATTCAAGCGGAAAGAATTTCCGGGACCTGCACAGAGAGCCGACTTTCATAGCAGCGGATTTAGCAATGGATTCGACGTAGTCATTCCACTTGAGGTCCGCTGAGAGTGTCAGGCCAAGCAGGCATAGTGTTTTACTCTCTGGGAGGCATGCCTGTTCCATGCTAATGGGAGGGAGGTGCGGTCGTCTGTGGTGGTTAATTGACAGCAGCTTCGTTTTGGAAGAATTGAATTTTACGAGTCATTTCCTACTCCAATCCACCACAGATTGGAGGTTCTTTTCAAGCTCAGCTGCAAGGTTCACCTTATCATCAACACCAGATTTTTGATTGAGGTGAGCGTATACTGTGGTATCATCGGCATACATGCCTACTTGTGATCTTATAGCATTGGGGAGATCATTGATGTAGATTAGAAAGAGCATAGGACCTAGGATAGAGCCTTGGGGGACACCCACGTTTGTAGGGTAGTTCTGGGAGGCATGTCCATTTAAAACCACCTTCAGTGTGTGGTTGGAGAGGAATGACTGGATTAAGTCCAACAAAAGTCCCGTAATGTCATAGCTTCGCAGTTTCCGTAGAAGGCCGGCATGCCATACACTGTCAAATGCTTTAGAGATATCCAGGGCAACAATTCGGGCTTCACCATTCTTGTCAAGAGCCTGGTATATATACTCAGTGATGGTCGTTAGCATATCAGCAGTAGACTTGGTGAAGCAGAAGCCATACTGTTTGTCCAATAGGAGCCTGTGGGCCGTGAGATGCTGAACGACCTCAGCATTGATAATGGCTTCGAACACTTTGCCAAAGATCGAAAGAAGGCTGATAGGGCAGTAATTTGCAGGGTCCAAGGGTTCACCAGTGTTCTTGAATATTGGAACCACAGAAGAAGACTTCCAACAGGCAGGAAAGCAGGAGGAAGATAGCCAAAGGTTGTAGAGCTTAGAAAGGACAGAGGAGAGTTCAGGGGCACATTTCTTCAAGACTATGATTGGGATTCCGTCCCCACCACTCACTTTGTGAGGGTCAAGTTTTGATATTATGCTAGAAATCAGCGAGGGCGTGATGTGGACGTCATTCAATTTTTGGGCCTCAGTTCTAGATGGGAAATCGGGTGTCTGGACTCCAGACGTATCCAGACACAAATTGGTCAAGAATCTACGGGCAAAGCATTCAGCCTTGTCCACTGAGGAGGTGACGACCTCAAACTCGTTGATTAGTCGGGGTATTGAGGACTTACTCTTGTTGAGCACGCTTTTACAGAGGTGCCAGAAGTCTTTGGCTCCGAACTTAGAGGAATGCTATGCGCTGCTTCATTCTGGCAGCAAACAGCATTTTAGCTTCGTTAAGTATCTTTTTACACTTATTTCGAGCTGAGGTGAAAACGCGCCTGTTTTGGTCCGACGCGTGGCTACGATAAAGCCAGAAGAAGTGATTCCGGTGGGCAATGACAACCGAGCAAGCGGGCGAGAACCAGGGAGACGAATGGGATTTAAGCTGAAATTTCCTGGCAGGGATGAAAGCATCGATGCCAGCCTTAACCCAGGAGGAGACCTCTGATGCACAGTCTTCGATGGGAAGACTAAAAACATTGTTCCAAGGGAAGTCGCAGAGGAAATCAAGGAACGAATCCCAGTCTGCTCTTTGATAGCAGTAGGATATTCTGTTGGTCTGGGTTTCTTGGGTAGGGGTGGAGTAGAACGAGATGTTGACAGAAACTACGGTGTGGTTAGAGTTTCTGAGAGAGCAGAGCTGTCTGGTAGTACAAGAATTTGGGGTGGATGGGAAGCAGAGGTCTAGTAGTGAGTCCCTTCCATTAGGTCTATTGGAGAAACGTATGGGGAAATCCACTACTTGCGTAAGGGATTGGGAGATTGAAAAATTAAAGATATGGACACTAGCAGTGTTGGTTACAGAGTTTTCACGCCACTTAGTGTGGTGGGCGTTAAATTCACCAAACACAAAAATATGGGCAGATGGGTGAGAAGAAATGGCCTTGTCGATATTGTCAGAGATGCTGTCAAGTACTGAACAGTCAGAGGAGGTGGGGGAGCAGTAGAGGAAGAAGAGATAGCTAACGGAGCTTAGAAGTGAGAGACGGAAACACATGAAAGACTGGTCCAGGGATTCAAGAGATGTTACTCTAGCTAGGGGGAGATGTTCACTGACATATACACCAAGCCCATGCATATGGACGTTGGAGTCATTCCTGAAGAGGCGAAGGTAACCATGAACATAGAACTCAGAGGAGGGGATAGACGGGTCAAGGTTAGTCTCACACAGTGCTAAGATATCAGATGAGTTAGTTTGGAGGAATGATTCTACGCTAGAAAGGTTAGTGCGGATACCATGAATGTTAGTGAACGTGACACAGAGGTTTGGACGTGCATTGGAATCTCAGTTGAATGCCCCACCCCTTTCCTTTGAAAACCTCATGAACTCTCTCTCCACAGAATGCTGCACAATTGTCAATGAGTAGCTCAGCAGGTGGTTCCTCTCTCTTGCAAAATAGAGACTCCAAATAAAATGATTTTGACAGGGTCATGATGTGCTAATGACCATTAGATGTAAAATCAACTAGGAACACACTCTATCAGGATCAGATAATGCCAGCTTCCATAATGTATTCTATCCATTCTCACACTGATCCATTTCTCACACACATTCAGCTTACCAATTTCCCCCTGCACTGGTGCTGGGTCTATGAACTTGCATGCATTGCAATATCTGACCACTGCATAAACTGCTGCTTTCAAGACATCCTGTTTGACCTGCTTGCAGAATATATGTACTTCATGCAAGGAAGCCCACCTTGTTGGTGGAAGGTCTGTATACAAATGAATTCCTGAAGTTCTATGGATACACTGGCTCCAATTCTTTTTAAACTGCATTTAGCCATCGTTGAGGTACCCTGGTGAGTTGATTGGCTTGATTCTTATGAGATCTGAACTCCACATCAATTGCTAGCTCATATTTCACAGCTAGTTTCCTGATGCTATCTTTGTGCCCAGCCTTGTTTCTCCAGACAGCATATCATAAATCCAGTGATGTATACATGCCAAGTCTGTCTTCAAGTAAACCATAATTACCTTCCACTGTAATAGAAGGTTGATACCTCTCAACATTGTGTAAAGTTAATATACTTGTCTTTGTTGCCTCAACAACAGATCCACTGCTTTCTATATCACCACCAGTAGCCAAGAACATTGTATCAGCCCATATGGCATCCATTCTCACACTAATCTTTAACCAAGGTCCTGGGCATGACAGTAAACTGCATCCCACAGCAAGGTTTCTGATTGGGAGTTTGTTAGGAGCATGGAACCACCTCTTCATTGCTGTTGTTCTCAGGTTCCACCCAGACTCAGAGTGGTAACACCTGTTTGGGTCCCAGCTATGGTGATGCTTCCTGTGTCGTCATTTTATTTTGCTTTCGGGGCTCCGAACAAGTCATTTGGGAATTCACATCCAGATTTAATTCTGGGCTCCCCATTGGAAAATAAACAAAATTCACAT
Organism: Ascarosepion bandense; assembly: GCA_037127315.1. Lineage (NCBI taxonomy): Eukaryota > Metazoa > Mollusca > Cephalopoda > Sepiida > Sepiidae > Ascarosepion > Ascarosepion bandense. The sequence continues at coordinate 280,926 of JBBBDQ010001777.1, forward strand.
CATCTCGCAAAAAGGGTCTGTAAAAGGAATTTGATACTTATTTATTTTTGGTTTTCCACCGGAACATCTGAGTGGAGCCCAGATGTGCAAAGATCAGTTTTGGTCATTTGCTATCTGGACCTCTGAGGGCAAACATCCAGTCCCTTGCTTGCTCAGTATCACCACAGAATTTTCTTCTCATCCTGTATTGCTCACACTGCTGCAACTGCTGGACCATTCTCTATCACCTTGCCTTTCATAAATGCCAATGCTAGAGCCAGCAGATGATCACAATCAGTGAAACTACTGCAAAACTGCTTGTGCAAAGCAAAATCACCTGACCCACTGGCAGCTGAAGCTTTTTTTGATGTTCTCTTGCTCATGCTATTTTTATTAAGTGGCTTAGGCTCAGGCATTTACAGAAGCCACAAATTCTTTTGAGCTCTGATTTAAGTTTGTTAGATTGGCCATATTTTCTTCTATGTATTTGGCACATGAGACATGCATGGCTACATTTTGTTCCATTTTTCCCTTCTACAAAAATATCTTATATTTTTCAAGTGTATCACGTCCTTTTAGACAATGCTGATTTTATTGCTGGTTTATTTCTAGAGAAAATGAAGTAGGTCTTAAACATGCCAAATTAAGCAAAAAAATTGTTTTGATTTAGATGAAGATAAAAGACCAACAACATTTTATTCTGTAAATATATATATTGATTGTATGATCTGAAATAATGCTTGCATTCTTGAAGATGTTTCTAAGTTCCCTGAATAAAGTCAAATAAATCTTATAATTTTCAACCACTTCTTAATCTCATTTTTCAAAACAAAATTAATTTAAATTCTGAAAGAAGAAATAGTGATTGTCTTGTATTAATTTTACTGGAAGGATTTTTGGTCGTTTTATATTGAGAATTATCTATTTTTTGAATAGTTTCCTATTATTAAAACAAAACAAGAATAAAAGATAGTGGAAAAAGAATTTTTTTGCTATTATTTTTTATTGAATCTTTTTCAAGATAAAGTTACAAAGTATGAAATTCAGATTATTGTAGCATGCTATCTGAGGTTGTCTGCATGAAATATTGTTTCACTGAAATTGAGCATTCTCTATTAAAGCTTGCAAAAATAAATATAAATTAAAATCTGAAAAAGTTTTACATTTAATCATTGTTTTTTTGCAGGGGGGTATTTTTTTTTAGCTCATTTAGTTTGAAAACTATAAGATTTAAATGATAAAGAGAAAGTTCAAAATATCTTGATTTTGGCTGCATGACAAAGTTTGAAGTCTGAACCTACAGTGACATAGTAAGAAAATAGGGAAGTAAATGACTTTTGGCTTTGGAAAGATTATATTGATTTTAATTTGGATTCTGCAGCGAAAGTAGTTTAGAAATTCTAATCCTGTTGGAAAACAAAAGTAGTGTTACTTTGTCAATTTTAGAGAGAATATTTTACATGTAAATTTGATGTAATGAATATGCATACACCTTGGTTCCTCCTCATAGAAATATGATTGGCTGGTGTCAGCAATAAATACAGACTAAGGCAAGGACGGCATAGGTCTATGCCTATTGCATAAGACTATGATGAGTTCCGGTCCATTATGGCTACTTGCTAGATTGTCCTACTCGGTTACATTTGCCAAAACTGCTTAGCTACTTTGAATATATATATCTTTTTCCAGGACATATCAGTTGACGACAAAGAATTCGGAATAACTTTACAAGACTAAAAAAAAAAAACAGTTGACAACCCTTACTAATGAAAATGTTAGAAAGACTCATTCAACATTTACAGAAAGTAAGTTTTCCTCATGTTTTGTTTGAATGCTTATTAACAAGGAAGGTTAGAAAAAGAAAAACTTGGGCAACAGAAAGTAAAAAAGTTCCCCCCCTTTTTTTTGACTTAGAAGATTTTATTGTATACATAAATTGAAACAAAGATTTTTGTGGATACGTTAGCAGAATGGAACAAATTTGCAGAATTAACTAAAGTGCTTTAGAGCAACAACAAAAACAACTTATACAGCAAAAATTCCTACAACAACAACAAATTAGGCAGCAACAAGAAAAGTTTGAAAAGTTATTCAAACAACAGTCAAAAGACAATAAATCCCTTTTGGAAGGCATATTATCAAAGACAACAAAAGAACCAGGTTCTAGATTTTTTCTGTGGAAGGAATTTCAAATTCACTCTCTAAACTGAAATATGACCCTGACAGTGGTTCAATGTTTCCGGCTTATTTTCGTAGATTTGAAACAATATTTACGAAAAGATAACATGTGGTGATACCGACCAAGCAAAAGCGAGCAAACCGGATGTTGGCTCTATGCCGACCAGAAAGCTAATGAATAAAAATCACTTCCACACAGGTGTAATTGCGCAGATATTCCGGTTGAAAAATAAAAATTAATCAAATCTCAAATTAACCATTTCGCGAGCCTACGTGAATTTTATTTACCAGCCAATGGGAAGCCCAGAATCAAATAAAAGTTTGAAATTCAAACTAGCTTCTGATCCAAAAGGCAGATATAAAAAGCGGAGACAAAACATCGTTAAACAGACGGGAAAATGACAGAAGAGTGTAATTAATATCCCCTTGACTTAAGTCGAGCGGCTACTATGCTGACCTCTTACTTTCTCCCTGTTCTCAAAAGTACTTATTGACCCCTTCAAAGACATTCCTCAAAGTACTTACTGACTTACTGACCTGAGGGAAGCGGCAACTTCTAAATGAACATTCCTTACCTTCAAGACACTTCCGCATTCCTAAGCCTTTATCTCTTTCAGCTCATCATTATTTTCCATGAACTCTTTTACCTCCGTTGGACTTATATTCAAGTATTATTCTAATTGTAAAAACATTAATTGAAATGTGTGTATGTATATATATATATATATATATATATATATATATATATATGTTATTTTATACTTAAATTGCCTTTCTTGATTTTATAATCATTTTATGAATTATAGTGGGCTATCTTCCCACAAGGCCGAATTCCGTTAACCTGCTATGGTATACTACTACCCTTCGCTAGAACAGAATACTACTACTAGAAAAGAATAAAGAAGAGAAGATATACTCGCCATAAACAATGGTCAAAGATGAGGAAAAAATCACTCTATTTTTGCAGAAGTTGGGATCAGAAGATACAAAATATGCAAATTTAATCCTCCCAAAGAAGCCAGAAAAAATTACATTCAGCAAAACAGTAGAAATTTTCTCAAAAAATTTTCGATAAAAGAGTCTATTTCATACATCATACAAGTGTCTAAATATTGTAAAACATGATAATGATTTTGTCATGTATGCATATAAAGAAGGATTGTTTTTTTTTTTTTCAGGGATAAAATATGTTTTAATTGTCAGTGTGTAGGCCATAGAAGTTCTCATTGTTGGGCAAAAAAAAAACAGGTAAAGTAAAAGCCAAGTCGCAAACAAAAATGAATTCATAAATTGAAAGTGTATGTGCTTGCTGGTTCAGTACACCTCTTTAGTTTAGACTGGATCATATTGTTTAACTTATGGGAATTATTGGTAAATGCTTTCTGCAACAAAGTTAACGTCATAGAAAATGATGAGACGAAGAAAACAAAAATTTATTACAGATTTGAAAAGCAAATTACCTCTTGTCTTTTCAGAAGGACTATGTCTGTGCACAAAAAACATAAGTCAACTCCAAATTGAAAGAAAATGTTAAACCAATTTTTAGACCAAAGAGAAAAGTACCATTTTTGGCACTAGACACAATAAATGAGGAATTAAAAAGGTTGGAGAAAAGTGGTGTAATTTCGAAAGTCAATTACTCAGATTGGGCGTCGCCAACTGTATATATAAAAAAGAAAAACCAAAAAATCAGAGTGTGTGCTGATTTTTCAACAGGCTTAAATGACTGTTTGAAAGACCATGCATACCCTCTACTGTCTTCTGAGGATATAGTCACTAAATTCAACGGAGGTAGATTATTTTCAAAGTTGGACTTGTCGGAGGCTTACCTTCAGGTTAAAGTCAGTGAAGAATGTTCGAAGTACCTGACAATAAACATGTATAAAGGGATGTTTAAATTAAATTGTTTTCAGTTTGGATTGAAGGTAGCTCCAAGCCTATCCCAGCAAATAATGGACACAATGTTGGATGGTATGGAGTATGCAATTGCATATTTAGATATTTTGATTAAAATTGAAAACAAGGCCCAAATTAAAATGCATGTTAGAGCAGTATTTCAGAGAATTGAGAAATACGGGTTCAAACTGAGTGCTAAAAAATGCGAGTTCTTAAGGAAGATAAAATATTTAGGGCAGATCATTGACAGTAAATGATGAAAACTGGATCCAGACATGGCTGAGGCTATAAAAAATATACCAGCACCTGATAATGTGGCTAAACTCCAGGCATTTTTGGGATTAGTTTATATCCCAAAAATGTATGATATGAGAGCTTCTTTAAACAAGTTGATAAAAAAAGGGTGCAAAGTGGATATGGTCAAAAGAATACAAACATGCTTTTAAAAAATTAAAAAGCTGTCTATTAGCAGACCTATCATTAGTGCATGTCAATCCAAAGAGGAAAATTATTGTACCAGCAGATGGCGGTAATGAAGGACTAGGTGCTGTATTGCTTCATAAATTCAAGGACGGATCTACAAAGCCAACAGTACATGCCTCGAGAACGTTACTCCCCGCGGAACGAAGTTACAGTCAAATTGCAAAAGAGTTTAGTAATAGTCTATGCTGTGAAAAAATTTCAAAGGTTTCTTTAAAAAAGAGATTATTCTGCAAACAGATCAGAAACCGTTGTTATCAATATTTGGAAAAAAAAGGTATACCAACTCACAAGGTAAATTGACTACAGCATTGGGGTGTAATTCTAGTGAATTATAATTTCAAAACAGAACATGTGACTTCAAAGAAGCTAGGTAATGCCGATGGATTATCAAGATTGATACCTGAATATACGGAACCATTGGAAGAAACTATTATAGCAGCGCTAAGAGATGAAAGTGAATTGTTGAGTCTGGTATGCTACACTATTACAGAACTATTGGTTATGCTAGATGTGTAAAAAGCAGCAGAGAACGATGATTTCATTAAAAACATGAAAAAGCAAGTCTGGTTAATCAATAAATCTAAAAAGAAATTCTGTCTCCGTTTTCAATCTGCAAACGTAGATGGAATTGTAATGCCGGGTACTTTGCAAAAGAAAATTCTGAAAGAATTTCATCCAGGGAATTCAAGAATGAAATCCCTGATGAGAAGTTATGCCTATTGGCTGAGGATGGACCAAGACATAGAAAAGTTGGTGAAACAGTGCAGAGGATGTCAACTTGCAGCAACGGATCCACCAGTAATGATTCAACCATGGCCAAACACTGATCTCCCATGGACTTGATTGCATATCAACTTTGCCAGGCCCATAAATGGATCTTATTGCTTAATTATTGTGGACAGTTTCACTAAGTGGCCTAAAATTGTTAAGTGCAGACATTCAACTGCAACAAATAGAATAAACGCACTTGATGAAATTTTTAGTCACTTTGGTCTTCCTAAAACTTTAGTCAGTGACAACAGAATGCAGTTTACGAGAAGAGAATTCAAGAAATTCTGTTTATCATTGTCTATTGATCACGTGATAATGCCAGTATATCATCCAAGATTGAAGGGACAGGCAGAAAAATTTATGGAAACCTTTAAACAAGCATTAAAGAAAAGTCAAGGCATGAACATGAATGAAAGTAGTATTCAGAAATTTTTGGCAGTATATAGAATCATGCCAAACCCAAATACGACATCAGGATTATTGCCGCCAGAGTTAATGCTTGTGACAAAAATACACTCTCTCTTTGACGTGCTGTTGCCTAATCTGGTGAAGAAAATTGCTAAAAAAGAAAATCAGATGATTAAAGTATATAAGCCAGGTGACAATGTTTTTTTCATGAACTTTAGGGCTGGAAAAATGTATTGGGAAGAAGGAATGATAACCAAAAGAACTGAACAGGTCATTTTGTTGCAAAAGACATTGGAATAAATTGTGACCAAGACAAACTACAGATGTCACAGAAAATACCAAAGAAATAGTTGTGGAAGTTTTGTATGACACATTTGAAATTACTGTTCCAGCAAATCAACATTCACCAAACGAGGTATTCCTGACCTCAAGGCCTGAGGTACCAGTGTATCAAACGCCACCATGGCAGGGAGGATTGAGATGAAAAAGACTTAGGAAAAAAGTCAATTGATTATGTTCAGACCCTGAAAAGAGAAAATATTGAAGCCAAATTTCATGAGAAAATTTAGCTCAGGGGGAGGTGATGTAATGAATATGCATACACCTTGGTTCCCCTTTCACAGTAATATGATTGGCTGGTGTCAGCCATAAATACAGACGAAGATGAGAACGGCATAGGTCTATGGATGTAGGTCTATGGCTATGGGTCTATGGCTATTGATTATGCCTATTGCACAATCCTACATCTCAGCATACTACAAACGACTATGACAAGTACCAGTCCATTATGGCTACTTGCTAGATTGTCCTATCCGGTTTCATTTGCCAAAACTGTTTAGCTACTTCAAACAATATATCATATATATATATATATATATATATATATATCCCTTTCCGGGACATATAAAAACTGATGTCAAATTTCAAATCTGTGTGGTTTCTCCACTGAAAATATTACATATACTATAAATATATTCTGTTCAAATACAGGATTCCTAAAAATGACTTTGAAAGGCTGTGCATTTCGGTTTATAATCTTTTCCTGTCACCCAGGGGTTGTTACCAGACAGAGAAATTATTACTTGCAATACAAATGTCCATTTCAGTTGCTTATGTATTTATATTTTAAGTTAATGACTTACCTAAAATTATTTCTGCAAAATTAAAAAAAACAATAGTTTTATGCTGAAATTGCACATGCATTATGTTCTCTCATTTTAATTATGCCATTTTTACCTGAATCCATTTTTTATGGTTATTAATTTTTTCAAAAACTTAACCTAAATACATTTTATAAGAGACTGCATATTTACTTAGTAAACATCACATTTGTCAGGTTCCAGCTACAAATAGATATAAATAGATTTATAGAAATCATAAAATAAAATATGGTGACTCTCTCACTGTAGATTTTAAGAAAAGTTTATTATTTCTTTGTATTTGATAGCTAGACATATGTAAACAAAGAGACAGTTTAACAGAAAGTAATATGTTGAATTTTTTTTTCTTTTCTTTTTCTTTATTTTTCTTGTTTCCAGCTTTGATTTCATTACTCAGCTCAGGGTAGGGATTGTTCTAACTGGATAGAAGTAAAATGTATTGTTTCAATTTCTTATTTTAAACTTACTTAAATTTTGTGTGTCTCTGTTAAATGGCAGAAGCACCTGCCACTAACACATAAGACATACGATATATGTATACATATATACATTTCATACGCAGATCCAAAGTCACGTGCAAACAATGAACAGAGAATTGGTTCTTTTAAAATATAAATTTATGAGAGAACTTTAGCAATGAATTGTTTATATAGTATTTGTTTTAATAGATAAAGTAATGAAAAGCAATTTTACCAGGGACAGTAACAATTATCTGCTACCATTGGTTCTAAGTCAGATATATGGTAGGTCTTGAAGGATATAACAATGCCTTTAGTAAAATAAAAGAAGGTAAAAAAGTTGTTAGGTATTACCTATTTATTATACATTAATATTTCGAGATCAAAATCTCATCTTCAGAATGGTAGGAGAGCTTGTGTTAAAGTTCAGTGCCTTTCAATGAATAGGCATTCTTGGCTGCTACTGCTATCATTAATTATAGTGAATGTGTGTGTAACTGTGTTAGAGCATGTATGTATGTGTGTGTATTGTGTATGTATATATATATATATATGTGTGTGTGTGTGTGTGTGATTGATGGCTGAGGCCTTTTTATGGTCTGATGATATCAGTCCGCTTTAGTATGTGGTTCATCTAAGTATGCACTGACCTGACCAATAGAATAATTGAATAATCTGCACCTGACCTACTAATTATGCATTCCTTATCTCTACAGCATCACTATTAGAAACTAATATGAGACTAATAAATACATTGCCACTTGTAACCATCCAAGGAAGTAGCTTGGCACTTGCATCAATGGTTTATTGTTATTGTTATTTGTCCATGTTAAGAAATGACAGACAAGAAGTTGCAAGAAAAACAGTGGTCAGACTGTATGACACATTTTCTTGTCTGAAAGTTTAACATGAAATCTAACAATGAGACTATTGTCTTCAATTATGTCTACTGGAACTGCTAGGTTACCTTAATATATTTGGAAAAGATATTAGAAACAAAAAAAAAAAAAAGGTCGAACCTGAAGGAGATCACCACCACCTTTAAATTTGTTGTTTTGCATTTTTTTTTTTTTACTTTTTTCAGTGCAGTCTTATCGATTATTACATAAAGTTTCCGATTATCAAAAACATTTTTTAAATCTTTTGATATTTAAACAATTTTAGGTGGGCCTCATTTTCTCATACAATGTGATAGTAAATCGATCCTCCATTTTGGAAGCACTCATGTTAGGGTTGCTTTTTTTGGGTGGGGGGATGAGTTGTTGCTCTTGTTTTTGTCTTTTTCAAATTTCTTCAGTTCTTACAATGGCATCTTCCTCGGAAACTGCAAGAAAGGCTTTATTCAAAGATTTAGCAACAGATTCAGTAGTTGAATATGCACAAGCAAAAAAATTAATTGCACAGGATTGATTTACTATAAGGTTGTATGAAAAACTGACCCCCTGACTATAATTGTTTAAATGTTGAAATTTTTACAAATATTTTTGTCAAAAGGAAACTTCAGGGTTTAAGCAATAAGATTGCACTGAAAATAAGTAAAAAGAATTGATAATCAACATATTTACAGCTGGTGGTAATGTTGTACCAGTGAGTGGTTCCAAAATGGAGGATCAGTTTTGTTGTATGAAAAACTGAGTCTTCCCCCTTAAAATTGTTGAAATATTGAAATTTTTTCAAATTTTTTTTGTCATCGGAAAGTTTAGGGTGTAATCAACAAGAATACACTGAAAAAAGTAAAAAAACAAAATGCAAAACAACAAATTTTAAGATGGTGGTAGTCTTATTCAGGTCTGCCAAAAAAAGAATATCAAAATGTTAAATAATATGTCTTTGTATATAGCAGTATTATAATATTTGTGGAGATTCCATCGTTTGTCTTAATTGTTTATATATATATATATATATATATATATATATATATATATATATAAGTCATCCACATACAAGCCTGTTTTGCTGTATCACACTCATCAGTGTGGCTAGATATATCCACTTGCTTCTAGCCGGGATCGAAACTTGACTGATTTGGTGTCAGTCAGTCTCTACTCCCTAAGCCATCGGCAGGGATGTGCGTTGTGGTACAGTGGATATTGGCTCGGAACGAAAACCGGGGAGCGAAGTTCAAATTCCAGTTGAATCCATTGTATTCACTTACAATACCCTTAAGAAAGGTATTAATCCGTCTCTTCCTTCCAGTTATTGGTTAAATAGCAGGACAGATTGGATTCTATAGCCTTGGTCAGCAACCAGTCTACCGCAGAATGCAATGGCAACCTACTGCGGGATAATCTTGTGTCCAGTCAGTCATGTCTCTTTTGAGACATGATCGCCCAAGTGTGTATCACGTATGGCACTTAACTGACTGATATAGCAGTAAAAGCAGAACCATCTCCTCAAAGAGATTTGAAGTAATATAAATAATTCTACACAATACAATGGACTGAACATGTGAACAATCATGGAGTTTTGGAGAAAATGGAAACAAAAAAGGTCACATACTTAACATCAGAAAGAGATAGTTGAAATTTATAGAGCACATAATGAGAAAAGAGGGCTTTGAAAATTTGATGCTCACAAGACAGATTGAAGGTCAAGAGAGTTAAAGGCATTCTTTTAGCAAATGAATGGCAGAGCAAAGTTTGGAAGAGATAGTGAAAACAAAATTTATTGAGTGCCACAAAGTATAGAAAATTGTGGATAGCCATGGTCACCAACATCCTGAAAAGACATGGCAAATAGAAGAAAAGATAACCACACACATCTATTGCAGTGAAGAGAAATGAATAAAAAGAGCAATATTTTAGTTATTAACAGATTGCATGTGAGCATATAGAAGATTATATTAATATACATAGGATTATAACTGTTATAATTCACTACTAATGGTTATAATATTATGTCCACTGTTTCCAGATAATGTAATTCATTTATGTGCAGTCTCAATCAAGGAGGATCTGACTTTGGCCAAAAATGTAATTTCATAGTAGATAATTACACTGTGAGAGCACAAGATGTGAAGACTTTTAATAATTTTTCAGTGTCTTCATCCATTTTGGTATAGTATTTATAAATTCTGATAAAAAATTTAATCCTTTAAATTTCATGATGTTTACTATGAAATTCTTTTGATATGATAGGAATATTCAATGATAGCAATGCTTTTGTAATATGATAGGTAATACTACTCTTTGTGCAAACATTAGTATTTTGTCACATAATGAGTAAGCGTTCAAGTCTGGATTTCAGTCTGGAAATCATCTCTTTCTTTTACTCATTTTTTTATTTTTGAATAAACATGTTTTGTTCTGCTTTTATATTTCTTCCAGGGTTACTGATAGTTGGCTTACTGCATTGCATAATATATTTTTAAATTTTATTCCACTTTTTAATGTTGCCATCAAGTATCCTCCAGTAATTTAGTATTTTTGGTATTCAACTTGATAAACAATCTGCATATCCTAATTATTTGGGTGGTTAGAAATCCCACCCTCAATTCATAATTTAATAAGGTGGTACTCCAGTTTATTTGCTGTATGTCTAGGAATTTTCTTTTTTGAACCAAAAATTGATAAGAGAGATCTCTTGTCTGTCTGTAAATAAAAATTTCTTCATTGCATAAATTTGTGATTTTTTTTTCACTGCAAATTTTATTGCTAATGCTAATATTTCTAACTTTAAAGTTTTAGGTGTTATGTGAAACAAGGTGAGCAAAAACAAATGGAGATTTTGTCAGTGACAAAAACAGGATCATATAAGTAGACACAGCAAAAAACTGAAAGAGGAGTAAGATTGATATGACTATGACTATGACATGAAAAATGTGTTCTGAGATACGGTCAACTATATGAAAGAATTCTTTTAATTAAACTAAAATCAAGGCCTTTATACATATCCAAAATAGTTGTTTATGAACCAACAACATGATGTACTGAAGAATAAATTGATTAGTTATCTATGCTAGACAATGCCAAGGCTCAAGATAAAATTGCAAGATATTAGAATTGTCATGAGAAAACTGAATGTCAAAGTAGGCAAGGAGAGAGATGGTGAAATCATTGGAAAATTTGAGCTTGGAATTTGTAATGCAGGCAGAGAAAAATTAATCCAATGGTGTATGATAAATAAACAAGTAGTAGTCAACATCTTGTTTCAAGAACACTGAAGATTTATGTGGAGATGGAGAAGTCCAGGCTGAGAAAGAAAAAAACAAATTGACAGCATAACTAACAACAAGAATTTCAGCAATGCAGTCCGACATTGCAAAACACACTCAAGTGTCATCTGTGGGAGCAACCATCTTTCACTCATATGTAAATTGAGAGTGAAACTATGAAAATTAAAGAAGATCAAGGCAGCACCTTAAATTACAATAAGACAGGCTTTTGAATGATTGGAATATGAGGGAGAGAGGTATATGAAAAGTGTGAAAAGCAGATACAATGGACAAAATGAAAATGAAAACTCAAAATGGGATATATGAAATAAAATTTTAGTGACAACAGCAATGAAGATCATCCCCTCCAAAAGAATAAGACAAACAAAACCAAGATATGGAACAGAATATAGGATACTACATAAAGAAATTGGAAACAAATGCAAGTAGGCTAAAGAGGAATGTATCAATAAAAGAATGTTCAGAAATAGAAAGAATGATTATCACAGATAAAGGAGATATACATAAAATAATAAAAGAACTAACAGGGCAAAGACATGTTCATCAACAGTCTGCATAAAATTCAAGGACGGGATGCAGATATTAGTAAAGAAAAAATATCTCAAAAATGAAAGAAATATATGAAAGAGAACAACTGGCAATACACAGAAATATTAAAGGACTAGAAATATTAAAATCTGAAGTGCAATCAGCATTGGCCAGATTGAACAGAAATTAAGTGGCAAGACCAGACAGAATTGAAATAATGATGCTAGCAGCTTTCGATGATTTTGGGATAGACAAGATTACAGAAATAATAAATTAAATCTACAACAATGATGATATACTGGAAGACCTAAGTAGATCTATTTTCATAGCATTTCCTAAGAAGCCAAGTGCAAATGAATGGGAATTCTATCAGACAATCAGCCTAATAGGCCATAGAACAAAACATCTGAATTCTGATGAATAGTGCTTACAGAAAAATTAGACTTGGGATAGAAAAAGAACAAAGACACTAAAACAAAGAATGTAATATTTATGCTCAGTTTGTTATCAGAAAAAAACAACATATATCTGTGTTTTATAGATTATGCAAAATATAAAATGTATATAAAGTACATCACAAAAGACCAATGGAACGGCTTAGTAACTTTTAGCAAATTGACTGTATATATACAGAAAACGAATTTGGCAGATATACAAGAATAGAAACTGGTGTAAGACCCAAGATACATCTTTTTATTCAACTTAAACAGCAGTGCAAATTTGAGAAAATTCTACCAGGACTCATTATTGGTAGCCACAATCTTAACAGCATAATATATGCAGATGACACAGTGTTGATAAAGCAAACAAAAAAGAAAACTACAGTAACTCCTGCAGAAGGGAGTAAAGGAAAGTAAGAAGAAAGGACTAAGCATCAATTGCAAGAAGACAATGTATGGTTATTAGAAAACAGATGAACCCAAAATGCACATTAAAAATCAGAGATAATAAAATCAAACACGTATAAAAGTTTAAATATCTCAGAAATGCTTCAACAGTGGATGAAATATGCAGCACTAAAATCTAAAGATGCATTGGGATAGTGAAAGATGCATTCCAAAAACTAAACAGAGTATTAAGAAAAATTTCAGGGGAAACAAAGAGAAAAGTAGTAAACACTTGCATGATCATCCCTCCTGTATAGCAGTGAATGCAAAAAAAATCTCTTTACAAATGAAGAACAGATTTGAAGTAACAGAAATGTAATTTCTTTGCTGTAAATACCATGGATCAAACATGAACAACTTAGACTTTTTTTAAAGAAAATGGAAACAAAAAGAAACTTTTACTTAATATCAGAAAGAGATAGTGGATATTTTTAGGGCACATAATTAGGAAAGAGGGCTTGGAAAATCTGATACTCACAGGACAGAATGAAAGCAAGTGGTACATTGAAAGACAATGCATAAGTTTGAGTAAATGGAAGAACAAAGTTTAGAAGAAATAACAAAGTATTTATTAAGAGCTACACAAAATAGGAAATTGTAGAGAGCTATGATCACCTACAGCTTGGGAAAGGACATGGCATATAAATAAGCAGAAGCAATCATAATAGCTGTCAAAACAATCATAATTTTATTTTATTTTTAATCTGGCGGTCACAATGAAGTTGTTTTGTTCAGATTTATTTATTAAAAAGCCCGAACAGAAAGCAATAGAACTTCACATTCTCATGAATTTAAATGTTAAGACAATATTTTTTCGCCTGGAACTGTTCCTACACATATTTGGTAAATAGGGGAATCTAATAAAATAATATCAATTTTACGAGACATGTTGGATAGAGAAACTGCTAACAACGCTAAAAAGTTAGCATAGTATTATTTTGTTAATCATATTCAACTCTTTGGCATCTTTTGCCCCCAACCATGACCAATTTTCAAATTGTTTTCATGAATTCTGGTTGCTTTCAAATCATATTTACTACCTGTAAATATATCTGATATACTACTCCAATTGTAATGTGAACACCTGATCCCATTTTTACATAAATAATTGCAATTATTTTTCCAATTTAAAAAATTACAAAACTAAGAGATTAGCAGCTTAGAAAAAGTATAAAACTTTTAAAGTGGCCTTGTGGTGGTGATTAAGATAATATTTGGCAACATAAAAAATACACTAATGTTAATGATTCTTTATTACATTTTCTTTTCAGTCAGTCACTTCACTTGGGCACACGTCTTTTTCAATTCATGACTATACAGAAGATATTTTCACAGTAGGTTACCATTTGTTTCTACAGTAGACTAGCTGCCAACCAAGGCTATAGGACCCATTTCAAAGTATGAATTCATCTGTTCTCCTCTCATCTGATGGATTCATTCATAAGTGTATTTGTACAAAAATGAACTTGACTGGAATTCAAACTATTCTCAAACATTTCACAATCTGAACCAATACCTATTGCATCACAATGCACATTCTTTTTCTTTTAATTGAACTATTTCTTCATCAGCATGCACATCACCATCGTAAAACATCCATTGACAGAAAACACGATCATGAAGTGCATGTTCACAATCCAAAACTTTCTTCTTTGGTAAAAGTTTTTTCAACATTGCACACTGTTTTATAGACAAAGCAGAAAAAGATAAATTTTGAAGCCTTTAAGTTCTTTTTTTGTTTGCCAGAAAATGTTTCATTTTAATCCCAACTTGATATTTGGTAACCTCCAATGTAAGCTTTTATGTGTGGGATGATTTAATGGATAATGGTTTGGAATTACTAATCACAGAGCCAAGTTCCAGCTGTGTTCATTGTATTCACTTATGGAAAATTTCAGATCTACCTCTTCTTCTCCAGCTATGGGTTAATTAGTAAGACTTTTATCATTAAACCATTATTATCTCAAAAAAAAAAGAAATTCTTACAATCTAAGAATATTTTCTGACTTTAAATAACCTAAAATGGGTTGCTAAACCATAGAAAATGAATGAAACAATCAACTGTTAAAGTTACTCTTAAATGGCAATTTATTTTATGTAAAATAGATCCTGAAATCCACAAATTAATTCTATATCCAGTAACTTCTAGTAACCCTTAGTAATCTCTTAAGTTAGATTTGACCTTAGCCACATCATTGGTCTTGCTCAAATTTTTGTACTTCATAGTCAACTCAGTATCTTACTGTAATGAAGCTGGTGTGCCAGTTAAATAACAACATGAGACTTAAACCTTCATTACTTAGCCCAAACTTGACCACACTGTTGTATGTGGTTCTGTCAAACATGCAGTGTATACATTCTCCCTTGATGTCTGAGAGAGAAAGCAACTCCAATCATCTCTGAATCAGTCCTTTATACATCGATCTGTCTAACATTTTCATTCATATACTTGAAATACTGGATGCTGGTGTGAAGTTACAAACTTCTGTATTCAGTGATCGAGAGTTCATTTCTGGTCAGCCACCTGGTGCACTCGGCTTCTTTGATCTGCTGCAAAAGTTGAAGGCAAACCTCTGCATCGGTCCATTTTGATGAAAATCCCTAGTTGTGTTTTTGAGGATTTTTGGTTACCTCAAATAACCTCTAAGAAAAATCTCACATGGATTGTGGTATTAATTTCATGCAGCTCATCTATGCAAAAATTGAGTCTCTAGAACTTTACTTTTTTGGCTGGGATATGCAAACATAGGCATGAGGAGGTTAAGGTTAGTAAATGGAATATCAAACCCAAGTTCAAAACTCAGCCTTTGCATAAATGCCCTTGAGAATCATATTAATCCAAATATTTACCATTCCACTTCCAATTAGTCAAATTGTTACATGGAATCCAGTTAAAGGAATACTATGAATGTAAAACAATAGATAAACTGATGGAAAAACCTTATGATGGCTTTCCAAGAAATTGTGAAAATTCACTGATAACCTGTGGACAACACTTATTGCCTACATCCTGAAGAGAGATTGCATTTTTTAGAAACATTCAAAGGTATACATACTCATGAGTATATATTCCTATCAAGAATGTTAATAATAGTAGTTAAGAGTTCAACTTAAAAAAAACAAAAAAGGTTGCAAGCTGCTGATAGAGAGTTTGAACTTTACTTGTTCAAATCCGTATCAAACTTATATCACAAATAACTAATGACTTGTATTCCATCTGATTGTTGGTTTTTTTCATAACATGAACAGTAAATTTCTAAGTATTCATGTGTTAGACAGGGACATTAAAGTCAGTCCTGTCAGCCACTTTAGTAAATGGAAGGATAATTTAAACCTCATGAAAAATCCAGACCTCATGAAGTTAGCTGTGTCTTTTTACAGCCAAGCTAAAAATTTTATTGGAATTAAATCAGTCTTCCAAATGTAATATAAAAGTGTTTGCCAGTTTCCAGAATGTTTGGACATGGCTTAAAGGCATGAGCAGCATAAAATTTCTCTGTTTCTTAATGTTTTCTGGTTTAGTACCTGCTCACCATATACATATATTTTTCTGTGGTGTACAGAGAGAAATTTGCTTTTGGAATTTGAGTTATATGCCAGTTTCAGTAGTGTTTTGAGGTCATGGTAACTTCTTATTGCTTTTTGCTCAAAGAGTTCCCACTTCTAAATTGAATCACACAATATAAACACATTTTTCTGCGACTGGGGAATTTGCTGCAGGGTAAAAAAAAAAGCAAGTTCTGTTTGATTATGAAATTACTTGACAGAAAATGATGATTTTTGCCTGAAAGCTTCAACTGCATAAGAACAAACAAAAGTAAAAAAAAAAATCTTCAGTATTAGAAAACTACACTGCAAAATTCGGCTATTTATAATAAATATTTAATTCTGAGTGATAAGCAAACTCTATATCACTTGCTATTTGCATTTTTAAGATTTCAATGATTTGACTTCTTTTTTATTAAGACCAATGTGACCCTACAGGATCTTATTTTTAAATAAGTTTGATATTAAAATCAAAATGTTTGAATAACCCAAAGAATGATGATTAAACACTGATTGTTTGGATATCTTATTTGATGTCTCTTCTGCACATTAGCATCAAGGCTCTTCACAACTTCTCATTTTTGTAGCTCTTAGCAATGTTTGTTTTTTTTATTATCCCTCATAATACCTTTTCTGCTATCCATTTACATAAGCTCATTAGAAGTTTCTTTCTGTCCCTCTTGCCTTCATTATATTCTGCAAATACCATTTCTTCCAAGTCCTCTTTCCTCATTATTTCTCCCAGATATATTCTGAATTTAAGTAGAAGGATCTTTTTTTTTTTTTTTTTTTTTTTGTATTTTTTTTTTTGTTTGTTTCCATTTTCCTTAAAACTATCTCTTTGGTAAGAGTCTTAGTCTAAAATATTATTAGTATCATTCTATTGAACCATATTTGTGTTGGCTCAAATTTCATCTTCCTCTGTGGGGATATTGCTCACCATTCACTGCTATCGAGGGGGATTAATATTACCAAAGTTTCAAATGGTATTTATGGATGAAAATAGATGTTATCTTGCAAAATATATTTTAAAAAACAGCAAGTGTCCTGGTACTGCTCTCCACATTGTACATAATTACTCTTGGGAGAGAAATATTGTCATATTTACATATTCTTGAATTTCAATCTTAAACGTAGTATTGTATATTTTTTAACCTAATACAAAGTCCCCTGCATTATTTGTATTTTTTTCTATAATTTTGGCAAGACTGGAAATCTCTTACTTTTCTGTATTCACATATACACTAAAGCAAGGAAATAAAATTAGCCAGAAATAGAGGCAGATTTTTTCTGATGTTTGGCTGAATGTAAATTTTTAAAAACGTTGAATTTTAAACAGATTTCAATGCACCATAAATGCTAGTGGCAATAAATGTCTTATTCAAAAGATATTATTTATAATAATCCTTATGCAGTGAGAGTTGTTTCAATTTGCAAAACACATTGAGATTTTATATTGGGGAGAAAGGGTCTGTGTGTGATTGCCTGTCTACATTAGTGCATACAGACATGAATATCCATGTCTTCTGTGATGTGCCTGGATTAATTTTAACAAAACATTTTGTCTGATCTACTTACAGCATCTTGTTTTTTAAGTACTTGAGAAAATTTCAACAGCTATAAAATAATATATTCATGGTTTAGGCTTTGCTATTTGGATGTATATTTATATAATTAAAAATTCATATATGCACACATATTTATACACAAATATACGTGCATAAATTGACAGAAAGATGCATACAGATATATCTATATATATATATATATATATACACACACACACACACACACACACACACACAAATATATGCACACATGTATTCATAAACACTAACTATAGAGTTTTACACACACACACACACACACATATATATATATATGCACAAATTAATAAATATACTTATTATCTTACGTTTTAGGCATGACTCATCAGGTACATATTTCACTTATATAAATTCAATATGATCATTAGAGATGGCACCACATTTAACTGACTTAAAATTTACTTTCCGCAAACTAAAAGTGTTGGAATTTGCCAAACACATTTTAATAAATTAATTGAAAGCCCATAATTATTGATAATGACTGTAATAAATGAATATATGTAAATGTATAAAAAATATTTTTTGATCATTTAAAACTTTCAGTCTTGATATGAAGTACCTAAGCTGGAAAAATTACCTAAGATTTTAAACAGAAAGAAGTAATAAATATATATATTGTTTCTGAGAAACATAATAATTTGTATAATCTGATTACTTTCCTGGGTTTTCTGTCTTACATAGTTAAAACATTCTAGAAATGATAAAAATTCTATTTTACTGAATTTAATCTGTTTTTTCTAGTAATGAATTATATAGTTCAATAAATAAGGAAATCTCTCCTTTCGTATGAGTTTCACTAATGGCTATGATGTCATTTATTAGAATAGATTGTAATGATTATATATATATATATATATATATGCACATGATTATATGTGCAATGGTTTTATTTATATTGATGTATATATGGTTATATATGCAAGGGTTTTTTATATATGTAATGGTTTCTTTTTATATATATATATATATATTGTCATCCGCAGACAGATCTGTTTCACTGTATCACAGCTCATCAGTACAGTTAGACTCCGATTGCTATATAACCCAGGCTCGAAACCCTACCGAATTGGCGTCAGTCAGCGACTCTACCCCTGGGCCACGGGGTGTTTGGTGGAAGAAGGCAGTCTTTTTTAGCGCATATCATATTACGCGCTCAATAGCTAGTGTGCCCAAATTCATTTTTACTGAATGAGAGATGATAAAATATATATATATATATATATACACATATGTGCAATGTTTTTTATATATATATTTATGATTATATATGCAATGATTTTATGTATGTATTTATATTATGTTCAATGGTTTTAATTATATGTTTGTGCACATAGGATTATATTTTTTATGTATTTGTTCAAACATTATATTTAAGGAGTACTCATATTTGAGTAGATGATCTGTTTTTATAATTAAATACTGTATTCCCTCATTTATATTTATCAACCTGAATATTCGAGAAATATTGTGAAACAAATATATGTCATTTGCAGGATTTGAGCCCACATCCCCTAGTGGAAACCATCCTTAGATCTGACATGCTTTGTACTGCTTAGCCAGTAGAACCTCCCGAACCTCTGGCCAGTCTCCTTGTTTATGTTTGTGGATGCTACCATAATCTTTGTCTTAAGGTCATCTTTGGATTTAGAAAGGAGTTTGCTCAACAGTACTTCATACATAATAATCAAGGTGGTTGTAGTCTGTGGAGTTAGATGCCAGATGTAAGAGGTGATGTCGTTACAGAAACTGTCTGACAACCACAACTGAGTTCTTCTGCTTGTCTGTCATGGTTAAGTCCTATTGCAGCAACCAGTTTCTTGTCCCAGAGCAGCTCTTCTTACTCAACTCACTTGATGTAGGCCTTCATGTTGAGTCTGAGGACCTGTGAAAAGCTGAATTGAGGCATAATGTTGCCATTACTCGTATTCATTCCAAACAACTTTGTAATCATCATTTGACACATATAACTCTTTCTGAATATTAGAGCTTCTGTCACAAATGCAAAGCAGTAATGCATATGATTTGCAAATTTTTGGTGATGTGAATTACATTGTAGTACTCTTTTTTTCACAGATGGTTCCCAACTGACCCTACTGTGCAGTTGACAAAATAAAAACAATCTGCATGCACAAAATTAATATATAAAATGGCATCATTTTACCTATCACATCCTCTGTGTGCATATATATATATATAGTATATCGAGGCAGCAGATAATTTTTTAAACATATACTGTGAAATATAATAGACAATGAATGTCTATTAAGTTTAATCATGAACCATTCTAAACATTGTATTTTGGCTTGAATTTCAGGTGAAAATAAAGACAAAAATTCTCCAACAGAGTTCAGTTCAACAACATTTCTTAGAGGCCATCTACGTTAAATTAAAACAACCCACACTTAATGAAATCATGTTTAAATCTGGTCATAATATATTACATTGCATTTATATATATGATTCTGTTAACATTTCAGGCTCTCACATGGTGTGATGTCATTACAAATTTACAAGCTGCGTTTGCTATTTGGGGAATGTTGTTGTTGCTTAGCAAAGTTTTATGTCAACACAAGAGAAAATCATCTTTGGTGGTGGATGTTTTTATGTTAACGTCCCTGTAACATCTCTGAAGATGGCTCATGTGAGCTGAAAGCTTAAAACCAACTTCATAAAAATTTATCCAAATGTCCAAGAATTTTTGTCTTTATTTTCATCTGATTAAAGCCAAAATATGATGTTTAGAACGGCTCATAATTAAATATAATAGACATTCATTGTCTCTTATATTTAACAGTATATGTTTAGAAGATATATATTAATCCTCCACATACAAGCCTGTTTCACTGTATCACAGCTCATCAGTGTGACTAGACTTATCCACTAGCTGGAATTAAAACTCAACTGATTTGGTGTCAGTCAGTCATTAACTCGTAGGCTATAGGCACATAGAATTGAAGAAGGGAAATTTTAACATGTTGTATATAAGCAGTGTATACACATGCCAGTCACCAAAAGAATTCAATTTTTTCCTGAAAAGTAATGCATAAATCGCAGAAGTGGAAACTGTTTTTAAAATGTGTTTCTCCAGAGAGCTCAATCATAATGAGAGCATAATATATTAGTCATCCACATACAGGCCTGTTTTGCTGTATCACAGCTCATCAGTATGGCTAGACATATCCATATATATATGATAAGCTTCTTATTTCATTATGTTGGTACACAACAGCAGAAGCAAATGTTAGAATTTTTCTGCCAATATTTCTTAATCTTTTATGTCATGTTACCAATAGCAGCTTGGTATCCAACTGGTTAAATAGTGTCTGACATGAAAGTACGTATGTTAAAAGCAGTTATGGATCATTGACCATTGTGGAAAAAATACTGATTGCACCTATTGATATTTGTTGATGCTTGCTGAAAGTTTACAGAGACCAGACAGTGGATATGAACAAAGTTAGGCAATCTTTGGCAAAGTGTTAGAAGCCATCATCAATGCTGAGGTGGTACAACACCTCACAGCCCACAGACTCTTCTCAGACAAATAGTATGGCTTCTGCTTCACCAGGTCTGCTGCTGATATGCTCACCACCATCACTGAGTATATACACCAGGCCCTTGACAAAAACAGCAAAGCCGAAACTGTTGCCCTTGACATCTCCAAACATTTGACAGGGTCTGGCGTGCTGGCCTTCTATGCAAGCTGCAGGGTTATGGTATAACTGGACAATTGTTTGACCTAATCCAGTCCTTCCTTTCAAACTGTACAATGAGGGTAGTATTGAATGGACAAGCCTCCCAATACTATCACATGAATGTGGGTGTCCCTCAAGGCTCTATTCTAGGTCCCACACTTTTCCTTATCTATATTAATGATCTCCCTGATGTAATAAGATCCAAAGTGGGTGGGCATATATGCTGACGACACTACGGTTTACACTCATCTCGACCAAATATCTACCCAGGCTGACAAAGCAAACCTCACTGCCAAGCTTGAAAATGACCTCCAATCCATGGTGAACTGGAGTAAGAAATGGCTTCGTTAAATTAAATGCTTCCAAAACAAAGCTGCTATCTAATAACCACCACAGACAATCGTTCCTCCTGCCCATTAACATGGATCAGACTTCTCTCCCTGAAAGTAAAATGCTGCGTCTCCTCGGATTAACTCTCACATCAGACCTCAAGTGGAATAACTATATAGAATCCATAGCTAAATCCACTTCTAAGAAAGTCTGTTCTCTGTATAGGGCCAGGAAGTTTTTCCTTTCCAAAACAATCCTGCACATATACAAATCTACCGTCCAACCGTGCATTGAATATTGCTGCCATATCTAGTTGGGTGCTCCTGCTATCCACTTAGGTGTCCTCAACCAAATCCAACGGAGAATTTGTAATGTGATCGCTCCTGACTTGGCAGCAGGGGATACAGTCGCTTTCTTACCGATGCAGTGTGGCTTCCTGTGTCTCTTCTACAAATACTTTCACATCTTCTGCTCCGATGAACTTATCTCACTGGTACCTCCTATAGATGAATTTTCTCAAGCCACAAGATTAGCAACTAGGTCCCATCCTTTGACTGTGAAACCAATAAATTGTAAACGCAAATTCTACTCTATCAGCTTCTTTTGTCATACTTCCCGTCTGTGGAATTCCCTTCCACATACTTGCTTTCCAGACAGCTATAATCTCCAAGAATTTAGATGTAATAGTCATCTCTTGTCTCACTAAATTACATCCTCTCTCTCATGCATTTTCC
This sequence comes from Ascarosepion bandense, assembly GCA_037127315.1. Classification (NCBI taxonomy): domain Eukaryota; kingdom Metazoa; phylum Mollusca; class Cephalopoda; order Sepiida; family Sepiidae; genus Ascarosepion; species Ascarosepion bandense. The sequence goes on from JBBBDQ010001777.1 coordinate 303,760, forward strand.
TTCGTCCACCCCACTCTCATCAGTATTTTCTTCCTTCTCTGACTCTCTTCCTGACACCCCCTGCAACCTCTCACTCCTTCTCATAACCTATGTAATTCTCCGTACAACAGTGGCAGTAAAATGCCTTGCTTGGGGCAACAGAAATGATGCATGTTAACAGTAACATATCTGCAATTTAGGGTTGCCTTTATTGGTTTTCGCCAGTCATCATCTGATGAAGAAGAAGTGCTTGGTGTTCAAGCCAAGCTTAAAACTAAATTTGCAAATTCTAATTTACAAGGAAGGCAGATATTGTGGCCATGTTTTTTGCTATTAGTGGCCATTATTTTCTATTCAGCTTTCCATGTATTTTATTTAGAATTTATTTTATACTTGAAAATATATGAGTTGCTCTGAAAAGAATTTATTGTTGGCCTATGATATAAGAAACAGATGTGTGCATTACAGCATGAATGGTTGAGCCTACCCACCTATATCCAATCATTTTCTTTCTTTCTTTGCTTTAGTTCAGGTCACAATTTTACAAAATAGCAGTGCATATGAATGAAGCATAGGTGTGATACTGAATTTGGCCATGTTTATTGATGCTTTCTTAATGCTTGAGGGAAAACTGGTAAGTTTCATTAGAAACAAAGTAAAAAGCTGAACAATTAGGTATTATTGTTCTTCTTCTATGGCAGTGAACTTTGGACAGTCTCCTCACAGATGAATGACATCAATAGAAGGATGCAAAACTTGAATTATGAGAAACTGTGAAGTCTTAAAGAAAACTGGAAGTAAAAAGGACAGTTCCCTTACAATCAGAAAGAGACAATTGAAATTTCTCGGACATGTAATGGTGAAAGGGCTTGGAGAATTTGACACTCACTGGCTATATCAAAGGTGAGAGAGACAAAGGAAAGCTACAATTAACCTACTTAACAGAGATTAAGGAGGGATTAACAAAAAGACAAAACTTACTGTTATGGTGCCCTATCTATAGGAACGGACTCCTGCTCTGTTCGATAAATACTAACCTGCGTAACTTCCTGGAACACAGCTGTGAAGCAGTCACCAGGCAGCATAATTATGCTGTTTGGCCTTACACTTCTACTGACACTCTTACTTTGTATAACTTGTTCTGTCATTCTAATACACAGTTTGAACCTACCTTCTTTTTTCTGTCTTTCTTCCTGGCCCAACCAGGCCACAAGAACTTGGTGACAAAGATTCGCCTTAATACTTACTAAGAGCTACAAAGAGTAGAAATTTGAGGACAGACATGATCATTGACTCCTGAAGGCACATGGCATACAAAAGAAGAAAATGTGTTGCTTAGTTTTGATGACAGTGACATGTCAAATTTATCTAAAAAAAAACTTTCAAATGTTTTTTTTTCCTTTTTGTGAAACACATTCTTTGTCATATATATATATATATATATATATATATATATATACTCTTCAATCATCTTCATATGAGGGTCTAACAATTCCAACCCTAAAACTGAAAATTTAGTCTGTCCTGCACATATGATTTGGTTACAGTGGTGAAGGCTTTGCAGAAACATTCACACTTTTCAGGAGGAAATACAAGAGTCTATTCATAGTGTGTCATGAGGTCCCAAAGCAAACCTACTCTGGTTTTGAATTCAATTTTTTTTCTCCTAGACTGGTTAACAGCCAAAGCTGAAAAGCCCAGTATATTCTATTTAACTATATATAGAGGGCAGAAGGACATGAATTCATAAAACTTTCCCAAGGGTATTTGTACATAAGGTTTGTTGATTTTAACACTTCTAAAATGAAATTGCTCTCTGTTAATCATCTTTAAGAAAATTTTTGTCTTCTTACAGCATGGCTGATGTTAACCACCAGATCCAGTAGAGCTAGTTGTTGTGCTTTGTTGATCTCAGAATTTCCACTAACATGAAGTGGAATGATTATATTGAACCTGCTACTAAGTAAGTTGGTTCACTATGGAGAATTTTTCTAATCAGAATCTATCTTGCACATTTATTTGGCAACATATCTAATACTGCTGCTACATTTGCTCTGGTGCTTCTGTTTTATATCTTGAGATTCTTAAAACAATCCAAAGAATTTTTAATGACCTGGCATCATGACTTCAGTTATTTTCACATGTTGGTTCTTCTCTAAATATTTTCACAGTAATTTTTCTAATGATCATTTCTCTTTTGTAACTTTGTGTAATATATTACCTTGAATGATAGAAGTAGTTGACAGGTAAATCCAGCTGTAGGTAAGGACAACAAAAAGTGACAACCAGCTTGAAAAGCAATAGATGGCTGGTTGTGATCGACAGATATATCGGGCCGTAGATGAAGTCAATGAAACGACAATCCGAAAAAGCAAAAATATGTGGGAGTTTTAAGATTACATAAAGTCTAGAACTTTGGGCTGAAGAAACAGAGACTGGCTAACGACTTCTGACAGCTCCTTTCTATGTGCAATCTCTCTCCAGCTGCCCTCCTTCTCCTCACATCTGTCACTGATGAAGTATAAAATTATAAGGATATATATATATATATATAAAACATAGAACCAACAACCAAGTAATTATTTACAGACTCAAATATAAATGTCCAATATTGACCTAGAAGTACAAAAGACTAATATTTACCTAGAGGCTAATATATATATATATATATATATATATATATATAATATTTACCTAGAGGCTAATATATATAAATATATATATATATATTTACCTAGAGGCTAATATATATATATATATATATATATATATATATTTACCTAGAGGCTAATATATATATATATATATATATATAACATAGAATCCTTGGTATTTCGTAAGGTAAATTACAGCGGGGACAAACTCCAAATAGAACACAATGTTAAAATTCATTGCTAAATTTAACAGAGTAATATAATCAAGAAAAAAGTTTGGATATTTTACAAATCCATGGATAATAAATATTTCACAGCCAAGCTGCTCTTCAGACCCAAATCATACAACAGTGAATGTTTGAAATCATTCAGAAAATAGTCACATGAAAAAAAAAGGGGAAAAAAAAGGAAAAGTTTTAAAAGAGAAAGAAAAGGAGAATGAAAGGGCAAGGGAAAAGGAGTTTAAACATATTAGATTGACACCTAGCGTCTATGGTCTAGATACATAACAAATTTTTGTGAAAGAAAACCATAGTATTGACTTGAGTTGCAAATCATGTTTATTTTTATTATTATTACTATTATTTATATTTAATATATAAATATTTTTTTTAAATTTCTAAATATTTTTTATTACCATGTTATTATTACTGTATTTATAATAATATAATAATACTATTATTAATATTATATTTTGACTTAACAAAAAGAATTTACAATTAGATCTAACAAGCTTTAGACTAGGAATCTTCAAAGCTTTTCTCAAAAAAGTGCATGCTATGATGATAAAACAAAGTTTTATCATTTATTGTTTTTAAAAAAAACTTGTTTGCCAAAGTATATATATTTTAGTCATTCACATACAAGCATGTTTCACAGCTCATCAGTGTGGCTAGACACATTCACGTGCTTCTGGCCAGGATTGAAACTCGACTGATTTGGTGTCAGTCAGAGTTGCTACCCACTAAGCCATAGGTGCATGGAATCAGATAAGGGAAATTTTAACGTGTTGTCTATAAGCAGTGTATACACATGCCAGTCACTGAAAGAACTCACTTAATTTCTGAAGAGTGATGCGTATATCACAGAAGTGGAAACTGTTTTTGAAATTTTCTTCTCTAGAGAGCTCAATTGTATAATATATTAGTCATCCTCATACAAGCCTGTTTTGCTGAAACAAGTTCTAGTGAATGAAGAAGATATCATTAATCTTAATTTTATAATTATCTGAATAATGTGATTGATTTTTATTGGTCTCTACTGACATTAGCACTATTTCTTTGATTCTAATTACTCATTTCATGCACTAGCAAATAAAAATATCTCTATTTATATTAATTACATTCAGTCTAATCTTCACAGCTTTGTTTTTATCGCAACACTGCCAAAAAGTTCTAATATAATTCATACAGAAAATTATTTTTGGTGCACAAGAAAAGTTTATTTCAAAGCCAAAATTTGCAATTTTGGATCAGAAATATTTATGAGCAAGTTTAATCTCTAAGTCATTGTTGTGAATTTCAAATCAGGAAGAAATGGATTGTCAATTATTAAGAATCAAAACTAGTGTTACTGACAGGAGATAGCTATTTGTGATTTTCATTTTCTACTAAATGCTCAGCATATGATAAGCAGTAAATACAATATGATCAAATTAATCATGGGATATTCTTCATTCTGTACCAATAAGAATTGTATTTTTGTTTATTTCTGAGATGAGGTAGTATTTACAGTATTTAAATAATTTGGACTATTGTCTTCATCTTTGTTGCCATTTATACGATGTCTTAGCCTTTGTATGCTCTGGCCTTTTGTGATAGGAATTTCAAAGCAAATACTTTATTACAATCACTGGGGTATATGATCTTCCTCCCTTGCATAGGAGTGCCTCTTTTGGTGGTCATGAGTTATCTCCCTCTAACCCTGTAAGTTACTTGTTCACCACTGCTGTAGCCGAAAGGACACATGGCCCAATATTATTTAACCCTTAACTGGAGGGAAGAGATGGATTAATACAATTAAAATTAAAAATACTAGAGATCACTATAAACATCAAAACATTGCAATATGAACACTGGTAAAAAAGGGTTACTTTGACATTAGGTTTATAAGTCCCCGAAATTCAGTTGTTCTTAAGGACACATGGCCCAGTGGATATAGACGTTGGTTAGTTCCTGTGACCCTTGACCCAAAGAGTTGTGAGTTCAATACCAGGCTATAGCAGTGATGAACAAGTAGCTTACAGGGTTATAGGGAGATAACTCATGATTACCAAAAGAGGCACTACTACGCAAGGAATGAAGATCATATACCCAAGTGAGTGTAATAAAGTGTTTGGTCTGAAATTCCTAGCACCTGAAGAAGGCCGGAGCATATGATGGCCAAAACGTCGTACAAATGGTAACAAAGATGAGGACAATAGTCCAAAAAATGTAAATACTGTAATAAGAGTCGATCATAAAATTTTATCAGGTCATCAGTAGGCACATGACATAAGTTGGATCAATTTAAACTTCTGATTTACAGACAGAATAGAATGCTGGATTTTACAAAATGTTCAACCTTGTTGGATTTATTAATCTCAAAATCAGTTGTCTTGAGTTAATATGATGATTTTCTAAGCCTAGCTTAGATCTGGCACAAGGCTGAATATATGGGGTACCTGATAAGAATTGAACTCGCTACTCTGTTATAATTGTTCTAGCAAGACAATCTTGCTAACCATTAGACCACATGAAGCTGGATTAAAAAAGAAAAAAGTTTTGTAAGCATATCATAAATATGGCACAAGGATGAAAGTATGGAGCATCCAGTAAGGATTGAAATCACCACTGTGTAGAAATTGATCTAGCAAGACAAACTTGCTGACAATTACACAATGTAATAATGCCTCTATAAAGTCAATATGCACTGACTTGGTAGTTAATTATTAGCCTCTAGATAAATATTAGTCTTTTGTACTTCTAGGTCAATATTGGACATTTATATTTGAGTCTGTAAATAATTACTTGGTTGTTAGTTCTTGTTAAGGGTTACTTCTTCCTCCTGCATTTGCAATTAGATTATTCTACGCCCTTTTAACAGGGCAGTTTTCTTTTATAAAGAGCTCAATGCCAAGTTGCAAGTGTTTCAGTATTTTCTTTTTTATATATACTAAAATTTACTCAATGCAAGCTTCCAAAAACAATCACGGTAGATTGTTACTGAATATGGTGTGAACATAAGAAGAAATGGCAAGTGATGATGAAAGGATATGGTGGAATAGATAGTAACTGACCTTCAATGTTGAAGAGGTTAAGATAGTGTGGGGGCAGAATACCCAAAATAAAAGGAAAATTTAATGCAAACTATCCAGTCCACAAAATACAACACAAATTTCAAGAAAGACAACACAAAAGTTTTTTCATATATATACAGTAAGCAGTTTTTTCAGTTTATTTGTTGGGGTAGTAAAGTACCTTCAAAGTTCAAAGAGTTTGTTTAAACAAAATGTGATTTGTGAAGTTAAGATAAGTCTGTTTCACTGTGTGTGTGTGTGAACAATAGTAGTAGTGTCCAGATACTGAGTCTTTCTTCTGTGACAAAAAAGAAATAGTGTCACCAATGTGAACAAAATTTTTGAAAAGACAAATCTGATGTTGTGGGTAAAAGTTTTTATTTAGAGTGAAATGAAAGTGGATAAGAATTGTCTTTGTTCCTCTTCTTTGTTTGTTTGTCAGTATGTGAGGAAGAAAAGGAAATAAAAAAACATAATGTAAAAGAGAAGGTAGGATGCAATTGTTTTAGAAAAGACCACACAAATGATCAGAGAAAAAAACTACTTCTTGTGGTTAATTTTGAAGAGTCAGCTGAAGTCTCTTGTTGTTGTTGTTGTTCTCTTTAGTGTCCTGTGTGCTCTCTGGCTGCCTGGTGACTGACTGGTTGACTTGACTGATGGACTGCTACCAAACACATAAGTAGCCAACTCAGTTACATGATTGGCATCAAACACAAACTTACTTCTTTTGCACCAGGAATCATAAACATGGATCATTGTAAGTTATACTTGTTTTTTTTTTTCCAATTGGCAAAATGAATAACTTAATTTATTTTGTAGTATTTTGTACTGAAATGTTTTACGTGATTCTGATTCAGTTTTGTGTATGTGTTTTCTACTTTTTTCTACTTCAGCTATTTACTGTAAAATACAGGATTTGCATTGTATAATAGTAAGGTTTGGGGAAGCATCCCTAGAGGAGTCTGTTCTCCAAATTAGCAGTTCTTGGGAAGAAGATATCAGTCAGTTAAGTGCCATATGTGATACATGCCTTGGGCGATCATGTCTGACTGGGCAGAAAATGATCCCGCATTAGGTTGCCATTGCATTTTACGGTAGAATGGTTGCCAGCCAAGGCTATAGAACCTAATCTGTCCTATTATTTAACCTATAACTGGAGGAAAGAGAGGGATTAATACCTTTTCCAAGGGTATTTGTGCATAAGTGAATGCAAGGAATTCAACTGGAATTTGAACTCAGCTCCCCGATTTGTCATTCTGAGTCAGTATCCACTGCACCACAGCGCACATATATTTGGTATATACACTTAAATTTATTGTTTTCTCTTGGATGTAGAATGCTTAGTTATTTTCTATGACAAGAACACAAAAAGTGAGTAGAATTTTTGGTAAAGGATGAAATTTAAAGAGATTCATTCAGTTAAAAACGAGGAGGTCTTGGAACTTTTAAGAGAAATTTGAAAGACATATACGTAACTTCAAATTTTGGAAAATCTATATCTTGTAATTAGCCATCAGTTTTCTACTTTGGCATCAATATTTCCAGTCTTTTTAACTTCGAGAATCCATGTAAAATGCTGAAAATTAACATGTTAGCTAAATTATATCCCCTTCAGGATGTTGGTGATCATGACTTTCCACAAGTTCCTCCCCTTTGTAGATCTTATTAAATTTTTTTTTTTTTTTTAATTTCTTTTAAACTTTGTTCTGCCATCTATTTACTCAAGATTGGTAGGTAGGTAGGTTATACATTGTTTTCCTCTGCCATTATTGCTTTCAATCTATCCTGTGAGTATTCTATTTTCCAAACCCTTTTTTCTCATTATGTGCCATAGAAATTTCAACACTCACTTCTTGATGTTAAGTATAAGTTTCATTTTTGTTTCGACTTTCTTTAAATCTTTGTGTTACTTATATCAGACCTAAAAACCATAGTTAAGTGAAAAAATAAATTTAGCTGGTAAAAAAAAATGAAATCATTGATCAAGTAATAAAAAAGTTCAAAGTTAAGATGAGGCCTCTTATTAAAATCTTTGCATATTTAAAATGCAAAAATTCACTAAAAGCACTTTCTTAATGGGTCTTACAAAAAAAAATCTACTAATCAAATTTTTTAAAAGATGTCTTGTATATTATTTAATGATGTATGGCAGCATATACTGCATAAAGAAAAAGCCTTTAAGAAAAATTACATGCTGCACCAAGAAAGAAAATGATAGGCAACAATTGGTCTAATCAAGCAGCAGTTGACAACCACGTCATGTAACAGCTTTTGTGCTATTTAGCATGATCTTAATTATGGTTGGAGTTTTTGAGGCTTATACTTTGATTTTATTTTCACATATTTTGAAAATTTGTCCATTGAAAAGAAATGTAAAAGGTTAAAATGGAAGTGATGTAAATTCCAAAATACTAGTCTTTAACAATATTAATGAATATATCTCCTATTCTCTCTCTCTTTGTTATATAAGTGATGAGCAATCTTTATTTGAAATGTCTTTGAAAAGATGAATTTGACTTCTATAAAAAATTTAGACATATCTTAGTGCATCATTTACAGCATAGATGCTTTTAAAAAAAGATGCTTTTAAAAAAAGAAAATAATTTCAGTATTTTATGAAATATCAGTCAGTCTAACATAGATAAGAAGTATAGAGATATAAACAGACTGTTGATATCTCTATCTCTCTTGTTCCTGTGGAACTTGCTCCCATATTTTTGCTTTCCTGATGGCTACAACCTCCAGAAATTTAAATGCAATGTCAATACTCATCTACTAACCACTTGACTCTAGCCCTTCCCCCACCCTGTATATCCTTCCCTTTCTCTCCCCACTTGCAACTGTCATCACACCTGCATTTTCATCTTTCTATTGCTTCTTTCTAATTGGTTTGTAATCCTCTTCTCTCTCCTCTAATTCATTTTCATTCAGTTATGTAGCCCCCCGCACATCAGTGGCATTTACGCCTTGCCCTGGGTGAAATGATTAAAAAAAAAAAGAAAGTCTGCTCATATCTCTTTCATTTACCATCTCCCTCTGTGTCCTCATCTTCCCATTCAATTCTCTGTGTCTATATTTCCCTCTGACTCTCTCTTGGCATATTCCTCTCTCAACCTGTTTACATTTTTCTCTCCCTCCCTGTTCTTGGGTACCTCATCTCTCTCTCGACATCTCCACTTCATCTATATTTCTCTCTCTCTCAGGGTATTACCTCTCCCTCTCTTTCTCTTGAGGCATTACTTCTCCATCTCTCTCTCAAGGTATCACCTCTCCATATCTCTGTCTCTCTTGGGGCATTACCTCTCCATCACTCTATCTCTCTCTAGGCATCACCACTTTAACTATCTCTTGACTCTCAAAATCTCTAGCCCATCTCTCACTGTCTTGGAATCTCCACTCCTTCTCACTCTCTCTCTCAGGACATCACCCCCACTCTTTCAGTTGTCATCTCTCTCCCATCAAAGTTACAATATGGTAGAGAAGTTATGGGCTAATTTGCTTGGTAGATGATCTGATTGATTTGTTATTTTCATGCTTAGTTCAATTAATGTCAAATTCTGGCCGCTTAAAGAGGAAATCAGAAGTGAAATGGAAACAGTCTTGATTCCTTAATTGACCAAAATTTTGACCTTCAAAATATTTTTTGTAATCAGTGTTTGCTAGTGCGGTAAATTTTTAGTTATATTTTAACCTATTTAAAATGGTTGTTTGTATTTTTCATCTTGAAACAACAGCAAAAAGAAAAATTGAATAAATACCAAAACTTTATCATGAAAACAATCTTATTTTTTTTTTTTTTAGTTTAGCCTGAGCACAAATGTTAATTAATACAAAATGAAGATCTTACTCAAAAACAAAAATATTAAAATATATATATAAGGTTTCTTTGATGACAGCCTTTCTCATTAGCATTATCTTTTAAAGAAGCAAATTTTTAAAAGCCAGAGGCTGTTTCAGATTGAACAGTTTGTTAATGAATGAATGTTTAACCTAATTTTTCCAATCTATCACATTGGAAATATGTTTTATTTGGAAGATTTAAAATCATTACCAAATTTTTCAAAAGTGCAAAATCAAATATTAAAAGAAAATAGTAGGGAGCACAAAAGAATTTGAATAAGAATAGATTACAATTTAATATGCCTCTTAATTAGAAAGATTTTGGCTTGGGTGGATGAATTGTAAAATGTATCAACCTCTTTTGGGTTTTTTAATGTTATAATCAGTCAGTCAGTCAAGTGCCATATGTGATACATGCTTTGGGTGATCATGTCATGAAATAGACATGACTGACTGGGTAGAAGATTATCCCACAGTAGGTTGCTATTGCTTTCTATGGTAGACTGGTTGCCAGCCAAGGCTATAGAACCCAATCTGTCCTATTATTTGACCCATAACTGGAGGGAAGAGACGGATTAATATTTTTCCCAAGGGTATTTGTGTGTAAATGAATGCAAGGAATTCAACTGGAATTCGAACTCGGCTCTATGATTTCTCATTCCACTGCACCACAAAGTATATGTTATAAACAGATGATAAAAATTTGTCACCATATGTAGGCAGACATTTTCTGTGTTTATACCTGAGTGCATAGATGGACATTTGTGGTGTTTACACTTGAGTCCCTGAGCATCCACTGGATAACTGGATCCATTTTCTGTGGTGGGGGGTTTACCCTGAGCAGTAGATGCAACTGCCAAATCCTTAGCTCTACTGACAGGACAAGAAAAAGTTATATATTTTTTAATTCGCAACCAAGGTGGTTTTTCAACCTCAAATAAAAGCTAGAATTTCTTATCTTAACCCATCACTTCCTGTGGGGCATAGGCTATTGACGATCCCTTGCCATCACACTTTATGAGCTGGTTTGTTGTCCTCAATTCTTTTGTAACAGTCTTTTTTTACAGGTTGGAGTGTTAACCCTATGCAAACATGCATATCCTCTGGGCAAAGGCTGGTTTTGAATTCAGAGTTGTTTTTTTTCTCCTAGAACAGTTACCACCCAAGGTTATGTAACCCAGTCTGTCCTACTATTTAACCATAGGGGGAGAAATGATGGCTTCATATTTTTCCCAAGGGTTTTTGCATATAAGTGAGTCTAATTAGCTCAATTGGAATTTGAACTTGGTTCTTTGATTCCTCAATCTGAGCCCCTTTTCACTGTGCTTCCTAAAAGCTAGGATAACCAATGCTTATTTTCTAGGAAGATAGGTATTCTTCACTCACAAGATTAGTGCAACACAATCTTCCTGTAACCCTCTTCTTTGATTGATCTTGTACCATGCAAAAAGTCTAAAACACATTTATTTTTCAAAAATTTGCATTAAATGGAAAAAATATGCCACCAAAAGCAAAACAGCCTTGTGGTTCTTTTCAACACATAACTCTCATTCAATGAGTAATATCTGAACTTTTTGGGTTTTACAATTTTCCATTTCTCAAAACAGTAATTCTTAATGCTCTAAAAGAATTGAATAAAGTTCAATCACAATATGGTACACAGTAAAAAGTATACACTAATTTTATGAGTGAACTTGTAATTTTCATACTTAATTTAACACTTCATTTGTCTTGAATCCTCTTGATTCAATTAGGCCTCAGGTATATACATAATTCATTAAACAGATAAATTTATTAATTCCAACTGATTTAGGTTCATCTACATCTGCAGACATTTGCTGCTCATGCATTGAAAAAGCTTCAGGGATTTTTTGAAATCAACATATTTAAAGAGAGCAAAGTTTTAAATGAATTATACTTAGTTGAACAAGTTGTTTATATTTGCAAGTTAAAAATTGATTAGTCATTTTATTTTTCTCACACTCACTAGTCACTAATCTTTGACCCTAAGCAACATGTATATCAGCTCAAATGGATAAAATACAACTAATTTTTTTTTTAACTTTTATTGGTTATGTTCTTTCAAACATGATCGTGATTCTCCTTAACTGCCAAAGCTTTGTAGCTCAAAGCAATATTTGGTTTCTATATTATTTTCATAGTCTGTTATGCCATCAATTTACAGAAGATCATTAGGTTATTTTTAATGATTCTCTTGCCTTCAATATGTCCTCTGAGTGTCAAATTTTTCAAGCCCACTTTTCTAATAATCTGTTACAGAAATGTTTTTATTCTATGTCCTTTACATTTCTACTTTCCTTAAAATTTCTTCCTTGTAAATAATGTTCCATCCATGGTATTCTCAGAAATACATTTCCCTTGAATCAAGCCTTCTATTCATTTGAAATGATGTAGCACTCACTGCCATATAGGAAGATTAATATTACATTGCTGTTTATCACTCTTTTGTTATTCATGTGCAATGACATTTTTATTTTTAGAAGTGATTGTTTAAAGTTATTTCGGAAAGACACTTGCAAAGATTTAATCTTGTAGCAAAACTATTGCTGTTAGAAAATATGCAATTAAAATAATTTTAAAATGAAACAGAATCTATTATATTCTATAATTGATGAGCTTAAAAGCTGCGAATAGGCCCAAAACAAAAGAAACCTCTGATCCAGCTTAGAAAACAACAATAATAATTTTGAAGAAATAATTTGAATTCCTCAAATTGACTCCCATAAGTGGTGGTGATGGAATTCTAGCCATCTTTTTAAAGAAACGTGCTCCTGAGCTGGCTCCAGTCCTCTCCAAACCCTATAACTATTTATTCACTTCTTGCTTTTCTGCTTGTTGAAAGTTCCTCCTCTGCTGGGGAGCACTCTGACCTCTTTAATTATTGCCCTATTAACATCTTGCCACTTTTTAGCAAAGCATTTGATGCTATTATCAATGCTAACATAGTTAAGCATTTCACAACCTTTCTCGCTGAAAAACAATATAGCTTCCATTTCATCAGTTCTACTGCTAATGTGCCAACAATCATCACTGAATATATATACTAGGCTTTTCATAAAATCAGTGAAGCTCTAGTTGTTATTCTTTATATCTTGAAAGCATTTGACAGAGTTTGGTACACTGACCTTACATGCAAGCTCCAGAGTTATGGCATTTCTTGATGATTGTTTGATTTAATTTAATCGCTTTCATCAAATCATGAAATGAAGGTTGTTTTGAATAGGCAAGCTTCTGGATCCTTTTATACAAACAAGAGCATTCCTCAAGGATCTATCCTTTATCCTACACTATTTCTGATCTTCATTAATGCTCTTCCTGATATAATCAATTCCCAAGTTGGCATCCATGCAAATGACACCACCATTTATGACTCTCTCTGTAAAAATCTACCAAGGGTAACAAAGTAAACTTAATTACTGCACTTCAAAAGAACCTCCAATCTGTGATTGAATGGAGTAAGAAATGGCTAGTAAATATTCAACACTCCAAAACAAAGCTGATCTCCTTTAACCACCATAGAGAATCATTCCTGCCTACCATCAGAATGGATGATGCTTGTCTTCCTAGAGAGCAATGCACTGCACCACCTTGGCTTCACTCTCTCAAATAACATCAAAAGGAATGACTACATTGAATCCATATCTGCATCTACTGCTAGGAAGGTTGGTTCACTGTGTCCAGCATGAATGTTTTTCTTGTCAGAATCCATTTTGCACATTTACAAATCTATCATCATCTGTGCATTGAAAACTTTTGCCATATCTAGTCAGGTGCTTTTGCTGTTCATCTTGGGTTCCTTGACAAAAGAACAATATAATTGATCCTGATTTGGCAGCCTGCCTTCAGTCACTTTCTTTTTGATGTAGCTTCCGTCTGTCTTTTCTACTAGTATTTTCATGGAAACTTACTCTGATGATATTTTTTCTTGGTAACCCAACCACATATATTTACTTGTGCTACTATATTGGCATCAATGTCGCACCATTTTACCATAGAACTAGTTAATTGTAACTTCCTCTTCTATTTTAAATGTTTCTTTTCCCACATTTTACATTTGTGTAACTCACTTTCATTTGCTTGCTTCCCTGATAGCTACAATCTCCAAAGGTTTAAATGCAACACCAATTGCTATCTTTTGTTTCATCAATTTCCATTCATCTCTGATCTTTTTGGACATCTCTGTGTTTTTTTCTCTCACTTTAATCCCCTGTGCATCAGTTACATTTCTGTCTTGCTTGGGGTGAAATGATTATAAAAAAACTCTGTAAACTTGAAAATCTCACTTCATGAAACCTTTCACTTTAATTCTGATTTCCTAAATTCAGATTAATTGAATTCAGAAGTCCTCACAGCCAAACAAGGTTCTGTTTGCCTTAAAGCAACATCACTTCATTCAGACTTTTTCTTTAAAGTCATATCTACTCGGTTTTATGTCCAACACATAGACAAAATAATTGCTAAAAATTTCATGGATTTTTATTTTCAATCCAATATTTACTTCAAACATTACTTTTAGTGGATACCAATATTTTTATAGAATGTCCCTTCCTTTGTAAAAAGTGTTTAGTTTAAGGACAGGCCTTCATATATGAAACAAATATAATTAAATATGCCATCTTGATTCTGAACAGATTTTAATTAACCCTGAGAATGTATACCTTAAAATAAGCACCCTGAAAAAAAAATTGTAATTTGATCAATTCCAAGAACATTTTGAGTCCATATGAAATGGGTATTAAACAATATTTTACAATCAAATACTATAACCTCTTGGCTTATGCTTTTATCATTAAAATAGCTTTAAAATTGATTTAGTTTTTTAGTCTTTCTTATTAAAATAGCAAAAACTTTCATAACCTGCATAAATTTTGTTAAGAGCTTTCCATTAAAAATAGCTGCTTTATATTATTTAATCATTTCCTCCCAATCAAGGCAATAAAGCCAGTGAAACACAAAGTGAATATAAAAGAATGGAAAAAAACATTAAGGAGAAAGAAAAAGGAAAGAACAAAACAATTAAGAAAAACAGAAGATAACGATTGACATTGCTTTAAATTTTTGAAGATCAATGTTGACAGGAAAGCAAAAAGTGAAAAGAACATTTAGCATAGAACTCAGTTAACACTAACCATTTTAACTGTACAATTATGAGACCTAACTACCAGCCTGGTACTATGTTTAAAGTAATTATTTTCATTGGAGATCTACTACTGATTATAACCTCTATTTTTTGCCATTTGTTACTGATATACATTTTTTTTAAACTTTTGCAATAGTCCAGTGGTAAAAAAAAGAATTTAATTTCCAGTTAGCAGTTTGTTGTTGCATACGATTGAATGTTACACTCAATTCTATCACAAATGTTCATGAGAACCTCAAATCCTCAGTTGAGATGTCATTAAAAAACACACATTGTGTCTTTTTTATGAAACCTCTGCTACTTTGATAAGTATCTCTTTTAACAGAGGATTATACAAAATGTATAATTATCTGGAACAAGCTCAATCAAAAATCACTGTCACTGGGTGTAGAGCTCAAAAACTTCCTCATTGTATGAACATTTATCACTCCAAGGAATGTGGGACTGCCACTAGTGTGCAAATGATTATTGTAAGAGAAAGAAAGAAAAAGAAGAGTACAAGGGGTATTGAAGAAAGGATAAATGATGAATGGAATTCATTGAGATAGTAGAAGAAAACTGATGTTGCATTTAAATATTTTATGGTTGTAGCTGTCAGGGAAACAGGTAAAGGGTGGGGAGTTCCACAGGTGTGAAGTGCGAGAAAAGAAAATTTTAGAGTAGAAGAGACCATTGCATTTAACTTTTTCAATGGTAAAAGGGTAGAACCTAGATTTCAATCAAATTGTAATTTAGTCAGTCAGTCAGTTAAGTGCCATACATGATACACGCTTGGGCGATCATGTCTCGAAAGAGATATGACTGACTGGGCAGAAGATTATCACACAGTAGGTTGCTATTGCTTTCTACGGTAGACTGGTTGCCAGCCAAGGCTATAGAACCCAATCTGTCCTGTTATTTAACCCATAACTGGAAGGAATAGGCAGATTAATACCTTTCCCAAGGGTATTTGCGCGTAAGTGAATGCAATGAATTCAGCTGAAATTCGAACTTGGCTCCCCGATATCTCATTCCGAGCCGATATCCAATGCACCACAACGCACATCCTTGTAATTTAGTAGCATGCATAAATTTATGTGGTTGGGGAAGCAGAGAAAAAAGCTTATCAGAGCAGTTTCTATGGAAATATTTATAGAAAGGACAGGGGGAAGTCATGTCACATTGGTGAGAAAGTGACTGATGTTGAGATGTTAAGTCAAGATTGATTACATTGCAGATCCTTTTTTTTATTTTGACGAGAGCCTTGAGATGCAGAGCAAGAGCACCCAAACAGATATGGCAACAATATTCAATGCACGGACAGATGGTTAATATATAAATGTGCAAGATAGATTCTGTTGAGAAAAACTTTCTGGCTCAAGACAGTGACCCTAAATTTTTAAGGCTAGCATATTAAACTTCAATTGGAGCAAATAAGAAACAGCGATAATATAAAAAATGATGCTCCATTCTCAACTGCTAGAAAAAGAAAAAGGTTTTCAAGGTAATGTTATTGACCTCTTGGAATGGTCATACAAACTTGTAGATCTCAAAATCTGATGAAGAATCTGTAAAATACCTTGTAAACAAATATTGTACCAATGAAAAGCACCCCCAATAGAATGAAATAATAAAAGACCATCTGGACAAAAGAAGCCAGCAATAATCAGTAGAAAAGCCTTGCAGTATCAAGGTTGTGATCAAAAATAAATATTTCCTTGTAGATACTAATGTTTTAACTTTTCAAACAATGCTGGATAACACAAACAGAAATCTTTGGTAACACACAGCAATTACGTTTTGTGATGAATGTGGCAATTTGCCTAGTTCTCTCAAATCCCAGATACTGTGACTGCTTTTACAGAGCCTAAAACATTTGTAACTGGCTAGAAAAGAAATCATTTGTATAGCTAACGCTGCTCAGCTCACTATCCCGACTATCTCATGGAGAAGTTGGTAAACGCATTCTTTCTTCATAACTAAATGTTCCAGGGTTCACACCAACTCTGTTTTGGCATGGCAGCCAATGTGCTGTCTTGCTGGAGATACAGCAAACTAAACGTCATCTCTTTGACTGATGGGGATACCAGTATCTGTAGAAATTGGACATTCCATCTGCATTTTGTTTCCACTATAATATACATACACATCTACATTTATATATGCATAAACATATATTTTTAAACATAACAGACAATGAATGTCTATTGTGTTTAATCATGAGCTGTTCTAAACATTGTATTTTGACTTTAATTTCTGGTGAAAATAAAAACAAAAATTGTCCAACTTTTCTGTATTTTTTTAATATGCTGGTTCTAAGCTTTGAGTTCACACGATCCATTTTCAGTGATTTCAGGAATGTTAGCTTAGACAACTACCATCAAAGATGATATCTTCTGTTGATGTAAAACACTGCTATGCAACAATAACAGTCACGGAATAGCAGACTCAGGTTATAAATTAGTAATGCAGTTCTATGATGTCACACCATTTGAGAGTCAAATCTTAACAGAACCATATATCTAAATGCAATGTAATGTGTTGTGACTAGACTGAAATAGGATTTCATTGATTGTGGGTTGCTTTGATTTAATGTAGATAATCTTTCTAATATCTGAAGGTTCTTTTTACTGTGTCTGTGTGAGTATTATTGTGTTATTGACTAAAATTTACCTAATACTACATAATTAGCTATGTTTTTCTAAGAAATGTTGTTTAATTAAACTATGATCAGAAAGGTAACAAGTAAGTCTATCAAAGAGCATGGTTGTAGTAAGATTAATAAATGTAGTGGATTTATTATTAGTATCAGATACAATCTCTGAACAGGCGCATAAATTGATACACTACATTGGTTTTTGTAGAGGATTTAGTCATGTGGTTGTAATGTTATTAGAGACTATGAGGTCAAATGTTTTAAATTTTTTATAAAGCAAAGGCCTGATGATTGTGCTTAGTATGAAACAGTCTGTTACCTCTGAGTGCTGACTTCAATGTTCACTTTTATATTTATGTACACTCTATCTCTGACATTGAGCACTTTATCCTAAAAATAAATAGCACGTCTTAAAACTATATATATATATATATATAAAAATGGACGTGTCTGCCTTGTGTTTGCGTGTCTCCATTTTAACAAACCCTACTCCTCTAAAATCCTTGGTCCGATTTCAACCAAAATTGGGTCACTTGTCAATCATGACATAAACCTTTGATGTACACAAAAACACTTAGAATTTACAAATTCTTCCCCTCCAAGACATCTTATGCAAACTCAACCAAAATCAGGTAACTTGTAGATCAAGGTCCAACTCTTTGATGTACACAAAATATTTTCAAATTAATGTACAAAGTTCATCAAAAAACAATAACAAGCATAAGTTTGGATGAATGTTTGCACACTTTATGAATTTCTCGAAGACGCTGCCCTCAAACTCAACCGAAATTGAGTCACTGGAAGGTCAATTGACACACAGGCTTCAGCAAAAATTAATAGAAAATATTGCTTGTTACAATGGTTTATTTCTCCAAAATGCTTAATTGTAACCCAACAAAAATTTGGCCTTTTTTGTAACTTCTACATTATAATATGCCATAACAATTTTACATGTTCTACAAGGTGTTAACCCCTCTGACATTGCAGGGACAATCTATCCACTTCTTCTGTGTCACAACATCCCCACATTACAGGTTCCCCTAATGCCTTCTTCTGTACTCCCAATTGTACATATATCATTTCCATTTACTGGCAAAAATTAACCAAACATGAATCCTATTTTACAAATACAACAAAAACTAATACTTATTTTGCACTTTTTAACTTACATTTGACCTTATCAATTCAACATAACCATTAAAAACTCTGAGCAAAGACTATACAGCTTATATATATATATATATATATATATATATATATATATAACATTATTAATTTTTTTGATAGATACTTGTATTTGAGTAGAAAGTCTGTTTTTATATATATATATATATATTTATTTAAAAAGTACATTATAATTTCTACTGACCTTAACCATTTGAGAAATATCTATCTTCCTGCATACTCTCAACACCAAGAAGATGCTATCTTTAGACCAGATGTAACTTACCACTAGACTAGGAAAATTTAATGGTAAATAAATAAAATTCAAATATGTTGACTAATGCCAGTTTTATAGATTTCCATATAATTCTGTAATATTTTCTTTGGTCGAGTTTGATTTCATTCGATACTGTCTGGGCAGATATTAATCATTTGATAAAAGGAATCAGGAGAATATCTAAAGGTTAAATTGAATCTTGACTAAAATGAAATTTTTTGTGGATGTATATATATATATATATAATTAATTAAAATTGTTTTTTAGTTAAAATTAATATATTTTACATTGTGACATGGAAATTTCTGTTTTGAGATTTTTTTTGGTCAGATTTAACACTGCCAGATGATGTGGTAAAAGTCTTGATACTGACAAAGCAAACCTCATCTTGAAAAAGAGCTCCAATCTGTGGTGGACTGGTGTAAGTAATAACTTGTAAATTTTAATGCTTCCAAAACAAAGCTCTGATCCCTTAACCACCATGGAGAGTTGCATCAGTATGAATCAGGCTAGTCTCCCTGAAAGCAAAACACTGTGCCTTCTCAGCCTAACTCTATCAGTTGACCTCAAGTGGAATTACATTGAATCGATAGCTAAATCTGCTGCTAGGAATGTTGGTTCACTGTGTAGAGCCAGGAAGTTTTTAATCATCTGAGTCCTTCTTGCACATGAATAAATCTACCATCTGCCTATGCATTGAATATTGCTGTCACATCTAGTCAGGAGACCCTGCTATTTAACTCGGGTTTCTTGACAAAATCTAAGGGAGAATCTGCCATATAATCGATCCTGACCTAGTAGCTCAGCTACAGTCACTTTCTCACCAATGTGATGTAGCTTCTCCCTCTGTCTCTTATACAAATACTTTCATGGCTTCTGCTCCAATGAGCTTAGCTCCCAGGTGCCCCCTCCTACAAGAATTTACTTGAGCTTCTAGACTAGTGACTAAGTCCTGCTCTTTTACAGTAAAATTAATAAAGTTTAGCTGCCACTACTACTTTATCAGATTCTTTTCTCAAGCTTCCCATCTGCAGGATTCTCTTCTCTTCTCTTCTGTATACTTGCTCTCCTGGCAGCTACAATCTCCAAGGGTTTAAATGCAATATTATTTACCATCTCTTATCTCTTTGACTCTCATTCATTCCCTGACAACCTTCTCCCTTTCAAATTTACTCTCATACAGCCCTCTTCACATCTGTGTTCTCATCATCCTTTCATTATCTATTCTCTGACACCCCTTGGAACTTGTTCTTCTTTCTCATCACTCACCACCTATATAACCCCCATCACAGCAGTAGCAGTAACACATTTCTTGGGGTGAAATGTTTATAAAAAAAACAAAAAATATATATATTCATATATATAAATACACACACACATATGAATGTGTGTATATATGTATATATATATAAATATATGCACATGGCCAAGTAGTTAGAACATTTTTGTTATGACCATGAAACCTGGGTTCAAATCTGACTATAGTCGTTTTGTCAGGAAGATGACTTCTTGATGTTACAGGTCTGGAGGAGGCGATCCCAGTGCATGTCATCTTTGAAAAGTGACTGATAACCATATGACGGGTTGACCCAAATTTCATGTGTGAAATTGGGTAGATGGTTCTCTTTGATGAGTCATTGATGGTTGTACTAGCTTAAAGTCACAAGTCATCATGACCAAGGGTTTGAACATCTGAGCATTGATCAGAGTGTTGCTCACACTAGATCACGTGCTTTTTTTTTTTTTTTAGAAAATGTAACTAAGATCCACTCAGTACAGTTGCAATATGAATCACAGGTAGGCTTTGTGGGTGTTGAACAAAGACAAGTGTGGCTGAACACTGCAATGGGGATTAGCTAGCTCCCCAGGTAAACGGGTATCCTTGAATACAAGTGGCCAGCCATTATATATACACATACACACACACATCTATATATATATATATATATATTCTTCATGTATATGTATACATATGTATGTATATTTGGGCTGCAATTTTTGTTTCAAAATTTTCATGAAAAACACCTGACAAGGAAGATTTTATGAGTTTTTTTAAAAAAATTTCCCGCCTTCTTGCATGTTTTTTAACTGTTAGAGATAAGTAATGTAAAAATGCTTCATAATTTTTATTCAAGTACTTTCAGCCACTTCACTGGCCATTTTAAAGGAGTTTATTTTTTTTGATGTTTTTATTTTATCCTTATGTTTTGACTGTAATTTAATTTATTTTTCTGTTTTTGAAAAGGAGTATTCTTTAAAAGCTATTATGTGATGCATACAACTAGACATCATATAAGCATCTGTCTATTTTTAAGCAAACTTTAAAACTTTATTTTCACAATGTAAGATTGATGTAAAATGTTTGATACATAGTGCATCTAATATAGCAAGAAGCTTTTGATATTGTGATTTAAATAGTATTTTTTTTTCTTTTCTACTAAAATTTTTCTTAAGTGAAAAATAACAACTGAGGATAAAATAACATGATCAGAAAATAACATCCTTGAAAATGGCCAGTGAGGTGGCTGAAACCGCTCGGAAAGTCAATAACACTTTATATTTCTTATCTCCAGAAAAAAAAAAGAAAACATGTAAAAATACATGAAAAATTAAATCAAAACTTAATAAAATATTTCTTGTTGGACTTTTTAAAATGCAACATACATATAACTCATGAGAAATTTTTCTCTTAACTGAGCAATGTTATGCTCAGTTCAAACAATGCTGGATAACATAAACAGAACACTTGAGCAAAAGAAAACAAAACCCCTGAAGAGTGAAGACATCACTATAATGCCTTCACAAAACTTCAAGTCGGCATAACTCTGTTCAGTTAAGTGACTGACAAACTTTTCAATACTAATCCTATTAGCACTCTATTCTATTGAAATAATAAGCACTTTATGACAGAAAGACCTGAATGCCAAAAAGTTTTTTAAACCAGTAAATGACTAAAAAAACACACCAATTTTGGCACTAAGTCTCATCACAATTTAACACACACACACATATATATATATATATATGTCTAGGAAAAAGCAGTATTTACATTATTTGGACTATTGTCCTCATCTTTGTTGCCATTTGTACGATGTTTCAGCTGTTATATGCTTCAGCCTTCTTCAGGTGCTAGGAATTTTGAATCAAAAAACAAATTATTTTAAGTGGTTATAAACTATAATTTATTTTGACAGGTAATTTTTTAGTACCCATATCTTCAGTCTTTCTAACTGGTTCGTCTTCCTCTTTACGCTCTTCTAATTAATCTTTTTACTCTTATGTAGCCCCCTGCACATCAGTGGCATTACTGCCTTGCTCGGGGTGACACGATTAAAAAAAAATATATATATATATATAAAAAATCTTAGGTGTTTGAACAATTATGACTACCTGATACAGAATCACTGCAATCAATTTTAATCTGTGGGTGGGTGATATAATAGTAGCTAAGAATGAGAAATTAGGGAGTCTAGTTTGAAATTTCAGTTAGACTTATTACATTTCTTCATGTGCAAATGTCTTTTAAAAAGACAAGACTTCATCTCCTACTATGAGTTAAATAGTAGAACTTTCATCTGAAAAATATTCCCAAGAAAATTGTTACTGCAATATTTGCTCACAAAAATTGAGGATTATTACAGTCCAAAATAGTATTCAGCTATAGATAACTTAGAGTTGTTAAGGCAAAAAAAAGAAAATCAAAAGCAAACACACTGAATAATGAAGTTCAAATGAAATCATTTTTTTATTTACATTACAGAAAAAAATTCTATCACAGAAGCTCTGTTATGATCCTGCCTACAAATGAATTGTTTGCAGAAATTCAAAACATTCTGACCAATCAGAAAAATGAAGATGCCATTTTATACTAATGAAAACTCACAGTTGTTCATTATCAAAAAAGAAATAGAAATGAACATAAACTTTCAATGGAATCTTTTCTTGAAGATAAAAAAAATCAAGATAGAAAAGGTACATCATCAGTGTATATTGATTTCCTCAAGAATTCATGCCAATCAGTAGAAATCTCTCATTCCACAGAACATAACAGCAATGTTTCTAATATATTTTCAATGCATGAAACAACATTTTACTGATCTAGGAATATATTGCACAGGTTTCTATTGATTGATGTTGGTCTTGTTTTGATGATTAAATGAAGGTGTTTGCTGCTAATATCGTTAAAAGAAAAGGAAAGATTGTTTTGACTGGCAGTAAATGAGTGAAAGAAAGAACATACCTAAAATGAAGAATAAAACATTGTCAAGCATATTTGAATGTATTTAATAACATCAATGGTAAGAATTAAGTCCTGGGTATGATGATAAACTACATCTGGCAGCAATGCTTCTGATCAGGATATTAGAGGTTTTGATGAGTGTGGAACCATCTCTTAATTGCTGTTCTTCCTAGATCCACACCATGTTAGGGTCCAATCTATTGGCAAACAGTTAACTCCCAAACAAAAATAATCAGTACATTTTTAAAATAAACTAATCAAAACTATAATTTTATTGCAAAATGACAATGCAACATTTAAAGAAAAATGTAAACTTTTATAGTAAACTTATCAACAATAAATTCTATGATATACAAAATATTTATCTAAAAAACATACCTTTACTCTAAAAGTATATAAAATTTTGTATAAAATATTTAGATTTCAGTATTAAATAACTGATCGATATGCTGCCCAAAACATAAACCAACAGCAATTAAGTACAAGAAAAATAGTGGTCTTCGTAGGATTAGTGTGAGTTTCTAAATTGTTTACAGAAATAAAGTTTGGGAAAATAAATATCCTATGTATGTAAAGATGCATGTGTGTAATATATAGAAAAATATGAGTGAAGACGTATGTATTTATGGTCGAAGTAATTCACCTAGGAAGTTTCCTTTCCTGCAGTTAAGATTGTCTGGAAAGTTCTGGCATATTTTTAGTCATACATGTTCCAACATGTTAGAACACATCAGATTTATCAGCAGATATAGTATGCTTACATTACTAATTAGAGCAAACCTCAGTCTATCTCTGAAGAAAGAAAAGTTTAAAATTACCTAATTCATGTCAATGCATTCTTATGAAAATGGAAGATTATAAGGTGCATTTTAGGCACTTGTTTCTTTTTTATTACTGTAATGGCAAAAATGTAACAAAGAAAGTTTGTGCGGTGAAGGCACTTTAGTTTACTGAACTGTACAGAAGTGGTTCATGATGTTTAGATTTGATGATTGTAGCATTATTGCTGGAGAACACACAGACACACCCTGCACTATAGATGACAATCAAATCAAGACATTGATTGAGAATAAACTGCATTACACAATGAGGGAATTGGCAGAAATGCTAAATTTATCAAAATCTACCACAGTAAAGCTTGGGTACTCAAAATAGTAAAATGTTTGGGTACCACATGACCTGAATGAAAAGAATCTTTTAGATTACATTTCTATCTGTGATTTATTGTATAAATGCATCCATTTTTAAGCAAAACGTGATAAGGTGATGAGAAATCAAACACTTAAAATAATTCTCAGTCAAAAAAATTCTGGGTTAAGTGAAATGAGGTAACTTTAGCCACTCGAAATGCAGGTCTTCATTCTAAGAAAGTTGTGCTGTGCATATGGTAGGATTGGAAAGGAATCCTTTACTATGAGCTTCTGCCAAGTAACCAGTCAGTTGATTCAATTAATTCTGAAAAATACAATTGAATGAATTAAATAAATAGCAATTCAAGAAAAATGCACCAAATTAGAAAAAAGGATAGGTGCTGTTTTTCATCAAGATAATGCCATATCTCTTGTATCTTTGGTGATCTGGCAAAAATTGTTGCAGCGTGGCTAGAATGTGTTACCCTATCTGCTATATTCACTAGATATTGCTCCTTCATATTTGTATTTGTTCAGATCCTGGCAAAATAATCTCAGTGGTAAAAATTTTAAATTCTTTGGATGATATAAAATACCACCTTCATGAATTTTTTGTGGAGAAACCACCAAAGAAAGTTGGAATATTGAATGCTGATGGAAAAATAGAGAAAGGTTGTGCAACAAAATGTTTCATCTTTAGTTGAGTAAATATACAATGCATAACTTTTTAGTTTTCCTTAAAAATCAACATGTACTTTCCAGACAACCCAATAGTTGGATGTTCAAGCAAGGTTTTTACTCACTTTCTGTATGGCATGAATGTCTAAATGGAAAAACTTTCTTTGGTAAGGAATGAGTAATTATGCCATGTGCGATTGCTGTAATTCCTCTATGTGACTTTTGGTCTGTTCTTATACAGGCTTCAAACATAAGTTTAAAGTGACAATTTTTGTTGTGTTCTCATAGTTGAAAAGAATCTCAAGTTGTGCTAGCTACAATGTCTTTTATATGTCTGTTTGTAGATGTTATGAAATTATAGTTGTCATATCATACGTAAATTAATAGGCAAATATAAATAGACAATAACTGGAGAGGTAATGGAGGGGAAACCGTGTTGTCATATAGGACATGGAGAGCTGTGCTATGACTATCACTTCACACAAAGAAATACAAAATATAACAATGGTATTGCCAATAGGATGTTTAAATTTGCTGGATGACCGAGAATATGTAAAAGCCTCTATAAGAACTTTTGCTGCAGTTACAAGAATAAAAAATTAAGACACACAAAGACAGACAAAAGGGAAAACAAGATAACTGATTTATTTCTTGCTACAGTTGGGTGCAAAGCTGTGAAGAAAATTTAGACAATGTGTTACCCAAGTGAAAAAGAAGAAAGGACATTTGAAGAAATTGTTAAAAATTATAAAAAAGAACATAAGACCAAAAAACGATTGGTAATCACTGAAAGAACCAAGGTTTTATCAATGAGACAAGTACCAAATAATTCCATTATACAATACTTACCTAGAAAGAATGAGCCAAAGAATTTGAAAACTTGGGAGCACAGAAATGACAATAAGGGACGTTTCTTCTTAGGTTAATTAAATGCTTGCAAGACCATGACCACAAGTGAAAAATACAAGAATGTCTACTGACTATCAGAATAAATTAGGAAAATAGCATTGAGATTTTGCAACAGAGTTGATTAGAATTTATATTTAACCTGATTAAAAAAAAATGTCCACAATCACATTGTAAGATTTTAAGATGGGCAATAAAATCATGGCATTTGATTTTTACATAGTATACATAAAAGAGAATGCTATTTTTCATGTAGCTGCTTTATCAAGATTACAGTTCAAGAATGAAACGGAAGAAAAACAAGAAAATACTGAAGATAAAATAATACCCTAGATATGGAATCAGATGTTCTTTATCTATGCAAATGCTGGACAATTTTCTCAAAGATGAAAGAAAAACTCAAAGCAACATAAATGTGGTTTTGCAGAAGGATGCTGAGGATACCATCCACTGAACATGTGATCAATGAAGTGTGAAGAAAATGGAAATGAAAAGAAAATCTGTACATGACATCAGGAAGAGACAGCTTGAGTATCAGGGACAAACAGTGAGAGAGAGGGCTTGGAGAATCTGATGGGGTAGATAAAAGGAAAGACAAGGAAAAACAGTTCCTGACATGAGTTTAAACAAATGGATGGCAGAGCAGGGCTTGGGAGAAATAACAGGGTAAAATATATTAAGAGCAACAAGGGACAGGAAAAGATGGAGGTCCATGATTGCCTACAACCTGAAGGGACATAGCACATAATAAAAGAAAAAAACTGATATTTTTCAAAACACCTCTCAGTTCTTAAAAATTTACAGTAAATGGTATTTAAAATTTTTCTGTATTCAAATATTCCAAAAATTCCAAATTCATTTAAAAGTTTTTATTTATTGCATTTTTTTATTGTCAGTTTTTTTTGTTTTTTTTTTTTAACTTTTAAGAACTTTCTACTATGGGTGGGTCATATGGAGGAGGCTATCTAATATTTTTAGAAGTCCCAAACCCCCAATGACACTCTGAATAAACATGACTGATGAAGCTTCCTAGTGTATTGTCATTTGTTTAGAAAATGTGTTTGGATGAAGAAATCTAATCGGAAAATGAATAAGATTTTTCATTGTCACACAATTTCTTAAAGCCCAGCTACTGCTAAAATTTGAATTTTAAACAGAACACTTTAAATATTGGTAATCAAATGTTGATTCCTGGAGATGCTGAGTTAGAGTTGGGTCTTTTATTAAAGATAACAGGTCAGTAGAGCATCAGTTATCTTGATTGCAGCCAAAAAGGCTTTTTTATTACGTTGAAATTAGTGTGATTCAAACAATGTTGATTTTTATGAAATAGGTCATGAAACAAAGACTTTAAAATATTACTGAAAATGCATGCACTTACCCAATCAATCATTCTTCATGTAAGCAAGGCAATTTATGGCTTTATTTTGCATTTTCCAATGAAAACCAACATCATTGTGCTCTAAATTTGCATGAAGGAAATAGAATACACACATAATAAACAACTTGTTACATTGACAGGTGAAAGAAATTTTTCATCGTAAGTTAATTGTGAAGAGAGATGATACTGTTCAATTAGGCTCTAAAATAACTGGATATCACCAATAAAAATACAGTTGTAAAACATGTTAGGCTTGATGATAGGTGGATGCCAACCTTACTGAATGTGTAATCGGGCCATAAATCAGAATGTTGATTTGTATTTTTTCATGTGCTGTAACAATTAAAGAGATAAAAATCAGGCCAACACTAATTATCAAACAACCTGTTTCTATGACATTGCATTTTTAGAGAGTTCACTTTTTTGTTTCAAAGATATCTTTTTAAGGCATTCCAGAATACCATCTTACCTCATTCAAGAACATGCAGAGGTTTATGGCAAATAAAATCTACACATATATGTGATGAGCATGTCAGTGAATAAATGAAAATGCATGTCTAAACATTATATAGCTAGTTTTATTTATCTATATGCTGACATTTAGCCACACCTATCATTGGCCAAATGTGATTATTTGTTACAAAAAAAGAGGCAGTTTTTACTATTATTTTGGAATGTTTTTTTAATAAATGAAATAAGCACATCAGTTTTACAAACATTTTCTGACAATTGCATTTTTCTATGTATAAAGTTTTCATGAATATGTATGCATAAGAAATCTATATATAAAATAAAAGACAAGATGTGTGTCTGTCTGTATGTCCTTTATACAAATCCACAATTTTTATCCACTTCTCACCAAACTTCACACAAGAAAAGGCAAACCTCACTGCTGAGCTTGAAAAGCACCTCCAATCTGTGACGGACTGGGGTAAGAAATGGCTCGTAAATTTTAATGCTTCCAAAATGAAGCTGCTATCTACTAACCACCACAGACAATCATTCCACCCGCCCATTAACA
The DNA here is from genome assembly GCA_037127315.1 of Ascarosepion bandense. NCBI lineage: Eukaryota > Metazoa > Mollusca > Cephalopoda > Sepiida > Sepiidae > Ascarosepion > Ascarosepion bandense. The sequence continues at coordinate 332,103 of JBBBDQ010001777.1, forward strand.
TGGATCAGGCTTCTCTCCCTGAAAGTAAAACGCTGCATCTCCTCGGATTAACTCTCACATCAGACCTCAAGTGGAATAACTATATAGAATCCATAGCTAAATTCGCTGCTAAGAAATTTTCCCGTCTGAAACAATCCTGCACATATACAAGTCTACCATCCACCCGTGCATTGAGCATTGCTGCCATATCTGGTTGGGTGCTCCTGCTATCCACTTAGGTGTTCCTCAACCAAATCCAACAGAGAATCTGTAATGTGATCGAGCCCGAACTTGGCAGCTAGGATACAGTCTCTTTTTCACTGACGCAGTGTGGCTTCTCTGTGTCTCTTCTACAAATATTTTCACGGCTTCTGCTCCGATGAACTTAGCTCACTGATACCTCCTATATATAAATTTCCTCGAGTGATAAGATTAGCAACTAGGTCCCATCATTTTTCTGTGAAACTAATAAATTGTAAATGCAAGTTCTACTCTAGCAGCTTCTTTTCTCACACTTCTTACCTGTGGAATTCTCTTTCGCATACTTGCTTTTCCAACAGTTACAATCACCGAGAATTTAAATGTAAAGTCATTAGTCTTCTCTTGTCTCACTAACTTACATCCTCTCTCTCATGCTTTTTTCTAGGTCCACCCTACTCTCATTTGTATTTTCTTCCTTCTCCTACTCTCTTCTTGACACCCCCTGCAACCTCTTACTCCTTATAACATTCCTCCTATGTAAACCCTTGCACAACAGTGGCAGTAAAATGCCTTGCTTGGGGCAACACGATTATAAAAAGAAAAATTCTTTAGGCTTCCAGTCAGGTCATGGGCTACTTATTTTTTTTTTATTTCTTCCCAATATTTATGTATATATATAAGAAGCAAGATGTTTGTGTGTGTCTGTCTGTCAATAGGTCCTTTATACAAATACACAATTTTTTATCTGAGTCTCACCAAATTTCACACAAATATTCTTTAGGCTTCAAAAACCGATATTCAGGTATAAACATGGCTCATTTTCTCCAATTTTCCTCCCAATGGGTATGATAAGTTTTCATGGACTTGCTTCAGTTAGTTTATCCTTGGATGACCTATTTGACTTTGATATTAGAAATCGATACCCCAAGTATCCTATTGGGTCTGATCAAAATCAGGTTTTCAGCCCTTTTATTTTGGTTTTTTGCTTCGGGTTTTGCTCTAAGTAGGTATAATTGTAGGTCTTAATCTCACCCATGATACCATTTACTCAGAGGACATATTTAGCCTTCAAAATTCAGTTTGCGATGGAAAACTTATTTGACATGGATAACGGAAATCATAATTTGACTTATATTCATTCATTTTTCTTTCAGTCTACAGTTTTGCTATGACTAGAAACAACTGTTGCTATTCGTGCCAACATCCAAAGAGTCTGAGCTCTGGGATCATGGATTCATTTTAAAGCTTTCATTACACCCAAGCAATGCTGGGCTATATTGCTAGTCATATATAAATGTGACTGTATTTGTCTCCATTTCTGAAGTGAGGTATTGTAATTATTTACATTGTTCGAACTGTTGTTCTCAGCTTTTTTCATATTCACAATGTTTTGACTGTCATAAACTCTACCATTCAAGGGGACATGACCCAGTGGATAAGTGTTTGTTGGAAACAGTGACCTACCCCAAGAGTTGTAAGTTCAATAACTGACTACAGGAATGATGAACAAAAAAAAACTTAGAGAGTTAAATGGAGATAACTAAGACATCCAGAAGTGACATGACTCATGAAACGAGAACAATCTACCCCAGTGGTCAAAATAAGGGGTTCAGTTCAAAATTCCAAACATCTGAAGGTCAGTGTACAATGGCCAAAACATCATAAATATGGCAACAAAAATAAGGAAAAGAGTCCAAATAATGTAAACAAACATGACTGTGTCTTCATGGATGAATGCTTTCAAAATAGCAACAGAGTGTGCTTGTACATGCCCTTAAATCAGAAACTAATTCTACAATAACCTAGTGGATTAAAGATTATCGTAATTGTGAGTTCAATCCCTGGGCTGGGTGGTGTGTACTTGTATTCAGAGGAAACAATACAAGTAATACCTGAGCAGCATTAAATAAGAATTAGATAAAACATCCTGAGTTAAGTTTAGCAGAATGAGAAAAAATTACCCCTGTAGATAAGGATTTGTTTTGAAATTCCCTGAGGTTACCTTGATTGACAAACACCTGATGAAACCTGATAGGCAGAATAGCCAAAACATTGTAATAACGAGGACAATAATCTGCATGTAGATAATATAAATAATTAATTGTACTCCTGGAAAATCTGACTTTTGGAAATATTTTCATTGAATGAATGCTTTGTTTTAAAACAAATTGACTTGTAAAGAAAGAAAAGTGAAACAAGATACAGGAATGTTGAGTAAAACTAAATTTCATTTTAATAAAGATGCCTAGAGAACTGATGGAATTGCTTAAGTAGGCACAGATAGCTCCAGTATACAACCCACAATCAACTGATGATGTTGATTGTATTGATAAATTACAAGTAACTTTCTGGCAGGCATAATCCTGCATTGAATAGAAGTCTAAACTTCTATTCATCATGATCTTAGACTTATAGAATCTGCCCCAAATCAAAAATATCTACACTATCCAGCAAATGTGGTGCTGGGTATCTTTCAAAGTGACCATGTCATATACTCACATGTTGACTAACCAAGTATCATCACTTTTTTGGTAGACTACACACACATCTCTGAAGTAACATAACATGAATGACACAATAACCCCATTCTAAAATATCATCATGCTACCCACGCTTCTACATGGTGCTGGATCCTGGGTTGTATGCCATTACCATTTCTAATTTATTGACAGGATCTACATCATTAGTAGATCCGGGGTTATACACTGTGACCATTTGTGCCTACTCATATAATTCCATCACTTTTCTAGGCAGCTTCACTAAAATTAAATCTTATGTAATTCCACTAGTGTTGTTTTCTATCATTTCAAAAAAAGCACTGGAATGATTTTGTTACTAACCGAGTGGTTCTAAATTCAGTCAAGGTCACAAAGGTGAGAGTTATGCCAAAAAAATTGTGGGCAAAAAAGAATGAAGGATTGTCATCTTGCCAATAATTTCTGGCAGACTTAGCAGTAAAAACCCACGAAAGAGATAAGAGTCCTTGAAGAAAAAGCTCTCATGAATCAGTCAGTCAGTTAAATACCAGACATGATATAAACTTGGGCAATCATGTCTCAAAAAAGACATGACTGATTGGGTAAAAGATTTTCCTCCAGTAAATTGCCATGATTTTATCCTGTAAACTGGTTGCCAACCAAGGCTATGTAACTCCATCTGTTAAGCTATTTAACCCATAGCTAGAGGGAGAAGTAGCAGATTAATACCTTTCCCAATTGTATTCAGTCAACTGGAATTTGAACTCGGTTGTGCAGTTTCTCATTTCAAGCTGATATCCACTGCACCACAATGTACATCCTCATGAATCACCATTAGTTAAAAATAAAGGCAGCTGATATACTTAAACTAAGACATGGAATTGTTGAAACCTCCTTGGTTGGAACCACAGAAAAAGAGCACAAAAGAAGCAGCTCCACAGAGCTGAAAATTTACTGGCTGCTAAAATCCCTCCTGCAGTCAGTGTGAAAAATGTATTGTTCTTAGTAACCATAAGAAAGCCTGCAACAAATTTACAAAATCGTTTTGTTAGTGAAATCCCACCATTATTTATATACAAATATGTTTCCTTGATTGTGATAGACAAGAAAAAAGTTACTTTTCTGACATTTTTGTACTAGCAAGAAATAGTAATGAAATTACAGACCTAAAGTTGACTTTTGAAAAAAACTCAGCACTAAAGTTCTCATACAACCTCTATGTTAATAAAATCTTATTCTTCATCACTTAAGTATACCTCTAATGCATTTAAGACAGACCTATAAAAAACATCAATAAGGCTTCTTCTATTTTAATGAATGCTTGTAGTAGGGACAGTCAGCCATGTCTGGTACAAGGACAGGTCACAAAACATAGTCAACACTTTTCACAACTTAGGATTTATTAAAATCATCAAAGAATAAAGATGGAATAATAAAAGTTTTTCATTTCGTATGTTAAAGTAGAATTCTATTAACAGAACAGAATAGCATAAATTTGTAGAAGTTAAATGTTCAGAGAACGTACGCATGCAGTTAAATGTTCCAAGAGAAATAGTAGTAAGAAGTTAAGTATATTCAGAGCTTGTAGTCATAAGTAGAAGAATTTATTTAATAAAGTCTGTGTTCCTTTCCTTTTATTTATGGCCAGCAACAATGTGAATAGGAAAGTAAAATAATTATGAAAATTTTATTTAGTGGACTTTAGTTTTTAGGAGTCACTTGAAGTATCTTGTTGTTCTCTTCTAAGTAATAAACATTATTTGTTAGAATGATTGGCAAAACATTGACTAATTGCTAATTGGTTTGAAATTTATAAATAAGTAATAATGATTTTGATATAGTTGGTTTACATAATAATTTAGTAAATGTTTTAATACAATTCTATCAGTTTTTACAATGTTATAAATATAAAATTATTTTTAAAAACAATCTAATAGTGTTCAGTATTTTTGTTGTAAATTCTCAAAAAAAAAAAAACAATGTAGGAATTCACTTTTATCAAATGTTTTAGTTTCATTAAAATTTGCTATAGAGTGAAGGTAGATAAAATAATAATGGTGTCATGAAAAAAAAAAGTTCTTTTGACAGTTTTTTTTTGGTAGAGACAAAGGTCCAAGGTTACCAAAAGTTAATTCTGAAAAGCTACAGGAAATATGAAAATGCAGTTAAGTTCAAATGTGGTATCAAAGAGTTTCATTCAGATCCAATCAAGCAGTGTACAATCTCAGAAATTATAGAGACATTTGAAGCTGATGATACTGGACAAGAACCATTCTGGAAGGCTGTAGATATCAGCCTTGCACTGTGGAGCAAGAAAGGGTGATGGAAAGTTTTCTCAAGAGTCTAAGAAACCCATCAGAATGTTGATTGTTGCTTATAATTCCATTGTGTCATCTTGTCAGTATTGTCTGCATCATAATTTACATCACTTAGAAAATCTACAATGAAAAGATTTTAAAAGCATGCATTTATAATAAATACTATCTTCATATGCATTATTCAAATTAGATATAATTGGTTATAATTGCTTGATTCTTTCTTGAGAAAACTTGAAAATGTGTGTATATTTTTGTGACATGTATATACATATATATTTATATATTATAGAAATAAGTGTATAGCTTGATGTTACACATTGTGAAATGATCTTAAAAAGCAAAGCAACTGGTTTCCCTCCTGCTCTTCAGGCTTCTATGGAAGATTTTAATTGGAATTAAAATAAAGTGTATCATGAAAATGAGGGCGATTTAAACAAAAAAAAAAAGAATCGTAAATACAAGGAGTTAGAGGATAATAGTATCGAGCCCCAACAACTTACTCTTTTTGCACAGTGCAGGCTTTCGGGACCAAATATATAAAGCCTCCAAAACCTTGATTCATTTCATCTCAAGGTTCTGGAGGCTTTATATATTGGGGTCTGAAAGCCTGCACTGTGACAACAGCCCGAGTTGTGGGTGCTCGATACTATTATCCTCTAACTCCTTGTATTAATGATTTTTTATTTTTTTATCACCCTCATTTTCATGACACACTTTAATTTAATTCCAATTAAAATCTCCCGTAGAGGCATGAAGAGTGGAAGCAAAACCAGTTGCTTTACTTTTTAACATTTCACAATGTGTAACATCAAGCTACACACTTTTATTTCTATAATTAGATTCTATACTTACAAGAATATGTACACAAACACACACACACATATATATATATATATAAGAATCTGACAAGATGATAGAATAAAAAACAAGAAATAGGAAGCAGATTTCAACTTCTTTCATTTTTAATAAAATTTCTTGAGAGACTGATGTGAAAGATGAAAAACAATGAAGAGACAGCATACTAGTATGTTATTACTTGGGGTTAGTTCTTGTTAGATGGATATGTGTCATGTATTAAAGCAATAGACATGTATTTTTTATTTTTAAATGAATGTGAGTGGAATATTTTCAATGGCAATGTGTATAATTGTGTGTGTTTGCATAGAAATACTTGTCTGTTCAGGTGTATGTTGGATGATAATGTTAGTTGATATGTGTGTGTGTTAATAAATGTGTTACATGTATTGAAAGAATAGACAATTTTGAAATATATGTGTGAGGAATGTTTTGGACAGTCTGTTAATTTTAACTAATGTAAGCCTAATTAAAAAACAATCTGACACTTGAGTAAGAAAATATTTTGAAAACATAACATTACTACCGACTATAAACGTTCACTTAAAACATTACATCACCATCTTTCTACAGACCCATTCTTCATGAATCTTATTAATGCATAACAATACATAAAAATAAATGAAATAATACTAATTCCATCTTCAATAAAAAGTTCTAGACAAAACAAATTTATCACTATCAAGCTTTGTTTCAGTGGCCCACATAGAAGTGACAACAATATTCCAAATATACATTCACACATATATGCTTATATAAATAAATCATTGCAACATCTCACTACATTTCTAATGATTTAATCAAAAATATCTGCTACAGACTTAACCTGAGACACATATACACATATATTAACTAATGTTACCCTTCAACATACACCCGCACAAATGTTTCTACATAAGCACACAGATGCACAACATATTTTAACGTCCAAAATATTTCTGACACAAATATTTAAAAAATGTTCATTGCTTTATTACATGTGACACATGTACTAATACACACACACATATATACACATATATTAACTAATGTTACAGTCCAGAATACACCTAAACAGTCAAGCATTTCTATACAATTAAACACTTTACCATCCAACATGTTCCACATTCTTCTTCTTCTATGTGCCCTGTCCCTTCAGAACGTAGGCGATCATGGATCTCCACGTCTCCCTATCCCTTGTGGCTCTTAGCATGTTTGTTCCTGTTGCTCCTGGCAACCCCCGTTCGGTCATCCACCTGATCAGACCCTGCAAATATGTTATCCGCTGCCTTCCTCTGTCTCTCCTTCCTTCTAACAGGAGATGGAAAGTGCGACACAGAGATCCGAAGGCGAATTGGCATGGCAAAGGACGCGTTCCAGAAGATGAGCAAAATACTAACACACAGGAAGATCTCAATAGAAACGAAGAAAAGTCAGTATCAGGTTCTCCAGGCTCTCCTTCCTCATTGCATGTCCCAGGAACTTCAGTTGTCTCTTCCTGATGCTCAGCATCAATTTCCTTTTTGTTGCCATCCTTTCTAACACTTCGTTGTTGCTTGTATGCTCAGTCCTACGATATCCGTAGCATCCTTCCTTCGGCCGCTTCCAGTTTTGTCTTCATTTTCGATGATATTGTCCAGCATTCACAGCCATATTGAAGAACTGACATCACGTAGCAGTCTAGCACTCTTTTCTTCATTTCTATTGAGATCTTCCTGTGTGTTAGTATTTTGCTCATCTTCTGGAACGCGTCCTTTGCCATGCCAATTCGCCTTCGGATCTCCGTGTCGCACTTTCCATCTCCTGTTAGAACACTTCCTAGGTACTTAAATTCTTGGACTTGTTTGATTCTGTTATCCCCTACCTGTATTCGGCATTTTGGGTTGTATCTTTTGCTGATGACCATGCACTCAGTTTTCTTAAAGTTTATTTGTAGTCCTTTCTTGTCACTCTCCACTGCTACTTTCTGTATGAGATCTTGCAGTTTCCTTTCCGTGTCCGCAATCAGTACTGTATCGTCCGCATATCTTATGTTGTTCAGGTTGTGGCCTCCAATAACAAATCCTGGTGTGTCATCTAGGGTCCTCAAAATATTCTCGCTGTATAGGTTGAACAAATCCGTGAAAAGACACATCCTTGTCTTATGCCTTTTTCTATCTTTGTGTATCTACTGAGGTCGTTACCTGTCCGTATGCAGGCCGTTTGCTGCCAGTAGAGATTCTTGATTATTCTTATGTCTTTACCGAAAATGTCGAGGTTGCCTAGCATTTCCATCAATTCTTTGTGTCGTATTTTGTCGAATGCTTTCGCGTAATCAATGAAGCATAGGTACAAGTCTTTCTTCATTTGTAATGCCCTTTCAGAGAGCATCCTAATCATTAATATGGCGTTCCTTGTTCCAGTGTCCTTGACGAACCCGCACTGTTCCTGCCCTATCTCTGGCCTGATTCTGCTTCTCGCTCTATTTATCAGGATTCTGACAATCAGTTTTGTAATGTGACTCATTAAGCTGATAGGTCTGTGTAGTTCGCACTCGTTTGCACCAGGTTTCTTCAGCAGCACTATAAATATCGACTTGCATAGGTCTTCTCGGTATTATTCCGCTGCTATAAATTTCGTTTATTATGTCGGTAATCTTTTCTATGCCATATTCTTCTAAGGCTGTCAGCAGCTCTATTACTATGCCATCTGGACCAGGTGCTTTGTTTCTGTTCATTTTGGCCATTGCAGCTTCCACTTTCAGATTTTAGTATTTCCGCTCCATCCATCTCCTTGTGTATTCTTGGTTGTTCTCTCTTGTCGCAAAAGAGATCCTTTATGTATTCTTCCCATCGCTGGAGTATTTCCTCTTTCTTTAATATGATTGTCCCTTCCTTGGATTTTATGCATCCTGTTGAGGAGCAGGTTTTTTGTCCTGTCAGTTCTCTTATCTCTTTATGCATCTCTGCTTTGTTGTTCCTGCTCAGTCTCTCTACTTCTGCACATTTGTTGTTGAGCCATTCCTCTTTGGCTTGAAAAATGTATTGCTTTATTACACATGACACATATGTGACCAGTAAGAACTAATCCCAAATCACATCACAACATCCCAGTATACTGTTTCTTTCATGATTTTCCTTTAAATCTTTGAAGAAGCTTTAATAAAAATGAAATTTGTTAGATTGAGATACATTGCCTATGAGTTCTTTGTCTTTATTCTGTTATTTATATACATACATATATGAAAGCATGTAATAGTCTTTTTTAAACTGATTATATTTGTTTTAAACTGATTATATTTGTTATATATATATATATATTTGTTAGTGCTTCAAATGTTATTTTACTGGATACACATCCTGTTTCATTTACAAACAGTGAAATTAATATTTACCAGTCGAGATCATCAAAATAATTTAATAAAAATGTTTTAGGCCAGTCAATGTTTAATTCACAGTTTGTAATAAACATGGTTGTCATCTCAAACACCTGTACCTATAAAAATAATGCTTAGAATAAGAAGTGTATAGTCAGTATTTATTTTCAGCTTTTTCAATCAACTGTATTAAGAGATCCTGAAGATTCTAAAATATGACAGAATGTATATTCTTTATGCAAATGGGAATATCTATCTGGTGGTGACAGATACTGATCTTTTTTTTTTTTTTACATTATTTACTGGTTGCTTTAAATACTTAAATTTTCTGCACAAGATGTTTATCCAATGAATAAATGAAAGAGTTAACTTGACAAGCCTGAAGAAGAATACAAAGAAATGTCTTTGCATGCCCGAAAAAAAAGTTGAAGAAAAGTCAAAAGAGAAATTACACAGTAAAAGAAAGTCTAAAGAAATGTTCAAGGAAAAATCAATTAAGAAGCAAGAAAGAATAAAAGTAGAATGAAAAATGAAATATGTAGAAAAGAAATAAATGCATAACAAATAAAAACAAGAAAAAAGTGAAAAGAAATGAACAAAAGAAAAATCTTAGCTTCATTTAACTTTTTAAATTTTACAGGCAGATATTCACTTGTTTCTTTAATTCATCAGCATTTCTGAATGCAAATTCTTTTTCTTCAAATTGATGCAGTCAGAATGTTCCTGTCTACTCCAATCTTTATAGAATTTCTTTTACTATTCAACTGACATTTCTAATTTTTAACGAATTTACGTATGCCCAAAATGTATTCATGACTTTCGAAAAATTCGGTTTTGGTTTTAAGAAAAAATAAAGTAATGCCATACATTTGCATCTCTGCAAGTCTTATATTTTAAAACAGCCACTGCATTGTTTGTTCAGGATGTTTCCTGGAGTTTAAACAGCTGAAAGTTATCTTCAGTTTTAACTCCAGCTTTCAATTATCTTCAAGTAATTGAAATACATTGTTTTTACTTTTCTTTTAAAGATTTTACTGACCTTACCTTTTGCATAATTCATGTACCACACTTGAAAATGCTTGTGAGAAACAATTCTGCTTAGGCATATTTCTGCTGTTCATTTTGAGGGTCTCAACAAAATCCAAAGAAGGATCTGCAATGTAATTGGCCCTGACCTTGGCATCTCAATTTCATTCACTTTCTTACCATTTTGACACAGCTTCTCTCTGTCTTTTCTACAAATATTTTCATGGCAACTTCTCTGACAAGGTGTTTTTTTCTCTGGTATCATAAATGAACTTCATATACTACTACAGATTTCAGACAGACTACATTGAGTTAAAGCAACATTATATTTCTTGATTGTCATCTTTGTTCAATGCAATGAAGACATAATAGTAGTGACGAGGATTCAAATTTGCACAGAAAAAAGAAAATAATTTTCTTCCTCCTGTTGTGAACATAATACACTATGGAAAATTTATAGTTGGTTAATTAACAACAGCAAGAAATCAAGATGATATTGTGATAACAAAAGCAAGCAAAAGACAATATGTCAACTTCATCTTGGCAAAACTTAGTTGATAATTCATTTAGTGAATTTCAATACATCCTCGAATAAAATATTACTTTTTCTTCCTAGTTAAGTATCACTTGATACAGGCCTGATACAGCAAAAATTAAACAAAATGATATGTCAGATAAACAACTATTCCAAAAAAAAAAAGACAGGAAATACTACCAAAAAGAAAAATCTGAAATGCAAATACTACAAAACTCAACCCATATTGTGGCTGTAGTATGCTTCATTTCAGAAAGGATTGTCTATTTGAAACCAAAAAGTATTTTGTGAAAAAATAGGTCAGAAACAAATCTATTGCAAGTTAAAAAGAAATACACAAACTAATTTGCTGAAAGTATTGTTAACCAGCTAAATAATTGGAAAGTTTGAATAGTAGAAATAATAAAAAAATGAATAATGCTACAGTGAGATTTCAATTGGACACTGGTTGCAATATTGCAATTATAAAAGAACAAATTCAGGATTGGCAAGCCCAACTTGCAAAAACAAAGTTGCAAAAGGAATATTGGGCAAGGAATTAAATTTTGTGGGGGGAAAAATTACATGTAATATCACCTTTGTGAGTAAAACTAAAACAAAAGCAGTGTTTTTTTTTTTTTTAATCATTTCACCCCGAGCAAGGCAGAAATGCCACTGATGTGCAGGGGGCTACATAACTGTAAAAAGGTTAATTAGAAAAGAGTGAGGAAGTACAAACTAGTTAGAAAGGAGTAATAGAAAGCTGAGAAAGCAGGTGCAATGACAGATACATAGGTGGAGAGAAAGGGAAGTTTATAGTGGGGTGGAGAGAGAGCTAGAGTCCAGTGGTTAGTAGATGAGTCTTGACTTTGCATTTAAATTTCTGGAGGTTGTAGCCGTCAGGAAAGCAAGAATATGGGAGCGAGTTCCACAGGCGGGAAGTGCAAGAGAAGAAATTGCAGGAGTAGAATTGTCGTCTGCATTTGGCTAATCTGACTGTGAATGGGTGGGACCCAGTTGCCAGTCTGGCTGCACGAGTGAACACCTGTTGAGGAGGCACCAGTGACTTAAGTTCATCTGAGCAGAAACCATGAAAGTATTTATAGAACAGACAAAGGGAGGCCACATTTCGACGGTGGGGAAGTGGCTGCAGTCGGGTCGCCAGATCAGTACCTATCACATTACAGACTCTCCTTTGGAGCCTGTCAAAAACACTGAGGAGAACCGGCTGGGGCGCCTGACCATAAATGGCAGCAGTACTCCATGCATGGCCGGATGGTTGACTTGTATATATGCAGGATCGATTCAGGTGGAAAAAACATCCTGGATCGACATAGTGACCCAACCTTCTTAGCAGTAGATTTTGCTATGGATTCAATATAGTGGTTCCATTTGAGGTCTGAGAACAGTGTAAAGCCAAGGAGGCGTAGTGTATTGCTCTCAGGGAGAATCGCTTGGTCCATGCTTATGGGAGGCAGGAGAAGTTGCCTGTAATGGTTGACAGACAACAGCTTGGTCTTGGACGAATTGAAGTTGACAAGCCACTTCTTGCCCCAGTTCACCACAGAGTGTAGATCCCATTCAAGGTCAGCAGCAAGATTATGTCTGTCCGCCACGACAGGTTTCTTACTGGTGTGGGAGTATATTGTAGTGTCATCTGTGTAGGTGCATACTTGGGGCTTGATTTCATCTGGGAGGTCGTTGATGAAAATAAGGAAGAGCGTAGGGCCCAGGATAGAGCCCTGTGGGACACCAGCATTTCGTGCTGTAGGATGAAGAGGCACGCCCATTCAAAACAACCTTCATTTTGTGGTTATTTAAAAGAGATTGGATTAGGTCAAGCAGGTGACCGGTTATACCGTAACTTGGCATAGGAGGCCAGTGTGCCAAACCCTGTCGAAAGCCTTGGAGAGGTCCAGAGCAATTGCGCGAGCCTCGTCAAAGACTCATCAAGGGCCTGTAGCATGTACTCCTTTACGGTTGTTAGCAGGTCAGCCATGGACCTGGCAAAGCAGAAGCCATATTGCCTGTCAGAGAAGAGTTTGTGGGCAGTGAGATGATGAACTATTTCAGCATTGATTATGGCCTTGAATACTTTCCCGAATATCGGTAGAAGACTGATAGAGCGATAGTTGGTTGGGTCCGAGGGTTCACCACAATTCTTCAATACAGGAACGACTGAAGAGAACTTCCAGCATGCAGGAAAGCAGGAAGCAGAAAGGCAGTAGTTAAATAGTTTAGAGAGGACAGGGGAAAGTTCAGGAGCATACCTCTTAAGGACTATCACCGGGATTCCATCGGGGGTCAAGTTTTGAAATTACTCGGGATACTACTGTCGGGGTAATATATACATCGTGCAGTTTGGCCTCAGTTCTAATAGGGAAGTCGGGTGGGTGTACTCCAGACGAGTCAAATGTGGAGTTGGATGAGAATCTGCGAGCAAAGTACTCAGCTTTGTCTGCAGATGACGTTAAGAACCCCAAATTCATGGATTAAAGGAGGTATTGAGGATTTCCTATTGTTGAGCACTCGTAGTGCAAATCATCCAATAGTCCTTGAAGCCAAACTTGCGGTCAGCTATGCGCTGTCGCATTCTCTCAGCAAACAACCGTTTGGCGTCATTTAGGGTTTTCTTGCACTCATTGCGAGCAGATATGAACAGGCGCCTATTGTGATCAGATGACTGTCTCCAGAATAGACGGAAGTAATGGTTCCTGTGGGCAATGGCGGCTGAGCAGGCCGGAGAGAACCATGGAGAGGAATGAGGTTTTAAGCAATACTTCCTGGTGGGTATGAAGGCATCAATGCCAGCTTTCACCCATGACGAGACCTCAGAGGCACAGTCATCAACTGATAAGTCGAACACTTTTCCCCAAGAGACGTCGTAGAGGAAATCGTGAAAGGCATCCCAGTCAGCTTTTTGGTAGAGGTAGGATGTCCTATAGATAGGGGGCTCCTGGGGGGAGTGAGATTGGAAAGAAATGCTGAGAGAGACTACAGCGTGGTCGGAGTTGCCGAGAGGGCAAAGCTGCGAGACTTGACAGGCATCAGGCGCAGAGGTGAAACATATATCTAGTAGTGAGAAATGACCTGAGGGAGTGCTTGGGAAGCGAGTGGGGAAGTCCACCACTTGCTAACATTATTTGAACTGTGAAATTAGCTGATTAATTCATTCTGTGAAAAAGTTCATTGTCAGCCAAATTATTACAGCTAAAGAAACACTGAGTCCTGAATATTTTACAAAGACAAAGGCATTTCTTTTAAATTGAAACAAAATGTACCAGGTTTTAAGACTAAAAGAAAGGTACCTTTTGCTGTGTCAGACTATTAACCCTAAACTAGATAGGTTAGAAGACCACAAGGTTATTGAAAAAATAGATTACGCTGAATGGACCACATCAGTGATTTATACCAGAAAAATAAAATTCGTTTATGTGCAGATTTTTTAGAACAGATTGAGTGACTGCCTCCTCCCACATATATATCACTGCCCAGCTCTAGAGAATATATTTGCCAAATTAAATGGTGGATAATTTTTCTTTTGAAAATTGATCTCTGAGGTAAATCTTCAAATTGAAATGGATGAAGGAATGTTAGAAGTATTTGACTAATAATACTCTTAATGGACTCTACAAATTTAAAACTTCAGCCTTTGATGCAAAAGTGGCGCCAGGTATTTTCCAGAAAATAAATGGTATGTTGACTGGACTAGATGATCAGTCAGTCAGCTAAGTGCCATATGTGATACATGCTTGGGTGATCGTGTCTTGAAAGAGACATGGCTAACTGGGTAGAAGATTTTCTTGCAGTAGGTTGCCATTACATTCTGTGGTAGACTGATTGTCAACCAAGGCTATAGAATCCAATTTGCCCTGTTATTTAACTCATAGCTAGAGGGAAGAGACAGATTAATACCTTTCCCAAGAATATTTGCATGTAAATGAATGCAACAAATTCAACTAGATTTGGACTTGACTCTTGATGGTATTGTTGCTTATATAGATGACATACTTATTAAGAGTGCTACAGAAAAACAGTATGTTAAACTGACTCAACAAGAATTTCAGTGATGGCCTGACTACAGGTTCAGAATCATTGAAGAGAAATATTGTTTATTTATGGACAAAAATAATATAACTCGGTTATATAATTTTGACAATTGACAGATAATTGACATAAATGAAAGAAGACCAAATCCTACTGGAGCATGTGCCATTAAAGGCATGACTCTCTTGACAAATTTAGTAATCCTTCAATTATTCCTTGGATTAGTAGATTATTATAATATTTATATTACAGATATGAACAAATTGCAAGTACCTCTGACCAATTTACTTAAGAAGGGTACAAAATGAAATTGGTCAGTAAATGTAAAAAACAATTAAAAATCAACTAACTTCAGACTTATCACTAACACATCACAACCTGCAACAACAAATAATAGTAGCATTGGATATGAGTAAATATTGCATAGGAGTGGTAATACATAAAAAATTTGGATATAGTACAATGGAAGCAGCTACACATGCTTCAAGAAGTTTGACAAAAAGGCTACAGTCAAATTGAAAAGGAAGTGCTTGTTATGATTTTTCATAGTATGATATTAAGAATAAAATTCATATGACAAACTGCTCATAATTTGTTAAGTATATTTGGTTCTCAGAAAGTTATTCCAACACATACTGCAAACAGACTTCAGCATTGGGTTACTACCTTATTGAACTATGATTTCAAGACAGAATTTCTATTGTCTAAAACATTGGGACATGCAGATGCCTAGATTAATATAAAAATGTAATGAGTATTTTGAAAATACTTTGATTGCTTTGCCGAAATCTGATAGCAAAATTAAAAGCCTTGTGTGTAACACTATTAGAGAATTCATGATAGATGATATAAAAATTAATTCTAAAAATGGTACATTTGTTCAAAATACTATGACTTGAAATGGAGTAATATTAAGACTATTAAGTCAAAATGAAGCAAAACTAAAATTAACTCTGGTAATAATATAACAGCATTTTTTATTTGTGATGTAGTACTTTTGTATGCAGAAAGAGTAGTAATTCCATTATTACTACAAAAAAGGATTTTGAATCAATTTCATGTAGGATATCTAAAAATAGTGAGGATGAAGTCCCACATGGGAAGCTATGTTTATTGGCTAAATTTGGGCAGAAATTTTCAAAATACTTTTAGAAACACTAATGGATATAATTCAGCAGCAAAATCACCACTTATAAATTATCAGGCATGGCCAAGCATTGATAACCATGGGTAAGACTACATATGAATTTTGCTGAGACACTAAATAGTTCATACTATTTAATTGTAGTTAACAGTTTCATAAAATGGTCTAAGATATTGAAGTGTAAATGACCAATAATCGCAATAACAATTAAATACTTACACAAACTTTTTGCAAGTTTTGGAGTACCTAACAGTGTGGTAACCAATAACAGAACTCGGTTTATTTCTAGATAGTTTAAAAATTTCTGCAAAAATTATACCCTTGAACATTTGATGAAACTGATTTATCATCCGAGATCAAGTGGTCAATCTGAAAGACTTGTTGATACCTTCAAAAGAGCATTAAGAAAAGTTAAAAGCTTAGAAGCAGATGACACAGCACTACAATAATTTTTGAGTGCATACTGAATAATGTTAAATGCAAACATCACTGTAAAAATGTCATCTGAAGAGCTCATGTTTGCTAGAGAAGTGAAATCTATTTTCAACAAAATATTTTCAGGAAATATAAAAAATATTCAAACTGCCAGATCATTTAAGATTGATGACAGTTTTCTTTAAAAGCTGTAAGCCTGGAAAGAAAGATTGTCAGGAAGAAAAAATATTCAATGCATTGTTAGTGTGATGTACATTGTTGAAGGTGGGTAATTCTAATATAAAAGGCATAATCAATTGAGGCCTAGATAGGCACACAATAAGCACTCAGTACAATTTAATTTTTACTAAATTTTGAAGTATCTATTCCTAATACAAATGCTACAACACAATGCAAGCAAAAGTGTAATCTGACTAAAATGTTGGAAGAAGACCCATGTTGGAAAATTTTTTACTAAAGAAAGTGCATATCTAAAAATGGGGTGTTGTGTAGATCTACACACTTTCCCAGAGTGTGACATGTACTAGTCCAAATGGTATAATATCGACACCTAGAATTGTCATAGTAGACTAGTAGTATACAAGAGTACTATAAATCTGATAGATGCAAACAAACTATATCCTGCTACAGATTTTTGCAATACTACATCAACTTCAAGTGACATATTTCTTGAGTGTATTATCAATGCAACGAAGACATAAAAGTTACATGCAAATACCTTTGAGAAAAGTATAAACTCATCTCCCCACCCCCAGTTATGGATTATATAGTAAGATTTATATTTGGAAAAATAATTCCTATTCCAAAAAATGTTAATACAATGATCACTTGCAACCAAAAAAAAAAAAGAAAGTATTTTTAAAATTCAAAATTATCATCCACAAAGAGTTAACAATCGATCATTCAATACTTCCTCTATGAAGACAATTGCAGGCTCAATTTAAAACCATTGTTAAGACAGTAACAAGAAATTTGTGAAAAATCATAATTTTTCCATGGTCGTCAAAGATTTAAATTCAATATCAGTTGCCGTCTGCTGCCTTCCTGAATTCGATTCTTTTATTGTCCTTTTTCTTCCCTAAAAACTTCATTTCACTATTTGGAAAATTAGACACTCATAGGACATTGAAGGCAGGAGGAAAACTGCCTAACCTATGTATCAAGCTTGTGTAAATAAATGGAAGACAAAATTTATTCAACACTAAAAGAGACAGGAAAATGTGGAGAGTCATAATTGTAAAGTTTTGAAGAGACATAATACACAGAAAAAGAATAAAACCTTATGTTTTACAAGCATTATTGCCTTGCTTTTGATGAAATGATTTCAAAGAAAATGATTAGGAGAGAAAGATTTTGTGAAGAAGTTTCTTTGTAAACTCTCAATCTTACTTGTTAAATCTAAGATACCTGTTTTTTGCCAGATATTATTATGTACATTGTTATGCATATAACCTCCTCACTGCTAACATATGAATAAGAAAGAAGTTTTAAGGAAAAATCGAGGAGGGGAGCATGTAATGAGGAAAGAGTGTTTGTAGAATTTAACATTCACATGAAATACTGAAGGTGAGAGAAAGAAAGACAAAAGTAGTGAATAATCTAACGAGCTTTTGTAAATAGTTAGCAGAATTGGGATTAGCAGAATAGGGATTAGCAGAGATAGTAAGCTTTGATCTTTTGCTAAGAGCTACAGTAGATAAGAAATTGTAGAGAGCCATGATTCTCCAGGTCCTGAAGTGAAGTGGAACAAAGAGAAAGAATATTTGAAATAAAAAGCTACTATAGAAAAAATGACTTAGCATTTCAAGAAATTATCACAGAATTTACCAAATTTCTTGTCACATTCTGAAACAAATATGAAAAATTGATAAACAACAAATAGTTGAATTGATGGAGAAATACAAAAACAGACCTCACTTGTAGATTTAGTTAAAGATATTTTGTATCAGTAACATCTGGCATTTCACTGGTATGCATCCATAATATATCATATTTACCATCTCATATATATATACATATATATATATATAATCTAAATCTAAACTTATTTATAAATGGAACTTTGTCTGTCTGTGTGTGTGTATCTGTCCATTACCTATAGACTCCAAAACGGCTGAACCAATTTTCTTGAAAATTTACACAGTTGTACTATAAGGGTCTGTGAGTGTTCTTAGCTAGGTTTTGTGTCAAAGTATCCCCGATAAATATCGAAAATTGATAATCGAAAAAATCAGGTTATAGAAGAAGTGGTCTGATTTTAATCAAATTTGATACACTTATACACAAAGACATAAGAAACGATATTCAGAAGTTTCAAAGGTTGCAGTTCTTACAATAGTGCAGAAAATTTGATATCGATACCAGGAAATCAAAATTTGACTTACATCTATTCATTTTTCTTTCAGTCTACAGTTTCACTTTAACTGGAAACAACTATTGCTTTTTAGTCTTTCATGCCAACATCCAAGGCGTCTGAGCTCCAGGACCATGGATTAGTTTTAATGCTTTCATTACACCCAAGCAACACTGGGCTATACTGCTCGTATATATCTATATCTATATATAATGGTAAACAAATAAAATTAAAAAAAGTGAAAAAATGTATCTTCCTGACTTCATTTCAGAGATGTAATCCACATGTAAGGTAGTTAGATATTTTGATTGAATAAATTAATCAATATAATATTTTGCCTAAAATTTGTGACATGAAAAGAATGTTCCTTTTTAAGTTAATTGAGAACAACTGGCAATATACAGAAATATCAGAAATCAGGACTGAACAAATACAAAGAATCAGGACCAGACAGAATTATAACAGAGATGCAGGCAGACAGAGATGATTTTAGCTTTGACAAGATTACAGACATAATAAATGAAATACACAACAGTGGTGACATAGCAGAAGACCTAAGTAGATCAATTTCCATAACATTGCCTAAGAAATCAAGTCAGGTACAAATGAATGTGAACTCTCATCGGTCATTGTTAGGATTTTGAGGTTTATTGCAGCTTCCAGTTCAGCTTTGTTTTCTTGAAATTCTTTCTTGATATTAATTGAGATTCTTATTATTTACTTAATTTGAATAAACTGATGAATGAAATTTTACTGATTGGTATTTTTAAATAGATTTAAAATATTTAGTTGAGCAGCAAATGATTTTTTAAAGAACATTATGATGAAATAAAGTTAGCATGCTGCCCTTGATGGGTCAATCACAAATACAATATTACTTTTTCACAGCAAACGTAATTTTCAATTTTTTTTTATTTTAAGAATTACTTTATTAAAATCTTTCATTAGTAACTTGAATGGTTTGTTGAGCTGATTTATGTAACACTCAGAGGGAATTTTTGTGACTAAAACATTTTTCTATTTCTTATTCAAATCTTTGTAAAAAGATTTCTGATCAAACATTATTATCAAAAAAATTGGAAAGCAACAGATGTGTGTTTGAATTAATTTCTGGAAACACACTTTTTTTTTTAACCCTGCTGGTATTGGAAATAAAACAAATAAAATTTCAAAATTAAAAAAAAATGTCAAAAAATATTTTCTCCAATTTGCAAATCATGCAGATAATTCTTTAATTAGTATCCGCAAAATTGGCAGACAAATCAAATGATGATAGGCGAAATAAATAAAAAGTTCCTATGTGCAGTGCCACTTGAGAACCTGAGCAATCATGGCTCTCCAATATTTTGTATCCTTTATAGTTCTTAATAACATTTGTCTTTTCAACAGCCATGTTACTCTCTAATTTATCATTCACTTGCACAAGCTTTTTAAGTTGGTTATGCAAAGTTTGGATGTGTGAGAAATCGGGGAGCCGAGTTTGAATTCCAGCTGAATTCATTGCATTCACTTATGTGCAAATATGCTTGGGAAAGGTATTAATCCATCTATTCCTTCCAGTTATGGGTTAAGTAACAGGACAGATTGGGTTCTATAGCCTTGGTCAGCAACCAGTCTACCGCAGAAAGCAATGGCAACCTACTGCGTGATAATCTTCTGCCCAGTCAGTCATGTCTCTTTCGAGACATGATCGCCCAAGCATGCATCACGTATGGCACTTGACTGATTCAAAGTTTCCATCTATCTCCCTTGCCTTTACTATGTTCTGTGAGTGACAGGTTTCCCAAGCCAAACTTGTGTTCAAACTCTCCATCAGATAAATATTCTTACCTCTCCATATTACATTTTTCTTCATCATTGATGTCTCACTGTAGCTAATATTTACTTTTATTACTTGTTGCTGCAGACTTTTTGTTTGAGTGTATTGAGTAGATTTATATTTCTGCACCAAATGACTGAAAGCCGTCATGGGGAATAACTATTCTATCAAATGCATTATTGAGTGGTAGATTTCATGTAAATTTGGAGGGTTATCCTACTATGACTAATCAAAATGTCTGGCAGTAGTTATCAAAATGGTACAAAAAAATTTGAATTACTGGTTTTTCTGCCAAAACTGACAAAGCAATCCTTGCTGTTGAGCTTGAAAAAAAACCTCCAATCCATGGTGGACTGGGGTAAAAAATGGCTTGTGATTTTTAATGCTTCCAAAACGAAGCTGCTATCTATTAACTATCACAGACAATCGCTTTTACTGCTTTAGCATAGATCAGGCTAGTCTTCCTGAAAGTAAAACACTGCACCTCCTCGGGTTAACTCTCACAACAGACCACAAGTGGAATGTCTATATAGAATCCATAGCTAAATCCACTGCTAAAAAGGTCGATTCTCTGTGCAGGCCCAGAAAGTTTTTTCCGCCTGAAACAATCCTGCATATATAAAAATCTACCATCCGCCCGTGCATTGAATACTGCTGCCATATCTAGTTGTGTGCTCCTGCTATCCACCTAGGGAGAATCTGCAATGTGATTGATCCCAACTTGGCAGCTCAGATACAGTCACTTTCTCACCACCACAGTATCTCTTCTACAAGTACTTTCATGGCTTCTGATCCAATGAACTTAGCTCACTGGTGCCCTCTATATACGAATTTACTCGAGCCACAAGATTAGCAACTAGGTCCTAACCTTTTACTGTGAAACTTTCAATGCAATGTAAATGAAAATTCTCTGTCAGCATCTTCTTTTCTCACACTTCCCGCCTGTGGAATTCCCTTCCATTTACTTGCTTCCCCGACAGCTACAATCTCTAAGAATTAAAATGTAAAGTCAATAGTCATTGCCTATCACACTAACTTGCATCCTCTTTCTCATGCTCCCTTCTCTGTCCACTCCACTCTCATCAGTATTCTCATTCTTCTCTTAACCACTTCCTGACACCCCTATAACCTGTCACTCTTCTCATAACTTTCCTCCTATGTAACCCCCATCAAAACAGTGGCAGTAAACTGCCTTGCTTTGGGCAATACAATTATAAAAAACATATGTCAGTGTTAATTATATGTTAGTAAAAGATCTATTGTCCATTGAAAGTTTCTATCTATAACCCATTAATAGCCACTGTACTAAAAAATGAGACAGTGGATATGATTTGGTTTAAATCATCACAGTTTTTATTGTCTTTAACTTTTTCATCTTCCAATCTTTATGGCTTATCTGTTACTGAAATGTCTTTGTACAAGTCTATATTTATTTCTCTTGAAGAGTGGAACTCAGTAAAAAACATTTCTAATACATGAGTTTTGCGGAAAGTCATCTACTCTTCAGGAAGCTTGATATATAGCATTATAATTACAAATAATTGCTTAGTTTAAAAATGTTATCTCCTAGAACCACCCTTGTGAAATATTTTTTTAGCAAAATCCATTCCTTGTTTTATATGCATAAAAAATTCACTTATGTCAAAACATAAATAAACTTTAAACATGCAATAGGGAATCAGAAGTCCATAAACATGAAACAAATTTTAGCTGAACATTTCTCTATATGATGTTTTGTTGTGGTCAATGAGAATCATAAAATGAATTGAAAAGAAAGCTATGCTTGAAAACGTTGGTGTAAAATACGTGTTTTTTATCTTGCTAATTTATGAAATCTTACACATAAGTTTATTCATTCTTAATATTTTATGCTTTCATAGAAAATGTGTTACTATATCATAAATGCAGAAGAAATGGCTAGTACTAGTACAGGCATGAAAAGTAATAACTGACTATTTTTTAAAGTCCACTTAATAAATATTTTTTGTGAATAAATATTTTGGTCTCTTGTTGACCATTGTAAATACGTTTTTTTAAATTTTAAAATAAATTATGCTGAATAACTTCTTCAAAGTTAGGTCATTTTCTTATGGTCTCGTTTATTTATTACCAGATTACATGGTAAAATTCTAATATGTACATTCTGATGAGTGGAATATACATTCCTGGCATAAATAGGTCATGACTATGAGCGTTTAGTGAGTGACCACCAGCCGTATGCAACCAGTTTCTTATGACAGTAGGGGTGGTTGCATACTACAGGTTCCACTATAAATATATATATATATATATATATATATATATATATAATATGAAAAAAAAAAAAAAACTTCAGACGTTATTATAGAGGATACTTTGTCTTTGAAATAGATGCTGGATATTTATTTATCAAACAGTGTATATTACATCCATTGGCCTGTGTATTTGAGAAATCTTAATATGAAAATGCATTCACTGGCAGAGATCAAGTATGTCATAAATTCGAAAATTTGAAATTTTTAGTAAAATTGATTAATAGAACTTGTCAGTATTATATAACCAAATATTTTGAAAGATTATTGTTGGGAAATACACCATTTTTTATATATATATATATATATATATATATATATATATATATATATACTAGCAGTATAGCCCAGCATTGCTCGGGTGTAATGAAAGCTTTAAAACTAATCCATGGTTCTGGAGCTCAGACTCTTCAGACGTTGGCACAAAAAACTAAAAAGCAATAGTTGTTTCCAGTTAAAGCGAAACCATAGACTGAAAAAAAAATGAATGGATGTTAGTCAAATTTTGATTTCCTGGTATTGATATCAAATTTTCTGCACTATTGTAAGAACTGCAACTTTGAAACTTCTGAATATCGTTTCTTATGTCTTTGTCTATGAATGTATCAAATTTGATTAAAATCTGACCACTCCTTCTATAACCCAATTTTTTTGATTATCAGTTTTTGATATTTATCAGGGATACCTCAACACAAAACCTAGCTAAGAACACTTG
The DNA here is from genome assembly GCA_037127315.1 of Ascarosepion bandense. Classification (NCBI taxonomy): domain Eukaryota; kingdom Metazoa; phylum Mollusca; class Cephalopoda; order Sepiida; family Sepiidae; genus Ascarosepion; species Ascarosepion bandense. Next base: position 355,611 of record JBBBDQ010001777.1, read on the forward strand.
CAGACACTTATAGTACAACTGTGTAAATTTTCAAGAAAATAGGTTCAGCCACTTGGAGTCTATAGGTAACAGATACACACACAGTTTCATTTATAAATAAGTTTAGATTTAGATAGATAATCTACAAGAGGTGCAGAAAAGTTTTAAACCCAATTAACTTCACAAAACCTGACCAAATTTTTATTCATGATCCTTTCTTTGTTTATTTTTTCTTTTGTTTAATTGATTCGCCCCAAGCCAGGTAGTAATGCCACTCGTGCACAGGGATTAAAAGAGACGATTGAAAAGAAAGAGAAACAAGATAAAGGTAAAGGGTGTGTCAGGAAAGGATATAAGAAAGATGGGAATCAAGGGGATAAAAGATGGCAATGGGCATTGCACTTAAATTCTTGGAGATTGTAGCTATCAGGAAAGCAAGTGCACAGAAGCGAGTTTCAAAAGCAGGAAGAGCAAGAAAGGAAACTAATAGAGTAGAAGTGTTTGTTACATTTCACACTTTTCACTGTAATGTGGTAAGACCGAGTTGCCAGTTAAGTAGCACAAGTAAATTTGTGTAGAGGGGTCACCAGGGAGATGAGCTTGTCAGAGCAGAAGCTATAAAATATTTGTAGAAAAGACAGAGGAAAGCCACATTCTGATATAAAATGGCTGAAGTTGAGCTGCCAAATTGGGATTGATTACATTGCAGATCATTCTTTAAGTTATGTTGAGCACCCAGAGATAAATAGCAGGAATGCCCAACCAGATATGGCAGCACTATTCAATGCAGAGAAGAATGGTAAATTTATATATGTGCAAGATGGATTCTGATGAGAAAAACTTCCTGGCCCGACACAGTTACCCAAACTTCCTAGCAGTATCTCTAGCTATTGATTTGATGTAATTGTTCCACTTGAGGTTGGCAATGAGAATGAGGCCATGGAGGTGCAGTATATTGCTTTCTTGGAAACTAGTGCCACCCATACTGATGGGAGGTTGGAGAGTTTGTCTATGGTGCTTAAAGAAAAGCAGCTTTGTTTTGAAAGCATTAAAATTTCCTAACTACTGGAGATTCTTATCAAGAGCAGCAGTGATGTTTACTTTATCAGCCTTGACAAGTTTCTGATTAAGAGACATTAAATGATGGTGTCATTTAGATACCTTCTTGTGAACTGATTACATCAAGAAAATCAGGAAAAATGTAGCACCTAGAATAGAGCTTTGCGGGATCCACATTTGTGAAATAGTATCTGGAACCATGCCCATTTATTCAGCCTTCATAACAGGATTTGACAAGAATGAATAGATTAGATCAAACAAGCATCTACTTATACTATAGCTTTGTAGCTTGTGCAGAAGACCAGTATGCCAGATCCTGTCAAGATATCCAGGGCAACAGCTCAAGCTTGATTATTCTTATCAAGAGCTTGGTATATAAATTCAGTGATGGTTGTTGACGTATAAGCAGTAGTCCTAGTGAAGTGGAAAGCCATACTGTTTGTCAGAGAATAGGTTGTGAGATGCTGAACCACTTTGGCATTGATAACTGTCTCAAACTCTTTGCCAAAATTTGGTAGGAGGCTGATAGTGATAATTAAAGAGAAGTCTGAGTGTTTTTTAAAGATAGGAACTACAGAGAAGACCTTCCAGTAACAGAAAAGCAAGAAACAGAGAGGCAAGAATTCTAACATTTGGAGAGGACAGGGGAAGAGTTTGGTGGGGATGCATTTCCCTTAGGACAATGACTGGGATTCTGTCGTCTCTGTATTATTGGAGTCAAGCTAAGAAATCATGTTAGAGACTGGAGTTGGGGTTGTGCATACATCACTCATTTGAGCCTCATTTCGAGGTGGGAACTCAGGAGTGGGTACATCAGACAAGTCAAATGTGGATATGGAGAAGAAGTTACGAGCAAAGCACTTGGCCTTGTCCACTGTAGCTGTGAAAATTTTAAAGTGAGAGAATAAAGGAAAGACCAAGGGTTTACTTTGCAGATTTGCCAGTAGTTTTGGAACCAAGCTTGTGAGCTGTTGTGCACTGCTTCATTCTCTCATAAAAAAAAACTTAGCATTGTCTTACACTCATTATGGGCAGAGACAAAAAAGATATCTGTTATAAGCAGACATGTTGCTCTGGTAAAGCTGGAAAAAGTGGTTCCTGTTGGCAATAGTGACCGAGCAAGCAGAAAAAAACAAGGGGATGAATGAGGTTTAAGTCAAAACTTCCTGGATGCAATGAAAACATCAATGCCAGCTTTCATCCAGGAAGAGACCTGAGAGGTGCAGTCTTCAATAGAGAGACTAAACACTTTGTTCCATAGGACATCACAAAGGAAATCTCAGAATGACTCAAAGTTCACTCTTTGATAGCAGCAAATATTTTCTGCTGGTAGAAGGTTCCTGGGGGGAGGAGAGTGGAGAAAGATATTAATGGAAACCACAGCAGGAAAGTAGTCAGGGATAGAGGTGAAGCAGAGATCTAGCAGGGAAGTGTGTCCTTAAGATATGTTGGTGAAGCATGTTGGGAAGTCCACCACTTGTGTGAGAGTGAGTGATTGTAAAGTTCAGGGTATGGATGCCAGCAAGATCAATGATGAAGTTTTTAAGCCATGTAGCATAGTGCTTGCATGTGTATAGCCAGTTTTTAAGCATAGTTTAGATGTGACACAAGGCTGAAAGTAATGAGCACCCAGTGAGGATTAAATTCACTGTTCACTCATAAATGATCAAGTGAGACAAGCTTGCTAACCATTGCATCATACTGAAGTGCTCCTGTGTGTGTATGTGTGCATATACCCACACGAAAGAAAGGGTGTTGAATAAGTCTTGGCCTAACACACCTATTTTGCAAACAGGCACCAGAATTTTAGCAAGTACAATTTAAGATACTTGAGAAGCCTAACACCAACTGTGTTGAATTCAAAGGATTTAATATTGTTGTGGAGTAGTTTTTGCACTGAAGGTCATAATCGTGCTATGTCGGTTGCTAATCAACTTAACGCACCCAAAATGTTAGGAACTTGGTAATCTTCCACTGAAAAGCTGATTCCTTAGTATTCAGCTAACTGCCGACTAATATCAAGTGCCTAGTAGTTCTATTGAACTCTAATAGAACTCTAAAGAACTCCTATTAACTTCCCAAGAACTTCTCCCGTTAACTTCCTGTTAACTCTTATTAATATAGGAGGGAGAGTCCATTATCTGAGGAATAGGTGTGTTTCTCCATAACACCCCCGCTCCTAAATTTTATGCGGCAGGGGTAAAACTTTATTTATTTTTTTACAGGCAATATGAACAAAGAAAAAAAACTTCAGTTTCTCAGCAAAAACGTAGTATACGTTTTGGATCCACTTGTAATTGATCTGTTTCCTCCCTTTTTCTTTTGGATCGGTGTACTTCCGGTAAAATTGTTGCTGATGCTAGTAGTTTGAATGTGTCATAAATTACCTCCTGAATTTGCTTCTGGAAAGTACTTTGCTGTTCTAGAATTGTTGCTTGCTGTTCTGCTTGGAATTTAAAAGATTCCTGGAATAAACCCTTAAATTCTTCCACTTTTATGCAAGAAATTTATATCACTTATGCTGTTGAGTGGGGTGTGGGGGTCAGGCGAATTCATAATTCATGACCCATTGAGCAACTGTATATTGAGAATACAACAATATATATTTTTTTCTTTTATTTTTTTTACATGTGTGAATTTCATTGCCCAAAAATTGTCTTTTTTTAACTATACCACACTTTTTGAAGTCTTCTGAGCAAAAATTTTGTTGCTTTGTGACTTCAAGTTCTTGTTGTCAAAGTATTCGTAACTTTGCAATTTTCTTCAGCCAACTGTTGTGTTGGTAATCTCTATTTGCCAAATTTTTTTTGACGTGAGAGAAAAAATTTTCTTTCCTACTCCATGTGACCTTGCAAAATTTTTGTCGTCGCCAATTTTGTTATGGCAACTTTTGCCTTGAAAAAAAAACAAGTTTTCTTTCCTCTTCCAAGTGAATTTATAGATCTTCATTGCCAATTACGTTGTAGAGTAGTTTTTGCACTAAAGGTTATAATTGGCCTATGTCGGTTGCTAATCAACTTAATGCACACAAAATGTTAGGAACTTGGTAATCTTCCACTGAAAAGCTTACTCCTTAGTACTCAGCTAACTGCCAAATAATATCAACTGCCTAGTAGTTCTACTGAACTCTAATAGAACTCCTATGAACTACCCAAGAACTTCTTCCATTAACTTCCTGTTAACTCTTATTAATATAGGAGGGAGAGTCCATTATCTGAGGAATAGGTGTATTTTGCCATAACAAATATGTAGAATCGCATGTACATTTAATGACATTCAGCATTCCTTGCTTAGTCAATCCAAGAACTTTACAGAACCCTGTTATGTGCATATATATATATCTATAGTGTTGAGTTGCAAAAATTTTTAGCACCAAGATTATTGCTTTTTCAGTAGCTTTACTGCTAAAAGGTGCTTTAGCAAGCAGGTTTTTTATTGTAAAGTGCTCAGTATGAAGGTGGAGAGAGATTTGATAGTTTTAGTGCAAAGAATTTGTCACTTTAACTGAATAAATTCATGCCAACATTGAAGATTCGTGAGGAAACTACTGTGAGGGTTTTTTTTGTCTGGACTGATAAAAAATACTTCACCCCAATGGGTAAAGACATCACAACTGTGTCCTCACTAAACTTCAACGTCAGCATGAACCTACTCAGTGAAAGGGACAGATTCTTCACACTAAAACTGTATATATAATACCTCTGAAAATTTTAGTCATCAGCCAACTTAGTAAATTCTTTTCAGTTCTCAGTCTTCCATTTTTGATAAAGTGATCAGTTCCTTGATCAAGATAACATAGATATTCTTGACATTTTGTTTAATAGAGCATGTTCAATTAAAGGTTTGTTGCTTAAACATACTATGTTTAGATTTTGTGTGTGTAGAGGAAGAGACAGGTGTATATAAGAAACAGAAATGGCATTTTGATTGATATTATTATATTCTATTCTGTTTAATATCTTTTTTTTATTTATTTAGTGTTTTTCCGGTTCAAATCCATATTCAATTGTTTTGCACCACATTTCAATTTTAAACCCGTAATTGTCAACAATTAGTTAACATTTTTTTATTCAAGTTATTCTTCGGATTTCTTTCTTAATTTGTTTTATGTAAAAATAAACACAGGTTGTCTTGCTGTTATTTTATTCACAGAAGAAATCTTTCTTTGCATGTGAATAATAGACTTTATTACAACTAATTATTGTGTGCAAAGTTTTCCTTTATAAACTTGACAAAGACGACAGGAAAAGTGAATCTGTTTTCCTTTCATTTGAATGTGTTTGCAGCTCACTTGTTACTTTCAATGAAAGAAATTTAAAGAGTAGAAAATCAGAATCAATTCAGCAGAATCATAGATATATTACATTGTATCTGCATGAAAACAGTCTGCAATTTAAAAATTCCATATAATTTCTCCAAGCAATCTATATCTTATATATATATTATTAATTGAATATATATTGAGAAATGAAACAAAGTGGAAAAGCTTTTTAATGACCAAGTGTTTTGCCTTCATGTGTTAGCTAGGTGTCTTCATGTCAATAACAGACAAAACTGTTTGTTTTGTCTGTTAAAACTGTTAACATCCATTTCCTAAGTTGGCTTCTTCCAGTCAGAATGAAAGACAAATTTTTTGTGTCTTTTTTGGTTTTGTCTCATTTCTCTACTTTTGTTTGACATCTACTAACACACATTATATCTTCATATAAAATGAAACCTCTTTTTTCTCGGAAATATTTTAGGAGACTTTCATACAATGCATTGAAACACTTATATTTTGTCCTGAAGATGTGAGAGGCTAGCAATGTTTCATGTGTAATGTATCTTTGAATTTTTATTTCACATTTTCCGTTGTGTGCTTTGACCTGATATTTATATGTGTGTATTTGCTTGATTGGTATTTTGGAATGTTAGTATTTCTATTTTTCTCATTAAAAAAAAAGAAGATATATTCCACAACAAAAATAGTTATGAAAGTGAACGCAACTGGCTAGCTTGAAATTTTAATTCAATTCATGGATTCCACTTTCTGCATTGTTATTCGTTACACTACCAGCACATCGAAGCAATCAAAAAATAATGCATATTTCTGGCTTAATCACATTCTTTGTTGAGACCAACAAAAATTTTTTCCTGGTGACATTCTGTCTACTTTACCTACTTTCATGAGGTTTTCTTTACCATCTATTGGCGAAATGAGTTCAACCGAGTCGACTTGCTGCTGTTTCATACAAATTTTAGCAAAGCACAAAACCTATAAAAAATTGTGTAATGAAAGTTTTTCTGTCATATTGTGAGTGACATATTGTGTGTAGTTTTGATTCTGTAAACCATTTTTGAGATTACAGTGGTCTTAATCTATTCAACATCATAATGGTAAAACAGTTAACTATGATCTGAATGAGCAAATGAGGTAAAAAGAAAAACGTTTAAACATATTTATTTCTATGAAGACAGAAATAATTTTTCCATTATCAGATGTGTTTGAAAAGTATATGTCTATTTAATTTCACCTAAAAAGGGAAAAGTCCTGTTGAGGGCAATGGAACTTTTGTCTCTTTTAAAATAAATATTTGTGATCCCAGATGCTTACCATATCACCTCCTTGATGGTTCCAAACTGTCTACATTTTTCAGGAAAGGATATTTATCTTAGTATCTCCTTGATGTTTCAAAACTGTTTACAAAGACATTCTTTGGGATTGCCTTCAGCTGTCTTGTTGGTGATACAATATTCTGTAATAATTATTGCATGTGACATAAAAATCCTGTTCTTTTGGTTATTGTGAAGGCAACAGTCATACAACTCCACCAATGGCATCCCACTGAAGACTGCATAACTCCACAAAAAGTGTCTTTGCATGTATACAATAAATAACCTCTGATTGGTTGCAAACTGATATTGAGGTCAAGCAACCAGTGTTTAAGATATCTATCTATCTATCTATATATATATATATATATAGATATGAAAGATAAACACAGTCATGAAAACAACTTTTAATTATCTGAAGATACAATAAAGGAAAGGACAAGATATTCAAAGAATCTCAGTTCGGTCATAGGTTAAAGATTTAATTTTGTATTTTTGGGAAAGATAAAAACAAATATAGAATTCCTTAATTAGGTAGTCCTGCATGTTGTTTTTGGTGTGTTTACAAAGTACAATATCAAAATATCTGGTAGAGTGGAGTTCAGAAGATTTGTATCTGTGCAATATGAGGAAAGCAAAAAATCAAAAATTGAATAAATGATATAGGGTTACTTGACTGTCACACTGGCATATCATGGTACAACGCCCATTTAGCACAAAATAAATGCGGTAGGTTTGTTTGTTTTTTCATTTGACTTTGAGTTATCAATTAGTGGTAGGGCAAGTAAGTACTCATCAAAGTAGATTCTTCCTCAGAAAAAAGTTTTACTTCATAGCAAGCATAGAGGTCTGCAATTGCTAGAATATAGAAGTCTCACTCTTTCTTTCACTGAGAAGTAGTCACTGTCGAGAGCATTTTTATGAAGAGCACAATTCTGATGTGACTGTGACATGAATAAAAATATGCATTTTATCCTGTTTGTCTTTTTTGTATTAAAGCCAGACTGTTCTCAACATGTTAAGCACCAAAGTTTGCTTCCTATGCATTTGTCTTCAAATTCGTTAATTTACACATAAATGTCTAACTAAAATTTTAATCTATATTCATTTTTAGCTCCTGCATAAATTTAACATGAACACTTCCACAAGTCACTCAAGATTCAGTCTACATACATTAACATGCTCTCCAAAAAATGTTTGACCCTTTTCTTTTCATTGCCTTAATTTCTCAGGGAGTTGCAATGCAAACACCTGAAACTGTGACATCTACTGAGAAGATAAGCATAACAATTCCAATTCACATAGCTTGACTCAATCTTGATTACTTTCTTACTATTAAAGATTTCAACTTTTCAAAATTGCTTATGTCTTTTTCTATTTGCTAATCCTAATGAAATTCACCAACTTGATTATGTTTTTTACCTTAGCAATCGCATTATCCAATTACAAAGTCAATAAACCCAGTACATCTGGGAGAGGACTGTCTTACTTTCAGTCTTGTAAACTTGTGTTACAGAATCATTAACAAAGAATTTTATCAAGTAAAAAAACAGTATCACTTGTATACTTTCAAAAGTACCAACCAAAATGGATATCACATGTAAATCAAAAAGAAAATAATGACATAATCAAGAAAATAGAAAACAAAGAGTATACTTATATTTAGAATTAGAAAGTGACAATTGGAATTTTTTGAGAGTTCAAAGAATCTGACACTCACAGGACATACACAGATGATTCACTGCCTTTAGTATCTTATGTTGTTAAGATTGTGACCACCATTGAAGAATCCTGACATCTAGGGTCCTCAGAATAGTCTTGCTGTACAAGTTGAATAGATCTGGTGAATAGACACATCCTTGTCTTATGTCCCTTTTTATCTTTGTATATCTGTCTTTGCCAATTATCTCAAGATTGCTGAGCATTTCTATCAATACCTTGTGGTGTACGTTGTGAAATGCCTTGGCTACCATGCCTATTTATGACTTGGATGATTATGGTTCTCTACAACTTCTTTTGTTGCTTCAAGTAACTTCAGACTCTTTACATTTTCTTTTATGTCGTTGTTCTACTCTCAGTTCACACAAATTCAGTTAAGTAAGATTCTCACTGTTTCTGCCACACTTACCTTCAATATGTCTTGTAAGTATTAAATTATCTTGGCCATTTTTGCTCATTGTGTCTGAAAAATACAGCTGTATCTTTCTGATTTTAAGCATAAGTTCCATTTTAGTTCTTATTTTCTTAGTTATACATATTCTGTCTATTGTATTCTGAACATTAATTGGTTGAACCACATCTCTGACACTTCATCTATGATTTGATTAGATATAAAACAATAGTTCAGTTTCAGTACTTGTTTTCTTCGTTTCTAAGGACATTTTCCTATTTTTGGTTGCAACAATTCTCTTGTAGTTCCTGTTTACCTGGATATAGCTTTGATCTTCATATGTATTGTCTATTCTTGTAATTCCTGTTGACCTGGAAATATCTTTCATGTTCAAATATGTTGTCTATGCAACATCATAAACACTGGCATGGGTACAATACATACTCTTCTGAAAACTAGAATGTTATTTCACCTGCAAAATATCAAATTCAGTTTATTTGTTAATATTCCAAGTTAATCAATCTATTATTGTCTGGAATTTGATGTCATTCCCTTATCAACAAAGGATAAAACAAGAAGGAATTTTCAAAATGGTAATAATAGTATCAATATATTTTATTTTTCCCCTCAGTTATTCTTAGGTAGTCTATTTGAATGCCATATATAATTAATAATGTGAGCAGCTATTTAACAAAATAAAATTAAACCAGTTTTATTTTAATATTTTCAGAACTATAGCTTATATTATTTTCACTGTTTGGACTGTTGTCTCCATCTATATTGTCATGTTTTAGCCATTTTCAGGTCCTCAAATTCACATGACTCAATGGATATAATCATTGGTTAGTTCCATTGACTTGATCCAAAGAGTTGTGGGTTCAATACCTGGTTACAGTATTGGCAAACAAATAACTCAGAGAATTAAGTAAAAGGGAGATAATTATATGGCATCCTGAAGTGGCATCACACATGGAATGAAAATTATATACACCCCTTTTGTTGAAATAAAGTGTTTGGCTCAAAGTTTCTAGCTCCTGAAGAAAACCAGAGAGTACAATCAAAACATTGTAAACATGGCAACAAAGACAAGGACAAATGTTCACTGTAAAGAATATAAATACTATCATCTCAGAAGTATAGATAAATACAAAATTTTAGGTATAATTAGTGGAGCAGGAGGAACATTTGAGATTATTGTAATTAGTAGGAATACTTAAGAATTTGTTTGAGATCTTCTGGAATTATGCTGAATATGTATTACGTCATCTATTGTACTGTGGTTGAACTTCAGAACTGATGTCTTATGATTTGATCAGCATGATGAATTTGATTGTTAAACTCACATCTGCTCGTTATCATAACCCTGTAAACTTCTTGGAATTTTGTACTAAATCCAATTCAATTCACAGGTGTCAATTGTTCTCACTTGGCTTTGTATGCTTGGTGGATATTTCGCCTCTGTTAATACTCACCAATCTTATTTGCTTTTTTGGTTGCTTGTACATTTCTTCCACACTAAAGTATATGAGTTATCATAACTACAAGGCCAAGAGATTGAACTTGATGTTGTTTTGATGATACTTTGTCTTTGTCTAAATGTACTTATATATTTGAGCTCTCTCTAGAAGAAAATTTTAAAAACAGTTTCCACTTCTGCTATATAAGCGTAACTCTTCAGAAATGAATTGAATTCTTTTGGTGACTGGCATGTGTATACACTGCTTACATACAACAGGTTAAAATTTCCCTTCTCTGATTCCATTTGCCTATGGCTTAGTGAGTAACAACTCCGACTGACACCAAATTGGTCAAATTTTGATCCTGGCCAGAAGCAAGTGGATGTGTCTAGTCACACTGATGAACTATGATACTGCAAAACAGGCTGGTATGTGGATGACTAATATATATATATATATATATATATATAAATGTGTGTAATTTTGCTTGGGGTTAAGACAACCTCACCCTGAAAGTGGAAATATAAAAATTACAAACAAAGCCTATATAAAATACAACACAATAAGCAAAAGCTATAAAAGGCTTTCATATACACTTTAGATATTATATGTATATGTATACAGAGATATAGTTTTTGCTTATTAGGTAGAAGCCACATGGTCTGTCATAGTGTGTCCCTAGTCATCTGCTATGTTTGTTTGGCAAATTTGACTTGTTTCAGTTGACAGGAAAACTTTAGTTATGGTGCATGATGGGAGTTTTCATATTTATTTTGCTATTTTTTTTATAATCTCACTTTTTCTTTAGTTATTGTTAATTATCATTCTTATCTGTATTTTAAAGTAATTTTATTAACTTTTAACTTTTAATTACTCTTTTATTAACAAAAGACTTTTTTTGGTGCAAAGGAAGAGTCTAACTCCCTCTCTGTTGAAACATACCATGATCTACAAGATCTGTCACATGAGAAGAATACGATTTAACTTTCAGAAAACAAAAATAAACTTTCGAAAACTACATTCACTCAGCATGCATTAATTTTTAAGTCAATATTCTGTACTAAACTCTACAACAATAACCTAGGAAGCCAATAAAATTTTACTACTATTGTTTTTTTGTTAAGCTGTATTTCTGACTTTTTATATAGAGTAATATTTTCTTTTACAGCTGAAGTGGTTTTGAAATGTTCTAATAACTTTAAACATTATCTGACTAAAACCTTTTTTCCTGAATATAACCTGCAGAATATATAAAGCCATTTTACCCTTCATGTATCTTTTACGCCAAATACAAAAATATATTCTTTGAAAATTTGAACCCTATATATAATTCTCTACACATGAATCAATCACAAAGATCAAGCACTTTCGCATTTGTATGGAATTTATTCTAGCAGGATATACCTTGTCACTTTTTTAACTGCCATATTCAATTCAATAGTCTTAGTTTTTTTTTTAAAGTACTCCTGTGTTGGTTTGTCACCTCACTCCCCACCACAAAAAATAATGATTCTGGGAACATCAGTTTTGGACATTTTGTATTTTCACTGAGACAGTTACAGATTCAGTGTTTGGTTAACTTTGCATTCATGATAACGGAATTGATTGTCCAAGGTTGATTGATTTCTTTTGAAAGAAACGTCTGTTGCAAAAGCATTTGTCAGTGTTAATCACTGATACCGGATATCCCACCATTCTTCTTGTGAATTATTTTTCCCTTATACTGGTTACCCTGCTATTCTCCTTGCAAACCATTTTTTTTTTAGACTGGATACCCCACTATGCCTCTTGTGAATTATTTTTCTCTTAGACTGGATATCGTACTATTCTTCTTCCCAATGATTTTCCCTTAGACTGGATAGCCAACTATTCTTCTTCCCAATGATTTTCCCTTAGACTGGATAGCCAACTATTCTTCTTATGAATCATTTTCCTCTGAATAATGCAGCTTTCTTTCTCTTATTTTTAAATACTCATACATTTTGCTGTATTTTTAGATTTGAAAGTAAAGATTTCAGCCATTTATTGGACACTGCATTTCAGCAATTTGTCATGGCAGCAAAGAATGGATTGTGACATATACTTCTTCATTTTGTTTGCCCTTCATTATTACAATTTGTCTTCCACATCTTTCCTTTTATTCTCACTTTGTTTATATTACTTTTTCTTCGAACAGAATTTTTGTTTTTCTTTCTTCCTCTATTCTGTTGACCTTCTTTGCCTCATGTCCCTTAAGAGCATGCACAATCATGGCTTTCCACAACATCCCATCCTTTCTCACTTTTAGCAATATTTGTTTTCTTGCTACTCCTCCCAGTCTCTGCTCTGTCTATCTCTCCTTCACTCTGGTTTTTGAATGTCAAATTCTTCAAGCTTGTGTCACTATGAACCACAAACCTGTGCCTCATGTCACTTCTTTATCTGTGAGGAAATTGCTTCACATTTACTTCCATACAGGTGCAGTGACATTACATAAAAGTTCAGTTCTTTTGTTTCTAATGAAGTTCTGTTTCTTAAAAATTTCAGTTTTTGAAAAATAAAATTCATTATGGCTTGAGTTTTTAATATCATGTTCTAAAGCTTCCCAAATAGTTAAATTTCAGGACCACCTTCATTCTACCACTTGCATTTTGGGCTGTCTCTTTTGCTAACAATCACACATTCTTGGATCTTTGTGCCTGAAAAAAAAAATGAAGTATTAAAAAGACAGTTAAAATTATGGCAGTGTCAATAAAAATCAGTGATTAGATTTACAATAAAACTGCATACAGCTGTTCTCTCAGATCAATGATTCAAAATTCTTTCAGTAAATGAACCCTGTAGATCTTAGCAAAGACCATCCTTCTTTAAACCTCATGGACTGACATTACAGATTTGCAAAGATAATTAAATAAATAATAGAAACAGCATCACCTGAAGACTTTCAACAACAGTAACAGTTTAAAGAGATAGCATATGTAACGCAAAAAGAAAATAATGAGATAATATGCTCACTTTCCACACTACTTCCAACAAAAGTTTAGGAAGGAAACTCTTGAAATACTTAAAAGTGCAATAACAATAGACTTGAAGTGACTTTTCAGAAAAATATGTTCCTCAAGAGGAAAAATTAATAAGTTTAAACCAAAAGTAGCACTGGCTAACCAGTCAATGAATGCCAAATGTTTCCATCAAAAGAAGTAGTTATTATTACCATTGACATACTTTTGAAATGAGTGTTGGTTTTTGTTTAGTTGGCCTGGACTGATATTTATCTCAATTATTTTCATTCACTTTCATTAAACTTTCTGGTGCCTTTACTTGTTGAGTTTTTTTTTTGTTTTTTTTTTCAGAAGACTATATTGAGGATGTGCATTGTGGTGCATTGGATATTGGCTCAGAACAAGAAATCGTGGAGCAGAGTTCAAATTCCTGCCGAATTCATTGCATTCACTTACTCGCAAATACCCTTGGGAAAGGTATTAATCCACCCATTCCTTCCAGTTATGGGTTAAATAACAGGACAAATTGGGTTCTATAGCCTTGGTCAGCAACCAGTCTACTGCAGAAAGCAATGGCAACCTACTGCGTGATAATCTTCTGCCCAGTCAGTCATGTCTCTTTCGAGACATGATTGCCGAAGTGTGTATCATGTATGGCACTTAACTGACTGACTGATATTCCATTCTAGAAATTATTTCCATTTACAATGTCTTTTTTCTACATTTATGTCTTAGTAAAATATCCTTTTGGTGTTTTGAAAAGTGCACTTTTTGCCTGGATTGAGCAACTCATTAGACTTTTGGTACATTTCTTTTACTGTTGCAGGTATTCCATTTTTTTTCATTTGTACGTATCTTATACTCTGTTTCATTATCTATTTTTGCTTGGGAGATCTTTCAGTAGTAGTTGGATCAGTATTTCTTCAATTTCTTTTTTTATTTTAATTCTGGTTGGTTTAGTTGAGTTGATATTTACAAATATTTTGTTCCTCATTTTTTACAAACACAGATAAGCTTTGTTATATCTTTAGTGTCAGTCAGAATTTATACTGGGAGCAAACTGTTAGCAAATGAATAGAAAATGAATTCAATAGATAAACAAAAATAGAAAGAGGCATAAGAGAAGAATATCCCTTCTCATTAAAATTATTCATCCATTATAGTAAAACAATCCAGACAGTGCAGGAAGTTCTACCAGGATTTTTAAACAATCAAGAGAGAACGAGAAGCCCTACCCAGATGAATTATTGGTGGCCACAATCTTCACAAAATATGAAATATAGATGACATTGTGTTGAAAGAAGATGCAAGAAGGGAAGTATATTGTTATCAGCAAGGCAAACAGTTCAAGATGCAAATTGGAGATGTCAAAATGTGACACTGAAATCTGAAGGGACATTGGAAGAGTAAAAGATGCTTTTCAAAAGCTCAGCAATGTATTAAACAGGGAAAATGTTTTTAGACATAACGAAAAGCCTAATAAATTGTTATGTAGTATGAGTCTTCTTATATGACTATGACTGTTGGAAATTCCCTTCACAGATGACAAAGAAACTTGAGATAACAGAGATGTGGTTCTGCATAAGGATATTAAGAAAAGCAGATATTGAACATGCAATGAAGAAGTTTTAAGGAAGATATAAATAAAAAGCACACATAGATATCACACATGGTATTTCTATGATATATGATGAAAGGAGGCTTATAAAATTTGATACAGTCAGTGTTTCTCAACATTTTTTTGTGTCATCACCTTTATGGATAAATATTTCGAACATTTGTAAATTGAAATCGCTATTGAAATTTGTCTATACTTTGAGGTGAGATAGTATTTACATCGTTGTTCTCATCTTTATTGTCATATCCACAATGTTTCAGGTGATTGGAATTTTTAATTATTTCCATCACTGGGGCAGATTGTTTTTCTTTTAGGAAACATGCCATCTTAACTCAGCTCTCTAAGTTATTTGTTCACCATTGCTGTAGCCAGGTATTGAACTCACAGCTCTTTGGGTCAAGTCACTGGATTTAACTAATGCATTTATCTACTAGGCCATGTGTCCTTGAGAACAGTGCATAAATTTTGGGGGACTTATAAATCTAATGCCATGTGTTTCTTTTTTATTTTTTTATTAACAGAGCTCATATTGAAGGGGTCCAGCTACTATTAGCCATGTGAACTTTATAAGACCATGGTAAAAAAAAAACAGCAACAAACTAGCATATATCTTGAACAGAGAATTGGTTAAAGACATCCGTATACTGCAATCCAAAATTCACCAGACAAGACCTCAACTTCAACTCTCATCACCACCCATACAATGTAAAGAAAAAGATTGTCTGCTGCTTGCAACGTTGTCCATATATCATAAATGGTGACCCAGAGACATGAACAAGAAATGGTCTGTAAAAGCAACACCCTACAATATAACAACAGCTCTAACAAATGTAGAGGGGAGGGTGCATGATGATAACAACATTCAGATTAGACAAACCGAGACTGTTTTCTATGTGAAGGGATTATCAGAGAAAATACAAAGGTTCTGTAGGTTCATATAACATCAAGACAACCTTCAAAAGTGGCTCAACACTTTGCAGACACCTCTCCTGAGTAAGATCTTTAATAGAGAACATGACTAATGAGTGTGTGTACAACATTCTTTACAGCTGTGGAAAGAAATATAATAGAGAAATGTGTCACTCCCTTAAGATAAGGCTGCAACAACATCACAGTGCCATAACATGAGGGTAAATAAAAAATCAGGCATAGGTGATCACATATAGAGAAAAAGAAAAAGGATCATTATCCCCTGTTTAAATAATAGATAGAGAACACTTCTGGAAATTATGAAAAACTTAATGGTTTCAGCACCTATGCTAGGCCCCAGAAATCTTCTAAACCAGCCAAGCATAAAAATGAATACAACTATAAACCAGTATTACAGAGTGCTAGAAAACATCAACTTCAAGATTACAATCTGAGCTCTATTAAAAAAAAGATTTTAGTGAGATATTAGGTTTATAAGGCCCAAAAATTCATACACTGATGTCATCAAGGACAAATGGCCCAGAGGATAATAGTGTTGGTTACATCCAGTGACTTGACTGAAAGAGTTGTGAGTTCTATAACTGGCTACAACAGTCATGAACAAATAACTTAGAGAGTTGAGTTAAAGGAAGATATCTAAGAATCTGGAAGTGGAAGTTCATGAATGAGAACAATATACTCAAATGATCAAAATAAAGGTTTCAGTTCAAAATTCTACTCACCTAGAAGGCCAGAGTGTACAACGGCTGAATCATGATTATGACAATAAAGATGAGGACAACAGTTTGAACAATGTAAATAATCAAAATCCTATTGTGAACATGAAAGGGAGACTAGCGGCGGCTCTGGAAAAAAGAGGGTTCGTTTGTGTCTGGTGTGCAGGGCAGTAATCGGATCCAAAGGAAGAAGCACCGCCATCATATAGAAAAGAAAAAAAAAATACTCACCGCTGTCTTAATAATCCACCTTCAGCCCATTCTAAAGGAAAAAAGAGAGGCCCCCCCCCCCCCGAGTGGAATTTTTATAGACTGAGGAAATGGATTATGGGTAGAGTGTCATAGAGAAACAGTGAAAAGGTGGAAGGAGGAAAGTGGAGGAGGAAGACGAAGAGGCGTAGCAAGAAACCAGCTGGGAGAGCTTTGGATTGAAATCCAACGGTCTCTGGTTCGATCCCTGGCTCTGCACTCATTAGAAGAAAGTGTGCAACACCTTATATTGTCCACCATGTTTTCCAATGTTTCTTCATTTTGTTACCTGCTGTTGGCACTAATTTTGTTCTTTGTGAGTCTTGTGATTCTAATATTCATTTTCTCTTCAAAATTTTGTTTGCTTTTTTTGCCATGTTAACTCGAAACTCCTACTGAGTATTACATTTTCATATCTTGAGTATGCCTCTGGCCACCACTAAACTTGTATGGTAGCCAAAGATAACATTTACAGTTGCCACTCTTATAAAAACAGTGTTAAACAGATTAAAACAAAACTATGCTATATTTTCTTATCTTTCACCTTTTTTGAATTTGTGTCTCACAATAGACAGTTCTTTGTCTTTCAGTTCTACAAATGATAGTCATATATATTTGTGTTGTCATTACAGATTTCTGATATTTATTATTAGAGAGGGAATTGCAGTTGCTGTGTCCATAATAAAATAATTATAACAATTATATTTATCCTAAATTCACTTATTCTAAACCAGTTTGAATCCACTTTTCTCCTCTGTTCTCAGAAATATGTGAAAATTTGGTTTATCTCAATGTCCAGTGACAGGAAAAAATGTTACCAAGATAGATATAGTATTTTTAGAAAGTTCATGGTTTTCTCTATTTGTTATAATGGAACATCCTATCACCTCTGACAGTTGATTTGCTAAAGAGATTAAAAGTATCGAAGTAAGGAAGTATGAGATGATTCGACTTCTGCTCCCATTCCATCTTGACATACCATTTTATGAACTCTCTGTTACTTGTACTTTTCTGTACAATAAACTATTTGTTATTTGCTTAACTCTTACGTGTTGTGTAAATGCTTCAAATTGGAATTTATCTTGTTGTTTATATCATTCCCGCGATATAACACTTTTGAAAATTGAAAAGTTTTATTTGGATCCTCACCCCACCATGTTCTCAGTGAAGCTAGGCGATCAATGCTTCTATAAGAGGTGTTAATCACTATATTCTCCGAATGAAGTAAAGTGGTTTCCAAGACAATCTGTCCTGCTATTTAACCTATAGCTAGAGAAAGAAAAGATGGATTAATAACTTTTCCAAGAGCATTTGCATGCACATGAATGCAACAAATTCAACTTGAATTCAAACTCAGCTGTCTTATTTTTCCTTCTGAGCCAATGTGCAATGCACATCTCCTCATTTTGACTACCTGTGGAAATTTAGTTATGGGATAATTTGTAAACAAGATCTGAAATAATGAACCTAATGTAAAATGTAGCCATATTTCAACATTATCAGCTGGCATATATCAGTAGATCACATAAAAACTAACACAACAAAGAATTACCAACTCTATAAACCTCATAGAGAATTAAATGCTGAGCAAGCACACACACTTTACAGACCAATAATTGGTCTGTCAAATTGAATTTGACAAATAATACAGTCTGCAGGAAGAGATAGAAAGAGAGAGGTGATAGTCTCACAAATATTTTAGAAAACATTCAACCACCTCATATGTTGCTCTCAGGCCTTGCTCTCACTGTGTGCAACTTTTAAGATGGTCACAGGATATATATATATATATATATATATATATATACTGAGAACATAAAATTTTGTCTGGTTATAAGTGTTGTTAATAGAAACAAATTGACAGTATAATTTTATCTTCAGTTTGACCTCTTCCTTTTTGGCATGACCTCTTCCTTTTTGGCAGTTTGGTAAATAAAACATAGAAGATATTCTAATTCAGAAATTTTTGCAGTTGAAGTTAGAAATAGTGAGTCCAATTTGAAGAATGGGGTCACATTTTCACATCTTTTCAGCAGTACAACCAGTTTTGATCAACATGAACATCTTGTTCATCAGCCTTTACACATTGTTCCAGCTCAACAAGTGTATGCACTTTAGAGCTTCTTTTAAGTGAGTTGTCTAAATCATTTTGTCAAAATTCTTTTGGACTGAGTGACTAATAATCTAATAATTCCAGTGTCATAAAATGCTGTCAAACCAAATTATACTGATCACATTTCAGGCTGGCTTGGGTCAAATGAGTTGTACTGAGAAATCCAATAAAAGACAGAGGTTATATCAACAAGATCTCTCTTTCAACATGCATGAGTCAGCTCTGTGTCCTGCTCATTGGTTCTGTGGGCAAGACCAGTCAGTGTTGTTATGACATCATACACTTGGGCACAGGTTTCCATTCAAAACATTCACAACAATCTCACTGATTCCATGAACCATCGTCCCTAGTTGACCCATCTCTACTCTTTATGGATATCATTACTACCTGTTCAATAATGAGATCAGTTGACAAGCCAACACAGTAACAGTTACTGAGTTGTGCAGAGTGAAACCTGCACTCCAAGAACTGTTGATGCAGACAAGAATGCTTTTCAAGCAATTATAGCACATATTGTAGGTACAATGATGCCCTATGCATAATTGAAATGCCCTATTGCTACAAATAAATTTAGCATCCTCCCCACCACCACAAGATGCAAATTCCAATCCCCTAATTTTTTAGAATGAATAAACAGCTTCAGCATGTCAACATAATCAATGTAGGCCAGCCATTATTTTGCTGTTCTTGATTTGCTCCTGAGTTCATGCATCACAATATTGAGCACTCTTTGCTGCTACATGGGGGCTAAAGATTTGCCAATATCATCAGTACTGATAGCATGCACTTAGAGTTTATCAATCAATTTTTTTATTTTATCCATATCAGATTGTTCCAGTCTCTCGGGCAAATAGCCTTAAACCACATCATGGAAGTTATCTTGAGACACATCAGGAGTACCTTTAATATTGAGAAGCTCATCTTCATTCTCTACAGAGGTAAACTCCTCTTCCCTGTTAAAAGTAATCGCTCCTTCATCATCAACTGAGTTTGAGACTGAGAAGACATTTGGTTGGTATCTTCTGGAAGCACATCAATGGCTGCTTGTACAAAGAAGTGTGCTCATAATGTTTTTGAGACAGCCTTTCCATAAAGAATGTCTGACATTGTGGTATTCAATATTTTTCAATATAATGATATGAACTACTACTGTCAATAAATACATATATGCTACCAAATGTCTTGTAGCATCCAAGAATGTAGTGTCATCCTACATCCTCACAAGAACCCAGCAAGCACAATATGGATATTCAGATTTCTTAAACTTGTATTGTAGAACAGCATTCTTCTTAGAATCCAAACAACACAAAAAACATGTCATAAATAATACAACATGAAGTATTTTCATCACCAGCATTCATGAAGAAAAAGTTTAAATTTCTTATCATTCACTCTGGAATAGTTATTCAGTTCAATGATCCAGAATAGTCCAAATAAAGTTAACATTCAAATCAGTCTCTTGAATGCTATCTATTAGCTGATACTGTCTAACCTACAAGAATATGGAGCAGTTACAGATTATATTGCACAATTGGGAAACATAAGCTCAGCAACTAAACATTAGAAATAATGTTTAAATAACTTGAAAGACACATTCAAAATGAACTGTGTATGAAAACCACTGACAATTGTAAACTACTCAAGTGGTCATGTAACCATGCTTCACCTTCACCTGAAAGTGATGCTCAGAAAAACGGCCATAACAAATTCCCCCAAGGTGGTTTAAAAAGGAATTTTTATTTTATTGCAGGATAGAAAATTCCACTTCTAATGATGTTAAACATGTCTTGGTAACATTTTTTTTCTGGTTTCACCTTATATTCACTCTAAACTGAGCAAACTAATATTATCACAACTGAACAGGCTGTCAAAACATGCATCAATGAAAATTCCACTTTCTTTTTCTTTTTTCAGGCCATAATAGTAAAATTCATCTTTTAGTAATTAAACATTTGAGATAGAATAACCCCAGATATTTCTTGTATTTTTTCAACTAAATTATCTGGACTTTCATTACACATATCTATAAAAACATGAAAAAGACTGTATACATTTTGGTTATTTTTTATCTTATCTTTCTTTCAGATTCTGATTCATATTCAATCAACATTTGATCCTGAATTCAAAATTTTACTCAGTATTACTGTTTCTTGGGTCTCCAACAGCATAATACAATCAGATAATAATCATTTTGTTGTTTCCATATCTTATTGTTAAAGAATATGCTCTTTCCAATGACATAATACAACCAAATAATAAATAATACCCAACTTGCTGTTTGCATTTTTACAAGTATTTTTGTATATATAAATCTTAGGAGTTTATAATTATTTATTTATGTTATAATTCCCCTATACAGTAAATCTCCTTCAATATCCAGGACTTTACTCAGTATCATTACAAACCCAGTAATGCTAGAAAGTTTCACTTTTTCAATAAAACCCTATTTCCTCCAATCTCAAGTTTTATATCAACTTTGGTAAAAATGATTAATACAGGATAGTGTCACTTATTTACACTATTCAGACTGTTTTCTTTATCACCCTATTCACAAGTCTTTGGTTGTTGTATACTTCCGCCTTCTTCTGGTGATTGGAAGGCTGGAGTGTACAATAGCCAAAATGTCATGAATATGACAACAAAGTTGAAGACAACATGCTGAACAAATTTAAATAATTACAATACCTCATCTCATAAATATAGACATTGTATCACTTTTTACTGTCACAGCAAAAAGATAAAATAGAGAGTGAATTACACTATTCTCAAAAATATTTCTTATAAATGACAAAGGAAGAAGAATTATGTATTGTTAGCATGTGAAGTTTCTGACGTAGATGTGCAGTCAATCAGTCAGTTAAGTGCCATACGTAATACACACTTGAGCAATCATGTCTTGAAAGAGACATGACTGATTGGGCAGAAGATTATCTCGCAGTAGGTTGCCATTGCTTTCTGCAATAGACTGGTTGCCAGCCAAGGCTATAGAATCCAATCTGCTTTATTATTTAACCCATAACTGGAGGGAAGTGATGGATTAATACCTTTCCCAAGGGTATTTGTGCATAAGTGAATACGAGGAATTCAACTGGAATTCAAACTTGGCTCCTAGATTTTTCATTCTGAGTTGATATCCATTGCACCACAATGCATATCCACTATAGATGTGCAAGTATATATAATAAGGTAGGACAAAAGATCTACTTGAAATGCTAGAGAAACTAAATTTATTTTAGAAATATATTAGAAGAATCTGATACATTTACTGAATTTATTATTGATAGACAGTACATTATCAGCATAAGATATGTTGACAACACTGTCTGGATAGCAGACTGAGAAAGAAAGCTGCAGGAACTCCTTGATGTGATAATCTAGGGAAAAAAAGATTAGACAGCAATTGAGAGAAGACAATGCATGGTCAGGAGGAGCAGATCTCTGATTTGGAGATATTGAAATTAGGCAAGCGAAGATGAAGGAAAATCTTGAAGCAAATGAAATGTGGTTCTACAAAAAGATGCTGCAAATATCATGGATCAAGCATGGGAGCAATGATGAGGTCTTGGAAATGATGGAAACAAAAACGAAATTAATACTGAGCATCAGGAAGAGACAGCTGAAGTTCCTGGGACACGCAATGAGGAAGGAGGGCTTGGAGAATCTGATACTAACAGGCTAGATAGAGGGCAAAAGAGACAGGAGAAAGCAACGAATAACATATTTGAAGGACCTGATCAGGTAGATGATGGAATGAAGATTGCATGGTGTAACAGGAGAAGGCATGCTCAGAGCCACCAGGTATAGGGAAAAGTGGAAAGCCATGATCGCCTACGTCCTGAAGGGAACAAGGCACATAGAAGAAGAAGAAAACAAATTTAGACATGCTAACACATTTTTTTTTTTAAAATCATACCATCCCAAGCAAGGCAGCGCATGGCACTACATAGAGCGATTAGGTATAGGAAATGTCAGAGGGATGGTGATAGACAAGTTAGGAGGTACGTAGGGAGAGTGTTGGAGGGAATGGTTGCAAGTTAGTGTGTTAGGAGGTGTCTATTGATCTTAACATTTAAACTCCTGAAGGTTGTAGCCGTCGGGTAAGCAATCATGCGGAAGGGAATTCCACAGGGCGGGAAGTGCGAGAAAAGAAGCTGTTGGAGTAGAAATTACGGTTACATTTCATCGGTTTCACTGAAAAGGGGTGGGACCTAGGTGCCAATCTAGTATCTCATGCAAATTTACACCTAGGGGGCACTAGTGATTTAAGTTCATTCGAGCAGAAGCCGTGAAAGTACTTAGAGAAGAGGCACAGGGAAGCCACGTCGTGCCGGTGAGAGAGTGACTGCAGGCGGTTAGCTAAGGCGGTATCGATCACATTACAGATTCTCCACTGTATTTTGTCAAGGAGCCCGAGGAGAATAGCAGGGGCACCCGACCAGATGTGGCAACAGTATTCAATACACAGGCGGACGGTAGATTTATATATGTGCAGGATAGATGCAGGCGGAAAGAATTTCCGGGCCCTGCTCAGAGAGTTGACTTTTATAGCAGCGGATTTAGCAATGAATTCGACGTAGTCATTCCACTTGAGGTCCGCTGAAAGTGTCAGGCCAAGCAGGCGTAGTGATTTACTCTCTGGGAGGCAAGTCGGTTCCATGATAATGGGGGGAGGTGCGGTTATCTGTGGTGGTTAATTGACAGCAGCTTCGTTTTGGAAGAATTGAATTTTACGAGCCATTTCTTGCCTCAATCCACCATGGATTGGAAGTCATTTTCAAGCTCAGCAGCGAGGTTCGCCTTGTCACCAATACCAGATTTTTAGATCGAGATGAAAGTAAACTGTGGTGTCTTCAGCGTACATACCTACTTGGGATGTTATGGCATCGGGGAGGTCATTGATGTAGATTAGAAAGTGCGTAGGACCTAAGATAGAGCCTTGGGGGACACCCGCATTTATAGGATAGTTCTGAAAGGCATGTCCATTCAATACCACCTTCAGAGTGCGGTTAGATAGGAATGACTGGATTAGGTCCAACAAAAGTCCAGTTATGCTGTAGCTTTGCAGTTTCCGTAGAAGGCTGGCATGCCATACTCTGTCAAACACTTTAGAGGTGTCCAAGGCAACAGTTCGGGCTTCACCATTTTTGTCGAGAGCCTGTTATATATACTCAGTGATGGTCGCTAGCATATCAGCAGTAGACCTTGTGAAGCGGAAGCCATATTGCTTGTCCGAGAGTAGCCTGTGGGCTGTGAGATGTTGAATGACCTCGGCGTTGATAATGGCTTCGAACACTTTGCCAAAGATCGGAAGAAAGCTGATAGGGTGGTAATTTGTGGGGTCTGAGTATTCACTAGTGTTCTTAAATATTGGAACCACAGTAGAAGACTTCCAACAGACAGGAAAGCAGGAGAAGGATAAGCAGAGGTTGTAGAGCTTAGAAAGGACAGAGGAGAGTTCAGGGGCACATTTCTTCAAGACTATGATTGGGATTCTGTCTCCACCACTTGCTTTGTGAGGGTCAAGTTTTGAGATTATGTTAGAAATCAGCGAGGGCGTGATGTGGACGTCATTCAATTGGGCCTCTGTTCTAGGTGGGAAGTCGGGTGTATAGACTCTAGACGAGTCCAGACATGAGTTGGTCGAGAATCTATGGACAAAGCATTAAGCCTTGTCCGCTGAGGAGTGAGGACCTCAAAGACTCATTGATTAGTGGGGGTATTGAAGACTTACTCATATTAAGCACACTTTTACAGAGGTACCAGTAGTCTTTGGCACCAAACTTAGAGGATGCTATGCGTTGCTTCATTCTGGCAGTAAACAGCATCTTAGCTTTGCTCAGTACCTTTTTGCACCTATTACAAGCTGAGGCTGTTTTGGTCCGATGCGTGGCTATGGTAAAGCCAGAAGAAGTGATTCCGGTGGGCAATGGCGGGCAAGAACCAGGGAGATGAATGGGATTTAAGCTGAAATTTCCTGGCAGGGATGAAAGCATCGATGCCAGCCTTAACCCCAGAGGAAACCTCTGATGCACAGTCTTCGACGGGAAGACTCATGTTTTGTGTTCAGTTAATATCATTGAAGATGAAGGAAACACTTGTACCAATTGAAGTGTGGTTCTACAGAAAGATGCTGTGGATATCATGGATCAAGCATGTGAGCAATGATGAGGTTTTGGAAAGGACAGAAACAAAAAGGAAATTAATACTGAACATCAAGAAGAGTCCGCACAACTTCCTGGCACATGCATAAGGAAGGAGGGCTTGGAGAACCTGATACTAACAGGGCATATAGAGGGAAAAAGCAGCGGATAACATATTTGAAGGACCTGATCAGGTGGATGATGGAACGAGGGTTGTGTTGTGTAACAGGAGAAAGGGTGCTAAGAGCCACCAGGGATAGGGAGATGTGGAAAGCTATGATCATTTACGTCCTGAAGGGACAGGGCACATAAAAGAAGAAGAAGTGCAGAAATTCAACCATCTAGAATGTGTTACAGCAGACAACTGAAAATGTGAGACTAAAATACAAAAGTACATTGGAACTGCAAAAGATGCTAGCCAAAAGCTAAACAGAGAATTAAGAAACGGTAATATTTTCTTAGCACCTGAGCACTCTTTTCTTTGTTCTTATGTAATATAAATCCTTCTATATGGCAGCTAGTGTTAAACAATTTCTTCACAGTTGAAGAGAAAACTAGAGCCAACAGTGTTAGTCTACAGAAGGATGATTAGAATGTTATGAAGGATTCAAGTGAGATTCAAAGAAGTTTTAAAGAAATTAAAAGAACATATGTGCTTAGGATAAAGAAGAAACAATTGAACCTTCCAGGATACATCATGAGGAAAGATAACTTGGTGAATTTGACACTCATATGATATATGAAAGGTAAGTGGAGAGGAACTGCAAGTAATATACTTCCTACTGTTGTATGGTTGCCTCCCTGTATCTTTTCTATAAATACATTCATGCTAATTGTTCAGATGTGCTCTTCACTATGGTACCTTGACTTTTTGAATTTGAGTGTAGTACTAATCTGGCATTAAGTTAAGTTGGCTCAATAGAGCCATTCATTTTTTGCTATCAGTTTCTTTTATCACACTTCTCACTTGTGAGACTCACTTCCAGCTCCATGCTTTCCATCTAACTTTAATGTCCAAAACTTTAAATTCAATGTCAGTTGCAATATATTGTTCTTCTGATTACCAATAAGAGAAAAGAGTAATATTTCTGTTCCTAATCTTTCCACACCCAGTAACCACTTGTGTCTTATTGGCTTTACTGCCTTGCCTGGGGTGAAATTGATTTAAACAAAAATCTGACAACTCAAGGGCTGGAAAGGATATTAAGTAGACAATAATTGCCTTGAATGAAACATAAGATGTTGTAGAGAGCCATTATTGCTTATATCCTGAAGAGTCACAGCAAATAAAAAAGTACGTTTGTATCACTTCAAATGCATCAGTAAGTCAGTCACTCAGTTAAGTGCCATACATGATATATTTGGGCGATCATGTCTTGAAAGAGATTATCCCACACTAGGTTGCTGTTGCTTTCTGTGGTAGACGAGTTGCCAGTCAAGGTTATAGAACCCAATCTATCCTATTATTTAACACATAACTGGAGAGAAGAGATGGATTAATACCTTTCCCAAGGGTATTTGTGCAGAAGTGAATGCCATGAATTCAACAGGAATTCAAACTCAGCTCCCTGATCAGTAAGTAGGTGATGCATTAAACACTATTTCAGTGGTGGCTGGCTTTAAATTATTCCAGTCCTATTTTTAAAATGTTCTTTGTAAATGATAGAATTGAGAACAGTACCTAACAGCAAGCACACTTCAAGAATCTGACACTGCGAGATGAATAGCCGTACTAAATGATTGTATTTTATAAAGAGAATCTTTATTTCACTTCAGTAATGTCAATGAAAACAAGATGAAAACTGCTACTTTTGTCAGGAGTACAAAATTTATTCAGCTCTTCTGAAGCTGTAATAAGAGAACTGTTAACCTGCAACTGAGCACAACAAACAAAAAAATTACCCTAGGAACATGAAACACCAGGACACTGAACTACTGTGGTCAGTTTGAGAATGTCAAGCAGGAAATGAGCAGATTGGACATCAAAATTCTGGAATATGCAAAACTAAATGGCCAAAATATAGAAACTTCAGCAGCAACAACCACAGGATCACATATGCAGGTGGTAAAAATAACGAAAAGGGAGTCAGCTTAATACTAGACAAAGAAATAAAGAAATGTGTTCTGGGATACTTCCAGTTATTCAAAAGAGTCCTTCTGGTTAAACTAAAAGGGAAACCCTTCAACATAGCAATTATAGTTGTCTATGTACCAACAATACAAAGCACTAAGGAAATAAATGAAATCTTTCTACTTGAGTCTTGACAATGCCAAGGCTCAAGAAATTACAATTATCAAAAGAGGATTTTTTTGAATGCGATAAAGTTTGTTGTGATTTCATATTGATAGTCTGAGATCTGATAAAGAACTCTTCTTTAACTCCAACAAATTTCATTTAGAATCTATTTTAATCATGAGAAAACAGTTGTATATAACTGATTGTTAAGACATTTCTCAACAATTTGATGTTATGCATGAAATCCATATGAAAGCCGAGATCTGACAAGGCAATTTAATGACATTACAAGAGTTTCTGGATTAATGATCTTTTTTGTCATTTTCGAACCTTTTAGTACTGGACAAGGCTAGTATTCTTAAGTAAAAGTGAACTATAATGATTTTGTACCAAACATAATTAAGCTTAGTAAAGATCAGCTTAAGCTAGTACCAAACATAATACTATGGTTAACAAGCTAGTCTTTCAAAAAAAGAGATAATTATAACATTCCTAAAATGAGCTGAATCCTGTCATGCTCATGTGTATCAAATAAAACTAATTTTTGTAAATGTCTAATAAAATAGTATGTGGATTGTTCAGGTAGTTTCTCAAATCATTTTGAGTTTACCCTTAGTAGTGTGTCCTTGTGTCAAACTTAACTAAACTTGGTTAAGATGTAAAGCACATGTAAATTTCTGTATAGGTGTTTTAATAAATAAGTTTCAAAAGAGTTTCTCTTACATTCTTTGTGAATGTAGAAAAAAATGTAAACTCATTCAAAATCATGTCACCTTGAAAAGAATAACAGCCGAAATGAATTATAGAATACAAAAGCCGCAAGCAAAAGTAACAATTGAGATAAAAGAATCAATACTTCTCTAGTTTTAGACAGCTCATAAATCTAATCTCTTGCAATCATTCTTTTTAAATCTCTATGGAAATTAGAATGTGGCATAATGGTTAGCAAATGAGAAAACAGAATTGCCAAATGAAGATCAAATTTCAAATCAAAACAAGTTCTCCTTCTTTGTGCCATCTTATTTCAGATTGTGGACGATCTTGGCCCTCCACAGCTTCTATTTTATTTTTTAAACTCTGAGCAGTTTTTGTTTGTGTTATATTTTTCTCTCTCTGCTTTACCATTTATTTACACAAGCTTGTTAGATAAACTACTGCCTCTCAATATGTGAGTGTTAAACAAGATTGTGTAAATTATTTTGGCTTTCAAGTTTCATTTCGATATAAAGTTTGAGTTTTTATTTATTTTCTTAGGAATGCTGGTCTATGAAAGAATTTAAGGGTAGCAGCTCTTCAATTACTAGTCATTTAACTCCCTCCTCTCAACCCAGCTATTTGACGCATGCTCTGTAGTCTCTCTTTCCCTCTCTTACTCTCTCTCTCTTTCACCCTGTTCTAGTTTACTTAACAGGTAGTTAACTTGTCTACAATATCTGAGAAAAAATAAGAGTTGAACTATTTTAGTGATATTGTCTTCCAAAATTTCCACACAACTTTTTTCAGTTTGTTTTCTGCATGCTAGGTAGGTCTGATCGGTTGTATTTTTCTCTTTTTTTGTTTTTTGGGTTTTTTTTTTTACTAACTGAAGTATTTTACTGGTTACTTTTGTGGTGTCCTTAAACAAGATTGTGTAAATTATTTTGGCTTTCAAGTTTCGTTTCAACTTATACTAAGTTAAAACTTAGTATATATTTTTTTATTTCCTTTTTTTAATTGGAGTAGATAGTACCTAATATCACCCGGTCTCACACTCCTCCCACTTCTTTTGAACAGGAGTAGAGGTGATTGCCTTGTTTCTTGTTTAGGAAGGGGTTCCCGCTTTATCTCCCTTCTCCATCAGTCTTAGTGTTAGTTCAGCTGGAAGCTCTTTGCAGTTATTGAGTATGGTGGCAACGTCTCTTCATTCTGAGGGTACCGGGTTGGCAGTTTCCTGGTTGCTGCTTCCGACTGGTAATTAGGAGCCCGAACTCTTGCATAGTGTCTTGAAGGGCTGCTCTGATCAACAGTTGAATAATATCGGAGTTCCTGTAGTGCTATATCATGCATGGACGGGTGTCCCTGCATGAACCTCCAGTGGGCAACCCAAGGCCATATTATGTTGCAGGCTGCACCAGTCTCCATCCCTCACATGCTGCAATCAGTGACTGACTGATTCTACTCTAGACCTCTCTCTTTAACCAAATCACTATGAAAACAAGCAAACAAAATAGCAAAACTAAACCAGCTAGTCAGAAAATGCCCAAACCTGTCTGTGTCTCTTTCACAATTATACAAGGTATCTGCACTAACTTTTACAGTGTCGAATCATTCCTTCAAACTAACTCACCTGATATCTAAGCCCTATGTGAATCTAACCTTGACCCTTCTATCCCCTTTTCTTCTGAGTTTTACACTCCTGGTTACCTTTCCCTCTTCAAGAAGGACTCCATATACATGGGCTTGGTGTTTATGTCAGCAAACACCTCCCCCTAGCTGGGGTGACATCTCTTGATTCCCTGGATCACTCTTTCATGTGCTTCTGTCTTTCACTTCTAAGCTTGGTTAGCTATCTCTTCTTTCTCTACCGCACCCCTCCTCCTCTAACTGTTTGGTACTTGATAGCATCTCTGACAATATGAACAAGGCCATTTCTTCTCATTCATTTGCCATATATTTGTGTTTGATGACTTTACGATCACAACACCAAGTAACTGGAGAACTCTGTCACTGATCTTGCTGGTGTCCACACTATGAATTTTTCAATCACCCAATCCTTTACGCAAGTGGTGAACTTCCCCACACATTTCTCCAATAACTCTAATGGCAGAGACTCACTACTAGATCTCTGCTTCACTTCCATCTCAGACACTTGCACTACCAGATAGCTCTGCCCTCTCAGAAATTTTAGCTTAAATCTCATTCATCTCCCTGGTTTTTGCCTGCTTGCTCAGTTGCCATTGCCCACCAGAATCATGTCTTCCGGCTCTATAGTATCTACACATTGAACCAAAACAGGCACCTTTTTGCCTCAGCTCGTAATAAGTGCAAAAAAATACTTAACGGAAGTTAAGATGTTGTTTGCTGCCAGAATGAAGCAACGCATAGCATCCTCTAATTTTGGCACCAAAGACTACTGGCAACTCTGTAAAAGCAGGCTTAACAAGAGTAAGTCCTCAAACCCCCGCTAATCAATGAATTTGAGGTCCTCACCTCCTCAACAGACAAGGCTGAATGCTTTGCTTGCAGATTCTCGACCAATTTGAAACTGGATTCATCTGAAGTTTCTACACCCGATTTCCCACCTAGAACTGAGGATCAACTGAATGATGTCCACATTACACCCTCGCTGGTTTCTAACATAATCTCAAAACTTGACCCTCACAAAGTGAGCGGAGGGGACAGAATCCCAATCAAAGTTTTGAAGAAATGTGCCCCTGAACTCTCCTCTGTCCTTCCTAAGCTCTACAACTTCTGCCTATCTGCTTCCTGCCTGTTGGAAGTCTTTCTCTGTAGTTCTTATATTTAAGAACATTGGAGAACCCTCGGACCCTGCAAATTACTGCTCTATCAGCCTTCTTCCGATCTTTGGCAAAGTGTTTGAAGCCGTTATCAACACCGAGGTGGTTCAGCATTTCACAGCCAACAGGCTCCTCTTGTACAAAGAGTATGGTTTCTGCTTTACCAGGTCTACTGCTGATATGCTAACGACCATCACCGAGTATATATACCAGGCTCTTGACAAGAATGGCAAAGCCCGAACTGTTGCCTTGGATATCTCTAAAGCATTCAACAGAGTCTGGCATCCTGGCTTTCTACGCAAACTTCAGAGCTATGGTATAACTGGACATTTGTTTGACCTCATCCAGTCTTTCTTATCTAACCACACAGTGAAGGTGGTATTAAACGGACTTGCCTCCGAGAACTACCATACGAACACGGGTGTCCCTCAAGGCTCTATCCTAGGTCCTACGCTCTTTCTGATCTACATTAATGATCTCCCTGATGCCATAAGATTCCCAAGTAGGCATGTACAACAATGACACCACAGTTTACTCTCACCTCGATCAAACATCTGGTGTGGGCGCCAAAGCGAACCTCGCTGCCAAGCTTGAAAAGGACCTCCAATCCATAGTGGGCTGAGGTAAGAAATGGCTCATAAATTTTAATGCTTTCAAAATGAAGATGCTATCAATTAACCATCATAGATAATCGCACCTACCTCCCATTAGCATGGAACAGGCTTGCCTCCCGGAGAGTAAAATACTACACCTCCTTGGTCTCAAACAAACTCTCATTGAACCTCAAGTGGAAAGACTATATCGAATCAATTGCTAAATCTGCTGCTATGAAAGTCGGTTCTTTGTGCAGGGCCCGGAAGTTTTCCCGTCCTAATCTATCCTGCATATATATAAATCTCCCATTCGTCCGTGTATTGAATACTGCTGCCACATCTAGTTGGGTGCCCCTGGTATTCTACCTTGGGGTTCTTGACAAAATACAACAGAGAATCTGTAATGTGATCGATACTGACTTGGCAGACTGCCTGCAGTCACTCTCTCACCAGCATGACGTAGCTTCCCTGTGCCTCTTCTATAAATACTTTCATGGCTTCTGCTCCGATGAACTTAGCTCACTGGTGCCTCCTAGGTGTAAATTTGCACGAGATACTAGATTGGCAACTATGTCCCACCCTTTTACAGTGAAACTGATAAAATGTAACCGCAATTTCTACTTCAACAGCTTCTTTTCTCGCACTTCCCGCCTGTGTAATTCCCTTCCACATACTTGCTTCCCTGACAGCTACAATCTCCAGGAGTTTAAATGTAAGGTCAATAGACACCTCCTAACACACTAACTCACATCCATTCTCTCAAACACTCTTCCCATCTACATCCTTACCTGTCTATCACCCTCCTTCTGACATTTCCTATATCTAACCAGTCATTCTCACCACCTTCCCCTATGTAACCCCCCTGCACAATAGTGGCAGTGGAATGCCTTGCTTGGGGTGAAATGATTAAAAAGAAAAAAAGTTCTCCCATTTATCTTTCCTCATTATGTCAGTTTATAGCCATATCATGATGAAACACCAGCTCTTAAGTTCTTATTTAAGCTTAAATATATAGAGGTTTGTAATCAATAACAGGGATGTGCATTGTGGTACAATGGATATCGGCTCGGAACAAGAAATCCGGGAGCCGAATTTGAATTCCAGCTGAATCCATTGCATTCATTTATGTGCAAATACCCTTGGGAAAGGTATTAATCCGTCTATTCCTTCCAGTTATGGGTTAAATAACAGGACAGATTGGGTTCTATAGCCTTGGTCGGCAACCAGTTTCCTTCAGAAAGCAGTGGCAACCTACTGCGAGATAATCTTCTGCCCAGTCAGTCATGTCTCTTTTGAGACATGATCGCCCAAGATTGTATCACGTATGGCATTTAACTGACTGACTGAATCAATAACAGCTCAGAATTGTAAAAAATAAGAGCTGAGTTCCAATTTCCAGTCAGATTCATTTCACTCACTTATTTGCAAATACCCTTGAGAAAGATTAGTAGAATTTATATAAGTAAAAATCATTATTTTTTACTCAAAATTCTTGCAATCTAAAAATGTTTTCTAAAACCCTGCAAAAGGTTGATAAGTCATAATAATCAAATGAATGAATCAATTGCTTCTTTTTTTATTCCAGATACAGGTGTCCTTTTTGTTTCTATTTTACATAAAACTTATTTGCTCTGTCCATGATATTCTCAGTATTCTTCTGTAGAACCACATCTTTCTTACTTTAAATCTTATCTTCTTTCCATTATCTACTGATATTTTCTTTTTTTTAATCATTTCACCCCAAGCAAGGCGGAAATGCCACTGATGTGCAGGGGGCTACATAACTGTAAAAAGATTAATTAGAAAAGAGTGAGGAGTACAAACTAGTTAGAAAGGAGCAATAGAAAGCTGAGAATGCAGGTGCGATGACAGATACATAGGTGGAGAGAAAGGGAAGGTTATACGGGGGTGGGGAGAGAGCTAGAGTCCAGTGGTTAGTAGATGAGTATTGACTTTGCATTTAAATTTCTGGAGGTTGTAGCCATCAGGAAAGCAAGAATACGGGAGCGAGTTCCACAGGCAGGAAGTGCGAGAGAATAAGCTGCAGGAGTAGAATTGTCGTCTGCATTTGGTTAACCTGACTGTGAATGGGTGGGACCCAGTTGCCAGTCTGGTTGCACGAGTAAACACCTGTTGAGGATGCACCAGTGACTTAAGTTCGTCCGAGCAGAAGCCATGAAAGTGTTTATAGAACAGACAAAGGGAGGCCACATTTCGATGGTAGAGAAGTGGCTGCAGTCAAGCCGCCAGATCAGTACCTATCACATTACAGACTCTCCTTTGGAGCCTGTCAAGAACACTGAGGAGAACGGCAGGGGCGCCTGACCATAAATGGCAGTAGTACTCCATGTACGGATGGATGGTTGACTTGTATATATGCAGGATCGATTCAGGCAGAAAAAACATCCTGGATCAACATAGTGACCCAACCTTCTTAGCAGTAGATTTTGCTATGGATTCAATATAGTGGTTCCATTTGAGGTCTGAGGACAGGGTTAAGTCCGAGGAGGCGTAGTGTATTACTCTCCGGGAGAATCGCTTGGTCCGTACTTATGGGAGGCAGGAGAGGTTGCCTGTAATGGTTGACGGACAACAGCTTGGTCTTAGACAAATTGAAGTTGACAAGCCACTTCTTGCCCCAGTTCACCACAAGGTGTAGATCCAGTTCAAGGTCAGCAGCGAGATTATGTCTGTTCGCCACGACAGGTTTCTTACTGGTGCGGGAGTATATTGTAGTATCATTTGTGTAGATGCCTACTTGGGACTCGATCTCATCTGGAAGGTCGTTGATGAAAATAAGGAAGAGCGTCGGGCCCAAGATAGAGCCCTGTGGGACACCAGCATTTGTGCTGTAGGATGAACAAGCATGCCCATTCAAAATGACCTTCATTTTGCGGTTATTTAAGAAAGATTGGATTAGGTCAAGCAGGTGACCGATAATACCGTAACTCCGTAGTTTGCATAGGAGGCCAGAGTGCCAAACCCTGTCGAAAGCCTTGGAGATGGCCAGAGCAACCGTGTGAGCCTCATCAGTTTCTCATCAAGGGCCTGTAGCATGTACTCCATTACGGTTGTTAGCAGGTCGGCCGTGGACCTGGCAAAGCGGAATCCATATTGCCTGTCAGAGAAGATATAGCAGTTAAGCAATATTTTTTCTTTCTAACAAACTTTTCCTGTTTGATAATATTTTGTTAGCCTTTGGGAAAGCATCTTTCAATATTTTAATCCAACTTTGGAATTTGGTGTCAAATTTTCAGTCCTCAAAACATTTCCCAGGTATTTAAATTTGTGTACTTGCTTGCATCTTGAAATATTTGTCTTGTTGACATGCATTCAAAAAATTGATAGTTAATCTTTTTTTTTCCAAGTTCAGTCTAAGAGTTTCAGATATTTTTTAGGAGAAGGGGCAACTTCAGGTTTACTTAAAGCACAAAGATACAGTTGAAGTAGTAATAATGAAAAAAGCATGTGATATGAATGGAAGGGGTAGTATTTTGCTATTGTAAATAATTTTTACATTTAAATCTCGTTTTGACTTCTACTAAGTTAAAACTTAAATTTTTATTATTATAATTATTATTTGAGTAGATAGTACCCTCCATCACCCGGTTTTACACTCCACCCCTTTCTATTGAGCAGGAGTGGAGGTGATCACCTTGTTTCTTGTTTAGGAAAGGGTTTCCAGTACACTCTCGACTTCAGTTGTGGTTTCCAGCTTTCTCTTTTCCTTATTTTTTTTTTTTTTCAATTGGAGTAGATAGACTGAACTATCGCCCGGTTCACACTTCCACCCACGTCTGTTGAACAGGTGTAAAGGCTCATCCCTTGTTCCCTGTTTAGGATGTGGTTTCCGGCTTTCTCTTTTCCAGTCTTTTCACTCTTACATAGCCCCCTGCACACCAGTGGCCTTACTGCCTTGCCCGGGGAGATATGATTAAAAAAAAAAAAAAAAGTCATGTAGATAGGATGTGAAAGTTATATGGACAAAAGACAAGTTAACATTTGACTTGAAAAGGTCAAGTGTGTAGTGTTCAAGGAAGCACCCATACAAGAGCCTGTTCTATAAAGTGGCAGTTCTTGTGAAAAAGCTGCTTGAGTAGAGTTTTTTTTATTATTAATTTGTATATTTGGTACTAGGATAAAATGAGTGTGTTTGATGAAGAGCATGACAGGTCCAACTGTAAAAGTCTGAATTGATTTAATAAAGAAGAAAAATCAACTAATATTTGCTATAAAAATAGCAGTAGAGTAATGACTGGATTGCAATGTTTTAATTGTGAGAAAGTGATTGCAAGTGGAAACAGTTTTCTTCATAAGGCTGCATAAAAGATTTGAACTCTATTAAGGATGAAAAGTAAGAATTGAGCAGGTGCCACCTAGAAATGGCTGCAATATCCCATTTTTGGTCTAAGCTGTTCTTGTAAAAAAAAAAAATTAACAAGAATCAAATACATCCTAGAGCAATAGAATAAGCTGTCCATTTTACCAGCATCTTTAGGAATGCATTGTATAAATGTATTCCACTTGTGGAGTGAACTCTAAACCCAAGAGAAGTTCCATGCAGACCCATTTATAGTCAAACTGTTTATTGTAACTCAGAAGAAAATTAATGGCCTCAATGTTTACATGAATGATACTTCTTTCTTTGATATACTTTGTCTCTGAAGGACATAGGCAATCATGGCTCTCCACATCTTCCTATCCCTTGTAATTCTTCCCTTGTTATTTCTCATAAACTCTTCTATTGATTTGCTTAAGACCATCAAGTATGTCATGCATTGCTTTCTCCTTTCCTTCTATCTGTCCAGTGAGTAAAAGATTTTCCTCATCACATGTCCCAGAGATTTCAACTCTCTCCTCCTGATGTCAATTATAAGTTTCCTTTTTTATTTCTATTCTCTCTGAAACCTTGCTATTACTCACATGTTTGATCTATAGAACCCTCAATATTATTGCTTTGAGTCTTTCCTTCATCTTTGAGGAGATTGTCCAGCATTTCCTGCAATATAGAGGACAGATCTTAATTTAAAAACCATTGAAACCTATAAACCAGCTTTTTCCACATTGATCTGAGGGAACATGATCAGAAATGAGTTGCAAAGTTCTGATCATCTGGGATTTTGGAAGTGTCTCTGTAAACGGTGGTATCATTTGCACAGATGCAGAAAATTGATAATATATATATATATATATATAAGGCAAGATGTGTGTGTGTGTCCATTTATCTGCCTGTATGTCTGTATTTTTTTCAGCCCTTTTATTTTAGGTTTTACTTCAGGTTTGGCTCTAAGTAGGTATAATTTTAGTTCTTAGTCTCAGCCATGATACCATTTACTCAGAGGACTTATTCAGCCTTCAAAATTGAGTTTACAATGAAAAAACTTATTTGATATTGATACCAGGAAATAAAATTGGACTTACATCCATTCATTTTACTTTCAGTCTACAGTTTTGCTTTAACTGGAAACAACTATTGCTTTTAGTCTTTTGTGCCAACGTCCAAAGTGTCTGAGCTCCAGAACCATGGATTAGTTTTAAAGTTTTCATTACACCCGAGCAGTGCCAGGCTATACTGCTAGTTGTTAATAAAAACAGAATGAGAGTAGGACTGAGAAGAGAGCTTTGGAAGATAGTTTCATAAATCTTATTACTCCTGACAGCTTTCAATAAAAGATGTTTGGATTGTGCAAGCACTTTTAGTGATACCAGATCTGGTGAGTGTTTGTAGCAATATCTTTTTCCATTGAAATATCATGAAAACAAAATATAAGACTGACATAAGACAAAGTGTAAAGAGAAAAATGACTTTATCTTTACAATTTAAAAATTTCAAATACTTTTCTAGACTCAATTGAGTTTGTAAAAAGAATTATGGGAAAAAAATAAGCATTAGCCCAGTCACAATTAAATAAAAATTCAACTGTAAATTTTCTTATTTTTTGTATTGCTTAGATATGATCTGGATACTGCTTTTGCCTGCTAAAGATCAAAGAAGTCAGATAAATTTAGGATTCGTTGACACAACTTCAAGCTTAGAAGAATACTTCAAGGAAAATTTTAACAATTCCTCACAAAAATATGAATCTTATAAAAAGGAATGATGTGAAAAAATTTAAGACACTATTTCATGCAAAAAACTTGCACCATAAATGTTTTTAGACATTTCCATGACACGCACAATGAAAGAATGATAAATTACAAGAAAGAATCCATAAATAAATTTGTTTTCTAAAAGGCTTTATTTATAAATCTCTTTAAAAGGAAAATGAAGAAAAAAACCTGTACATGGTGTTTTTTAAAAAAATGTTTCTTTCTTTCTTTGAAGGAAATGATTTTAATATACCCAAAAGTTTTAAAATTCTTTTTTAGTAGCCATTCAATTTAAAACCAAAAAAGGCAATGTATTATATCTTCTTTCTAATATTTTTAACATTTTATTGTTCATTTTACTTTTACAGGAAGCTTAGATTTCTAGTGTTCTTTTTGAAGATAAAATATTGGGAACAGAATAAATTAAATTTGGATTTTGTGCCTAAAGGATTGAAAATTATAATTATTAAGATCATTTTTAGAAATCCTATATAGAATTGGAATAAATTTTTTATTTATAAAATTATCTTTTGGTTGTATAACATTTTTTTTAAAGAGTAATATAAATATTTGTTGATTTTGTAAAATAAGTTTTATGAATATGAAAAAACTTATCTGCTTTTGAACTTTATATTTTGAATAATAGGTTTAAGCAAATATCTCATAATTTGAATTTGGATATATTAGGTGTTTTTATATCTTCAGGGATACAATGTATCTCTCTCTCTCTGTATATATATATATATATATATATAACTAAAAATATTTATCTCAATCAATCTTATTTATTTCTTTTTATACCTTTCACTCTTTTTGCATGTTCATCTCCCAAATTTAAATCATTAAATCAACGACCATTTGTAACCTTAAAGTACTGAACAATGTTTATTTTCATGATATTGTAAGAAATCTTTGACTTGTCTATTTTCATCTTAAACCCTTTATATTCTAACACTCCATCTATCATTTTATGAATCTACTAGCAGTATAGCCTGGCATTACTTGAATGTAATGAAAACTTTAAAACTAATCCATGGTCCTGGAGCTCAGACTCTTTGGACATTGGCATGAAAGACTAAAAAGCCATAGTTGTTTCCAGTTAAAACAAAACCGTAGACTGAAAGAAAAATGAATGGATGTAAGTCAAATTTTGATTTCCTGGTATCGATATCATATAAGTTTTTTTCATTGTAAACTGAATTTTGAAGGCTAAATAAGTCTTCTGAGTAAATGGTATCATGGCTGAGACTAAGAACTAAAATTATACCTACTTAGAGCCAAACCTGAAGCAAAAACTAAAATAAAAGCGCTGAAAAAAATATAGACATACAGGCAGATAAACAGACACACATACACAAACATCTTGCCTTTTATATATATATATAGATTATCTATTTTCTGCACTATTGTAAAAACTGCATCCTTGAAACTTCTGAATATTGTTTCTTATGTCTTTGTCTATGAGTGTATCAAATTTGATTAAAATCAGACCACTCCTTATATCACCTGATTTTTTCAATTATCGATTTTTGATATTTATCGTGGGTACCTCGACACAAAACCTAGCTAAGAACACTCACAGATGCTTATAGTACAACTGTGTAAATTTTCAAGAAAATCAGTCCTGCCATTTAGGAGTCTATAGGTAATGGACACACACCAGGATTTATTATTGACGGCCACAATCTTAAAAAACATTAGATATGTCGATAACTGTATTGATAGCAGACATAGAAAGGCAACTATAGGCATTCCCACATAAGATAGTGAAAGAGAGTGAGAAATCAGCTTTCTGTGGATAAGTTTAAAAGAAAATGATAAAAAGGAAAATATAATGTATTGCATTGTTTTGTTTTAAATGTGGTGAGTAAAAAATAGTTTTGGGGATGCTTCAAAGAATAAAATCATCATTTATCCATCACACCCAATGGTGCATAGGGCAGCAAGTTTTTGTTGCTGTTTCTGTAACAAACTTTTTTTTTATGGGGCAGAGTTGTTAGCCCTGCATCCAACCCCCAAACCTGGAGGACCGGTGGAGCATTCTTGGTCCTTATGTTTACAGCACCTGGTATTCCCAAATGGTCACCCATTTAAGTACTGACCAGGCTCGATGTTGCTTAACTTCAGTGATCGGACGGGAACCAGTGCATTCAACATGATATAACCGTAGACAAAGAATAAAATAGAACTTTTTAAAAAAACATTGGATGTAAATCGTTGCATAGTTTTATTTCAGTTTTATAAATGAAACCTTTTAAGAAACAGACTTATATATGGATTCCTTTCTTATTTTTAATTTATCATTCTCTCAAATGATCGTTTCAGCTTACAAAGAATGAGGCACTGTTAGGCATCATTAATATATATGATAGTATTAAGATAGTTGTAATCAGAAAATTTTAAAACTAAATGTTCACACATACAAGATGCAAAAGCCATTCAAGCATTTTTTATAAATGTAAAGAGAGAAAGTAATTATAGATTATAAAAATATTAGGATAGATGACAGTTTTGAAGAGGTTCAGATTGTAGTGTTTGGGGAGGCTTCCTCTATCTAATGCAACTGAAACAAATTAACTTACAAATAAATATTATTACAATATTCTGTTGTTGTAATGGTAAAGTTGATGTACAGGCACTGTAATGTTATCAGAGTAGAACAAGTGAGCAAAGTTTCATATTCCAGCCTACCCTCACATATTCACTTTTGCATCAATTCCCTTAAGAAAGACTCAAATCCATTGCTTCTTCCTTCATCTAAGGGTTACACAGCAGATTACAATGGACTCTCTGGCCTTGGATGAAAGCCAGTGTAGGAGAACTAATCTAAATCCAAAACCACAGAGAAGGCAAATAATGAAAAATAGATTCATTTGTGCCTTTTAATGCTAGGAAAGTTGGTAAAAAATTATACAAGTAAAGAAAAACACTTGTACCATCCTGAAATTTGGCAAGCTGTCTGAAAATATTTTAAGAAAACTTCAGGTATGTTTTATCAAGAACTTCTAAATATTTTAAGAACATATGACTAAAAGAAATAAGGGACCTCTTATTTACTCAGCAAATTAATCAGAAAATTATAAGAATTTGCTTGGAAATTTTCACTTTTATTATCATGAGTAATAAGAAAAGAACAGCTAAAAAACAACTTTTAGCATTCATCTGAATTCTGGGAAATGTTCTATAAATATTCTAAACACCATTTATATACAATTATATATAGACATATGTATGTGTGTATACATATTTGTATAGAATGTGGGAAATCAGACTATAATTATTTTGCTTCAATTTTAATGTAGTTAGCATTTATAAACACTATTATTATTATTTTTTGCTGTTAGATATAGAAAGCTTTGATATTATTATAATTTTTGTGGAGCTTGTATAATCTATATATGACATCTTGTACATATAAAATGATTACACACTGATGTCACATGACTTGCTATGTTTATCCCTGGTTAATTCAATTATAAAAATGATGATATAATCAGTTTCACAAAACACTTTTTCTCACTGACAGCACTGATGATAACTTTTTTGTCAAACACTTGAACTACAGATGAATTTTGTTTATACCATAACCACATTTGTAAAAGAATATATGTACATTAAAAAATATCATTATTTTAATTAGACAAAATATTTACTGTCTTATTTTTCATTATACCTAACAGAAGGGTTGCTGACAAATATATCAAATTTAATATTCAAATATACAAATATATGCCAAAAGACAGTGTGTCAAAAAGATGTTTTTTTCTTTTCTATTGACACTGCTTTTATTTTATAAACTTTCACTCTTTGGCAAAATCTGTTTTAAATAGCAATGATTAGAATTGTAGTAAAACCTAAGCATTTTTTTCTCATCAGCTCAACCTAAGCAAACAAGGACTGACACTAGTGTGCAGGGGATTACAGTGAGAGTAAAGACTGAGTACAGGAGGTAATAAAGAAAAGATAAAAGATGAACAGGATTCAAGAGGATAGAAGATGGCAATTGATATTGTGTTTAAGTTTTTGAGGTTGTAGCTACCAGGGAAACAAGTAAACGGAAGAGAGTTCCACGGGTGAGAAGTGCAAGAAAAAGGGAATTTATACAGATTTTTGTTCTTGAGAATTTGTAATGAAAATATTAATCACTATTTATTTTGTGGACATCAATCTCTAATTTATCCAATATATTTACATATAGAGACCCAGGATACTACTAAATTATATTTACTAGTATCCTGGGTCTCAGTGGAGGTTTTATAAGCTTTCTGAGAAAATAAATGTGTGTTGTGGCATAATGGATATCAACTTAAAATGAGAAATCAGAGAGCTAAGTTTGAATTCCAGTTGAACTGGTTGCATTCACTTATGCGAAAATACCTTTAAAAAAGGTATGAATCCATCTATTCTCCCTCCAGCTATGGATCGAATAGCAGGACAGATTGGGTTCTGTATACTTGGTTGGCATCCCATCTACAGCAGAAAGAAATGTCAATCTACTGCAGGAAGATCTTCTGCCTAGTCAGTGATGTCTCAAAAAAAAACATGATCCGCCAAGCATGTACCGTGTATGGCACTTAAATGACTGAAGAAAATACACATATATATCAGTATAAGCTCAGATACATGAAGATTTAGCAGTTGCTGAATTTATATATCTTCATTTTTATTTAGATATTAGTGCCTGCATATACACCTGAGTGAGTAATATATATTTTCACATGGATTTCTTGGTCTATATAACATGGATGTAAAATTATACAAAGTTCAGCCACAGATTTCAACTTAAAAAATGATTCAACACTTGTAGCTTGAGGAACAAAGTCTTAGTGAGTCCAATTAAGCAACATTGTTCTTTGACATCAAGTATTCCCAAGACCTTACCAGAATTACCTCTTGTCTGAGATTACCAATTACCAACAGGTCAATATCCATAATACTTGCCACATGCTAATGATAGGTTCAATTTGCTTCTTTTTTTATGGCATATTTCTTGCTTTTTTTTTCTTTGTAATTTCTCTTCTGTT
This sequence comes from Ascarosepion bandense, assembly GCA_037127315.1. Lineage (NCBI taxonomy): Eukaryota > Metazoa > Mollusca > Cephalopoda > Sepiida > Sepiidae > Ascarosepion > Ascarosepion bandense. The sequence goes on from JBBBDQ010001777.1 coordinate 397,995, forward strand.
TATTTCTCTCAACTTCTGTGAGGCTTTTTCCTTCCTTGACTTTCTAACTTTGAAAGCCTAATTCTTTTCCTTTTCTTATCTCTGCTCTTGTGTTTCTTTCCAGTCCTTTTTCATTCTTTAAATTATTGATTTTTTCTTCTTTGTTTCTTTCAATAACTATATTTTTTAAATCCTTTTTAATTCATTAATTTTCTGTCTTTGCAAATGTATTTCTCTTTCTCATTTTCTTTCAATGGCTTCCAATCTTTGCAAGTTTGATTTTTATCTTTATTTCTATGCTCCTCCACCCATCCTTTTACATTATTTAGCTTTCTATATGCTGGATATTGGCTCGGAATAACAAATTGGAGAGCCGAGTTCAAATTCCATTTGAATTTCTTGCATTCACTTATGCGCAAATACCCTTGGGAAAGTCTTACTCCATCTCCTCCTTCCCATTATGGGTTAAATAACAGGACAGATTGGGTTCTATAATCTTGGCTGGCAACCAGTCTACCATAGAAAGTAATGGCAACCTACTGGGGGATAATCTTCTGCCCAGTCAGTCATGTCTCTTTCAAGACATGATTGCCCAAGCATGTATCATATATGGCACTGAACTGACTGATATTTTGGGCATTTGCCTGTCAATTTTTTTGTTTCTTTTTCTCTTTTTTTTTCATGTTTTTCTGCCTGTGTAAATCTTTTACTTCATTCATGTATTCTTACTTTTCATCTCTATATTTTATTATTCATTCATTTCTGTTTTTTCTTCTTTTGCTTCTTCATCAGTTCTAATAGTTTCCACCCTTATTTTCAGTCCTTTCTTTTTTTATCACTCTTTTTATTCACCTTCTTTCTTGCCTTCCTTTACTTTTTTATTCATCTTCCTTTCTTACCTTCTTCTTATCCTCCTTTACCAGCACTCTTTTTATCCTTCCTTCTTGTCATGTTCTCTTCATCTTTTCATTTTGTCTTTCTGTTTTGTTGTTTTCAAGAATAATTAAGTTTGCTTTGTTTTTTTTCAATTTTACATTTTTTCTATATTTTGATCTTTTTTTTCTTCATATTTTTCTTCCTTCTTGAATATCTCACTCTTAATTTATACTCTGTTTGGTTTCTTTCTTCAAATGGTAAAATCTTTGAAACTTCCTTGCATATTTAAATCACTAGCATTCTGAGAAAATTCCGTGCAGTTTTGTTAATAAAAAATAATAACCAAAAACTCCAATCTGTAACTTTTGTGAACAATAAATGTTTAAACCTTTTCCCTGAATATTTTTAGGTTGAAATTCAGGGGCCATACTTTTTTTACTCTTACATAAAAAAATACCAGCAAATATAGAAATTTATTTCTTTAGAAGAATTTCTATTAATTTCATTTCTTTATTTCACAATTTAATCATAAAAAACACTTCTTATATGATATTCAAAGAACTTTCATACTAGATATTTCTAAATATTACAATTGTTTTCTTGTAAAGTTCCTGTAAAATGGTGCTTGGAATCATTCATTCTTTCAACAGTTAATACTCAGAATATATCTATTTTTAGAAATGCTACATCTCTTGATGATGACTCCCCACACTTTCTTTTTCTTCATTATTTGTGTCACTTGCCATGACTTTTCAAGAAAAATAATTGGGTGTTTTTTATTATTTTCTCCTCTTATGTACCATGTCAGGTCATAGCTCCCTACGACCTTCTGTTTTTTTTTTTAGGGTAACTGATCCTTGCTAGTTTACACATAGGGATGTTAACACCACATGAATGCCTTTATCTATTGGGCAAGGTGTTCCCCCTTCAGGCTGATTTTGAATTCCAAGTTTTTATTTATCCCAGACTGGTTGCCACCCAAGGCTATAGAATTCAGTCTGTTCTGCTATTTACACATAGCTAGGAGAATAGATAAATTCATACTGTTCCCAAGGTTTTTATCATGTAAGTGAATGTAATGAATTTCACTGAAATTCAAACTTGGCTCTCAAGTTTCTCAATCTGAGCTGCTATCCATTACTCAACCATGCTTCCTAGTATATTTATTTCAGAAACTTTTAGTTTAAGTCTTGAAAAAATATGCAGAGAAAAGAAATTCTTTGCAGTAAAAAAAAATTGAATAGATATAGACTAAGTCTGGAATTTCAGGAAAGATTATGTTGTTCTTATTTATCTTGAAACTGAACATTCAAAATGCTGGCTTTTAATTAATCTAGAATTGTAACAACTAATAACAACCCTTTTCAAATAAGAGCAGCTTTACTTTCTTCTTGGAAAAAGAAAATAATAATCCTGAACACTCAGTGAATAATAATTTTAATAATAGTTGCAAAACTGAACAATAAAAACTTGAAAAATTATTAGTGTAACCCTGATATAAGAGAGTTGGTTGGGACTAGATAAGTGTTCTCTTATATCCGGGTTGTACTGTACTTTCTTACAATGTTTACCCTGTAAAGAGGCTGAAATGATAAAGTCTCAAAATGTCCAAACCTCTCTGCACACACATGCACTCATCTCACAAAATAACTGTCTGATGAAAAAGTCAGTTGTTTTTATGGCAGTTTGGTGGACCTTTTCAGGTTTTCTGTTTGTGGAGCATAGAAATGGATTAGTATATTCTTTTTTGCAATCCATTCTACTCAATTTTCACTTGAACCCTGATTAGATAGCTCATTCAGTAGCAAAGAATTTGACTTTTCCTTAATTTTTATTTTCTTCTGTAAAAGCTTCATGCAACATGAAATCATTTTTGGGTATGTCACCATTTCTTCTGAAAAGAGGCCCAGTTTATGCAGGTATTAGGGGAAGGTAATGGTTAAGATTGCAGGGATCAGGGAAACATTCTGGTGAGAGTTGGTTCCACAAAGAAGTGATTTTTGGGAAGAAGCTGCTCGAGTGGAACTTATGAATGGACACAATGATGAAAAAACGCTTTTATGATACTAAAAGCAATTATGAAAAAAACACCTATAACAAGGGTGTTTGATCCTAAGAAAGAGATAACGTTAACTATAGATGCAAATGAGAAAGCAATTGCTGCCATCCTATCGCATGAAGATCATCTGGTAATGTACTTATCTAGAAGATTGACAATACAGAGATAAATTAATTAAAACACTGAAAAAGGCCCTAGCAATTGTTTGGAGTATGGAGAGGGTACAAAACATTTTACTAGGTAAAAAAATTCTACTAAAGTTGAACCATAAGCCATTGGAGCTTATTTTTTACCCAAGGCTATGTTGTCAAGAATTTTTACACTGGGCCATTAAAATCGTGGCATTTGATTTTGACATTAAGGAAAATACTATTCCTCATGTAGATTCTTTGTTGAGACTCCAGTTTATAAAAGAAACAGACAAAGAGCATAGAACTGAGAAAGAAAAAAATTCAATGGGTAGAGGTGGACATATTTCCAGTCAACAGATTAAAAATTCACACTGAGCAAGATCCAGTATTAAGCAAGTGAAAGAATAAGGAATAATGAGCGGAACAATTGTTCAATTGTGAAGCGGCCATTTGAAGAGATATGGCATAAGTTAACAAGTGAAAATGGGATTATATGCAATGGAGAGGTAATAGTAGCTCCACAGATATTAAAGACAGACATATTGAGAGAGGTACATAATGATGTGCATTGTAGTGGCACACAGAAGATTAAAATTACAAGTATGGTATCCAGGATATGCAAAGGATATTGAAGAATTTAATAATAAATGTCCAAAATGCAATGAAATTAGTAGATTCAGGCAAAAAGAAGGCACACCATGGCTTAGAGTACATATGGACCATGCATACATCAGTGCCATATAATTGTTTCTCATAATGGTGGATGTATACTTTAGTTGGACAGAAGTAATCAAAGTTAAAGACCAGAGAGCATCCACAGTCAAACAGGTTTTGAGAGAAGTATTTGCGAAGAATGAAATACTGCAAACATTAGTGTAAGATAATGTTCCTGAATTTTAGGATGAAAATTTGTGTACATGGTTGAGACAGATAGGCTGTGTGCCATATAAAACTCTGTACCATCCTCAATCCAATAGAATTGCGGAGTGGATATTACAAACAGTTAAAATGACATTGAGAGCATTCTCATCCATCAATAAAAATACTGAGGTGTTTCTAGCAAGAAATGTTCCTCATAGGTCAATACCACATGTGAAGAGGAAGTTGAGTCAATTGACCCTCATAGGTAGACAGATTAGAGTCCCCATTACCATGACTTTTGCTACAAGGGAGAGATAGTATAGTGCATGAAAGATGAAAATTGCAAATCCCAAAGAGGCAAACTTCCTTTTGCAGAAAAGCAATAATACAGCTTTGATTGTGAAAGAGATGCAGAATGTTTTGGCTTATATGGATCAATTTAGAATAAGGATTTTCTCAGATGATGTGGAGATGGAATACCAAAGTCAAGAGTTTCAGTTTTGTTTAATGGCATATTAACCTCTGTGGGTTATTTAATGCCAAAAAGGTAGGGTCTTAAGATATTTTTTTAATGTCCAGTTATAGTGAGAAGGTTGATTTTGTTGAAATTTTTTTTCTTCAAAAATGTTTTATGGTAACAAAAGTCTATTTTTATACTTTCATAGAGTTTTGATGTCAGTTTAAAGGTCAAACTATTTGCCCATAGCTGGGACCCTAACAGGTGCTACCACTCTGGGTCAGGGTGGACCTGGGAACAACAGCAATTAAGAGGTCATTCTATGCTCCTCACAACCTTCCAATCAGAGGCTTTGCTGCTGGATGCAGTTTATTGTCATACCCAGGACCCAAAGTCAGGAGGAGGAAGGTAACTATAATAAGGAGTCAAAGCAGAGAACAGAAATGCAGGAGCAAGAAGAGGGAGAAAACTGAAGTGATGAGGATGAACAAGAAATGGACATAAGTGAAGAAGAAAAAACTGATAAAGAAGAAGAGGATGAAGAAAGACCTAGGTCGGCAATAAAAAGTAGAAAAGAGGAGCAAAAAGCAAGAATCAAGAGTAGTTAGATGTGGAAAAAAGACAAAAAGGGTATTACTCCCGTTCAGGGAGGGTGTGGTATCCTATGCAAATGAGCAGAGTTGTATTTGTGCTAATCTGCTAACTGTTGGCACTTCTTTACATCACGTGCAACAGTGTATGAGGCATTGAGTACTGAAACTACAAGATATATAAGACATAACAGTTATAAAGTACAGGAAGTTGTGGAGAGCCATGATCGTACACATAGAAGAATAAAAAACATCCCTACCAGTACTTGTTCTGCCATCTAGTTACGCAAACTCTTTAGGTAGGTTACTTGCTTTTAGTATGTCCTGTGAACGTCAAATTTTTAAGCTGTCTATTCTCATTGATTCAAAAATTAAAAATTTTCCTTAAAACTTCCTTATTAATGTTATGCTCTATCAATGCTATTCTCAAATGTGGTTCTATGTCTTTTCTTCACTAGATTCTTAATTTTACCAATTCAACTGTCCAGCCAATGAAAATTCAGAGGACACTGTGAAAAGTATAGATTAGAGGAAACTTGCCATCATTCAATCGCCAGCAATAATAACCAGACATCTGGTCTGAACATGTAAATAATTGAAAGATAAAAATAGAAAGAAAAATTATAATTTTCATAAAAGAAAGGATTCATGTTAATCATCAAAAATCAATAATACTATTTTCTCAATTTCTTCTTTTTTTAAGTGAAATTCTAAGCACTTACTGCTAAAAGATTTGTCAATTGGCCAGGCAAAATAGTTCTGCTTTCATTTGTTTTTGTTTTTTAATAGTGTTTCTTTTTCTTTTTTTATATGTTTTTGTTTTTCATATTTCTATACACATATTACTCTTTTGTATGCCAATTACGAAGTTTTTTAAAATTTTCCTCTTTTTTTTTCTTTGATTGATTTCTTTAAAAAATTATTTACTATTGTCTTTCTTTCCCAGACACAACTCATTTCTTTCAATGTAACCTTTTATTTAATTCTTCTTTAAATAAAGAATTTCACTTATTTTGGGGATTCTTTCATTAGTCTTTCTCCTATGCACATTAAAACAAACCCAAATTTGAAACATTAATTTTGTTTTTTTTTAATCTTTTCTTTCATTTCAAGTGTTTCTGTGTTTTCCCTTCTTCCTTTCAAATGGTTTTCCTTCCTTGCTTCCTTTCAAATGGTTTTCCGTCCTTGCTTTCTTTCAAATGGTTTTCCGTCCTTGCTTTCTTTCAAATGGTTTTCCTTCCTTGCTTTCTTTCAAATGGTTTTCCTTCCTTGCTTTCTTTCAAATGGTTTTCCTTCCTTGCTTTCTTTCAAATGGTTTTCCTTCCTTGCTTTCTTTCAAATGGTTTTCCTTCCTTGCTTTCTTTCAAATAGTTTTCTTCTGTCTTTCCTTTCTCTTAAATGTTTTCTTTTTTTCTTGTCAATAAAAGGCTGCCAGTCAATATGAGTTGTAATTGTATTATCTGCAGACAATGGTCCTCTCAGACAATGAGTATGATGTATCAAACTGTGCATGCTGTAGAGGGTTGGTCATTTTTTTTTCTTGACTGCTTCCTCAACGATTAATGCCTTTGTTAGTCTGCACCTCAGTCAGTGATGTATGTCAGAGATAGTTCTGCTACAAAGTGTAATTCTTAATCATTACTGCCACAACCATAGGGATGTGCTTGTATCATCTAATGAGCTTGAGCAGCAAGCAAAAAGCAGACAACCATTACAAATAATTGAATAAGTCTGCTACATCAGGAGAAATACCTGTGTAGTTGAGGATTATGAAAGCCGAATAATGGTCAACAATAAATCAACAAGGTAACTTAATATCTTTGAGGAAGAAACGGAACAAAAATATTTTCTTTAAAAAAAAAAAAATCAATGAAGAAAAAGAAACCCATGCACATAAAATAATATTTTACCCAAAGAAGTATTTTTTACAACTAGACACAATATTTTGTCCCAAAATGGACATTTTATTTATTTTCTCATTATCAAGAGAAGATAATAAAAAAAAGCAAAACAAAACAAAGATCTAGGAATTTGATAAATATTATTTCCCTTTTGCTGATCACAAGAAAGATAGCCAAAAATAACCAGTGAACAGGTTTTTATAAAAAAAAATAGCAACAATCAGATTTTGCAAGTAGATAAACATTTTTTGAATTAATTTTACAAACTTCTACATTTTTTAGATTTTATTTTATAACAAAGTTTACCATCAACATTATGCCTACGACAAAGCTCAGTAATACTTTATTTGAATGAAAGCTGATATCAACTCTCGTATAAATCCTGACAGTCTGGCAATTTACTGAAGACATCATAGAGATGAATTTACAGGCCACATTACTTGTAGATTTTTCTAAAGCCTTCAATTTTGTACATACGGGAAATTTAGAAAGGATCACTTCAGCATATGTGCCCCTATCATCTGAAATAGTAGCTTAAATGCTAAATGTTTGGTTAGATCACCAGATAAAGATACTAGTTTCTTCAACATCAAGCAGAGGTTTCTTCAAGGTAACAATCTCGCATCTTTTCTTTGTTTTTACCCTTGACTATGTATTATGCTCGCTTTGTAAACATCATCATCTAGGTTTTTCTTCATCGCCCAAATTCTCAAGTTGATATAGTCTGCAAAAAAGATATTATTGTAGACACTATTAACAATGCCACAGTTCTTCTACATCATCTAGAAAATGCTCAAACTGAAATAAATTCTTCTGAAAAATATTTGCATCACTAAGGCCTGAGCTACCTTGAATAAAATGCATGTCATCTAGAAATCTTATCTTTTGAAAACTTCAAGCAAAGATTCTTTTGAGACACTGGAGAGGAAGAGTTAATGTATGGTACCACTGCTTGGATATTAACTAAATCTCTAGAGTTTGATAGGATCATCTCTTAGTAAAAACAACATACTAAATCACAGCTCTATTGACATATTTTTTTATCTTTTACATGGACATCTCATGAGAATGCAGACACTGCTGGCAAGTAAAGCAAGAACTCATGAGCAATCTACTGCACTGGGCACTTAGCTATGGAGCAACAACCTATTCTGACCAAACTCTGTTATGACACAGAATGCCACCCAAATGACCTTGATGCAGAACCATGATGAAAGTCATAATAGGCATGAATGTCTGAGCTAGCTGAATGAAAGCTGTAGTATTTGAATTTCAAAATGATGTGAAAGAAAAAGCATTACTTAAAAAAGAACTGAAACTAAAGCCTTCAAGATGTACAGAAAAAATAAAGATTGAAAAAAAAATACATATATTGTAATACATTGTATAAAAATTGTTCAGAAGTATAAAATTCAGTTACCATTGAAATAGTTTGATGTAAGTTCCACTTCTACTCCAATAGTTTCTTTTCTCACACTTCCTGCTCTGTGGGACACCCTTTCATTTATTTACTTACTTCCTCTGTGGGACCCCCCCCCCCCCACACTTTCATTTACTTACTTCCTTGATAGCTACAATCTTAAAAAATTTAAATTACTTTCTTCTTGAATCCAGTTCATTTTTTTATTTTTTCTTCAATACCTCCTGTATCCAGTCTTTTCTTCCATTATAATCCCTTGCATACTAGTAGTAGTCTTACTTTGCTTGGGGGAAATGATTTAAAAACAAAAGCAGCAGAGAAATTCCAGTGAAAAAATTTAAAGGAAAGTAAATGACTAAAATATATGAAAAAGAAAGAAAAAAAAACAATACTTTATTTACTTTTTGATTCTTAATCATTATGAAAACATTATAATGACAATTTGCAAAACATAAAGTGAATAGTTGTTAATTACCTTTTTATAAAATGTTTTTCCATTTTTCTTTATGTTTAAATTCCAAATCATTTTGCATTTTTTATCATAAATGTAATCTTTTTATCTTTTGAATGATTCCCAAACTTACATAGGGTGTCTAGACTAAACAATATATAGAACTATACAGATGGGACTTACAGAAACATTATGAAAGATCTACTTCCCTTTTTTGCCATGCTGTATTAAATAGATATTATCAAATAAGTTCAATTTAACCTAATTTTATTCCTCTCGAATCATGGAAGAAGCACCAATTTAAATGTAGTAGACTTTTGGACATGCTTTTTCATGAAAACCCCTGTGTGCTATTCACAAAGGATTCTACATTAATATATCATGTCTCTTCAAACAGTGGGTGATCAAAGTTCTCACAATTTTCTATCCTTGATAGCTATTAATAATTTTTTTGTTTTTAAACTATTCTTCCTCCCCACTGTTTTCATCTTCTCCTTTAATATGTTTTGTATGTATATATTATTTAATATACATGAGTATATTTGCAGATTTTACATTTATCTAAGAATGAAAAAATAGTGTAAAGAGTGCTTATCCTCTCTATGAGAAAATAAAGAGCATTATGCATATATATATATATATATATATATATTTCCCTCCTGTCGCACTCATGGAGAGCAAGATAATATTGAGGCAGTGTTGGCTCAGTTCATTCTCTTAACAACCAGTTACAAAAGTTCTTGCCACATATTTGCTTATTTTATTTTTTGCAGTAATTATGTCATTAAGTAGTGAAGACTTAAATAATTTCCTATATAAATGTAAATCATTTTTACAGCCAACATCACCTGAGAATCTATCTTGAAACATAGAAATGTCCATATCACAATGTACAATTAATTCATAATTATATGTTGAGATATAATATTTGTATCTATAATATTTATTATATTGAGCACTGTTTATAATAAAATAAATGCCAGGTACTCAAAATAGTAAGAGCTTGGGTCTTCTTCACCTGGATATATATACATATATATATATATATAAATTTGTGTATTTAGGCAGCAAATTTTGTTTTAGACATGTCAGATTAAATAAATTGCAAACATTGTGTCTGCTTATTTTTAATAAAATCTCTTAATACTCATGGATAATCTTTCATGTATTATAATTGAAAGATGTCAGAAATGAGCTGTAACATTAACAGATATTATTAATTCATTTTTCATTATACCCAAGTACTTTCAATCTCCTTTCAAGACCATCTTCAGAGGTGTGAGTAATTTTTAGCAACACAGTTTGCAGTTATTTTTTGTTACCATAACTCACACCTGAGCAAGAGATAACAAAACTTTTTGTGATATCAAAGATGAACTGAAGGCAAGAATTATGGCAGCAACAGGGAGACTGTCCAGAAGAAGCGTAAGAGATTCCCAAGTTGTCTAGAGGCCGTGAAAAAAAAGCCAATGTTGATTTCATTGAATAGATTTAGTATTTGAAGATATTTTTTGAATATATCTGTTAAAGCATATCACTGTTATTTGTTTTGCGTAATTTAGATGACAATTTATCTATCTCACCCTGTATGTATAGATCAATGAATGCTATCATTTTTTACTGAACAACCTACCCAAGTAAATTGCTTAAAGAAGTCAATTGCCTGTTTGCTGCAATGCTTAATTTCTCCATCATAACACCATGTACTTGTACATTGTCAGATGAAGCTACATTCACAAGCTTTTTTTGAATAGGAGTTTTCCATCTCTTAGCTTTATGTTGGTACATATACAAATCTAATCCACCCTTTGCAAAACATTTCCATGGTGGTTTGAATTCAGTGATTTAATCCTCCTAGACTGGTAGCTAACCAAGGATATAGGACCTAGACCCCCCTCCTATTTAATCACAGGAAGGGACATTTCCCAAATATATTTGCACATAAGTTAATGTAACTAACTTGACTGGAATTTGAATGCAACTCTCTCATTTCAAGCCCCTATTCATCATAAATACGCACAAATTGAGCTTACAGCATCTGGTATTTTCAAAAAGTAGGAATCACTCATCATGGTTCTGGTAAGTTTTGTCAGTGCTTAACTTAAGTGATGTGAACCAGATTTTTAGACTATTAAGGCCAATATGTGTGTATATATATATATATATATATATATATATATATATATATGATTAAAATATGATTAGTTGTAAATACTTAATAACTAGATAATAATATTTTTTATTGCCACCCATGATGATAGTATTTTTAATTTAAAAAAAATATCATTATATGTGATAATAAATATATATATGTAAATATATAGTTGTTGTAGGAAAATGTCCTGTCCTACCCAGGAGTGAGTATGACCCGGGTTATAAAAGACCGAGACTAGAACGACCTGAAGAGTCTTCGTCATTACATGAGAGGGATCATGATTATACGAGAGTCATTAACTTTAGTTGAGAGTCATCGTCATTAGACGAGAGTGTCATTAGATGGAAGCATTCTTCACAAGATGGACACATACGTCCTATACAGAGACATCGTCTTCTTGATTGTTATTCTTTTTAACTGTTTGTTGGTGTATGTGTTTTTTTTTTTAATCATTTCACCCCAAGAAGGCATTCCACTGCCACTATTGCACTTGGGGCTACATAGGGGAAGGTAAATAGAGTGGTTAGATGTAGGAAATGTCAGAAGGGGGGTGATAGGTAGTTGGGAGGATGGGAAGAGTGTTTGAAAGAATGGAAGCGAGTTATTGTGTTAGGAGGTGTCTATTGACCTTACATTTAAACTCCTGGAGATTGTAGCCGTTGAGCAGTCATGTGGAAGGGAATTCCAGAGTCGGGAAGTACGAGAAAAGAAACTGTTGGAGTAGAAGTTGTGGTTGCATTTTATCAGTTTCACTGTAAAAGGGTGGGATCTAGTTGCTAATCTAGTATCCCGTGCGAATTCAAACCTAGGGGGCACCAGTGATCTAAGTTCATCGGAGCAGAAGCCATGGAAAGTATTTATAGAAGAGGCACAGGGAAGCCACGTCACGCCAGTGAGAGAGAGACTGCAGGCAGTCTGCCAAGTCGGTATCGATCACATTACAGACCCTCCGCTGTACCTTGTCGAGAAGCCCGAGGAGACTAGCAGGGGCACCCGACCAGATATGGCAACAGTATTCAATGCATGAGCGGATGGTAGATTTGTAAATGTGCAGGATAGATTCAGACGGACAAAACCTCCGGGTCCTGCACAGAGAACCTGACTTTCATAGCAGTGGATTTAGCAATGGATTCAATATAGTCATTCCACTTGAGGCCCGCTGAAAGTGTGAGACCAAGGAGGCGCAGTGTTTTACTCTCTGGGAGGCAAGCCTGGTCCATGCTAATGGGAGGTAGGTGCGGTTGTCTATGATGGTTAATTGATCGGAGCTTCGTTTTAGAAGCATTAAAATTTACGAGCCATTTCTTACCCCAGTCCACTATGGATTGGAGGTCCTTTCCAAGCTCGGCCACAAGGTTACCTTTGTCGCCCACACCAGATTTTTGATCAAGGCGAGAGTAAACCATGGTGTCATCGGCGTACATACCTACTTGGGATATTATGGTATCGGGGAGATCATTAATGTAGATCAGAAAGAGCATAGGACCTTAGGATAGAGCCTTGAGGGACACCCGCGTTCGTGTGGTAGCTCTGGGAGGCATGTCCGTTTAATACCACCTTCAATGTATGGTTAGAGAAGGAATGACTGGATTAGTTTCAAACAAATGTCCAGTTATACCATAGCTCCGCAGTTTGCATAGAAGACCAGCATGCCAAACTCTGTCAAACGCTTTAGAGATATCCAAGGCAACATTTCAGGCTTCGCCATTCTTGTTCGAGTACATGGTATATATACTCGGTGATGGTCGTTAGCATATCAGCAGTAGACCTGGTGAAGCAGAAACCATACTGCTTGTCTGGAAGGAGCCTGTGTGCTGTGAGATGCTGAACCACCTCGGCATTGATAATGGCTTCGAACACTTTGCCAAAGATCGGAAGAAGGCTGATAGGGCAGTAATTTGCGGGGTCCGAGGGTTCTCCAGAGTTTTTGAATATAGGAACTACAGAGGAAGATTTCCAACAGGTGGGAAAGCAGGAAGCAGAGAGGCAGTATTTGTAGAGCTTAGAAAGGAAAGAGGAGAGTTCAGGGGCACATTTCTTTAAGACTATGATTGGGATTTCGTCCCCTCCGCTTGCTTTGTGGGGGTGTGGTTTATTGTACTGAGGTATAATAAATCTCTATTCATATATCCGCAGTGTTAAGAATTATTTCTTGCACTATTCTTTCTCTGTTTATCCCCTTCCAGGATATAACAATAGTTTAAAATATACACTTTGTGCTTAGTATAATATATAGAATATAAGTAGTGTAGACATAAAAATCAACATTGCATGGTGACAAGCAGTTTTACATCTGTTTGATATATATTACTCTTCAGAAATGAATTGAGTTCTTTCAGTGACTGCTTATATACAATACGTTAAAATTTCCCTTCTCTGATTCCATGCACTATTCTTCTTGGTAGCGACCCCAACTGACACCAAATCCGTCAAGTTTCGATCCCGCCCAGAAGCAAGTGGATGTGTCTGACCACACTGATGAAACATACTTGTATGTGGATGGCTAATATATATATATATATATATATAATGTAATGCAATATGCATGCATTATGTGAGTATAACAATCACACTGTTTTTTTTCCTGATATGAATTTCTTTATTTACTTATTTTACTGTTTATTGGGAAGCCAGGCTGATGTTTAGGTCTCTTATCCAGTTCGAGATAAATAACATGAAATTAGTTATTCAGCTGTTTTGTACTAACAAGTACTTCAATGGATTTTTTTGTTTTACAAATAAATTCATTTTACTAGACAAAATAAATTATTTTTCTATATTTTCAGATATAAAACGGCTTCACATTGATTGATTGATTCAATATTTTACCACTTATCAACCCATTGCAGGTCATTTAAAACAAGAAATATTTTTAATATTTGTGAATACTTTTAAGATGAGGTATTATTTACATTGTCCAAACTGTTGTTCTTATCTTTATTGCCATGTTTATGACATTTTGGTTGATGTACGCTTTGCTTTCTTCAAGTGCTGAAGATTTTGATCACTAGGGTATATCATTTCTCATTTCATGTGCAATGCCACTTCTGGTAGCCATGTAGTTATCTCCCTTTAACTTAACTCTTTAAGTTCTTTGGGTTATGTGTTCTCAAGTACACATGGCTCAGTGGATATAGACTTTTGTTTGTTCCAGTGACTTGACCCAGAGTTGTGAATTCAATACCAGGCTACAGCAGTGGTGAACGAATGCGCTGGATGACTTTGTTCAAAGTTATTTGCATGGCTGTGTGGGGGAAGAACATGTTTTCTACACAGCAAATATACAGGTGAGCTCCATTCTTTAGTTTTTCTTCTCATTCATTACTAACTGCCTTCAGATCTCTGAATCGCCTGAATGTATTAACCTAATAGAGAAACTTTATCAATCTACATAATCTTACATGTTTGACAAGGACCACAATATGGAAATATTTCAAATTTCAGCAGAAGTACAACAAGGTGGAAATGAAAGCCTCAGTCTATTTAATCTTTATCTAAACTATTCCTTGTGCATTTACAAACACAGATGTAATGAGATGACTATTTAAACATTCTATATACATCCCAAACAAATCTACCAATAGAAGACAACAACCCTGCTTTCCCTTCCAGGGCAAATGATAAGGTGGAGGGGACTATACTGCTGATATATGTATTCATAGTTGGAATAAGAATGTTCCTGAACAGAAAATCAACATCCTCTATCCAATACTAATGCATTATGGAAACAGAAAGGTAATCCTCAAGACCCTCACACATTCAGAGATATCTCCATTGAATCTATTAATGCGAAAGTATTAAGAAACATTATATTAACTAGACTTTCATTATTTTATGCAAGTCCTCACAACTCAGTTTGGTTTTCATTATGGTAAGAGATGGCATGTCATCAAGCAAGAAATTGCTTATCTCTCTTATAGAAAACTGTATAGCTGCTTTTCAGCATACAACCACAGCAATATAGACTTCCTGTTCTTATTAATTAGAAACCACTTTCCAAGCTCTGAATCCACTGAATGCATTAGCCTAATAGAGAAACTTTATCAATCTACATGATCTTACATGTCTGGCAATGACCACAATATGGAATATTTCAAACTTCACCAAAGATGAAATTAGAACCCTAGTGTACTTAATCATTTTCTAGACTATGCTCTACAAATTTACAAAACATGGACACTGATCTATAAGAATTCTATACAGCTTGCTAAACAAATTTACTAATAGAAAACAATGATTCTGCCTTCCATCCCAACACAAATGTACTGATAATGAGCAGGTAGTGTGCAAATGATATTAATATACATAGTTGGAATAAGAATGATCTTGAATAGAATATCAACATGAGGCATGTTTTTAAATAGTCCTATCAAGGTCACGCATATTGGTAAACTTGTTCAAAAGCATCTAAACTGTCAGCTTCTTACAAATGCTTTCTGATATCAATAATTAAAAACTGATTTGAGCGAGTGAAGCAAGTAAGATTTAACAAGGACTATAAATCTTCAAAACATTCAAGATCATGAAAAAAAAACACAAACAAATAACAGAAACCACATCACTAGAGGATTTCGACAGCTAAAATGGATATCACATGTAACTTGAAGAGAAAATAATGGCATGATAAAGATGCTGACATTTGACACGACTTCAAATACAACATCATACAGGAAACACTATCAATCCTGGAAAGCGCGATTATAACTTGTAGACATGAAAAACATTTTCCTAAAGATTGTTTTAAGAGAGATATTTTATAACTATTAGACAAAAGTATTACTGGCTGATAGGTCAATGAATGTTGAATGTTTCTTTATAATGAAATGGCTAACATTACCGTTAGAGATGAGAGCAGGTACAACACTTTGCTCACAGGCCAATAAGTGAACAGAAGCATAACTTGAAAAGAACTGGCTGCTGGGTCAATGAATGTCAAATATTTGCTTCTAATTTTTATATTTATTTTGTCAAGCTTGTGCTATGTACCAGTTCAATATGTATGGTATGCCAGTGATGTATACCAGAGTGACATAGGCTGGATGACCTGCAAACCAATGTTGATGATTGAATTGAAATATAACAACAGACAGTGTGTCTACAAAAATATATCCTTCTTCTTCTATGTGCCCTGTTCCTTCATGGTTCTTCACGTCTCCCTATCCCTTGTGGCTCTTAGTATTAGTATTACACCTCACAACCCCCGTTCCATCATTCACCTTGATCATGCCCTACAAATATGTTATCTGCTGCCTTCCTCTGTCTCTTTTACCTTTTATCTGGCCAGTCAGTATCAGGTTCTCCAAGCTCTCCTTCCTTATTGCATGTCCCAGGAACTTAAGTTGTCTCTTCCTGATGCTCACTATTAATTTCCTTTCTGTTGTCATTCTTTCCAACACCTCATCGTTGCTTGCATGCTCAGTCCACGATATCCGCAGCATCCTTCTGTAGAACCACATTTCCGCTGCTTCCAGTTTCGTCCTCATTTTCGATGATATTGTCCAGCATTCACTGCCGTATTGAAGAACTGACATCACATAGCAATCCAGCACTCTTTTCTTTGTTTCTAGTGAAATTTTCCTGTGTCTTAGTACTTTACTCAGCTTCTGAAACGTGTGTTTTGTCATGCCAATTCACATTCGGATCTCTGTGTTGCACATTCCATCTCCTGTTAGAACACTTCCTAGGTATTTAAATTTTTGTACTTGCTTGATTCTGTTATCCCCCACCTGGATTTGGCATTTTGGGTTACACCTTTTGCTGATGACGATGCAATATTCACTTAGTTTATTCTCTGCAATGTGACAATTATGTGTAGAGGAGTAGTCAGAGAGAACACACTCATATGATGGAGTGACAGCTGGAGTTTTCTTTCCTTCTCTTCATGTCCTGAGCTTGTCTGCTCTCTGTGCTGTCCTCTACCTTCTCTTGGCCTGGGAAAACGCAGTTTTACATATAAGTTCACACTCCGTGAAGCTTCACCTGATTATGTCATTCCTAGGCTGGCTTAATCACCAATCATTGTCTATGGCCAGTTGCATTTTAACGTAATCCCATTATCATTTATTTCATTGGTCAATTTTTTCTAATTTTGACACGCTGATGCAATGCCTGTTTATCTCATATGTTTTGGTTGTCAGAAACAATATCTCTATTCATTATTTTATAACTCAAAATAATTTAATGTAAATTATATTCACTTCTGACTGAATAATTTAATTAAATTATTTCTATTGTATATATTTTGTAACCTTGAAGACCAGTGATGTTTTCACAACACAATGTTTTTCTTTTTTTGCATGCCAGCTTTGACTGAAATCATCATGTGTTCTTTTTTGCCTTTGATGGGAGTAAATTCTTTTCAAGTTCAATTATATTCTGTTGGTCCCCCGAATATATAAGATTTGCTTGGATATAACGAGTTTGTCATGCCATAAGGGTGACATACTTTTTCATTATATAGTTGATTAATGTAAGTGGTTGCTTGGTGACCAACCCATCTTGTGCCATGGCTAGGTGGCCAGAACAGTAGATCAGTCACAAGTCCTAGTTTTGCTTGCCAGCAGTGTCTTGCAAAGTATATACTTCATTCACATAAGATTACAGAAATATTAGGGAAGGGCCCATAAAGCTGTGATTTAGTTGAATGTAGATTCCAAAAATGACCTTAGATTTTCATGGTTAGTTACTGTTTTTGCTGTACTGAAATTGCTCAATTTTGGAAAAAAGATCAATTTACAATCTTGGCTGATCAAAACATTTAATTAAGAAATATTGTAGAAACCCATCAATTTTTAGGTAGATCTTACAATTTATGTCAGCTATATTATATCATTTTTTTACGAAAAACATTGTTCTTTCGTCAAAACTTTTAAAATGAAAGTACCAAATTTTTCCAATTTATCACCAAAAATCAAATTAACTGATTAACTTTATCAGTAATACACTAATATTAAGGTTCATTTTTTTATATAGCCATCTAGATAAATTTCCAGATAATGAGGGCAAAGTGAGTGTAGTGTGAACTCCACAGAACCATTAATTTAATGAGCCATATAACAAAACTGATCGTCCAAATCCTGATGAACAGAACGAGAAGCAGAATCAGGGAGAGAGAACAAGAACAGTGTGGTTTGGTCAAAGACACTGGAACAAGGAATGCCATATTTATGATTAGGATGCTCTCTGAAAGAGCAATACAATTAAAGAAGGATTTATACCTGTGCTTTATTGATCATGTGAAGGCATTCGACAAAATACGCCACAAAAAATTGATGGAGATGCTCGGCAGCCTTGACATATTTGGGAAAAACTTCAGAGTTATCAAGAATCTTTACTGGCAGTAAATCACTTGTATATGGACTGGTAATGAATTCAGCAGATATAGAAAGGGGCATAACACAAGGATGTGTCTTTTCCCCGGATCTGTTCAACTTGTACAGCAAGAATATTTTGAGGATCTTAGAAGTTATACCTGGATTTGTCATTGGAGGCCACAATTTAAACAACCTAAGGTATGCAGATGATACAGTGCTGATAGCAGACAGAAAGAAAACTACAATACCTCCTACAGAAGGTAGCTGAAGAGAGTGATAAGAAAGGACTAGAAATAAACTGCAAGAAAACTATATGCATGGTCATCAGTAAAAAAGGGCAACCCAATATGCCAAATACAGGTCAGGGATACTAGAAACAAGCAGGTACAAAAATTTAAATACCTGGGAAGTGTTATAACAGAAGACAAAAGTGTGACACAGAGATCCGAAAGCGAATTGGCATGGCGAAGGAAGCATTCCAGAAGTTGAGTAAAGTATTAAGAAACAGGACAATTTTGCTAGAAACAAGGAAGAGAGTACCAGATTGCTATGTGTTGTCTGTTCTTCAATATGACAGTGAATGCTGGACAATATCATCAAAGATGAAAGAAAAACTTAAAGCAACTGAAATATGATTCTACAGAAGGATGCTGCAAATATCATGGATTGAGCATGTGAGCAATGATGATGTCCTAGAAATGATGGAAACAAAAAGGAAATTAATAGTGAGCATCAGGAAGAGACAACTGAAGTTCTTGGGACATGCAATGAAAAAGGAGGGATTGGAGAACCTGATACTAACAGGCCAGATAGAGGAGAAAAAGAGATAGGAGAAAGCAACAGATAACATATTTGAAGGACCTAATCAAGTGGATGATGGTACGAGGGTTTCATGATGTAACAACAGAAGGCGTGCTAAGAGCCACCAGGGATAGGGAGATGCTGAAAGCTATGATCGCCTATGTTCTGAAGGGACAGAGCACATAGAAGGAGAAGAGTAATGAACAAGGAGAATGATTCCATAGGGATGTCAAAACAATGGAAGAGGGCAACCATAGATGGTGGGACAAATGAATGATAGCTGACTACTGCTGAAGCATCAAAAGAGAAATAATATTGAATATGACAGGCTATCAAAAAAAAGAGAAACTTTTTACCATAGTTTTTATGTTCACAAAGGTTTTATTTCTGCTGTTAGTTTATTAAATGATTTGATGAAAATATTTGTTGGTCTTGGTATATTTAATCATGTTATTTTTGAAGACATAAGGTTTGATTTTTTATTGAAAAAATAGTATTTCCTAATAAGCAGACCAATATTTGTTTAAATATGAATTAAGAAGTTTTTTATCATTTTACTTTCAGAAATATTGTGATCAGTCAATATCATATATACAAAAAAACAAATGAAGAAAATGCTTTTTTTTTCCAAAATAAATGAGTCATTTCTGTAGAGCTAAAATGGTAGCTTTTTTTTTTTTTTTTTTTTTAATCATATCACCCCAAGCAAGGCGGTAACGCCACTGATGTGCAGGGGGCTACATAAGAGTGAGAAGATTAGAAAAGAGAAAAACAGGAAACCGCATCCTAAACAGGAAGCAAGGGATGAGCCTCTTCACCTGTTCAATAGACGTGGGTGGAGTGTGAACCGGGCGATAGTTTAGTCTATCTACTCCAATTGAAAAAACAGTGAGAAGATTAGAAAAGAAAAACCGGAAACCGCATCCTAAACAGGAAACAAGGGATAAGCCTCTTCACCTGTTCAATAGACGTGGGTGGAGTGTGAACCGGGCGATAGCTTAGTCTAAAAAGTAAGGTCATTTTCAGATTCAGTACCTTCTTAGTGTCTCAACAGTATTTCAATTTTTTTTTTGTTAACCAGTAATATTTAATCCCAGATAACTTACTTTCCAAATGCCGAATATATAACATGATCTGACATATGAACAATTAGCTATATTCTGCTTGTATTTATTATTCTTTATTAAACTTTTAGGTGGGAATGAAAACTTGTCCAACATGTCATGAAACATTATATCTTACTGTCTTTCTCAAAAGCAACAGAACAACAACATATACTTTAGAATAAAATAAAAATTATACAAACTTGAGAGGATAGTTAATTGTAGACTATACAAATTTCAAAGATGAGATTTAAAATAAAATTTAGGAATAAAAGTCTCAAAGGTAACTTATACTTTGAATATTGCTTCAAGTGAGACTGATAATATTACCATTACCATAAGAATTGGAATCATTAAACGCTTGTAAATTTTGATACCAGTGTATAGTAAACAAAACAGGTTTATTAAACAAAATATTTGGTTTATGAAGCTAGAGCAATTAAACAAAAAAATGAAGCCTAACAAATAAAGTGAAAATTGATTTCATTTTAAACATTACCGAAACTGTTTATTCTTGAAGTAGACAATTTAAATGCTTTCATTAATATCACTACAATACTTAAAGGAATAAATAAAATCAAATATATTTTGGTTCTGAGAGATTAAGTCACTCATTTAAACACTTGATGGATGGGGTTGAGAAATTTTACATAATATATGTAAGGTATGTGTAATTGTGTACACTACCAGTGTGTATGTATATATATATATATTAACAGAAGATCTCAACATGAATATATTATTTTAATATTTTCTACATTAATATGGTCTCCTTGATAGACAACAACCTTCAGAATTTGTTAACAATATTTTAACTTTACTACTCGTTTTACTTGAACATCATTTGCATCAGGTTTTACTGTTTCCCAGAAATCTTTGCATAAATATTACTCGGTATTCTACTTAGACAGTTGTTGCTTATTTCTCAATTTCTATTATTATTATTTAAAATATCTAATAATTATCCTTATAGTGGTACATTTGAAGATGAACTGTTTACTCTAGCATCCAGTGTATGTGTGTATATACACACACACACACACACTTCAGGTAGCTGGAACTCATCAACCCAGGAGGGTAGTCTATCTAAGAAAAGTAAAATTCTGAATTTAAACCCTCACTGGCTTTCAACCATATCCAGTCATGGGAAAGGCTCTAGTTGCAGGAGTCCTTTGTTCTGGCAACTCTTGGGATTACACTGGTGCCAAGTTGAGAGAGAGGAGAGAACTGTTGATCTCTCATAAAACCCGACCCAGGCCTGCACATTGGAGAGGAAACTGCATTATTGGCTTTGTTTATATTTGTCTCCTCTTCAAATATTTTTTTGTTGATCCATTTTTTTCCAATTTACTACCCTTTTGATTTTTCTCAGGTTATCTTTTGTGACATTTTAAAGTCTGTTTCTTTTTTTGTTATTATCTTGCAAGTGTTTTCATTTCTCTGCTTTTTGTCTTGTGATCACTTTCCAACATTGTTTGCCCTTCATTCAGTGTCTTTTCATCATCTTGTGTTTGCTTTGAAGTGACATCTTATACACCCTGGCAATCTTTGTCTCAAAAATTTAAAAAATATTTTTGAAACAAATGTCAATTATTTTACAATTATCAAGTTGCTCAACCAATAAGTTATTATAAATATTGTTAATAAATTCAGATTTGATAAATTAAAGTTAACAAAGTAGATTTTTTTATATGAATGAGCATATCCTGAATATTTTACTGATATTAATTGGCTAAAACCAGTTTCATTGATTTGCATAATAAAGTCTGAGAGTGAATGCATAGGTGAATTCTTTCAATTGTTTTGAATTCAGAACAGTTTCTTCATCTGAACAAATGGTTTGGAATAATTAAATTATCATGGGTTACCTTTCTAAGGTAACCTGTAGTTATTGTCACTGATCTCACAAATTGATCAGACAAGAGGAAATTGATTATAAATGATTTATTTGAGAACAAAGCTTAATGGAAACTAGATCAAAAGAAATAATTTTTTTCAACATGTCTTTTGTTTTTCCGTTTTATCAATTTCTTAATATAAAGTCCCATGAATTTTCTCACAAGAACAAAGTTTATTTTGAACTTTTGCAAAGAAGCACTGTGAGGCATCCTCATTACTGCTATTTATTCTACATTACTTTCTCAAAAGATAAAATGATTGGAGATGCAATAAGCATAGGGGAGAATAAAGCTATGTTGTCATTAACTGATTAAAAGTTTTGTTTAGTTTTTTTTTCTTGTATTATACATTCATCTGAATTGAAAATAAGCTTTCCAACTGACATTTTCTAAAGTCATTTTTCCTCACATTATTACGCCTTCTGTTAAAAATTATATTTTTATTATTTGTCTCTACTTCTGAGAAGAGGTAGTATTTACAATGTTCAGACTGTTGTTTTCGTCTTCATTGCCATATTTACGACGTTTCAGCCAGTGTATGCTTTGGCCTTCTTCAGGTGCAAGAAATTTTTAACTGAACTCTATTTACTTTCTACCTTTATGTTTTGTTTATTTTTATAGAATTAAAGACAAAAACTTCTTAATATTTTTTTCATGTCAAAACAACTTACTTCAAAAACATGATATTGCAGAGAATAAGTTTCAATTAATCAGATATTGTTTTTTAAAGTATTATAGTTGTGTGTTAAAACATTAACTGAATTTGGCCTCGTTAGTAGATAGCCCACTATAAGTTATAAAACAAGAAAATCAAATTGAGTATAGAAACATTTATATATAAACAGATATCAATTAAGGTTTTTTTACAAATAAAGTAATGTCTTCAGGATGGATTCAAAGGATGTTAAAATGTTTATAGCAGTAAATGTTGAAAAGATTATGCGTATGTATATGGGAGCATTTGTCAGTTAGGAATGTCTGATGTATCCGCTCCGTTGGTTGGGTAAGTAGCTCAGGGGACAGTGAAGAAGGTGAGAGGGAAAGGTGGGGGCGAGCATAATGGATTGCTCAACAATGTCTAGGGACATGCTAATTATGTTCGTATTTTCTCAACTGGTGATGCTTTCTGTGTCAGCTTTTTATTTCATCTTTGTGGGTCCCAGCAGGTCATTTGGGAATTCACACCTGTATTTAATTCTGGGCTTCCCATTGGATGATAAATAAAATTCACATATGATTGCGAACAGGAATTTGATACTTACTAATTTTTGGTTTTCTGCTAGAACATATGTGTGGAGCCGGGTGTGCAAGGACCAGTTTTGGTCATTTGCTTTCTGGATCTCTGAGGGCAAACATCTGGTCTCTCGCTTTGCTCACTATCACCACATAATATAAATGCTGTTAATACTGTTACTAACCTGGTCATGGGCGCTTGATTGAATCATTGGCATACTGACAATAAAACTTAAGTTTTGAATTGTATTGGTTAGTCAAGGAGACGATAAAATAATTCCTGATGAGATGATCCCAGTGTGTGGTATGATTAGCAAGAGCTGCAAAAACAAACCATGCGGATAAAATTTTTCCAATAAAAATGTTCAGAATCTATTGATGGCTGTGCTTATACCTAATCACTGGTCCATACCTAATGAGTAAATTAAAGCTTTTATGCTTTGATTGACAATTTATTTAAAGATAATGACTCAATAAATCACACATTCCCAAGCAATCTGGTCACTTGCAGAGATATATCAGCATGGCAAACACATGATGACTGAAATATCTATGGAAAGATCTTGTAAGTGAAAATGTTGGTTGTTGGTTGTTTTGTTTTCTATGGCATATCAACCTTGGCAGGTCATTTATTGCCAAGTAAATTTTATTTATTTATTGCTGGCAATACCTTTTTCTTTCAACAATTTATTATTATTTTATTAGTAATACCTTTTCTTTTTCGAGTATCAAGATTCATTGGAATTTGTTTTTAAGGGCAGGGTCCCCAAGCCCTACCCCTTGTTATTTAACCCATAACTGGAGGAAAGGGACCAATTAATACCTTTCCCAAGAGTACCAGTGCTTAAGTGAATGCAGGGTATTCAACTGGAATTCGAACTCGGCTCACCAACTTCTCTTTCTGAGCCCATATCCACTGCATCACAACGCACATCTATCACTAAACCCTTACAGCCCCTGGTATTCCCAAGCTGTCACCCATCTAAATATTGACCAGGCTCAACGTTGCTTAACTTTGGTGATCGAGCAAGAACCGGTGTATTCAACGTGATAGGCCATATGCCTAAGTGAAAATGTAATACTATTAGAAAGTGTCTGAACTTTGGGTTGACTCAACTCTTGTGGGTGAAATGGAATGAACAAAACAGTTTTGGAAGCCATCAATGGTTATGCTAACTGGCAGATAATAGTTTTCAGTTTTGGCTGGGAATGTATCTAAAGACAATGACCTGATTAAAAACATCCATCCTTTAACAGGCTGGACACTTGTTTTTTTTAATCATTTCACCCCAAGCAAGGCATTCTACTGCCACTATTGTGCAAGGGGGTTACATAGGGGAAAGTGATGAGAAAGAGTGGTTAGATATAGGAAATGTCAGAAAAAGGGTGATAGATGGGTAAGGATACTGAGGATGAGGGTTGGGTAGATGGGAAGAGCGTTTGAGAGAATGGATGCGAGTTATTGTGTTAGGAGGTGTCTACTGACCTTGCATTTAAACTCCTAGAGATTGTAGCTGTCAGGGAAGCAAGTATGTGGGAGGGAATTTCACAGACGGGAAGTGCGAGAAAATAAGCTGTTGGCGTAGAAATTGCGGTTACATTTTATCAGTTTCACTGTAAAAGGGGTGGGATGTAGTTGCTAATCTAGTATCTTGTGCAAATTCGTACCTAGGGGACACCAGTGATCTGAGTTAATTGGGGCAGAAGCCATGAAAGTATTTATAGAAGAGGCACAGGGGAGCCATGTCATGCCAGTGAGAGAGTGACTGCAGCCGATCTGTCGGTATCGATCACATTACAGATTCTCCGTTATTTGGCCTGGAAAATTGTCCAGTAGCCAAACATTTTAAGAGAGAGCTTTTTTTTTTTTATTGGTCTGATAAATTTGGTCAAATTGCAGATTCCTCAGTTGATTTTGATCTTGGTGCATGACTAATTGTTTATTTTTGTCTATTTCAGAAACCTACACATTGTAGCTATTAATAAATTTTGTCTTTTTGTTATCTTTCCTAAATGGTGTTTCATCATCCATTTACTCAAGCTTGATAGGTAGGTTATGCTTCTCTTGTCTTCAATATGCCCTATAAGTATCATATTTTCCAAACATTCTTTTCTCATTACATGCCCTAGAAATTTCAACTCTGTCAGATATTAAAGTACAAATGACCATTTTGTTTCCATTTATTTTTTAAATCATTTCGCCACAGTGTGCAGGGGGTTAGAGTAATAAAAAAGACTGGGTACAGTGGGTATTAAGGAAAGGATAAAAGATGAATGGGATTCAGAAAGATAAAAAGTAGCAATTGACATTGCATTTGAATTTTTGGAAATTGTAACTATCAGAGAAGCAAGTAAATGGAAGGGAGTTCCACAAACAAGAAGTGAAAGAAAAGAAACTGTTGCAGTTGTAATTGTTGTAGATCTTCATTGCTAATTTGTTGTAGTGACTGGTTTGTCTGGAAGTAAGAGACAGAACAAGAAAGTAGATTCAAAACAGTTTATTAGTATAACAAGGAACAAGATATTCAAAGGAAGTGTTAATAATAAGTAATATAAAAATAATTAAGTCTGAAGGTATTATTATGCTGCTTTTTGCTTGACTAATAGCTGTCATTAACTTCTTCCATTATTAACTGCCATAAACTTGTTTTCATCAGCTACTTCCCCAGAAGTCATGCAGGTAACTGTATTAAGCAAGAGGAAGAGTCCATTCCTCATAGGAGGGCACCATAACAGTAATAGTGGCTTCATTTAACTATTTCAAAAATAAAAGGGTGGGACCAAGGTGCCAATCTAGTAGCATATTTAAATTCATGTGGTTGAGGGGAAAGATGCTCATCAGAGTAGTTGGCAAGAAAATATATGTAAAAGAGCCAGAGGGAAAACTACATCATGTCAGTGAGAAAGTGACTGAAGTTGAGATGCCATATCAGGATTGATTATATTGCAGAGCCTTCTTTGGATTTTGTCGAGAACTCCAAGATGAATAGCATGACCACCAGACCAGATATGGCAACAGTATTCAATGCATGGTTGAATGGTAGATTTATAAATGTCTCAAACTTAGTGGTTGCTCACATGTTTGGTTTATGGTATTCTCAAAACCATATTTCTGTTGTCTCTCTTCATCCAAGAAGAGATTGTCCAGATCAGAGGACTGATATTACATAACAGTTCAGTCCTGTTTTCTTTGTTTCTAATTAAATTTTCCTGTTTCTTTATACATTACTTAACTTTTGAGATGCATCTTTTACTATCTCACTACACCTTTGAAATTCAATGTCACACTTTACATGCTCTGTTGAAACACTGCTCAGATATTTAAACTGTTGTACTAGTTTGATTGCTGTAGCTATGTTTCTATTAATATAAACACTAATTTACATGAATTTAGTTCTTATTTATGATTATTTAATCATTTTGCTCATGGCTCTCCGCAATTTCCTGCCATTTGTATCTCTTAGTTAAGCTATATCTCCTAGTCACTGTCCTGTTAATCAATCAAACAAGGTTGTTAGGTTTTCTTTGCACTGGATCCCTCTCTCCCACTTGCCTTCAATATTTCTTATTTGTGTCTAATTATGCAAAATCTTTTTCATTATTATGTACTCTGAAGATTTCACCAATCTCTTTCTGATGTTAAATATAAAAGTGTTCTTTTAGTTTTTATTTTCTTTAAAACATTGTTCTTGCTGTCATGTTCAGTCCATGGTATTCTTAGCAAAATCCTGTAGAACCACATTTCTGTTACCTCAAGTCTCTTCTTCATCTGTGAAAAAACTGTCCAGCATTCAATGCCATATAGGAAGACTGATATTGCTTAAAATTTCAGAATTTGTCTTTGTTTTTAATAAAGTTTTCATGTTTCTTCATACTTTACTAAGCTTCATAATGACATCTTTCACTATCCCAATGTAGGGTCAGATTTTTAGCATTAGCTAATCAGGTTTATTAACCATTGCTTCGAAACAAACAATTCTTGCCTCAATTCTAGATTGGTATAAGGCTAAAATGGTGAAGTACCTAATGGCTTCTTGAATAAATATCAAATATTTCCTTATAAGAAAACAGCTAATATTACCACCAACAACACTAAAACTTAACAATCAACTTCATAGAAAAAAATTTTCCAGCATTCCTTTTTGTTGCAATTTAAATGAGCTGAGTTGGAAAACTTACCTTTTGAGTAACCTGGATAAAACTCAAATTATAATTAAATCATAAACAATTTAACTAAAGTTTGAAAGGTTTAACAAGAGAGTCATTACCTGATTTTTTTTTGTCTTTAACAGAAGTAAATTTTTATAACTTTTCCGAATCAGGTTTTTATTCTTCATAACTCATTGTTTTTTTTTTTACTGCAGTCATTTGAAAGAGGAATCTATTGTCTAAAACTGTTTGTATATTTATTTCTTGTGTCAAGAAATTTTCCAAAAGCATCTCTTTTTCTTTTCAGTTGAATTGAGAAGTAAAAGTAAAGTTTAAAGAACATTATTTTAACTTTTCTTTGCCTCTCGCATCTTGTTTCCATTTCTACTAATTTCCCAGTATTTTTCCTTTCCTTTCTCATGTTTGTTTTTTACCGTTTCTTTGTTTTCTACCAGTATTTATACTTTCTCCCTTTCATTATCATGTTCTCTTTATTTTTTCTGTCTAATTCATTTTTGTCTTTAAATCTTACAGATTTTCGTTTTTATTCTTCCTTCCACTCCTTACGTTTAAATTAAGATTATATGCACAATTTTTAAAAGAAATTTATTTTTACACAAAAGTATTTTTTGCTTTTACCTCCCAACACGGTCTTAATATGTCATTTGCAATTATTGTCTTAATTTATATCTTCTTTTGCTTTCTAATTTACTAACTTCCTTTCCATTTTATAACACATTTAACTTAGAAAGCTACTTTGGAAAAATGGCTATGCTGGTAAAGTTATATAAATTCAAGTTCATTTCTATTTTTCAAGTTCTCTTAAATGTGTTTATCTTCTAATGCTGATTCCTCAAAGGTTTCTTGCAAAAGTATTTTCATCTTCGTAATTATTCATGTCACTTTCAGTTTATTCAATGAAGTCAAATCCTTTGCAAAGTCAATAGCAACATTTAAAAACAAACAACTATTTCTCATTGCAGATATCTATGTATAAATAAATTCATGGACAGATGCTACATTCATTAACTAAGCAGACAATATGCATTAATACCAACATACAAATACATGCACACACATATTACGATGTGGTTGAAAGTTCTCAGTCTGGCCAAGTAAATGGCTTATCAGTAGAGCAGAGAATATGCACACTGCATTCTTTGTGAAGGGATAAGATCTCCCACTGCTCAATAGGGTGAATTTCTCTTTTAAATGAATACAAACTTAGGCATAAATTGAACTTGTAATTCAAGTATAAATAGGCTGTGGCAAAAGCAAGATGCTTTTTTATTTATGAACTTTCATTAAGCAAAAAATAAATTACAGTATTTGTCTATATTTCTGAGATGAGGTCGTATTTACATTATTCGAACTATTGTCATCATCTTTGTTGCCATCTGTACAACGTTTTGGTCATTGCATGCTCCGGCCTTATTCAGGTGCTAGGAATTTTGAACTGAACCCTTTATTACAATTCCTGGGGTATATCATTCTCATTCCTTGCAATACCAGGCTACAACAGTGGTGAACAAGTCACTTGCAGGGTTAGAGAGATAACACATAACTTCCAATCAAAGCTTTGCAAGGAATGAAAATGATATACCCCAGGGATTGTAATAAAGGGTTCAATTTGAAATTCCTAGTACCTGAAGAAGGCCAGAGTGTACAACGGCCAAAACATTGTACAAATGGCAACAAAGATGAAGACAATAGTCCAAATAATGTAAATACTATAAATTACAGTAGTTTAAGAAACTTTATAAGTAGGATTAACAAATTTGCAAACCATCTCTGATAAATGAGAACATCATAATGGTGTCCTCACAAAACTTTGAAGTTGGTACGAATCTGCTTAGTTAAAGTGATAAACCCTTTGTGCTTATAAATGCTCTGTCCTCATCTTGACATGGAGCACTTTATGATAAAAAACCTGCTTTCCAAAATATATTTTATCAGTAAAACCATTGAAAAAACTGCAACCTTGGTGCTAATCATTATCACACTTCAACACACACACACACACATATATATATATATATAATTTGTTAAATTCCTCCACTGTGACGTTTTTTTTTCTTCCAGATATAGAGTATTTTTTTAAATCATTTTGCCCCAAGAAACCATTAAAACCATTAAGATGCATGGTTTTATTGTGAGAAAATGTTACTAAGAAAGGAAAATAAAAGAACAAGTTTTAATGATGATAATGATGGTGCATTTAAGTTTTTAAAGTTTGTAGTTGGCTGAAATTCAAGAAACTGGAAGAAGAATTGTCCACAGAAACAAAGTATGATATAAAAACTACTAGAATAGAATTTATGGTTACTGTTAGCAATTTTAGCAGTAAAACGATGAGACCTAACTGCCAATCTAGCACTGCAGTTAAATTTATGAACATGATATACCAAAGAAGAAAACTCATTAGAAGAATTACCATGAAATTATTCATTGAGAGATAAGCACAGGGATGCCACACTATGGCAATGAGAAAAAAATTAAACTGAGATGCCAGATCAGGTCTGATCACATTGCAGATTCTTCACTGGGTTTTATCAAGAATCTAAATACTGGAATATGTATATTCACTTACACATAAATATTCTTGGCAAAGGTAGGAATCTTTTTCTTCTCCCCTTTCTATAGGTGAATTACTAAGAGTTGTATCAGTAAATCATCATTATCTTCCAACCCAAATTCTTACAATCTAAAAAATATTTTTGGGCTTTAAAAAACTTGTTTATAATGTATGTTATATTTATGGGATATACAGTGAATATGAGATTGGAACCAGAAATCGAAGAGCCAACTTTGAATTCGAGTTGAAATTGTTGCATTCACTTATGTACAAATATCCTTGGGAAATGTATTAATCAACCTCATCTCCCTCCAGCTATGGGTTAAATAGCAGGACTGTGTTCTAGGGTTCTATACCTTGGTTGGCAACCAGTCTACTGCAGAAAGTAATAGCAACCTACTAGGGGAAAATCTTCTGTCTGTTCAGTCATGTCTCTTTTGAGACATGATTGCCTAAGAATGTATCATGTATAGCACATAGCACTTAACTAATATTTACGGGAAAAATTGCTCAATATCATAGATTATATAAATATAAGCAGTGTGGATATAGATATCAATAGCGAATGGCAGCAGTCTGTTTCATGATTAAACATAATCCTCAGGAGATGCATGCCTGAGAATTTCATTTAAGCATGTCAGACTGTTTTTTATTCTTGAATCTATACTGCTTATATATATATGAAATGTGTGAGTTTGAATTTTGTTTAATGGCATATCAACCTCTGTAAGTTATTAATGCCAAAAAGGTGGGTTTAAATTTTTTTTTTTTTTGATTATAGTGAAAAGTCAATTTAGTCAGATCTTGATGAAGTTTTTTGTGTTTTTAGAAAACTCAAAATGTGTTCTGGTTTTGTATTTTTGAAAAGTTACAGTTTAAGATAATGTGTTTTACTCTAAGGGGCACATTGTACATATTGGAGTGTGGAAGCTGTGGAATTTCTCCTCCCTTGGGCTCTGAGGTTCATTCTATTTATGTGCATATCTCATTTGCATACTACACTACACCCTGTTGTTATATCACTTCTTCTGAATATTTTGGATGGTCTGCATTACTCTTCTGTATGTTTTTCTTATGTCCTCTTTAATGGAGACCTTGGTCTAGATTCATCTTTCTTTTCTCACATCCAATTTCCTCCATGTTTTGTTTTCTTGTCCTCTGTCTCCACATTTTGCATTTCTATATCTTCAGGCTCAAACCTCATTCTAAATTGATCAGCATGAGCTAATATTGGTTGCCTATTTTTTTTTTTTTAGTACAACCATGTTGTCTTTTTTGTAAGATGAACCTTGCTCTTTCT
The DNA here is from genome assembly GCA_037127315.1 of Ascarosepion bandense. Classification (NCBI taxonomy): domain Eukaryota; kingdom Metazoa; phylum Mollusca; class Cephalopoda; order Sepiida; family Sepiidae; genus Ascarosepion; species Ascarosepion bandense. The sequence continues at coordinate 429,247 of JBBBDQ010001777.1, forward strand.
GGCTCTGCTTCCTCATTTTTTTTCGTTTTTTTTATATCATACTTTCTCCTCACATTCATTCATTTGCATCTGGCTTCTTAAGCAGTGCTATGAAAATCAATCTGCTTTGGTCTTTTGGGATTTCGCCACTGTTGTAGACCTCATTAACAATTTCTGTGATTTTGTCTACACTGAAGTTGTCTAAGTCTTCTAAAATTTCTATTACAATGCAATCTAGTTCAGCTGCTTTGTTTCTATTCAGTTTGACCAGGGCATGCAGTAAGATCAGACCAGAAATAGGACAAGAACAGTGTTGTTTCATGAAGAACACTGGAACAAGGAATGCGATGTTTATGCTGAGAGCATTATCAGAAAGGGCAATAGAAAAGCAGGACATGTACCTGTGTTTCATTAACTATGCAAATGTATTTGACAAATTACACCATAAAAACCTAACAGAAACTTGGGAAAGACCTTAGAGTAATCAAGAATCTTTACAGTCAGCAAACTACCTGCATACAGACAGGAAATGAATTCAGCAAATATACAAAAATAGAAAAGGGTGTACAACAAGGATGTGTATCCTCACCAGATCTACTCAACATATCCAGCAAGATCATTCTGAAATTCTAGAAGTCCTACCAGAATTTGTCTTTGGTGGCTGCAATCTGAACAATATAAGATACTCAGATGATACACTGCTAATAGCAGACACAAGAAATAGATTACAAGACTTCTTACAAGAAGTAGTTAAAGAAAGTTGAAAAAAGGACTACAAATAAACTACAAGAAAACTGATCAGTGAAACTAATCAGTAAAAAGTGGAACCAAAATACCAACTACAAGTTAGTGATAGAAAAACCAGACAGGTGCAGAAATTTAAATACCTGAGAAGTGTTTTAACAGAGGATGGAAAGTGCAATATGAATAAGGATACATTCCAGAAGCTGTGTAAAGTGTTAAGAGACAGGAAACCTTTGCTGGAAATGAAGAAGAGAATACTAGATTGCTACGTGATGTCTGTCTTTCAATGTGGAAGTGAATACTGGACAATTTCAGCAAGGAATGACTTGAAGCGACCAAATCTGGTTCTACAAAAGGATGCTGAAGATAACATAGATGGAGCTGACAAGCAATGATGAGGTTTTGAAAAGGATGTATGCTAAAAGGAAGCTGATACCTAACAACAGGAAAAGACAACAGAAGTTTTTGGGACATGTAATGAGGAAGGAGAGCTTAAAAGAACCTGATGCTCATGGAAAGGATAGAAGAAAAGAGAGTTAAGGCAAAGTAGCACAAAACATATGTTGGATGGTGGAGTGAGGATTGAGAGGAATAACAGGAGAAGGGATATTAAAAGTAACAAGGAATAGAGGAAGTGGAGGAATATGATCGCCTATGACCTGAAGGGACACTGTACATAGAAGACTTTCTCCTCTGTGGCAAACGACATTTTTTTTTAATCATTTCACCTCAAGCAAGGCATTCCACTGCCACTGTTGCACAGGGGGTTACATAGGGGAAGGTAATGAGAAAGAGTGGTTAGATATAAGAAATGTCAGAAGGAGGGTGATAGACGGGTAAGGATGGGAAAAGTGTTTGAGAGAATGGATGCAAGTTAGTGTGTTAGGAGGTGTCTATTGACCTTAAATTTAAACTCCTAGAGATTGTAGCTGTCTGGGAAGCAAGTATGTGGAAGGGAATTCCACAAGCGGGAAGTGCGAGAAAAGAAGCATGGTTATTGGGGCTCTAATTTGCTTGCCTATTTGCCTATTTTACTGATGGGCTTTGCTTTCTATCTGCATGAGGAATTGTTTGATAGCTCAAAAGCAAATAAGAGAGATATGCCTCTTTATTCTTATTAAAAGGTAAAAACATCTTTAGTCCAATTTTTACTATTTGGACCATCCTTTCTACATCCTTTGTTAGCATTTTATATGGTACTAGCAGTATAGCCCGGCATTGCTCGGGTGTAATGAAAGCTTTAAAACTAATCCATGGTCCTGGAGCTCAGACTCTTTGGACATTGGCACGAAAGACTAAAAAGCAATAGTTGTTTCCAGTTAAAGTGAAACAGTATGTAGACTGAAAAAAAATGAATGGATGTAAGTCAAATTTTGATTTACTGGTATCGATATCAAATTTTCTGCACTACTGTATAAACTGCAACTTTGAAACTTCTGAATATCGTTTCTTATGTCTTTGTCTATGAGTGAATCGAATTTGATTAAAATCGGACCTTCTATAACCCGATTTTTTCGATTATCAATTTTCAATATTGATTGAGAGTACCTTGACACAAAACCTAGCTAAGAACACTCGCAGACACTTATTGTACAACTTTATAAATTTTCAAGAAAATTGGTTCAGCCGTTTCGCAGTCTATTGGTAACACACACACACAGACAAAGTTCCATTTATAAATAAGTTTAGATAGATCTTATATTTTTAACCAAGATACCGAATTTTCATTGCAGAATTCCACGATGTTGTCAGTGACAATTGTCTTAGGTGCACCATTGTTTCACGGTGGCAACTTATCTCTCACCTTAATTACTTCTGGCTACTTCGAGAAGGAATCTACCAAGATTAAAAATAAACCAATATCTCTAATGTGGGCATAGTCTATGTGGACTCTTGTCTATGGCTCCCCCTCTTTAGGCTATGTGTAATTTTGTTTAAATGTTTTAATTTCTGTACATTTGGGGCATCTTCTTATGGTATTCATCAATATCTTTACAATATCCCAGATTGCAGCCCCAACCTTTTTTGTGATGCTACAGTGTATATTGTCATACCCAATTTTAATTATTTCTTTCCTTAAGATTTGGGAAGGCATTATTGCATCTGCATTACATATAATGCCTTTCTCTACCTTTAACTGATGTCTTGTTTCCTTGAGAAGTCTATCCACTATAGTGCAGTTACTTCACACATTCTTTCTTATACACTCTACTATTTTGTTTAGTATCGGGTCTTGTTGGGTTTTTATGCTGAGTGTTTGCAAGATAATTCATCCATTTCAACCCATTGTATAACTCTTCATTCAAATTTTCACTGAAATCTTATTCTTGATAATGCATCCACATGAAGAATAGTGCTTCCTTTAACATACATAATGTCAAAATCAAATGCCATGATTTTGATGGCCCATCTTAAAATTCTTGATGACGTTACTTTTGGTAACTTCTTTTGTGAACTGAATAAGAATTCCAAGAGCTTGTGATCTGATTTTCATAGGAACTTTTTACCCAAGAAAATTCTGTGCTCTCCTCATACTCCAGACTATGGCCATTGCTTCCTTTTCTATATTAGAATAATTACTTTCTGCTGATCAAAATTTTCTGGAAAAAAATATTTTGGTAAAAGATAAATATTCATGATACAATAGCTGCTATGGCATATTCACTTGTGTCAGTCATTACACTAACTTCTTTTTTGGGTCGAAGAGTTTTATTACTGGCTTACTTGTCAAAGCCTTTCTTAATGCTTCGAAAGCCTTATTTTGCTTCTATGTCCATGTGAATTCCACATTTTTTTTTTTTTTTACATATGTTTGGCAATGATTCAATAAATTCACTATATTTAGGAGGATATCTGCTGTAGAAATTGATTAATCCTAAGAAAGATTCCAATTCTTTTTTTTACTTTAGCAAATTTATCAGAGGATATTCCTTCTCTAGATATTTGATATCTTAGATTAGATATTTTTTCACAGTCTAGCTCACATTTATCTCTATTTCTCATTATGCCTGCTTGATTTAATCTCTTTAGTACTTGTTCTGTTTTATGCTTTAATTTGTCCTTGGTGCTAGCTCTCCCACATATATCATCTTGATATATCATTATGTACTCTGCTATTCTTAATAAGATCTTCTCGATAGCTCTCTAAAAAATATGACTTGTTCCTCTTAATAATCCTAATGTGTTTATTGTAATAACCTCCTTAAATTTGTCATGTATTTTAATTTGGTTATATGCTGCTTTTAAGTCAATTTTTGAAAAATGCTTCATGTTAGATATGTGGTCTCAATACTTGCTAGAAGAAATTAATCCATTATGCATGATAGAAAACATGCATGACTCCTTATTTAAACATGAGATAGTGGAAAGGCTGCAAGGTGTTAATTTGAAATTAAAAAGTGTCTAATTGTTAAGCCTAATTTTGTAACTGCTTCATATTCTAATGTCTTCATCAGCCTTTATAATAGAAACAATTTGTGAAGCCGAATTGAATTATTCTTTTTAACTTTGCCACCCTACAGGTAAAATATATATCCACAGTTTCCTTGATTCGATATGTCTTGAATGATGATTCTTCTTAGGCAGATGATTGCTTTATAATACTTTAGTAATCTTATTTTCTAATCTTCAGATTGTATTGAATTAATCAATTTGATGTATTGACTCTTAACACATCTATTTCTAGCAATACATGGTACTACTCTTATGGGTATGATTTTGAAATGATTCTTTGTTTTGAATGTTCCTTCAAATGTGTCCAATGCTTTAATTGTGGTCCTATTTAATTGTTTTAATTGTATGGTAGACTTTTTAGTGTAGGCTTTCTCGTGTCCTGCTATAAAAGTCATTGAAATTAGCATAATGTCACTGCCAGTATTTGCCTGCATCTGAAAATATTTCCTGTTGATTATTACTCTTTCCCTGGTTTTTGGTGCATTTACTACAAATATTTTTGCCTTTTTTGTAGAAATTGGCATGTCTTCAGTTTCTTCAACTCTTTTCGTATTTAGTTATCTTCTGAAAATGATCTTTTTTCTTACAGATTAGGCATGTTTTACTGAAAGCTGGACATTTATTTTTCCTCTTACATGCTATTCACCACAGTATTTCCATTGAACTTTGTATTTCACGTTTCTCTCTGTCTCTCTTTTGTCTTGCTGTTGGTTGAATTGCTTTATCAATTCAAGTTGCTGCATGAATTCTATACGTGTTTTTAAGTTAAAATTGACACCGTGCAGCTTTCCATTATCTTATGTTTAAATACGAAGGTCATGCATAATTGATCAGCTCTTCTTCTGTGGTCATTTCCCCACTACCAAGTTTTTTAATTTGCAATGCTTGGCTTTTTCTTTTAATTGGTGTAAAAATTGTATGATAGACTTATTCAGTTGTTGTCTCTTCACAAGAAATTTGTTCTTTCTGTGATGTCTAATCTCTTTGGTTTAATATTCTTCTTTATTATTTTGACAATTGCTTCAAAGGCTAGATCTTTTAAGTCTTTTGGGTATACCATTTTAAAAACTTCCTTTAATGCTTCACATCCTGTTGTTAAAAAGAACATATCCATAACCTCGATTTGTTCTCCTTTGTTTTGTCTGTCTCCCAATTTCTTTACCCTGGCTAGTGCTGCAAAGCATCTAATCCATGTCTCCACATGTCCTAGATCATTATTGTTGTGATGCATAAATATAGTAGGAAGCTATGTGGGTTCTCCTCTCTTGCTGCCTAAGGATTCAGTTCAAAATTATTAGCAATTAAAGAAGTGACACCGAATTATCATTGCAGAATTCCAGTTGTCAGAAACAATTGTCTTTTTTGCAAATATTGTTCTCAATATTTGTTTTACAGTGCCAGCTTACCTCTCACCTTAATTACTTCTGGCTACTTGGAGAAGGAGTCTACTAAGATTCAAAAACCAATATCTCTAATGTGGGCATAGTCTGTGTGGACCCTTGTCTATGGCTCCCCCTCTTTAGCAATTTCAACAGCAAAATTATGAAATCTTGTTCTGCACTTAAATTCTTTTTGAGGACCCAAAGACAAAACTCTTCTGAGCAGTTACCATAAATATATTTATAAAATAAAAGCACTGGAAAACTGTTATGACAATGACAAAGTGACTGAAGTTGAGATGCCAGGTCTAGACCAATGTTATTGTTCTTGGGATTTTGTGAAGAATCTCTAGAGATGTAGTAGAAGCACCAGACTAGATATTAGCACAGCAGACATAGTACTTGGTTCAATATAATTGATCTCTTTCATGTCAGACAGATATAGTTTAATGAGTCACTCTCCTAGAGAACCCATGCAAATTTGGAAAAAATAGTAGGTGGTAGATTGCTTTTTAATGCCTTCTTAATAGATGTGAATTCAGAATAATCCTTCCACTAGACTGGTAGTCAGTAAAGGCTAATCAGAAAGAAAAGGATTTATACTTTTCTTAAGGGTATTAATAAATGAAAAGACTAGGCGAGAATTTAAACTAAGCCTGCCAATATAAATACATGTTGTTTTCAATAACCCCACAGACTTTGATACACATATTATAGCAAAAAACAAAATGATCTATATCCTAATTTCATTTGAAAAACTTTTATATATATATAAGAGTATAGTATGAGTTTCCATGAACAGTTTTTTTATGCCAAAAATAGGAGACCACACTATATGCAAGTTATTTATTTTTAATGCATTTCCAGTGACTGCTTGCACTATATACAGGTAATTTTTTGTGGAGAGGTTAAAATGTATACAAAACTTTATGGGATCACATTATACATAAAGTTGGCTTATGTGCGACTATATATGAAGTTTATTGCACCTAATAGTCATATATATATATATATATATATATACTTATATTATTAAAACAACTTTAATTACATGTGCATTGTTTGTTTTTGTTGATTGCACAGTAGAATAAGTTGGGCACTATCTCTGAAAAAAAAAATACCATGACACAATTCACTTCACCAGAAATTTGTAAATGGTATTTTGTATTGCTTGGCATTCACATTGGAAGCTCCAATACAAACATTTCAGAATGTTTGGCTGTCAATCTGAGGACAGTACAGATGATTTACAAAGAGTTGGATAAGTCTAATGGTGATTACAAAGTTTATAACAACCCAGAAAATGCACTTTAATTGTGCTGATAAGTATAAAGAATTTCTGAACTTGTTACTGATGGTCGGAGACTTGACATAAAGATATACATCAAGTTCCTTGAGAAGGTAGTGCTGTACTGGCTCAAGAGGGTGGCTGCTGAAGAACCTGTGTGGCAACAGGATTCTACATACCACACAAGCAGGAGAACCTAGTCCTGGCTGTAAGACAATTTTTTGTGAAATAATCACCTCTTACATCTAACTTAAATGAGGAGACAGTTCAGAAAAGATGCAGGAGATTTTTAAGCCATCAGGAAGTTTTGGTTGAAACCAGTGGCAATCTTATTAAATGAAATTATGATTTCAAAATATTTTTGTGTAATTTTGGAAAAGTCACCCCACACCCACCAAAAAATTTCTGTTTTCTGGTTTTTTACTTTTGAAAAGGGTCCCTTTATATTGAAGGTAATATTTTTTCTTCTAATTTTTTACTATAAAGGTTTATTTTTATACTGTTTTGGAAGCAGTTTAGGGGGTTAACTATTTGCTCATAACTGGGATCCTTACAGGTTGGATCTGGAAACAACACCAATGAAAAGGTGATTCTATGCTCCTCACAAACACTTAATCAGATGCAGTTTATCTTCATACCCAGAACTCACATTGCAGAAGGAAGATGGATTTAATGAATTTTGCAAGGGCATGAGCGAAATGTTAATGAAATAGAAAAACACAATCAACCAGAATTTAAAATCAGCTCAGCAATTTTACTTCTTACACTGATTACCATTTTATTATCCACACAATTAGGTGTTGTGTGTGTAGACATTTGCAGAACTTTAAAATATTACACTGGATTTAATTTGTTTTTCTTTTATAACTGTCATATGTGAGAACATACAAAAAAAATATGTTAAAAAATCAACTCCAAAATATGGATAGAATTGTTTAGTTCATAACTATTTCTACTTAATAAAGAAGTACTAACTGGTTTTTAAGTCATCTTGAAGAAATTTTCTATTCACAGATTTAGCTTTTGGCCCTGGATGCCTATACATTTTGTTGACATCAAGTTATCAGTACTATTCAGTTATTATTGTGAAAATATTAATATTTTATTTCTCCATAAAATTGAAACAGACATTTTCTCCTGAAAACTTTTAACAATAAAACACACACCACATATGTGTGTGTGAGGGGTAGAGAGAGAGAGATTTACAAATATGCACTTACATATATTTCATATATGAAAATTAACATTTCCACGTTTATAAATGAATATAGATCATATCATGAAAAATATATAATTTTTAATTGTGTTTATAGACGTGGATTTGTAGGTTAAGGATAAAAGGAAGCTTTTATTTCAACTAATAAATATTTATTTTCTAAGATAATAAAGTGTATTGACAAGGACAGAAATTGAGTGATATAAATTGAATTAAACAATACCGAGTAACGGGTTCAGATCACACCTCAGTAACAGCAGAGTGACATATCTTGTTTATTATATATAATGAATGTTTTGGTATTTTCAGGTGATTTACAACAATAACTGATTTTACCATTTTTCAAAAATTTGAACAGAAATCTTTTTACAAATTTGTGACTGGAATTTTCAAACAACTGAAACATTTATGATTATTATAATAAAAAATCTACATTTAAACTAGAAAACCTCAAATATTGTACCAAACTGATTAGCCATGTGTGGAAATTAAAACAGAAACATGAAAAATTCTAATACAACTTGAAGCATAATGAAAATACCCAAATCATACAATAGTGGTAATGTATACAAATGAAGCATAATGAAAATACCCAAATCATACAATAGTGGTAATGTATACAGATTAAGCCAGGTGGAAAAATTAGCTGCTACATTCTTCCCATAAAGAAAAAAAAAATTTACAAACTGAAAGATCAGAAATTATATCCAAATATAATCATACCTGTAAATACTTACTGGATCATACAAATATGGATAATACTTTTGTAAGATCCTTAAATAACTGTTTCCTCATTCTGAAAATTTTATTTGGTTTCTTTGAGAATTCCAGTTGCAGGTTCATAAATAATCCCTGTCCAATCATTTGAAAAAAACAGTAACATCAGTAAATTGTAAATCATCTGAAGATACTGAAAAATTGAAATCTAGAATGCAGAAATAACTCATTTCTAAATAAAAAATATTTGGAAGTTCTACATTAAAATTGTATTGAACACTTTTTAATACAACTGCTTACTGGTCTAATTTAATTATGACCAAAAACTAACTAATTATAGTAGTTATTAGGATGTATTTGAACTGTAATTTTCAATTTATATAAGTTTGGTAAAAGACCAATGCAAGTCCTTTAAGTATTTTGTTTTGCTAATTTCTTTCTCTATATTTCATATGTACAGTTTATTAAATTTAGTTTGTGAAATGGTCAATCATGTATTTTGAATTGAAAATAAATTCTTACACTACTAAGGACCATGAAGAAAATCAGTAATATCATTGGTCTTGAACTGAAGTTTTGGCTTTAGTTATTTTCTCATAAATACTTTCCTGTGCCTTTTCTATTAATATTTTCATGGTGATTTTTCAGGTGAGCTCTTTACTATGTAACCTAGACTTTATGAATTTAAGCACAGTACTAGATTGGCAGCAAAGTCTCACCAATTTACAGTTCAATTGGCTTGATGTAACTTTAAGTTCTGTGCTAACATTTTCTTTTCTCACCTGATCTTCAAAAATTTAAATGCAATATCAATTGTTATCTAATGTCTTTTTGGTTCTCTTTTGTTCTTGATCATCCATATTTTCTGTTTTCTAATTTTTTAACACAGTAATAATCCATTGTGTGTGAGTAGCTTGACTGCCTTGCTAAGTACAAATTTGATTTAAACAAACAACCCTAAACTTAATTTTAAATAGTAAAATACAGAATGGAAGGAAATTAAAAAATAAAACAAGCAAATTAAAAACCAGGATTATAATTAGTCTGTAATGTTAACCCTAAACAAAGAGGACTGGAAAGGGATCACTTCCCTTTATCCAACTTACCTTAATGGCGTATATATATATATATATATATAGAGAGAGAGAGAGAGAGAAAACTCATGCAAAAGTTATGTCATATTGTCTGAAATTTAAGTGAAATGTGAAACTTGCAGTTGCCATAATGATATTGTTATATATATATATATAAAGTAAGTAAAGAGGTAGCCTAACTTAATTATACATTTAATAGATAAAAATATTTGCACATCCAATTTACTCTCTATAACAACCTTAAAACAAGGAACACTAATAACTAATTCAAGTCAAGAAAAGTTCATTTTATAATATGTACGTTACGATTGCATAAAATTCTGAGTCATGCCTAAAATGTAGGATTATATATATATATATATATATATATATATATATAAAAATGTTTTTTCTTAGGTAATGGATTTTGGGAATCTAATACATTTTTATTATTTTAAACATAATTTTAGGGATACTCATACTGTTTAATAAATAAATGGAGGATCTATTCAAGTTATATTTTTTTTCTATCTTCCAAACTGAATATATCAGAAATCTTAAAAATATGCACTCTTGAACATTTAAAGGGATAAAAAACTGCCAGATTGATGAATAAAATCCATTATCTTAGAAAATTACTTCATTTATGTTTGGATATAAAACTAAGCAGATATAAAAATTTTAAGGAATATAATATAGACTGATTTTGCTTGAATGACAAGGCTGCACCATGGATGAGTCAGTTAAGACACATTGAATCTAATGAGTTCAACCAAAGAGTGCCTATTCACTTTTAATGAGGTTTCTCAAATATTCAGACCAGGAGAGAAAAATAAAAATACTAATAAGAAAATAGAGCTTCTAAAATAATGTTAAACATTATAAAAATATATGCATATAGAAAGAGTGGAGAGGTGTAGATATAAATTTATCTGTAAAGACAATATAAATAAAATAAGACAAGAAGAAAATGTTTTATGTCAATGTTTTTTCCTTGAGGTACTTTATCAAGGATGGTGTAAAGGTTTTCTAAACTAATCTGTATTTTTACAAGGATCTAATTTAGAGGAAAAAATAAAATAATGTTAAGTTCACTAAAATTGAATAAAAGAACACTCGAAAAGGTAAACTATGGAGGAGGCTAAGTAGCATATTTCTTTTGCCTATTAAATGAAAATGGCTTAAATAAAAGTGGCATATAATCTTGTTCAATGAAAACAGCAACATTTAGTAGCCACTTATAAAGGAGAAACCGTTCTCAATACCAAGACTGTAACTGAAAACAAAAGATATTCTCTGTGTTTGGTGGGATACTAAAGGTGCTGTTTGACAATATGTGGTTTCATGACAAAGTCACTCAAAAAATATTATGAAAGTTTTGACTCATCCACTTGACTCTCCTGACCTTGCTTCATCTGTCATCTTTTCAGATCACTGTAATATTGTTTTCAAAGGAAAAACAGTTTGTTAATAGTGAAGAGGTTAAAACTGACATTGAGAGTTTCATTTCATTGCACCGAATCATAAAAATTTTCTGCCTAAGCATCAATAGTTTGGCAAATAAATAGGATTAAGTTATTGCTAATAAGGGGATATATTATCTTGATTAAAGAGATCAATCAAAACCAAATAAACATTTATTTCTTTTCCAACTTCAAATGAAACCGGCTAAACTATTGGTCCTGACCTAGAATCTCAGCTTATTTTCCCACTGCCATGACAGTTTCTCTGTACCTTTTCTGGAAATACTTTCATGATATTTATTCTGATGAATTTTTTTCTATGGTACCTAAACTTTATGAATTTAAGCACATTACTATATTTGCAGCTAGGTCTCCTCATTTTACAGTTGAAATAGCAAGATGTAACTGTAATTCTATTCTAACAGTTTCTTCACTTGCACTTTCCACTTGTAGAACTCTTTTCTTTGCATTTTGCTTCCCAGTCAACTTAGATCTTTGAAAATGTAAATGCAATGTCAATCATTATCTTATGTCTTCTTAATTCCTCTTGCTCCTTTATGTTTTTTCATCCTCTTACACTCAGTAGCTCTTTGAATCTTAGTGGCTTTAGTGTCTTGCTTGGGTGAAATCATATGTGTGTGTGAGTAAAAGAAGAAAAGTTTACAAAACCAGTCTTTCATGTTGACAATATTTGACTAACATACAATATATATGGTTAACACTTGATATTTTCCATGTCTATATCCGTTTCTGCATTATTCTCACAACTTAATCATTGAAAGATGATAAAAATGATTATATAAAATCAAATGTGAAACTGTGTGCTTAATGACAACAGATGAGTCAATTCTGATAGGAAACTGTCTCACCTTGACCTTAATTGACAAGAGGTCAAGAAATTTGAGTCCTAGAATTTGATGAATTGCCATTTGATTTACATCCAGGTGGAAGGGAGTGAGATATTTAAGGGCAAAGATTTTATCTGATTAGTGGATTTAAATGGAATTTATATTTGGCAAAGAAAGGAAGAAAAAAGAAAAAAATTGTTTGTACAAGAGGAAATTTGAAATATGATTATAGCCATTAACACTATCAATATTACAAGTTCTGTTATTGTTGTATATGAAAATAGGAGATGCAGTTAGTAGGTAAGTTTTATATGCCAGGTTTCATTGCTAGTTTTTATTATAAGAATATATATAGAAAAAATAAATCTAAATGACTACAAAGTTAGTACAGGCTGAGGCAAATATAGTTCTCATACAATGATAATGGTAAGACATTAGCTAGATAAAGACACCCTTACTAATATATCTTACCATTATTTTTATTTTTTTTTTTTTTAATCATATCACCCCAAGCAAGGCGGTAATGCCACTGATGTGCAGGGGGCTATGTAAGAGTGCAAAGATTGGAAAAAAAGAAAACCGGAAACCACATCCTAAACAGAGAACAAGGGATAAGCCTCTTCACCTGTTCAATAGATGTGGGTGGAGTGTGAACCGGGCGATAGTTTAGTCTATCTAACTTTATGTGAGAGGTGTCTAGCTGGTAAGGCATATATATTCAAAATCTGCAGAGCCAATGGTATGAACTGAACAGTGATAAAGCTTTAGAGAAAATGGAAATAAAAATGACACTTAACATCAAGGGGAGAATAATGAAGAAAGAGGGCTTGGAAAATTTTACACTAACAGAACAGATTGAAGGCAAGAGGGGTAGAAGAAAGCAGTGTATAATCTATCTAGAGCACTTCAGTAAATAGATGACTGAGCAAGGTTTAAGAGAGATAACATTTATTAAGAGCTAGAAAAAGCAGCTATGAACACCAATGTTTGAAAGGGATATGGCACATTGAATAATATATATAAGTATTTCTGCCATACCCCGTATTAGATTGTATGTATCATTTTAAAATTGACAAATATTTAAGTATACTAACCAAATATCAATCATATGAAGAGAGAAAAGCTTACTTATCACAGAAACTGTCTTACCTCTTTCAAATGTTCTGGTTAAACAACATTTATTTTATAAATTTCTTAAAATTTCAAACTATGGATATAGTTGCAAACAGTGGACTCTGAGAGAAAGATTTGAATAATTTTCTCATGTTTAGCATAATTTTTTCTATTATAATTTAGCTTGGGCTTTCATTTCTTAGTTTGCACAACCATTATGCCTTGCAAATAACAGATAAATAATGGACTGAATGAAAACAGGGAAATGACATATCAGGGATGCTACTTTGTTGTAGTGAGCAAATGAAACAAATAACAGATAAATAATGGACTGAATGAAAACAGGGAAATGACATATCAGGGATGCTACTTTGTTGTAGTGAGCAAATGAAATAAAGACCATCAGATAGAAGTGTTTAAGATATGATTCAGTAAAATGCAGAAAAGTTGTCTAATGCAAATCTTTTCATTCGTACCCACTTATAAATAAAAATATTTCCAAGACAGGTTATTGGCTAGAAATTATTAAATCAGCAAGCTATTTTTTTCATTTGTTTGAAACAATTTTTAGAAAATTTACTTTTTTAACCATTTTACACCCAATTAAAAAAGAATGGGGATACTTTAGTATTTGTTTATACTTCTAAGATAAGGTAGTATTACATTATTTACACTGTTTGGACTGTTGTTCTCATCTTCATTGCCATGTTTACAACGTTTTGTCCATTGTACATTCTGGTCTTCTTCAGGTGCTAGGAATTTTGAATTTTGAAATGATATTATAGCCCAGTGATGGAAATAAAAAGATCAGTTCAAAATTTCTCGCACCCAAATAGAGATTGGTTCATACAACAGCTTAAATGTCATTAACATGGTAATAAAGATGAGGACAACAGTCTGAACAGTGTACATAATGAGAATACTTTATTGAGTAGAAAGGATAATAAAAGAACAGGATTCAAGAAGACAAAAGAAAGCGATTGACATTGCATTTAAATTTTCAATGAAGAACAAAAATTGTTCTCTGTGATAATTAAACAATACCAGTTTTGTTTTGGAGGCATTAGAATTTACAAGTCATTTCTTGCCACAGTTAACAACTGACTAGAAGTCATTTGAGAGTGCAGCTGCCAGTTTTACTTTATCAGACATATTGAACTTACTTTTTAGACAGGAGTAAATAATTGTTTTGGGAACTGATGACAACAAGGATGTTGTTGAAGAAGGAAAGAAGCAATATCTACATATATTGTCAAGAGAACCCTAAAAGGTTACTACATAAGTAATCATCAAAACAGAAGTTGGGAATAATAGTATATCAACAAGTACAAGATTTGCATGCTGCATGAAGTATCAGGTTGGTGCAAAAGTTTTTGTCAATTTAAAATTTCATCTGGAAAATGAAAAACTGATTTTGAAAATCTTTATTCATAACAATAACAACTTTTGTTCTCTATAACTTGATTCCATCTGCTCAACATGATCTTTTGGGGATGGAGTCCTGCTCTTGGTTGCTGAGCTGGTCTTTCTCCTCGATTTATCCATGATCACCATCATTTAATGTTATGGTAGAGAATCCACTTCTCATCACCTGTGACAAGCCTATCCAAAAATGGTGTCTAAAGATATCGTGAAAGCAAAGATTTGCAACAAGAAACATGTTGCTTCTGCATTGGAACCTCTGTGAAACTCATAGAGTAAAGCATGCCTGATGTATTCTTTAGATGGAAAGAACATGGCTGAGAATATTGCAGAAAACTATGAATGATGCTTTAATAATCTGAAAAAAAACTTATAAATTAATCATGGTGAGATGTTTAACTAATAACAATATGCATAAAATAAATTACAATGATTTAAAATGCCTCTTTTACAAACCGGCAAAAATTTTTGCACCAACCTAATAGATGCACTGTTAGTCAGTATAATCACTCTACTCTACTCTACTAGTGTCCACATATTTGAGAGGATAGAAACATTTCATTCCTCTATACACCACTAAACATGGCATAGGTTCAGAAGGAGGTAAGGAACAGGTCAAGTAAGGAAAGGTGTTAATTGAAAATTATTAGAGAAACAAGTATTTGAGTGAGCAGTTGAGAAATTTAAAGAGATCAGTGGCATCAGATTGATGAAGCCATTTGACATAATGAGTACTGAAATCCCCCAACCCAGATATATTAACAGTTGAATGCAGAGAGACGGTGTTATCTATACTGTGAGATATCCTATATAGCACATAACAGTCCTGAGAAGAAGGGGGAATGATAAAAATAACTGAGTCTAATAATGAAAGTCAGAAACACATATCAGAAGAACTTCAATGATTAATAAAAAAGGATATCAGAAGAGACAATCTCCTTGCTGCTCGGAGATGTTTATGAACATAGATGCTGAGGTTGCTAGAATCCTTTAACAAGAAAAGACAGAAAAAAGACTTTGGTAGAGTTGAAGAGTTTAGTTTCATAGAGTTGTAGAATGTGTGGAATTTTTCCAAAAGATATGATTCTGCACTCCAGATATTGCCATTAATGTTGAGAAAAAAGATGAAAAGGTTGTTGGGCCCAGGCAAGTTTTTTTGCAAACTGTCTTAGTTTTATTTTTGTTATTAATCATTGAAGTCCTATGATAAATTTAAGGTGAAAGAGGCTAAGAATCACTTCCAACTTTCTAAGAAAATATAAGCTGACTAAAAGGTGACAAAGTGTTGTAAAGTAAATAAAACACCCCTAGTAACAAAAATGAACTAACCAAGATGTCTTAAAGAACTCAAAGTTCTGGGAGAGAGTTCTTATAGAGTGTTCATTGGGATTCAGTCAAGACATAATATTATAACTGTTAGTAGCAAGTTATAAAATAAAGACTACAGCACAGTATGTCTCAGAAGAGCTTGCAAAGACACCTATCCATGTGAAACATGGCACTGCAAGGACCCTGATATTATGTGACTGTTGATCAGAGAACCCTCTTTAAACACTACTTAAAAGCTTGTATTCCTTGCTACTATCAAAAGGCATCAACCAGAAAACTACCCACCTTGTGCCTTCAAAATGAAGAGTTGTCATCTTCAGTCAATGATATTGCTAAAGATTCATGGCAATTTTTCAGAAAACAAGAAACAAGTGATAAACTTCTACACATGTTCAAAGGATGAGATGAAGTGCACACTAAGTGATAGACAAACCTATCAACTATCGAAAAAAATTATGAAAAAGAAAATTAGTAAAAAAACATCAAATTGTAGATGAACATGTTAAAAGTTTACATTTAAACTAAGAGCATGTATCATTTGGGTGCATAAATTTAGCTAAGGATAGTTCATTATGTCTCAGCAATTCTATGAATTTTAACCAAACTTTGTATAAGTTACATTGTCTCATCACAAAAAAAAGCAAGTGAAAAACTGAAATACACGAGGGAGAAGATAAAAACTTGAAGGAATTAATCAAAAGCAAGTACACACACGTGTAGAGGAATTATCCAGTTGATCAAACACTAACGTTTTTTACATTGGTGACATTTAAAAAGTGGAATTATCTTCCAGATTGAATTCCAAAACCATTCTAAACCTCCAACCCAGTTCATATAGATAGAGAAAGAAGTGTAGATTTGCTTGTTCCAACTCAGATTTGAAATTTAAAATAAACAGAGAATTTCTTTATTTCATTCTGCTCAAAATCAAATTGGCTACTTACACAAGATTGCATCCCTATATGTTCGCAACTATAGTCAAAATAAACTTTTATTTTGCCGCCATCTTGTAATTTGTGATAATGGGAATTAGCAGATGGCAATAATGCTTATTATGAATGCTGTAGTTTTTTTTAATTACTTTGACAAGGGAGATATACATTCTTTCTATACAAACATGATGAATTTTAAAATAAGACTTTGTCAAGAGAAAAAATTATTCAAATATGCCAATTTTTAAAATATTAATTAAGGATAAATAACTCAAAAGACATTTTATTAAATTATGCCTTTAAAGATTGTTACATAAAGTCAATATCACAACTAATGTTTTAAGTGTTGCTTTTTAGTAATATTTAATTATAAAAGTTTAATGTTTCAAGGTTGTTATCAATATGTTACAACTAACCTTGGGTGTGAATAAACTACATTTTATTTCTCAATTGTGTCTCACTCTTTGAACAAAGTGCAACTCAATTGTGTCTGTGTAGACAGTGTGCAAGTGAAAATATTGGGAGGCCAATCTGCACATGCTAGGGTTCTCCACTTTAAGCTGGCTTTATGCCATATTCCATCAACATCAAGTATGAGCAAATGCCAATACTGAACTTAACTGTTTCTGTCTTCTGACAGTACATGGAAATGCTCGGAGGGATGTCTTGTCACAGGGATTCTAATGCTGCAGTGACAGTTTCACTTGATTGAACTAGAAAGGAATTGTTGGTGAAACAGTGACATCAACATGACAGTGGTCATATCAAGTTCTCTCCTTCACCCATGTATTTGCACATTAAAAAACAAATATATGGAGCTTGTTTTTATTATTATGCATTAATAATGCAATCTGTTTTCTTTGTTGTGTTGCTTCGTTTTGGTATAATTAGAAGATAACACAAACTTGAAATAATGATGTTTATTTTTGGTATAAAACTTTAGGTTTTTACATCAATTTACAACCTTTAAATTTTGTGTGGATACAGGAGCAGACTAGCTAAATTCTCTTCACTGTGGGATGCTAGTAGCAAATGAGCCTATCTTTTCTGGACTCTAGGGGTCAACTGACTAGCGTCTTCCCCTTTTCAAATCTACTACACAAAACTACTGTCCTTAACTCCTACTTACTCCTACCAAAAGAAACAATTCCTTATTTTTCTGCCCAATTTTGAATTTTGGTGTCAGTGTGTCTATTTTTTTCTATTTTTTAGAACACTCACCATTTTATAAACCATAACAGAAGTTCCTGTCCAAGTAAAAGATCTCCTTAAACTGGGTATTCCAATTTCCAAACTCGCTTGTCTGTAGCATTTTATTTTCTCCCCATTTGGAGTGGATAGTGATATAGGAGTCGATTTTAATGTAATACCATTTACTGCAGAAGTTGGTAATATTGAGATACTTGCGCCAGTATCTACAATAAATTTTAATTTGGTAGCCCCTAATTTTGCGGTAATTTCTAATAGCGGCGAACCTCGTGGGACTGAATTTGTTCACCCTATTAGTTTTCCGAATCACTTCCCGTAGGTGTTGCTGGTCGGGAACTAGGCAACATTTGTAGATTGTTCTTTTTGGGCCATTTACACCAAGGTTTACATGTTCTTGTTTCATTGGCGAAATAAATATGTGCTCTACAAACTTTTGTCCGTTGGTTATTCCGATACAGCCTGACATTTAGTGGCACTGAAGTGTCTTGACTGTATTTTCCTTTATAATTTGTTTGTGAGTTATTTTTAGTAGATAAGGGTCACTGAACAACAAATGCCTTATCATTATTCAATAATGGCATCAGTTCATCTGCTAACCTGCCAAGTTGGGTATGGTTTAAATCTTTTTGCGAGGCTATTACTGGAGCTATGGTTGACAGTAATGCCTGCAGGAATTTGTGTTTCACAATGTCATTGCTAATACCTATCCGTTTAGCTACAGATAGCATTTCGTGCAAACATGTTGACAGTCATCCTGAAATCGCCGTAGCCGACATTAATTTTTCTAGAAGCTCTGGTTTTGTTTGTTCGTGAGCTTCTGTCAGAGTTCGTTTTAATTCCTTGTAGTCATGTGATGTGAGGGTAGCATTTGGTAGGTTACCCACTTCTTCGGCTGGTAACAACGATATTACTGTATAAAACTTTGTTTTCGATGCTGTCACATTTCGCAAGTGGAACTGGGCTTCTAATATCGTAAACCATCCATTTACAGTAGTTTCCATGAATTCCAGTGCCTTGATGAGTCATTCCCTCTCCTGTCTGCTCCATTTATCCTTTTATGTGTGTGTATAAATATATTTTGTATATGAGGTTGCTTTCTGTTCATATGTCAGGGTCACCACTGTTGTGTTGGGTCGTTTTTGGTATAATTAGAAGATAACACAAACTTGAATTAATGATGTTTATTTTTGGTATAAAACTTTAGGTTTTTACATCAAGTTACAACCTTTAAATTTTGTGTGGATACAGGAGCAGACTAGCTAAATTCTCTTCACTGTGGGATGCTAGTAGTAAATGAGCCTATCCCTTCTCGACTCTAGTGGTCAACTGACTAGAGTCTTCCCCTTTTCAAATCTCCTACACAAAACTACTGTCCTTAACTCCTACTCTTACTCCTACCAAAAGAAACGGTTCCTTATTTTGACACCCAATTTTGAATTCTTGGTATCAATGTGTCTATTTTTTTCTATTTTTAGAACACTCACCATTTTATAAACCATAACATCTTCAACTGATATAAGGTGGGGAACAAAATTTAGCCCTATGCTGATTGTTAAAAGATTACAGTTCACTTGGTTGATTTTATGACATGTCAACTCTCATTGGATAATTGAATTCTGAAATTATTTTTGTTAATTATATTTGAATCAGTAAGTATTGATTCGGTTTGAGAAATATTAATAAATATAGGGCCTTCATAGTTTAGTCCACACTTATTTATTTTGTTCAAAGTTAGGTAAATGCAAGTAGTTTATATCTGAATCAATAAGACAGTCACTTTCAGAGGGGGTCTCACATCTCTGCATACAATAAAGTTGGCATATTTTAGGCCTTGTCAACAGAATAAGGTGTTTATTTAGTAAGAGCCTCAATAGATTTTACAAGTCCCAAACTGTAAGAGATGTGAACTTTCGTTTCTTCTATCATTAATTGAAATAGAAGGGAAATATATATAAAGATATCCTCTATCTTTACAAAAGATGGACCAGATCAAAAAATAGAGTATTGCTGCTGTATCTGGGTTGGTGCATTCTAGTCTTCACTTGTCTTACATTAAAAAGTTTAAACGTGTCTACACAATGTTGCGGATTATTTTCAACACTACAAATCTTTTTTCTGAAAATGCTGTCAAAATATGGTGAGGATCTTATGGCACTATCACCATTTTTATAGCATGTACTCTGATGAGTTACATTCCTTATCTTGCGGCTCGACTGCAGCCACTTCCCCACCGTCAAAATGTGGCCTCCCTTTGTCTGTTCTATAAATACTTTCATGGCTTCTGCTCGGACAAATTTAAGTCACTGGTGCCTCCTCAACAGGTGGCAACTCATGCAACTAGACTGGCAACTGGGTCCCACCCATTCACAGTCAGGTTAACCAAATGCAGACGCAAATTCTACTCCTGCAGCTTCTTCTCTCGCACTTCCCACCTGTGGAACTCGCTCCCATATTCTTGCTTTCCTGATGGCTACAACCTCCAGAAATTTAAATCTAATGTCAATACTCATCTATTAACCACTGGACTCTAGCTCTCTCCCCACCCCTGTATATCCTTCCCTTTCTCTACACCTATGTATCTGTCATTGCACCTGCATTCTCAGCTTTCTATTGCTCCTTTCTAACTAGTTTGTACTCCTCACTCTTTTCTAATTAATCTTTTTACAGTTATGTAACCCCCCGCTCATCAGTGGCATTTCTGCCTTGCTCGGGGTGAAATGATTAAAAAAAAAAATATAAGAAAATATCACTCCTGACCTTCACAACTGGGATCCACCATGCGAAATGTGCAAGGGTGAATCCTCCTCGTTTCCTTCATTTCCTATTAGTAAGACGTATGTTCCACTCAAGTGGCTTCTTCCCAAGAACAGCTTTGTAGAACAGACTTCCAGCAGAATATTTTGCCAATCAGTACAATCTTGATCTCTTCAAGTCTAGTGTTAACTCATCCTTTCTGCATAACAGCATGAATTTAAATTATAGTATTTTTTTTTTGCTTATATGACAACACATAATAAACTACTACCTTGAGTTGCTTTTGGATCTTGTATTTGATGAACATTTTTTTTTCTTTGTTAATTATTTCACCCCAAGCAAGGCATTCCACTGCCACTATTGTGCTTGGGGCTACATAGGGGAAGGTAAATAGAAAGAGTGGTTAGATATAGGAAATGTCAGAAGAGGGGTGATAGATAGTTGGGTGGGTGGGAAGAGTGTTTGAAAGAATGAAAGCGAGGTAGTTTGTTAGGAGGTGTCTATTGACCTTACATTTAAACTCCTGGAGATTGTAGCCATCGGGGAAGCAGTTATGTGGAAGGGAATTCCACAGTCAGGAAGTGCGAGAAAAAAAACTGTTGGAGTAGAAGTTGTGGTTGCATTTTATCGACTTCACTGTAAAAGGGTGGGATCTAGTTGCTAATCTAGTATTTCGTGCAAATTCAAACCTAGGGGGCACTAGTGATCTAAGTTCATCGGAGCAGAAGCCGTGAAAGTATTTATAGAAGAGACACAGGGAAGCCACGTCATGCTGGTGAGAGAGAGACTGCAGGCAGTTGGCTAAGTCGGTATCGATCACATTACAGACCCTCCACTGTACCTTGTCAAGAAGCCCAAGGAGAATAGCAGGGGTACCCGACATGAGTATTAAAAAAATATTAACAATAATATTAAAAAGAGTTTTTCTAAATAAAAACACCTTTATGCTAAAATATTGTGAACATGAAAGGGCGACTAGCGGCGGCTCTGGAAAAAAGAGGGTTCGTGGCGTCAATTTCTTGGCGAGAAGCTGAAGCAGAGAGAAGCAGTGAAAAGGTGGAAGGAGGAAAGTGGAGGAGGAGGAGGAAGAGGAAGAGGCATAGCAAGAAGCCAGCTGGGAGAGCTTTGGATTGAAATCCAACGGTCTGTGGTTCGATCCCTGGCTCTGCACTCACTAGAAGAAAGTGTGCAACAAGCTATTTCGGCCTAATGGGGGACAGGTTCGACCTGAAATTGATTCCAGAGTTCAGTGGCTCGACCCCAGTACTTGACTGGGTGGAAAAAGTGGAACTGCATTGTCTCTTGTCTGGTGTCAAAAGCATTGAACATGTGATTCCTCTGCGTTTGTCCGGTGGGGCTTTCGCTGTGTATCAACAGCTCAGTGCTGAGGAAAAACAGAATTATGAGAGGATCAAGGCAGCCCTATACAAAGCGTTTGCTATCGACCCCGCCACTGCCTGGGAGCAATTTGAGGCAAGACAATTACATCCTGGCGAAACTGTGGACGTATATTTGGCCGAGCTGACGAAGTTGACGGTGTTGTTCGGTGGGCTGCCCAAGCGGGCCTTGGCATATAAATTTCTGGCGGGGCTCCCAACCGGAGCAAAACAGCTCCTGCGGGCGAGCTCAAACATAACCTCGTTGTCCCTTAATGACCTGGTGGACCGAGCCAGAACCGTGATGAAGGATAATTCCGAGCTGAGAGATCCGGTAATCGCCGCTGCACAATCCACACCGAGTGATGATAAACCGTCTCAGGGGCTTAGCCCGCGTGGTGGGGTCGTGTGTTATAGGTGCGATGGCCAGGGCCACATTGCAAGGAACTGCAGACGGCGACCGACAGCTGTTCGCTGCTACCGGTGTAATGAAACCGGACATATGGCCCGGGATTGTGCGGGAAACGGGGCCGGGGACAAGGTGCCGGTGTCGACCTTTCCCCAAAGCAGAAATTAGAGGCGCTTCCGATCATTCAGGTCTATGTCAACGAGACATTGTGCTCAGCACTCCTCGATTTCGGGTGCTCCCGCACCATAGTGTTCGTAGACCTCTGCCACACTTGGAAGGAGAAGGGTGTCAGGGTAACCACCATCAGTGGAGAATCGCGGACATGTTGCGGGGTGGGTGCGATAAACATCCGTACAAGAACAGGAAACTCGGCCAACGTCGAGGCGCTAGTAGCGCTCAAAAAACCACTGAACTTTGACCTGCTTCTAGGCTATGATGCCATCAGAGCCCTAGGTGGTGTTCACATAACGCAGACGGGGGCAGTGCAGTTTCAAGAGAGGACCCCAGTGTGCGCAGCGCTGAGGATCGACCAGCCAGACTTTAGTGTCGAATTTGACCAGCACCAGAAGGCTTAGACCGCCTCATGGAAGTGGTCGGGAAATCAGGAGCTAGCAAAATTGCGGAACGAAGTAGCCAAGTACCATGTGCCCGACCAAATAAGGCCTGCATACGAAGAGGAGCTTCGTGAATGGATCAAAGTTGGCTGGTTAATTCCTTACCCCTATGAGAAACTTGGACCTCCCAAAGGTTTGATCCCGCTGATGGCGGTTACTCAGCACAACAAAGCAAAAGTGAGGCCAGTGATGGACTACCGCGAACTAAATGCGCATGTTGATGCATTTACGGCAGATGCTGATGTTTGCGCCAGCAAGCTACGAGAATGGCGCCAGCAGGGTTCCAATGTGTCCCTGCTGGATCTAAGAAAAGCGTATCTGCAGGTCCGGGTCAGCGAAACGATGTGGCCGTTTCAGACGGTGGTGTTTGCCGGCAGAAGGTACTGCCTTACCAGACTGGGCTTCGGGCTGAACGTGGCACCCCAAATAATGAAGACCATAGTCAACGCTGTGTTGTCACAGCAAGAAACAATGAAAGAGGGGACATCGACGTACCTTGATGACATATACGTGAACGAAGACGTTGTATCATCATCACGTGTAAGGACCAAACTGGCCGAGTTTGGCCTGATTTGCAAGGACCCGGAACAATTGGAGGATGGCGCCCGTGTCTTGGGCCTGAAAGTTCGAAAGGAGCGGGGGACCTTGAAGTGGGGGCGCGGAACTGCAGTTCCTGAAGTACCCGAAGTCTTCACGAGACGAGTGGTCTTCTCCCTGTGTGGAAAACTTGTGGGGCACCTACCAGTGTGTGGATGGACTCGTGTAGCAACAGGCACCATAAAAAGGAGGGCAAGCGCAGTCACCAAAGACTGGGATGATGAAACGACGGACGATCTGTTGGTTCACATGGTGAAGGAGACCATCGCAAGGGTAAAGCAGGATGACCCCGCAAAGGGAGACTGGTGTGTGCAGGGAGACGAATTGAGCGTGTGGGTGGATGCGAGCTCTGTGGCGATTGGTGTGCTGCTTGAGGAGAACGGAGCTGCGATTGAGGACGCCTGCTGGCTGCGACCGATGAATGACGCTGCTCACATCAACCTGGCAGAGCTCGATGCGGTGACGAAAGGCATTAACCTGGCACTCCAGTGGAAAGTCAAGAAATTACACATACACACAGATCCGCTGTGCGTGTACCACTGGATATCGAACACACTGACAGGTAAGGCCAGGGTGCGCACCAAGGCGGCCAGCGAGATGCTGATCAGACGGAGGTTGGAGACCATAAGAAAGCTAGTAACAGAGTACAATCTGTCTGTGGATGTGGTACTTGTCACCTCAAACTGCAACCTCGCTGATAGGCTCACTCGGGTGCCTCAGAGATGGATTGATGCTGTGAAGAAAGAAACTGGGCCAGTACCATTACTATGTGCTGCCTCTGTTGAGGCGGCAGACAAAATCAGGGAAATACACCACATCAGTGGGCACCCCGGAGTGAGACGGACATGCTATTTTGTACAATTGACCAATCCGTCAGTGTCAAAAAGTGCAGTGAGAGCGGTGGTCAAGGAATGCCAAACATGCCAGTCAATCGACCCCGCTCCAGCGAGATGGCGGAGGGGTCGGCTGGGAACAGACATGACTTGGAGCCGACTGGGTATGGACATAACCCATTATGGCAGCCAGCACTTCCTCACACTAATAGATTGCGGACCGATGAGGTTTGCGATCTGGCGCCCGTTGGCACGACAGGACTCCTCCAGTGTCATCCGTGAATTGGAATCCATATTTTACGAAAGGGGGCCGCCTGAAGAGATCCTCACGGACAACGATACTGCCTTCTGCAGCGTAGAGTTTAGGCGTTTTGTAGACGAGTGGGGGATCAGGCTCAGACACCGATGTGCATATGTGCCGAGTGGCAACGGCATAGCAGAGCGGTGCCACCGAAGCGTGAAGAGGACCGCGGCCAGGAAGGCGTGCACTATTGCAGAAGCGGTCTATAGATATAATGCAACACCGAGGGATGCTGTGACTGCTGTGAGTGCACCCGCCAATGCGATCCATCGCTACCGAGTGCGCATCAAGGGCATTGACGCGCGTCTGCCTGATCGGCGGGGAACAAGAGGGCTGTATGAATTAGGGGACACCATCTGGGTGAAGCCTCCCAATAGCCGGTGCACCACCAGTTTTCGAAGGGGACGAATCACCGGCATCGTCAGTGAGCAGGCTGTGCTGGTTGATGGTACTCCACGCCATGTGAGGGACATTCGGCCCGCCCTGAATACGAATTCGTTGACAAGTAGCGGCAGTGGTGAATCATCCAATGACGAACTGTGGATTCGACCTACGCCCCGCGAGTCTGATGGTCCGACTGCGAACCCCGACGCTGTTGCCGATAATTCCGATGCCACTTCTGAGAGCTCAGATGAAGAAATCCAGACAATCCCCCTTCGTAGGAGTGCCCGCAACAAGCGGCCATGTCCACCTTGCCACATGTGTGGTCTTGAGACCAGGGGGGAGTGTGAACATGAAAGGGCGACTAGCGGCGGCTCTGGAAAAAAGAGGGTTCGTGGCGTCAATTTCTTGGCGAGAAGCTGAAGCAGAGAGAAGCAGTGAAAAGGTGGAAGGAGGAAAGTGGAGGAGGAAGAGGAAGAGGCATAGCAAGAAGCCAGCTGGGAGAGCTTTGGATTGAAATCCAACGGTCTGTGGTTCGATCCCTGGCTCTGCACTCACTAGAAGAAAGTGTGCAACAAATATGTTAATATTAAAATACTTAAATAAAATAACTGAAAGTGAAACATATTTTAGTATTAACTTTGTGAAAAGAATCTTGACTAACAATTAGTCATTGATTGAATCTTTGAAGATTGAAACTTAACAATTCTTCTTTTGTTTATGTTTTCAAGGATTCAGGCAACTCTTTTTTGTCATGAGTGTGTATGTTATGATGTAGAATGTGGCAAATCATTTCTTGTAATCAGTTACAAGCATCTGTCAGCATTTTTCATTACCCTAATGTATTTGAACTTTGTTCACTCCCAGTTGGTTGATCTTTAAATTTCTTGAATGATAGACTTTCGCAAAGAGAAAAGAATGAACTCAGAAAAGAAAAGCAAGATATAAAAATGTGATGACTGAAAATTTAGAAAGAAATCAACTTCTTGTTTATTTGCTGTAGTGAATGTGCTTGTAGTATAATAGAATTTGACATGGAGAGGAATTGGTGAATTGAGTACAAATTCCCAACTTGTCTGTGATATTCACTTTTGCACTAATGCCTTTGAGAAAGGCATGTATGGTTCTCTTCTACTTCAAATCTATTGGTTAAATAACAGGAAAGACTGCGGGTTCCTTAAACTTGAACAACAATTGGTTATTTGGAGAAGGAAAATTTTGGATTCAATACTAGAAGTAATAGGTAAGGGTTATCAGTTTATCTTAACATAGAAACACCTAATGGTGCTATAGCTGCTGTAGGCATGGTCTGCCTAGGATTCTAATAGCTGATAGACTTGTGCTCGTGAAGATTATTGAACAGGAAAACAACTATAAATTCAAAACCAGCTTGAAGAGAAATTTTAATGCCTCCAAAATGAAGCTACTCTTCTTTAATCACCATTAACTTTCTTACCTATCTTCATAATGAATGATGCTAATCTTTGAGAGAGCAACACACTGTACCTACTTGGCCTCTTTCTCTCCAACAACCTCGAGTGAAATGACTACATTGAATCTATAGCTGCATCTACTGCTAGGGAAAGTTGGGTCAAGTAGTAGTTTTTCTTGTCAGAATCCATTTTAAATATTTATAAATCTACCATTTGTCCAGGCATTGAATTCTGTTGCCATATCTGGTCTGGTACACTTGCTATTCATCTTAGGTTGTCGACAAAATCCAAAGGAAGATCTGCAATATAATTGATCCTGACTTGGCAGCCCTACCTTCAGTCACTTTCTCACCAATGTGATGTGGCTTACCTCTGTCTTTTCTACAAGTATTTTCATGGTAACTGCTATGACAAGCTGATACCTTGACTACATGTATTTACCCATGCTACTTGATTGCTTCTTTTACTCTAACAGTTTCTTTTTTCACACTTCCCATTGGTGGACCTTCATTCTGTTTGCTTGCTTATCTGATAGCTACAAATTCCAAAATTTGAAATTCAATATGAATTGCTATTATTTATCTCTTTAATTTTCATTCACCTCTTATCCTTTTTTGACATCTCCTGTAACTAATTATTTCTCTCACTGTAACCCTCTGCCTGACTGGGGTGAAATGATTATAAGAAAAAAAAAAGGTTATCTTCCCTAGACACAGCACTGCTGTAATATATATGGTGCAGAATCATAATCAGTTACAAGACATTGTAATAAAGATCACTATACAGGAGGATAACTGAATTTAAGACCAACATGGACTGACAGAACTCTATCTTGTCCATCTTGCTTTAGACACACCCAATGCTACAATGGCTGCAATATATTGTTGAAAATTCCAATCTATTCAGATGAACACTTAAAATTAAAGAATTTAGAGTTATCTACCCCCAGTTTATTTGTTTTTATTGTAGCTATGAGGGAAGACTTTTGTGCAGCCTCTAATAGATAAAACAAGTCACCATGGTACAGCATGTATGTGTTTCCTTCTTGAGTTTATCCTTCTGTCTGGAATATGAAGTTAAATACCTACATTCACACAAAACAAGGTGCGTCTATGCTTGCTATCTAACTTGATGCATAAATTTCTGACATATATGTGGTGCACTTATGAACCTCATGCGTTAATGGACATATGAATGTGAAGTGCAGGAGGATGTTGAAATGTTATTAGCCCAACAAAACATAAAAGGGATTCTTCCATTCATACCCAAATGAAGGAAAAGTAACACCTGCTGTGATATCACTAACTGATTGTTGTCATTGTTAGGACTGCTGACATGCATGCACCAAAGAAAGTAGAGAAAAATGCATGCAATGTCATTGCATACATTTCCTTCTTTCCTGTGTGCATCTCAACACATTACCTCCTGATATATTTTGAGTGTCACTTTAGTTAACTGTTTGTCAAAAACGAGAAAGTGATTGATTTAATTGTACTTCACATCAGTGTTTTGCATTTACCCTTCACTCCCTTGGGAGCACAAAATAAATTGATCCAAGATTCTTCATTAATAGCCTTTCACTTTTTTTTTTTTTTTTTAACATTCAAACATTTGTAACAAATTTGATTCTCTTGTATGACAGAAGAAAATCTGTGATGGCTAAAAAGAAAAGTGATTTTGTTTTTGGTTTGTTTGTTTGTTAGCATTAAAAAAAAACGGAGAAATGTTAGTGAAAATGTGCTTCAGGTATAGACTTTTTAAAAAAGAACAAGTAAACACTCATATTTAAAAAAATGTTTTTAACATATTTCATTTTAAATTGTGTATAGTTTTCATATTACTTTTGAATAAATTCCCTTTTGCATATAAAGTGAAAGCAGGATCAGCTGGTTCTACACACCAATCAAAAATATTGCCAAAAATAGGTGGGAGCAGATGTACAGTTTCATTTCCTTTGAAAAACAATTTAATCTTTTCAGAAATCTCGGTATTAATAAATTCAAACCTAAGTTTTCACAAACACATTTTTAATAAATGTATGAATATGAATATGTTCATCTATATCTATCATTTGTTACCTAAATGTTATTTTTAATAGATACCCATATTTAAGTAGACACTGTTTATTAAACAGCATATTCATCTATTGGTCTAAATATTTGAGAAATTTGTAATGAAGAAAACCGCAAATTACCTTGTTAAACCAAGTGACAGCATGCTGTGGGTATTCTACTGCAGAAAAAGTGGTAAAAAAGAAAGTTACTTAATAAGAAAAAGGGCCCATATTCTGCACAATATATTGAAGATAATATCTAAATTAAAAACAAGTCAGTCACAGGAGTTGCTATGAAAGTAACTTGGATATGCTAACATTATGTGTTCTCTCCCAACAAATCAAAACAGATGTTCTGTTGATAAAAACAGCTGGTTTTCTTAAATTGGGAAATTCATGTTCTGAATATTTACGTTCATTGGTATTGTTGACATAAGACCTAAAAATTAAGATTTCTTTCTGCTCTTGATATTTGAGTGTGGACATTTGTTTTTCTTTGTCATGAAAGTAATCTGTGACATCAATTTTTGGAACAAGAGTTTTAGTTCATGCATGACTAAATTGACTACAAAACCTTATGAAAGGAAAATAAGCATTCTCTCACAGTATTCGAACATGCTTCTCCCTTTGTAGATAGAAAAAATGATTCAATGTGCTCGAGCACATTGAATCATTTTTTACCAACTCAGCCACACAGTGTGTCACCAATTCAGCAAAGATAAATAGTGCCTAATAAATGCAAATCCCTCTTCAATTATCAAAACATTCATATTTGCACAGATTTCTATCCTCATGTAAACAAAGCAACTTTTCAAGAAATAATGTTTTATTTTATTTTTTAATTCAACAGATTTTATTACTAGAATGTTATTTTTAGTTTAGTTTTAGTTTCTCCTGCCAAGCGGAATGCACATTTGAGTTCTGCTGGTGAGTGCATATTCTTCTTTAATTTCTTGAATATTTACGTCAGTAGATGAAAAGAAATAAATAAATGTAGTTTCTACTCAAATTTGGGTATTCACTAAAAATAATGTTTAAGTAACAAAATCTTTCAGAGCCTGGTATATATACTCGGTGATGGTCGTTAGCATATCAGCAGTAGACCTAGTGAAGTGAAAGCCATACTGTTTGTCCGAGAGGAGCCTGTGGGCTGTGAGATGCTGGACCACCTTGGCGTTGATAATGGCTTCGAACACTTTGCCAAAGATCGGAAGAAGGCTGATAGGGCGGTAATTTGCGGGGTCCGAGGGTTCTCCAGTGTTTTTAAATATAGGAACTACAGAGGAAGATTTCCAACAGGCAGGAAAGCAGGAAGCAGATAGGCAGAAGTTGTAGAGCTTAGAGAGGACAGAGGAGAGTTCAGGGGCACATTTCTTCAAGACTATGATTAGGATTCCGTCCCCTCCGCTCACTTTGTGAGGGTCAAGTTTTGAGATTATGTTAGAAACCAGCAAGGGTGTAATGTGGATGTCATTCAGTTGAGCTTCAGTTCTAGGTGGGAAGTCAAGAATAGAAACTCCAGATGAATCCAGTCTCAAATTGGTTGAGAATCTGTGAGCAAAGCATTCAGCCTTGTCCGCTGAGGAGGTGAGGACCTCAAATTCATTGATTAGTGGGGGTATTGAAGACTTGCTCTTGTTATGCATGCTTTTATAGAATTGCCAGTTGTCTTTGGCACCAAACTTAGAGGATGCTATGCGTTGTTTCATTCTGGCAGCAAACAACATCTTAGCTTTGTTAAGTATTTTTTTACACCTATTACGAGCTGAGGCAAAAAGGCACCTGTTTTGGTCTGGCACATAGCTACAATATAGCCGGAAGAAATGATTCTGGTGGGCAATGGCGGCTGAGCAAGTGGACGAGAACCATGAAGACGAAAGAGATTTAAGCAGAAATTTTCTGGCATAAATGAAAGCTTTGATGCCAGCCTTGACCCAGGAGGAGACCTCGGATGCACAGTCTTTGACGGGAAGACTAAAGACGTTGTTCCAAGGGGCGTCATAGAGGAAGTCACGGAATGAGTCCCAGTCTGCTCTTTGGTAGCAGTAGGATATTCTGCTGGTCTGGGTTTCTTGGGTAGCGGGGGAGTGGAATGAAATGTTGACGGAAAATACAGTGTGGTCAGAGTTTCTGAGAGGGCAGAGCTGTCTGGTAGTGCAAGAGTCTGGGATGGAAGTGAAGCAGAGATCTACTAGTGAGTTCCTTCCGTTAGGGTTACTGAAAAAATGCATGGAGAAGTCCACCACTTGCGTCAGGGATTGATGTGTGTGTGTGTATGTATATATATATATGTGTGTGTGTGTGTGTGTATGATATTACAAAAGCAGCCATTTTGTTATGAAACCATCTGTCTTTTCAAGTGATCAAGTTTATTTCAAGTTAAAGAGATTTAAAACGTTTAAGTCTTGCCATGCCCCTTAAATCAGGGAGACATTGTTACATAGAGTTGACCCATCAAAACAAAGCAATTTCTAATTTCAAAAATATAAGAACAGACAGTAAAAATTATTGGGGCATTAACATTAATATTTGATTAAAATAGAGATCAGCATTATTGATTGACTATTAGATTCATTTTTACTTTATTTTTATTATGAATTTTAAATTCTAAGTTAACAAGAACGTTAGGTTTAGGTTGTTATAATGAATGGCAATTCATGATAGTTATATTCTAGTGTGAACTTAATTTTGTGGGTGGGGGCAAGTTTTTATAGTAGATTGTGTAGTTTACTTATGTCTCCCCATGTTGATCTCCAAAAGATAAAACAATCATCTAGATATCTTTTCCATGATTTAGTGAATTCTGTTTTTATGTCTTCCCATATTGATGTCCTATTTGGTTGTATAGACTTTCTTCTAGATATGCTAATGTGAGTGTTGAATATGTTGGTGCATTCCTAGACATACTCTTAAAAAACAAAAGCAATTACATCATCACAGACGTTTACCATAAACCCACAGACACCCAACAATACTTTCATTTCAAGTGTCACCACCCTAAAAGTTTTCTAAAATCTATCTCCTGCACCCTAGCATGATGAATTTGCACAATAGTAGCTGATGAAACCCTTCATAAAATACGTCTAGAAGAACTACGGAAAACACTACAAATAAAAGGATACCCCACTCCACTAATAAACAAGGGTTTCCAACTAGCAGAAGAAATACCATTAAAATCTCTCTGGAATAAAAAAACAAGAAAAAGGAGAAAACATTCTAGCATACATTTTCACACACAACAGAAGCAACCCAGAATTATTTTCAAAGATCAAAGCACACATTTTCTAGTTGAATCATTCACCTATATTGCAACAAAAATAATGAAATAAAGGAAATCTTAAAGACAACTAAAATAATAAAAAGCAAATGCCAAACCAAAAATTTAAAAAACATCCAAACTTCATCAAAATTTGAGCAACACACAATACATGGGTTCACAAAATGCAACAAAAAATAGATGTTAGGTAGGCAACATAATAATAATATAAGTAATCCAGATCTAAAAATGTAATTTATGCTCTAGAATGAAATGAATACGCAAAAATATATGTTGGGGTGACACAAGGCCTGAATAAAAGAGTAAATCTGCACAGAAGTAACATTAAACTAGCCAATAACAGGAAATTGTATGTCTTCCAACATTTACATGAATGCAATGGAGGTAAATTCAGAGTAATTCCTATCTACCAAAATGCTGATTATGACACTCATAATATAGGAAGAAATATTTATAAAATAGATGACTCGTAGAGTAGAAATGAATCAAAATCACTGAAATTAATTTTGAAGTATAAAGAAGAAATCAAATTTTGCAAGTCTGTGAAAAAATTTTTTACAGTCAACAAAGGTGAGAGGAGAAACTTAATATGTGGGTGTGAAAAAACCCAACATGCATGCATATAAACTCTCTGACCTGCCCACTACTTAACTTACCTATTTATACACAATATCTTGGCTATCAGAAAATCAAACAGATCTTGATATGTGAAGTTACAAGTTTATTCGCCTGAAGAGAGTCAACTTTAAACTCAAAACACATGTAGTGACACAAAAAAAACCCATTATGGACACTTAATATATCATACAAAAAAGCAAGTAATATTAATAATAATAGCAGCAATACGTCTACACTTTAAACAAAACTTTCAGTGCTTCTCACACTTTCTTTGATACCAATTTCTCTTGTTGGAACAACTACTATATCTGTTTTTAATATATATATATATATATATATATATATATATATATATGTGTGTGTGTGCACACACACAAACATTTACTAGTAGAACTAGCCATAGCTGGTGCATTTTATCCCAACCCCTCTCAACCAGGGAGGAAGCCTGATTGGAGGCCCTGGGCAATACTTTGTCACTTTCAATATCTTATCAACATTTGCTTTTTTTCCCTACCTACATTTATGTATGTTACACATCAAACTAAGTACAACTGACTATTAAAGAAGAAAAGTTTTAGTAGATTTTGACATCATTCTGAGGTTTCTATTATTTTTGCCCAGACTAGTGATTTTGTTTTGCTCAAGCTAAGTCTGAAAAAAAAAGAAGATATAAAATTCACTATTTTTATCCAAAATGTTGAATGTATTAAAAGTATTCAACTGCTTGACAAGAAAAATCTTAAGTTCATGTCAAAAACTGCCACAAAACATTGTTGCTTTATTTAAGATGGAATAATCTATTATGACATGTCTCTAATTTTTATTTAGATACATTGTATTTATTTTCAAATTTTCTAGTTGAATCATTCACCTATATTGCATATGATCCATTATTGTACATAATTTGGTTACAATGAAATTTATATTTTATATGAATACCACTTTATGACAAGTGTGATGTAGTAGTTGTGGAGAACCATATCAAAGAATGGTAGAGAGCATGATACTTTTGCACCAGCTCTGGAACTATTTCTCTCATATTTAAGTGTTTACATAGGTTTTAAATTGTGTTAGTATATTTGTAACAGAATTCATTTAAATTCTTGTTTACAAAGACTCACAGTTAATACAATATCAGAAATGCAAGCATTTAAAATATACAAATAATAATAAAAATTACCATAGGTTTCTGCAACAAAATCTTGTAAAGCATAACATGAATTTCAATCTTTGCTTCAACAGGAAGATGATGACATTACCTTAAAATGAACATGTGAGCAATGAGGAAGCTTTCATGAAAATGATATCAAAAAGGACACTTGTACTTAGAATCAGAAAGAGGCAGTTGAAACTTCTGGGACACATAACAAGGGTTTAGAGAATTTGACCCTCACAAATTGAAAGCCAGAAACTACACAAATGTGTGTATGTAAACAGAAATATGTGGATATATTTGAAGCTGTATCAATAAGCATGTGACCTGAGTAGAACTGATCTGAAATTTTCAGTGTATAATATTTCATCTATATAGTAAATTTTATAACAGCGTGAAAAACAAATACGAAGAACAAATTGCAAAAGGACACTCAAAATGGGACTCACTAAAGGAAGCAATAGTGGCTCAGCAAACAACATTGCCCCAAAGGAAATCAGGCACAGAAGAAAAAGCAATGAATGACTGAAGAGATTCTTGACATGATGCACAGGAGACAGGAAATGATGCAAAATCATGAAATGGAATCAATGAGACACTAGAAAATAAATTTCATTATGGGAGAGATTCCATTAGATATATCAAATCTGTGAGAAAAAGAGCACCATGATGAAATTTATTCAACAAGAAATTTGAAAATGGTATGCTGTAGGGCTTGGCATTCATACTGAAAGTGTTAATACAAAACATTTCAGAGAACTTGGATGTCAAGCTGAGGATAGTGCAGGGGATTTAGAAATAGATGAGTCTAGTGGCAATTACGAAGGTGTTTGGAATGATCACTAGTGATGGTGACATTATGCCTCCATTCATCTGCTCACAAGGCCTCAGACTCAGCATAGAGGCTTACATCAGATGCCTCAAGGAGGTAGAGCTGCCCTTGGGTAAGAGGGTGGGTGCTGGATGACCCTATATATGGCAACAGGACTATAAATTATGCCAAACAAGCAGAAGATCCTGGTAATGGTTATTAGACAATTTCTGCAACTAACTACCCAGACTGCAACACCCTTGATTATTTTGTGTGGGGTGCAGTAGAGCAAAAAAAACAACAAAACTCACTGTAATATGAAAGGTGAACTGAAAGTAAGGATTATGGTAGCATTCACCAACTTCAGTTTATTTCATCTGCAAATTTTAAACCAACACTAAAAGCCTCTAGCTTCATGATAGAAAATTTAGTGCTTGAGATGTTGTAAAGAAGATTCAGGTTATCAATCTTATCCATCATCTATTGAAGGTGCATGCATATATATATATCCTAGATTTACGATACAATTTTGCTTCCGTTTTTAGTAAGTGGTGTTCAAACCTCAAAAAATGTAAGGGTTTTACAGCCTCATGACACTGAAATGTCAGGGAACACAAAGTGCTGTAAGCTTAGATGTGCAGATGATGTAATGGAATTGTTAATAGCTTGAATTTTTAATCAGAGAGCCAAGTTCCAATTCCACTTTGGTTCATTATATTCATTTATACACACATACTCATGGGAAAGTTATCAATCTACATATGGGTTAATTAATTAGACTAAACACTAAACAATTATTATGTAAAAAAATTCTTGCAAACTAAAATTACTTTTCTGGTTTTAAATAACCTGCGAAAGTTTGATAAGCCATAAAACAAATCAATCTTTAAAGGTAATAATTTTGAATATTGTATTCAATAACTAGCTGATTTCTCTGTTTCAAGAGATTTTTTGACACACAAATTTTGTGTAATCACATTCAGTAAAATTCACGTACTTTTAAAATATCCACTAGATCATTCTGTGGCAATGCGAGTAAATATCAGAAATATAATCTTTCATCAAAGTTTTTGAATCAGACAAACATTTCTTATTTGCTCTTGAACTTTTAAAATAAGCAAGAAATTACCTGGAAGTTTATATTAGATTTGCTAAACATAGGCTTGGCAAAAATTTTAAATCTTGTAGATATTGATATAGAGAAGAATGAAGATAGAAATTTAAAAAAATATTCAAATTAATAGAGATAAATATGGCTTCCTTTCCAGATATTATATAAATACATCAAGAACTTCAAAGCAAAACATATAGCAAGGCATAATATCTCTGATGGACGATAAGTACAGAAAAGCCAAGGCACTGCAAATTTATTTAAAAAATCAAATTCAGTCAAAACATTGGACTATGAAGACAGCATATAAAACAAGTAATATGTATATTAGAATTTTCTAGGAAATTTTATTGACCCATTACTACCTACTGTATTTTAAAATAATTTTGTTTTTGAAATTCACTATTATCTTTTTTACTTCTATGTGCCATGTCCATTCAGTGCGGCTCTTCACAATTTTCTGTCCTTTGAAGTTCTTAATAAATTTTTGTCTATTTGTTATCTAAACCTTACTAGATAAGTTATACGTTGTTTTTCTGTCCTTCTCACCTCCAATCTGTCCTATAAGTATAAAATTTTCCAAAGCCTCATTCCTCATTATGAAGACAAGAAATTTTATCTGAATATATATATATATATATATATATATATACTAGCAGTATAGCCCAGCATTGTTCAGGTGTAATGAAAGCTTTAAAACTAATCCATGGTCCTGGAGCTCAGACTCAGCCTAAAGAATATTTGTGTGAAGTTTGGTGAGAATTGGATAAAAATTGTGGATTTATATAAAGGACATACAGACAAATAAACACACACACACACACACAAACATCTTGCCTATTATCAATTTTCTGCACTATTGTAAGAACTGCAACCTTGAAACTTCTGAATATCGTTTCTTATGTCTTTGTCTATGAGTTCATCAAATTTGATTAAAATTGGACCACTCCTTCTATAACCCGATTTTTTTGATTATCGATTTTCGATATTTATCGGGGGTACCGCCACACAAAACCTAGCTAAGAACACTCACAGACACTTATAGTACAACTGTAAACTTTAAAGAAAATCGGTTCAGCCGTTTCGGAGTCTACAGGTAATGGACACACAGAGACAAAGTTCCATTTATAAATAAGTTTTTATATATATATATATATATATATACACGCATCGTTCATTCAGTAAAATGAATTAGAGCACTCTAGCTATTGGGCACGTATAGTGGTAATATATGTGCTAAAAAAGTCTGCCTTCTTCCACCAAACGCCCATAGCCCAGAGGTAGAATCGCCAACTGACGCCAATTCGGTCGGGTTTCAATCCTGGGTTAAAAAGCAATCGGAGTCTAACCATACTGATGAGCTGTGATACAGCGAAACAGATCTGTCTGCGGATGACAATATATATATGTGTGTGTGTTACATTACCATGTACTGACTCTTAATCCCCACAGCATTAGAAGTCCATATTCTCTATAAACAATCACTTTTTCTTTTTCTCTCTAACTGTAACAGCTAATTTCTCTCTCTGTCATAACATTGCAAAATCAACAGTTAATATAATAGATGCAAAGTTAAATTTCAACCCATGCAAACAGGATTGGCTGATGGCTAAAAATAGCACATTACATATGTGGAATCACATGACTCAATACAAAGAATTGCATTGGAGAAATATGTCTAATCAGTTGGACTGCAGATCTCGAGTCATCTCAAATTAGAAGATTGCTTAATGAAGAGACCAAACTATATATCCAACTCACAAATGTTAACACTTAATTTGGATTGCAGAGCTTGAGGAATGAAGACTCATTTTTCATTTCATCAACAGATTTGAATGTTGGAAAATGAAAAGGCCAAATAGTTTATCCAATTCATCCAAATTAATTCCAAGCCACATATGAACAGCTATTAGATTGATTAGGTACAAGCCAAAAAACAACTGTGAATCACCAGTTGTGCTAATCACTACATATAAAAGCACACATGATTTCTCCAGTTAAGAAAAACTACAAAGACTATAGTCAAATCAATGCTGAATTTTTACAACAGAAAGTTAACTTTTATGCTGCTGAAAATTGCAAAGATGAAATCAACATCATTCAGTAACCGAAGATTGCAACTTTTAAAAGAAGTAAAAGATTTTAGCTAAATGATACTTCCATACACATAACAAGGAAAGTAAAGAACTGAACTGAAATAAAGAATGAAAAAAAGTAATATAAAATAGAAATAGGGAAAAAAAATGTATATTTGTGATTTCAGGCAATGGACCAATGTTAACTGTTTTGTTTTTGTTTCTCATATTGCATACATCACATACACCTTTCTATGCAGACATGTTTCCTTTCTATATTAAATCTTGTTAAATTTTCATACCAGTGTTTGTTGTTTATCTCTATTTGTTATTTTCCTTGTATCTGACCCAGTAAAAGAAACCATCCTATATTGGAGTGGAAAAATTTGGGCATACTTTTTGGCAACAATCTAAACATTCTTTCTTTTTTTTTGACTATATGATTCTTAAAAGCAAATTTATATAAATAAATGTAGAATTGGAAATAAATGTCACAATCACGTTGATAGCATGACTTTGAGTTTCATGCACAACGTATTCTGAGTATAAACTGAGTTTTGGCGAGAGATAATATGTATATTAATATATACTTAATAGCTCTAGAGTACTTCATGAAGCACTGTTTTATTTACACAAGTACTATATGTACAATGTTATATATATATATATATATATATATATATATATATAACAATGAAATGAGCTCTTTCAGTGACTGGCACGTGTATACCCTGTTTATATACAACACGCTAAAATTTCCCTTTTCTGATTCCATATGCCTATGGATTAGGGGTTAGTGACTCCGACTGACACCGAATCAGTTGAGTTTCAATCCCGGCCAGAAGCAAGTGGATGTCTAGCCTCACTGATGAGCTGTGTAAATGACAAATATATATATATATATATATATTTTAATTCATTCTAACTTGAAACTATACTTGCAACCACGTCTAATTTCATGGTCATATTCTTTAGATTTCAAATCCCAGGGTAATCTACTGATGTTGAGTGAAAGGATTATATTGAATGAAGTGTTAAGTCTGTTGCTAGAAAAGTATGTTCATTTCGTCATGCTAGACAGTCTTTACTGCCAGAATGCATCTTATTCCTTTATATGTCTACTATTCATCTATACGTTGAACATTGCTGCTACATGTCTTGACCTACCATCTCGGCTTCAGTCCCTTTTCCACCACCATAACATAGATTCTCTGTGTTTTATCTAAAAATATTTTCATGGTAATTGTTCTAACAAGCTTTCCTCTATGGTACCTAAACTTTATGAATTTAAGTGCAGCACTAGATTACGGATGTGTGTTGTGGTGCAGTGGATATCGGCTTGGAACGAGAAAATGGAGAGCCAAGTTTGAATTCCAGTTGAATTCATTGCATTCACTTATGCGCAAATACCCTTGGGATAGGTATTAATCCATCTCTTCCTTCCAGTTATGCGTTAAATAACAGGACAGATTGGGTTCTATAGTCTTGGCTGGCAACCAGTCTACCGCAGAAAGCAATGGCAACCTACTGCGGGATAATCTTCTGCCCAGTCAGTCATGTCTCTTTCAAGACATGATCACCCAAGTGTGTTTCATGTATGGTACTTAACTGACTAGATTGGGGGCAAGGTCTCATCATTTTATAGTTAAAATGGCTAAATATAACTACATTCTATGCTAACAGTTTGTTCTCTTGCACTTCTCACTTGTGAAACTCTTCTGGCATCATGCTTTCCAATCAACTTTGATGTTCAAATATTTAAATGCAATGTTTCTCATAATCTTCTTTATTACTCTTCTCTCTTCCTCATATTCTCTCACTCTCAGTAACCCAATCTGTAATAGTGCAGTATTACTTGGTGTGAACTGATTAATATATATATATATATATATATATGTGTGTGTGTGTGTAAAATAAGTATTTAATACACACTACAAATATTACCGTTATTGCATCATGTATGTGGTACAATGAATATCGGTTCGGAACGAGAAATTGGGGAGCCGAGTTTGAATAGCCTTGGTCGGCAACCAGTCTATCGCAGAAAGCAATGGCAACCTACTGTGGGATAATCTTCTGCCCAGTCAGTCATGTCTCCTTCGAGACATGATCGCCCAAGCGTGTTTC
Source organism: Ascarosepion bandense (assembly GCA_037127315.1). NCBI lineage: Eukaryota > Metazoa > Mollusca > Cephalopoda > Sepiida > Sepiidae > Ascarosepion > Ascarosepion bandense. The sequence goes on from JBBBDQ010001777.1 coordinate 469,335, forward strand.
ACGTATGGCACTTAACTGACTGATCAACACATTACTAATTTTCTCAAAATGACACTATAGAGAGGTTTTATCTTTACAACATAAAATATGAGCAAAAATTTCAAGAACTACATGATAATAAAAAAAAGTTCTGCCTTGTCAAATTAAAAAGTTCTTTTAAAAAGTGACACAATTCCTTGGAGATTTTTTGAAAGTATTAAGTCATAGTAATTTAAAAAAAAATCAACTGAATATCACACTCTAGTTGGCATTTTTTTTCTAGTTTATGATTGTCAAGTGAAATCTGTGCAGATTTACATTTTTTAAGAGTTATTATTGGTTTGAGTCTCTTAAGAAAACCAAGGAGCCAGCATGAAAGCTTTTGAAGTTGCCTTAGAATTGTTATCATGGTGATTTTAGTATTTTGTTCATCTTCCACGAAATAAAGCAAATAATGTGTATGAAATTGAAAATACAGTAGAAATAATGGAATAAAATACATTTTTTTAATTTTATCAAAATGATTTTTTTCCACTTATTATTATTAATTTTATATTTTATTTTTTTTATGATTTGTAGTTATTGGGTATTTTTTTGAAAGTTAAAATCATTTTCTGATTAATTTATGCAGGCCAAATGTTCACTGACTTCTGACCAATAAGAAATGAAAATAATTTGTTCTGAGTCTTAAGTATAGTTACAGTTATTTATTAGATATCACTCACTTGTCCTTTGCTAAATATTTTCTCAATAACAGTAGATTAGTCATAATTAACAAGTAACATACTCAGCGCTAGTCAGAGAAACAAGTAACATTGTTGCTAGACCTTTACTTGGGATGAAATTTTTCAGTGTGTTTGTGTGTATGCATAGCAAAAAAGCAGAACATAATAAAACTGCTACCAAATGGGAAAAAAATCACACATAAAGCCCACAAACATAAATACACTCAAGAACACAAACACTTAATTATGACCCAAAATTTGTTTAAACAGTCACATATACTATCACAGTAAAAATAAATTCAACCAAATACAATAAAAAGAGATCAACCAAAATGATAATTCATTCTAAAGCAATTAATTAGACACCCATTTACACATGCTAGAAGGAAGTTAACAATAAAAAGCATTAAAAATAAATCAACTATTTACAAATAATGCAACACACTAAAAAGTTAACACAACAAAAGCAATTAAAAGACCTGTATGAATCTGTAGAACCACTTGCATACAAAAATATTAAATTACACCTAGCTTCATATAAATAAGAATAATATTAGGATATAACAGCAGGTGGAAAAAATAGCCTGAGGAGTGAGATCACAGTGATGCCTTCATGAAACTTAAAAGTCTACAACCTTTTCCACATTAATATACACACACACATAAGTATAGGATGGAATAACATTCCATATCCAAAGAAACACTATTCTTAAAAAAGTGTTCAATACAAAGTAGAGCAAATAATATTTATTTAGAATTTATTACATAAATATGTTATAATATCATCATAAAAGTATCTATTTTGTCTCAATACTAAAATGTTCAAAACTAGCCAAACCCTTATAATCAGGGAAGCATTGTTGCATAGACAGTGTGAACCAATCAAAATCAAACTCTAAAAAAAAATTTAAAATTTGTAATAAAAATAAAGTAAAGTAAAACTAATAGTCAATTAATAATGCTGATCTCTATTTTAATCAAATATTATTATGCCCCAGTAAATTGTTTTTAGAGTTTGTTCACTTAGATACTGTTGTCATGATATTATAACATATTTATTCCATAAATTCTAAATATATATATATAATTGCTAACCATGCATATTCAAGGATACATGTTTACCAGACCAGATAGCTAATTCCAATTGCAGAAGCCTGCTCTGGCACACTTGTATTTGATCAATACTAACAGAGCCTACCTGTGATTCATACTGCAACTATGCTGAGCAGACTTTAGTCACAGTTTCTGAGAGAGAGCCCATTATCTATCATGAACAACAATCTGAACAAGGCTATGATGTACAAACCCACAGTCATGATGATGTGTGACTTCAAACTAGCACAACCATCAATGACTCCTCAAAGAGAGATATCTACCCAATTTTAATGACAAGGCTTGGGTCAGCCTAGGGTATGTTTTTCAGGCACGATGCAGCATGCTGATATTGATTCCTCCAGACTGATAAGATCAAGAAGTCACATGCTTGACAAATTGACCATGGTGAGGTTCAAACTGAGGCTTCATGATGAGAAAGCAAACATTCTAACCACTCAGCCACATGTCTGCCTAGTATATATATATATATATATATATATATACACACACACATACTAAACAAAAATGGCAGAGTTGTTACTTTAGTTTCTTGTTCTCATAATCTTCAGACTAGAACGCAACATGTTTTAGTCATTTGAAGATTATGAGAGTTTCAAATTTGAGTAATGTCTTATGGTGTACTTTGTTATGTGATGAGGTTGTGAAGCATTTTTTTCTCTGTCTAGATAATCTTGACATTGAATACTTTACTGAGCTTGCTTTGTTTAATGTACTTGATTTCTTTTGCTTTCATGATTCAGGATTTCTTTCATACCTAACGTGTTATGTCTACTGGAAAGCTGTCTATTGATCACACCAACATGTTTTTTCTTTCGTGTATGCAATGGATGCATGACTAAGTGCTTAGAATGTCAGCTTTCTGACCATGAGGCTCACCATGTTTGATTTATCAAGAAAATGACTTCTTCATAATATTTTTGTCTCTTCTACAAATACTTTCACAGTTTCTGCTCTGATGTGCTTAGCTCCCTGGTGCCCCCTCTGCATCAATTTAGTTGAGCTACTAGACTAGCAGTTAGATCTCACTCTTTTACAGTGAAACCAATCAAATGTAACTGCAACTTCTGCTCAAGCAGCTTCTTTGCTTGCACTTCCTGACTGGAATTCTCTTCTATATACTTGCTTTTTTGACAGCTATAATCTCCAAGAATTTAAATACAAAGTCAATTGCCTTTCCTTATCTCCTTGGCTTGCATCCTTTCTTTCCACTCAACACTCATGCAGCCTTTTTCACAACAGTGTTCTCATCTTTCTCTTACCAATTCTTGGACACTCTCATAGCTTGATGCTCTTTCTCATCACTCACCTCTTATGTAACCCCCTGCGCACCAGTAGCAGTTCTGCCTTGCTTGGGGTGAAATGATTAGGGAAAAAACCTATTGACTGAGGGAAGAAATCCCAACATGCTGCACAATTAGGAATTGCCTGAAAAATGATGACGTGTTGATTCAAATTTTGTGAGGGAAACTGTGCAGATGAAACTGTTTGAAAGCCATCACTGGTTATGCTGGCATGATGTTACAAATCATTGTGACCTTGTTCAAACTTTTCATCACACAAGAAGATATATGATTCAGACAGTCTCATTAACCTTCACTCAACAATAGGTTTATAGCTGCACCTACTCCTAGGAAATTAAGTCTCTGTGTCAGGCCAGAATGTTTGTCTCATCAGAATCCATCTTGCAGCTTTATAAATCTACCATTAGTCCATGCATTGAATACTGTTGCCATATCTGGTCTGGTGCACTTGCTATTCATCTAGAGGTTCTCAATACATAATCAGTCCCAATTGTCATCTCAACTTCAATCATTTTCTCACCAATGTAACATGGCTTCCCCCTTTTTTTCTCTCAAATATTTTCAGAGAAGCTGCTCTGATGTATTTTTCTTTTCCTGGTGCCCCATGCATGTGAATTTAAACATGCTATTAAATTGGTATCTAGGTCTTAACCTTTTATCATTGAAATATTTAAATGCAACTGCCACTTCTACTCCAACAGTTCCTTTTCTCACACTTCCCATGGGTAGAACTCCTTCCATTTACTTGCTTCCCTAATAGCTACAATCTTCAAAAAGTTAAATGCAACATCAATTGCCATCTTTTATTTCTTGAATCCCATTAATCTTTTATTCTTTCTTCAATACTCCTTGTACCATGTCTTTTCTTTCACTGTAAGCCCCTATGAACCGGTAGCAGTTTCACCTTGTTTGGGATGAAATGATTAAGAAAAAATAAAATAGTTGCAGTATAAATCATAAGTTGGCTCTGTAAGAGCTGAACATGCATAAATATACCTAAGCAGGTTATCTAAAAAGGGGATTAGTTAGCCTTCCTAGCAGAAAAGTATACTTAAAAATGAGCAATCATTCATTTATAAAACTACTCTCTATTAATCTACTGAAAGACCCCTATCTGCCTTTCATCAGCATGACAAATGCTAAACTTCAAAGAGTGGCTTGTTTTGCCTTCTCAGGCTAACATTCTCTACTGACACTAAGTGGAATGACTATTGAATCCACATCTCGGTCTGGTTCACTGTGTCATGCAAGACAACTTTACTCTCCAGAATCTATCTTGCTTATCTATAAGTCTGCTATTCATCCATGCTTAGAATATTGCTGCCACATATGGTCCAGTGGATCTGCAATAAATTTGTAGATTATTGATAAGATCCAAAGAAGAATTAACAATATTATTGGTTTTGACTTGGCATCTCAGTCACTTTCCCCACAACCATAAAATTACTTATCTACACCTTTTCTATAAACATTATCATTGTAATTGTTTGGATGAGCTCTTCACTATGATACTGAGAATTTTAGAATTTATGTACTGTTCTTGATGGCAACAAGGTTTTAACATTTTAAACTTTAATTGGCTAGATGTAATTACAAGTTCTATGACAACAGTTACTTTTCTTGCACTTCTCATTTGTGGAACTTTCTTTTGGCTCCATGCCTTCAGCCAACTTTGATTTTTAAAAATTTAAATGCAAATTTAACAGTTATCTACTGTCTTCGTGATTACTTTTCTATGGTGTTTACTGCTTAATAATGTTTCTGTTTTCTAATTCTTTCACACACAATATCCTTTTGTGTCTAATTACCTTTACAGCCTGGCTTGAGGTGAAATTATATATATATATATATATATATATATTCATAAAGAGAGAGAATATGCAAAATTTTATATGTGCACATTATACTTCAATGCAAAGTTGATCTCTTTCTATGTATTGCCCAGATGTAACTCAAAATAACTGTGCAAGGCATTAAATCTTGCTCACAAAACAAATCAACTCAAAGAAAGTAAGATACAACATAGAAGAAGCCAACCATGAATGTTATTAGCAAAGAAAAAACATTAGTCAAGAAGCCAACTGATTTGCTTTTAAGAAAACAGACAATGTGGCCAACATGCTCTGAATGTCACCACTATGACTTCTGTCAACTGATTCAACACATGTATATACTTGCAGCCCACCCTCCTGCAAGCACCCACCCCATGCCAACAAAGACATTTCATTCACATCCTCTGTATAAAAAATGTCAGATTTGCAGCTTCATTAATTTACACCAGGCCTTACCAAACATCACCATCATGAAATTGGTGAACTGACCTGACAAAATCATCAAATTCAGATCTTACCAAATCTACACTTGCAGCAAAGCTTGTATACATTTAGACACACTCCAACTTGAATTTACTGTATCAGAAATACAAAAGAATTTTATATTTAAAATTCTTATTATAATCAACACCTTTTTGCCTCACCAGTGGTCCTCTTGTTTCATTTGTTCTTCTGTGCCACCATACATGTGTAATAACAACTGTATAATGCAATTCCTGTTTTTGTGTTAAAAAAGCTGATCATAAAAACTTGGGCTATACACAATTATATACAGTACTTCTGCATAGTTTTTTGTTTTTCTCATCTAATCTGATAAAGTCACAGTAAAATCACTAATAACAAGTCTGCTTGTATCTAATGCTCCTTCATACATTATCTTTATATACTTCATTCAGAGAATACACCTCATCAATTTTAGCACATCATTCATTCCAAGAGAGGTTCTAAGACAAATGATGAAGATTTTATGTCTCACACAATGTTATTTGTCTGCCACTTGTTGGCAAAGCAATAAAGATGACAATCTTTAAATAGCAAGAACAAAGCCACCGGTTTTTATTGCAGTGGTTATGGGTCCTTATCAACCAAGTTACAATCTTTTAGCACAATGAAGTGACAATTAAACCTCAAAAGAGAAAGAGAAATTCTCCGCATCAAAAATGGATTGTTTGCTTGTAAGACAATGATATCTTATAGTAACCATTTTAAAACTAACCCTGAATTTCTTTTTTCAGAAATCTCTACACTTTGCTAAGAATACATGTAATCTTTTTTTCATAAAATAAAATGTTTATTATTACTTTTGGCTTTTATGTGTTGTTAGTTTGTGTGCAAAAATGTCCTGATCAAACATGTATATGTTCTGAATTGCTCCAAATTTTCCTTAATACATTGCTTAGCTTTTGAAATGCATCTTTTATTATCTCAATGCACTCTTGGATTTGGCTTATGGCCTATCCTGTTGAATACACTGGTTCTCGCTCGATCACCAAAGTTAAGCAACGTTGTGCCTCGTCAGTACTTAGATGGGTGACCATTTGAGAATACCAGGTGTTGTAAGTGTTTACTGATGGATGTGCATTGTGGTGCAGTGGATATTGGCTCAGAAAGAGAATTTGGTGAGCTGAGTTCGAATTCCAGTTGAATACCCTGCATTCACTTAATTCCTGGTACCCTTGGGAAAGGTATTAATCTGTCTCTTCCTTCCAGTTATGGGTTAAATAACAAGGGTAGGACTTGGAGACCCTGCCCTTAAAAACAATTCCCAATGAATCTTGATACTCGAAAAGAAAAAAAGTATTACTAGACACAAAACTTATATAAAAAACAACAATAAATTGTTGAAAGAAAAAGGTATTACCAGCAACAAATGACTCGCCGAGGTTGATTTGCCATAAAAACAAAACAACCAACCAACCACTCTTGGATTTCAATGTCACATTTTCTGTCCTTTGTTAAAACACTTCCCAGATATTTAAACTGTACTTTTTTCATTTTGTTATCTCCAATTTGTAATTTGCATGTTGGGCTGCTTCTTTTGCTTACAACTATGTATTCTTCTTGCATTTCTCTTAATCTTTGTATACATGCAATATGACCTGCTACTTACAACTACGAACTCTTGACTCCTTTAACTTTGTACTACACTTTCTCTTTGAACATTTACATAGTAATTTCAATTTTTATGTTATTCTGTTCAGTTAATAAAAAGCCACTTATTTTACAAACAAAACAGTTTTATTCTTTCAACCTTATAATATTTTAAATTGTGGCCAATTTGATAAACATAGCCAAGTTCCCCTACAGGGTGAATACACATCCTTGTCTTACACCAACTTTCTATTTTCATATATTTACTGAATTCATTTTATATCTGTATAGAAATGATTTGTTACAAGTATAGGTTCGGGATTATTCTAATATCCTTCCCAAATATTTCAAGGTTTCCTAGCAGTTCCAACATAAAATACAACTTTGTGATGTATTTTATCAAACATAAGTTTTGAAAGAGAGTAAAAAAGTAAATGATTTTACTTTCATTTTTTTTTTTACAACATTACACTGGAATGAAATAGTAGAGATAAGCACAGTATAGATATTACCATACTTTTGAGATTGTAATGGATCAGAAATTAATTAAAATACTTCACTTTTACTAAAATTCACAATAATGTGTGAAATCCTGATTTTCCCAAATAGAAAAAGGATTAACCATGGGCTTAAAGAAAAAGTCAACCTAGAATTCGCAAGTAGGTGTTAAATTGGATGGGAGCGACTTGCAAGACTTGGAAGGACATCACAAGTCAGTGCGAAAATCTGATGACAATAAAAGGGTCCCTGATCAGCCTCAGTGAGTCAGTCAGGGATGGAAGCTGCAAAGACAACAAGCTAAAATGTAATGAGAGAAGATTCCATCCAAAGATATTCCTACTGAATACATGCATACATACATACATACATACATATGCCTATACTTTTTCAGCAATTACTACTATGAACAATTTCTTTCTCATTAAACATGAACTCTACCCTTAATTTCTTAATAATATTTCAAATTGCAAATTAACTTCTACAACTTAAGTTATTCTTTCATTTTAAAAAATATCTATTTTACAGGAAAAGTGTATATTTTAGTCTTACTTTATTCTACACAATTCCACATGTTCCAACCTGCCGACAACCAACCTTCTGATAATTCTGCATAAAACTTGTAAGCTGTACTGAGTTTGGTTAAGTCTGACACAAGGCCGAACTAAATAAACATTAACCACTTCCCAATGCTGCAAGATGTTTGGACTCTATACGTATGCTGTTTTTCTGCACAGAGAGAGAGAACTGGCATGCATATTCTAAATTCTTACATATCACACTGAAAATAACACCAAATCATCTTGGCAATTAACTGTAACTTGAAGCATTCCAATAAAATGATGCTGGATAAGAAAAGGGAAACAATAATAGTCTTTCATTTATGGATCATATCTCTCGTTGCAATCATAACTCTTTCCAACTTCCTACCTTTTATGGATTTTAACAGTTTTTATCCCTTTGCTAAAGAGCCTCTTCTTGTTCCAACATCCTTCTTTCACAAGCTCATGAGTTAAGTGGCTTACTACCTTCCAGTATCTCTGTTGCTCTCAGTATTCTATTGAAGGTTAAGTATTTAAGATGTGTTCAAGTAATTCCAACTGTTTTTTCCTGATTCTGAGAATAAGTATTCTTTTTGTTGCCAATTTTACAACTTCTTTGACACTTATCTCGACCTCTTAATTTTCTCTATCTTACAATATAACCATATTTCTGCTGCCTGTAGTTTACATGTCAAAAATGTGAAAAACATGTTGGAGATTTTTTTTTAATCAGTTCACCTCAAGCAAGCTGATAATACCACTCAGACACAGGACTTACATGAAGTGAAAAAGATGAGAAGAATTCAGTGAGAAGTGAGGAGAAAAGACAATAAATAAACAAGAAGACTGAAAACAGCAATTGACATTGCTGTTAAATTTTTGAAGATGACACTGAAGCAAGAAATTGGAAAGAATTTCTACAGGTGAGAAAATTATTACAATAGAATTCTAAAGTTGAAAAATTTTCTGGCAGGATACAGTAAACCAAGTTTTCTTGCTTTGCTGTTTTTATTTAAAGCCTGATAGATGAAATCAGTAATGACCATTAATACATCTGCAATAGACCTGATGAAATGGAAGCCATATTGTTTATCTGAAAAGAGGCCATGTGAAGTAAGATGCTTAACTAATTCAGTATTGATTAGTGACTCAAATACTTTGCTAAAAAGAAGTAACAGACTAATAAGACAATAATTTGATGGGGTAAGAAGGTTCTTTGGAGTTCTTAAAAACAGGAACTACAGAAGAGCTCTTCCAACAAACTGGAAAGCAAGAAGTAGTGAGGCATATTTTGTAAAGTTAAAAAAAATGGGAGCCAGTTCAGAAGCACATTTCTTTAGGACAATTTCTGAGATAATGTCAGATCTGCAATTATTGCTGGAGATCTAGTTTAGAAATGATAACAGAAACCACAGACAGTTATGTGCATATCACACAGAAGAGAGACTGTTCTAGGCAGAAAATTGGGCAAATATAGTCCAGAAGTTTGAAAGAGAATTTTGGGGCAAGAATCTCTGCTTTATCTGCAGTAGATGTCAAGACATCAAATTGTTTGAAGAGATGATGGAATCAGAATTTACTCTTGTTCAGGAAACTCTTGCAGAATTGCCAGTAATCCCTAGAATGAAACTTGTGAGAGGCCATATAGAATCTCATTCTATCAGTGAATAGAGACTTTGCCTCTTTGAGGAAACCCTTACTCAAGCAGTGACAAAAAACATCTGTTATAGTTGAACCTGTTGCCCTGGTATAACCATAAGTAATTACTGTAGGCTATAAAAACTGAACAGGAAAGAGAGAACCAACAAGAAAATTGTTTTCACTTGGTATTTTCATGCTTTGATGCCAGCTTTCACCCAAGAAGAGAACTAAGTAGTATACTTCTCAACAGGATGATTAAAAATATATTTCCAAGGAGAATTGTGAAGAAAATAATGAAATGAGTCCCAATCTGTATGTTGATAACAGAAATATGTTCTGTTAATAGTAGGTTCTTGCCTGATATGACAATGAAAAAAAATATCTATAGACACGACTGCATGGTTAGAGTTGCCAAGAGCAAAGAGGTATATAGCATGATATAAGTTCAAGAAAGCAGTAAGGAAGACAGTTCATAATAATTACTAGGGAAATGTATAGGGAAGTCTACTATTTCAGTGAGAAGTTCAAAGTCTAGATACGAGCAAGGTCAGTGTCATTAGATTCTAGCCATGATGGGCATTGAAGTAGTAGAGAGAAAAACTCATCTTTTCTATCAGAAACTCTACGTAGCCTGCAACAGTCATGAGGGGAAAGAGAATTTTATAGGAAGAAGATATAAATGACAGGATTTGATAGTTAAAGTCAGAGGCACATGTAAGAACAATTGAAAGGTTTGAGGAGACAGTTCTGTTCTGAGTGTAAGATCTTCATGAACATAAACATCTCCCACTAACAAGAGAATTGTCTCCTATGACAACCATATCAAGTCCATGCATTTGGACACTAGAGTTCTTTTGTAAGAGAGGAAGATAACTAGGAAAGATAAACATATAGTCCCTAATTGTTGGAAAGAGTGTTAGAGATGAATTAACATAATGGTCCCAATGTAAACATTATCATAATTCCAATGGTAAGATTTTATATCTTTGTAAATAACAGACTAAATAAGATTTTGTATCTTAGTAAATAACAGAGATGTACATTGTGGTGCAGTGGATATTGACTCAGAGTGACAAATTGGGAAGCCGAGTTCAAATTCCAGTTGAATTCATGGCATTCACTTATGCACAAATACCCTTGGGAAAGGTATTAATCCATTTCTTCCCTCCAGTTATGAGTTAAACAATAGGACAGATTGGGTTCTATAGGCTTGGCTGGCAACCAGTCTACTGCAGAAAGTAATAGCAACCTACTGCGAGATAATCTTCTGCTTAGTCAGTCATGCCTCAAAAGAGACATGATTGGCCAAAGCGTGTATCACATATGGCACTTAATTGACTGAAATAACAGACAATAACTTGATTGAGAGAAAAAATACATATCTACAGTTTGTTAAGTCTATGAAAAAGTTATACATTTGCTGATATGAAAATGAGAAGTTAATTAAGATCTTAATTGATACTTTGATATGGTTGTCATTACATCTGTGACCATAAAAGATGAGAGAGAAAATGGAAAGCTGGATTATGTGTGAAGTCATTCTGATGAACTGGTCTAAACTATTTTTCTTAATCATTTCATCCTAAGTAAGAGGATAAAGCCTCTAAGGTGCAAGCAGTGAGTGGATGCAAAATATTCTGGGAAAATGTAATTGAAGAGACAGGATAATGAATGAGTTTCAATGAGACAGAACATGATGATAGAAGTCGCATTTAAATTTTTGAAGATGATGATTGGCAGTAAATCAAGAAGACTGAGGAGTGTTCCACAAGTGAGAAACACGAGAGAAGAAACAATTAGCACAGAACTAGAGCAAGGTTATATCTAGAAATTTCAACAGTAATATGATAGAGTTTGCCAATTTAATACTGCGCATAAATTTGCGAAATTAAGGTACCACAAGAGACAGTCACATAAATCATTTTTGCTCCTTGACATGAACACAATTTACAGCTGAGTCAAAGGCTGACAAACAATTTTTGTCATTTTTTAATAAATATGTTACTTTGGGGTATCATTATTTATGTAGTAATCTGAGATGTTTTCTTGAATATTAGAAGCAGTATTTTAGGGTTATTTAAAAAACAGTATTACAATAATTACAGATAATTGACAAATATTAATTAACAAAAAATTAAGAGTAATGACTGTGAATATGGTTCATACATTTCTTGTCAAATGTAATGAAAAACCAACAAGACAAGAGGCTTTGATATTTAGATATGTTCTGTGAGAATTATATTCTCCAGGTTTATTTTCCTCATTATGCATTCAGGATATTTCACCTGTCTCTGATTCTAATTATAAGCATTGTTCTAATGGTACTACTACTACTACTACTACTAATAATAATAATAATAATAATATAAGGAAATCAATAATAGTTTTCAGTTGTGTACATGAGATATTCCTGGGTGTAAAAGTTTCTAGTGTCTATCAATAAGTAGAAATTAATTATAGTGTCAAAAGTAATTATAATATAAATTAACTCTTTTTAAATCAAAGAAATCAATCCTACTTTGTCCCACATGACATCTTCACTATTAGACAGGCAGCCAACATTTAAGTTGACAAAAATTTGGACTGCTTTGCAGGACACAACAGTAACATTTGGAGAATCTAAAACTCACAGGTTAGACAGAGGGAAATAGAGAAACAGGGGAAAGCAGTGGATAACATATTTGAAGGGTGTGAGCAGCTGTATGGCAGAGCAGGGTTCTTGGGTGTAAAAGCTGAACAGGGTTTGGGTAGGGTAACAGGAGAACAGCTACCAGGGATAGGGATACGTGGAAGGCCATGATTACCTACATCCTGAATGGATACAACATATAGAAGAAGAAGAACTCGATTACAAGTTTGTCAGAAATGAAAATAATTGTAATACTCCTCCCATATTCAAGCAACAGAAGTCTTGTATCATGCATTTGTGTCATTGCTTATTTCTCTCTCTGTCTCTTTGTGGATTGTCTTTTCGGAATCATAGCTCTCCATATCTTACTGTCTATTGTTACATGCAGCTTTTATATTTAAATAAACCTTATTTGTATTTGTGTTGAGTTCGTCTAAACTACATCTAGAAAGAGAAGAAAGTCTTTAATGGATTAAGAAAAATTGTTGATCCAATAGAAACATTATCATTTACTCTATAAACAGTCCATTATGCTGTCATGACAATATTTTCAATTTTTCTTCATTTAAGTACTTATCATTAAACCCATGTATAGGAAGGCCTTTTTAATTATATAAACACCAAACATCATCTGAGTGTCATTACCACTTTGCTCGGGGTGAAACGATTAAAAAACAAACAAATAAATAAAAAAATCAATCATGAATATTAAAAAAAAATGCATTATTTTTATCAATACCAAGTGCTTACAAAAAGCATTTTCTGTTGGTTTTAATACTGAGTTAATGCTATATTTTACAAATGACTGTTTGTAACATATTTTATTTTGACATAGAAATCTGTCCACCAAAAGAAAATTATTTTGTCTGTTCTTATCTGCAGTTGCATTATGTGGTATTTTTTCATGTCAGCCTATGTCTTTGTTCATATTTATCCTAACTTATGGGCATCAAAGATGTTGTATCAGAGTGTATGAAAAGAAAAGAAGAACTGCTAAGCTGTTGATTGTGCTGTGCCCATAGAATTTCTTCCCCCTGCTTGTCAGTGGCAAAATCATTCTCTATGGATTGAGTGCCAATAAATACAGTTTTTCTTCATTGTGCTGGTGCCCCTACTATTCTCCTTGGGCTTCTTGACAAAATACAGCGAAGAATCTGTAACGTGATTGATACCGACTTAGCTAACCGCCTGCAGTCACTCTGTCACTGGCATGACGTGGCTTCCCTGTGCCTCTTCTATAAATACTTTCATGGCTTCTGCTCTGATGAACTTAAATCACTGGTGCCCCCTAGATGTAAACTTGAACAAGATACTATATTGGCAACTGGGTTCCACCCTTTTACAGTGAAACCGATAAAATGTAACCACAATTTCTACTCCAACAGCTTTTTTTCTCGCACTTCCCGCCTGTGGAATTTCCTTCCACATGCTTGCTTCCCCGATGGCTATAACCTCCAGGAGTTTAAGTGTAAGGTCAATAGACACCTCCTAACACACTAACCCTCCCATTCTCTCCAACTCTCCCCCTATGTACATCCTAACTCATCTATCACCCTGTGTAACCCCCTGCACTACAGTGGCAGTGGAATGCCTTAGTTGAGGTGACATGATTAAAAAAAAAAAAAACCAAATACATTACAACTAGACACAAATCTCACAAATTTTAGAAATCCCAAAAGCTTGGCAGATAAGAGGAAAGTAAAAATCATACTGACTATTCAAAGATACAAGAATAACTCTCCTGTTATACTTCAGGTTCAGTATTTTGCACAACTGATTTTCTATGAAGGTGTGATAAACCGAAGTTTTATTTTACTGTATACCATATTTCTATAAGCCATGATCCGGTTACTCCACTATTTACCTTGAGCTCTTTTATAAAATCCAAAGAAGAATCATCAATATTATCTGTCCTGATCTGGCATCTCGGCTTCAGTCACTGTCCCACAGCTGCAAAGCTGACTATTTATGCTTTTTCTACAAATATTTTCATGGTAATTTTTTGGATAAGTTCTTCACTCTGGTACCTAGACCTTTTAAATTTACGTGCATCACTAGAGGTCACCAAGATCTCATCTATTTAAAGTTGAACTGACTAGATGTAACTGCTAATTTTATGCTAAGTTTCTTTTCTGACACTCTGGTTTGAGAAACTCCCTTTTGGCTCCATGCTTTTCAACCAACTTTAATATATAAAAATTTAAATGGAATGTCAATCAACATCGACTGTCGTGATTACTTTACTCTTTCTGCTCATTATTAATGCTTCTGTTTTCTAATTCTTCCACATCCTGTAATTCCTTGTGTCATAGTGTCTTTACTGCTTTGCATGGTGTGATACTGTTATGTACATACCTATGGACAGTATTAAATATGTTCCAATTCTTATATAATACTTTGAACTCTATTGAAAGGGTGGGGTATTTTTCTTACTGGCTAGTAGTTCTCTACAAGCAGTGGATATTTACTTCATGCTGCTTGCAAGTCTTGTATTTAATGATATTATAAACATTACTATTTATTTCCGAACTCAGTTTGAGTTATTACTCATGCAGTTACCTGTGAGGTTACAACTGATATGAATTAAAATAAAAAAAATCCTTTATGATTACACTGAGGATCATAGTTTTATTCAGAGAGGAAGCTGGAACAATTTCTTTTTTATTATTTCTTTATTTTAAATAAAAAAAGTGTATGAATGATATTAATATTTAAAGATAAATAAGACTAATATTTACTAGCACTCTGTGAGTATCATGGGAATTTGAACACTAGCTCAAATATTTTTATTTAATTTTTAACAAGTGACAAGCTGAAATTTCCTGATTGATCAAATAGCTTTCTGAAGGCCTTTGTCAAGTAATTAAAAGGAGCTACTGGTTTTCATCATAATATTAGTTTTAATTACAAGCTGCTTTATTTGTTTACTGAAAAAAATAAAAAATAAAGAAACATTTTTTGCATTTTTTTTTTAATCATGTCACCCCAAGCAAGGCATTCCACTGCCACTATAGTGCAGGGGGTTACACAGGGCAATAGATGAGTTAGGATGGACATGGGGGAGAGTTGGAGAGAATGGGAGGGTTAGTGTGTTAGGAGGTGTCTATTGACCTTACATTTAAACTCCTGGAGGTTATAGCCATCGGGGAAGCAAGCATGCGGAAGGAAATTCCACAGGCGGGAAGTGCGAGAAAAGAAGCTGTTGGAGTAGAAATTGCGGTTACATTTCATCGGTTTCACTGTAAAAGGGTGGAACCCAGTTGCCAATATAGTATCTTGTGCAAACTCCCACCTAGGGGGCACCAGTGATTTAAGTTCATCAGAGCAGAAGCCATGAAAGTATTTATAGAAGAGGCACAGGGAAGCCACATCACACCAGTGAGAGAGTGACTGCAGGTGGTCAGCTAAGTCAGTATCAATCACGTTACAGATTCTTCGCTGTATTTTGTCAAGAAGCCCGAGGAGAATAGCAGGGGCACCCGACCAGATGTGGCAACAGTATTCAAAACACGGGTGGATGGTAGATCTATATAAGTGCAGGATAGATTCAGGTGGAAAGAATTTCCGGGCCCTGCACAGAGAGCCAACATTCATAGCAGTGGATTTAGCAATGGATTCGACGTAGTCATTCCACTTGAGGTCCACTGAGAGTGTCAGGCCAAGCAGGCATAGTGTTTTACTCTCTGGGAGGCATGCCTGTTCCATGCTAATGGGAGGGAGGTGCGGTCGTCTGTGGTGGTTAATTGACAGCAGCTTCGTTTTGGAAGAATTGAATTTTACGAGCCATTTTCTCCCCCAATCCACCACGGATTGGAGGTCTTTTTCAAGCTCAGCCGCAAGGTTCGCCTTATCATCAACACCAGATTTTTGATCGAGACAAGCGTATACTGTAGTATCATCGGCATACATGCCTACTTGTGATCTTATGTCATCGGGGAGTTCATTGATGTAGATTAGAAAGAGCGTAGGACCTAGGATAGAGCCTTGAGAGACACCCGCGTTTGTAGGGTAGTTCTGGGAGGCATGTCCGTTTAAAACAACTTCAGTGTGTGGTTAGAGAGGAATGACTGGATTAAGTCCAACAAAAGTACAGTAATGCCGTAGCTTCGCAGTTTCCGTAAAAGGCCGGCATGCCATACTCTGTCAAATGCTTTAGAGATATCCAGGGGAACAGTTTGGGCTTGACCATTCTTGTCGAGAGCCTGGTATATATACTCGGTGATGGTCGTTAGCATATCAGCAGTAGACCTGGTGAAGCAGAAGCCATACTGTTTGTCCGATAGGAGCCCGTGAACCGTGAGATGCTGAACGACCTCGGCATTGATAATGGCTTCGAACACTTTACCGAAGATCGGAAGAAGGCTGATAGGGCAGTAGTTTGCAGAGTCTGAGGGTTCACCAGTGTTCTTGAATATTGGAACCACAGAAGAAGACTTCCAACAAACAGGAAAGCAGGAGGAAGATAGGCAGAGGTTGTAGAGCTTAGAAAGGATAGAGGAGAGTTCAAGGGCACATATTTTAAATTTTTTAATCATTTATTATTGACCTTTTAATTTGATTTTTCAAAAGAAAATTTTCTCATTTTTATTTCTCCTATAAAAACCAGAAAAGATGCTCAAGACTGTATGCAATAAAATTAAAACAAAATGACATATTTTAAATGGTGTCAAAACCCAATAGTGCTAATGATGTGACAATGATCTGCAGTATTAAAAACATGGACTTCTATGTCAATAAATACTTAATTCAGTCAGTCAGGTAAGTGCCATGAGTGATACATGCTTGGGCAATCATGTCTCGAAAGAGACATGATTGACTGGGCAGAAGATTATCCCACAGTAGGTTGCCATTGCTTTCTGCGGTAGACTGGTTGCCGACCAAGGCTATAGAACCCAAACTGTCCTATTATTTAACCCATAACTGGAGGGAAGAGACGGATTAATACCTTTCCCAAAGGTATTTGTGCGTAAGTGAATGCAAGGAATTCAACTGGAATTCGAACTCAGTTCCCCGATTTCTCGTTCCAAGCCGATATCCACTGTGCCACAACACACATATTAACTTAATACTTAATTAGCAAGTTCTAAAATATGTTACAAAAAAATGTAATCAGATCCATTCCTCATGAAGGAAAAATTTAACTTTTCTGACATCCTGGTTGATTGCAACTAAGAAACTAAGTACATCGTCATCAATTTGTCCACTAAAAGAAATAGATAAATACATAAAAATTCATAACTTCAAATGATTTTTCTTCCATACAAAATAAATTCACTCTACTTTTTAATTCATGATTAATATAACTTTGCTTGAGATATGTATTTATTTATATAGATGATGTATTTGGGCTGGATTACTTTTATCTATTCAGGTTGGTTGAAGACAAACATTTTCTTTCATTTGATTTTTCTCTGGTTTACCTCATTTCACTGGTTTCTATAGAAAATTAATACAACTTGTCAGATATCATCTGAGCACTTTCATTATCCAAAAGAGTAAATATATTTTACTACTAAAAATAATCCTGACACAACAAACAGGTAAATGAAAATGTAATGTGAGAAAAAAATGTCATGACACTAACTGACACAAAACACGAAATCTATCAAAAAAAAAAAAAATGTCTACAGAGAAAAAAGCCAAAAAAAAAAAACCCTTTGATTGAATGGCTTATTAATAAAATCCTAATAAAAACTAATGAAAGCTCTTTGTTTAAGTTGCTTGTCATTCATTTTTTTCAGTTTGGATTGGCTATTCTGATTTCAAGGTAGAATTTTAACAAATGTTTCAATGTCTTCTGGAGGATTTTAGTAATAATTGATATTTTAATCATTTCATGCCAAGAAAGGTGTAAATACCACTAGCACTCAGGGTATTACAGAAAGAGAAAGGGAGAGAAAAGACTGGGTCTAGGGGGGATTAAAGAATGAACAGAAGATGGATGGCATTCATCAAGATAGAAGATTGATAGAAGATAGTGATTGACATTACATATAAATTTTTGGAGATTGTAGATCACAGGGTAGCAAATAAACAGAAGGGAGTTTCACAGATGGAAAGTGTGAGACAGGAAACTGTTGGTGTAAAAGTGGCAGTTAACAAAGATATTTGTAGAAAAGTCAGAGGGAAGCAAATTTATGTTGATGAAAATGTGACTGAAGTTGACATGCCAAGTCAACATTAGAGATCCTCTTTTGGATTTTGTCAAGAACCTCACGATGAATAGCACCTGACTAGATATGGCAGAAGCATTCAATGCATTGACAAATGGTAGATTTATATATATATATATATATATATGTGTGTGTGTGTGCACAAGATATATTCTGATGAGAAAGAAGTTTCTGGCATGTCACAGTCACCCAACCTTCCTTGCAGTGGATACAGTTATTGATTTGATATCATTGTTCCACTTCAAGTCAGTTAGAAACGTGAGGCCAAGAAGGTGCAGTCTGTTGCTCTCCTGGAGACTAGCATCAGCCATCATGATGATGGACAGGAAAGTTTGTTTATGATGGCTAAAGGAAAGTTGTTTTGTTTTGAGGGCATTAAGATTTACAAGCCATTTCCTGTCCCAAATAACCACTGACTGGAGATCCATTTCAAGAGTAGCAGCCCGGTTTACTTTGTCAACATTTGAGATGAAAATAACTGGTAGTGTCATGTGTATAAATGCCTACTTAAAAAATGCAGACACCAGGAAGATCATTTCTAAAGATTAGAAACAGTGTAGAACCTAGGACAGAGTCTTAGGGGACACCTGTAAAGTATCTGGAAGCATGTCCATTCAAACAACCTCCATTTCATGATTTGATAAGAACAATTAGATTAAATCTAACCATCATGTTTAATACAGTAGACCTGAAGCTTGCATAGAAGGCCAGCATGCCAAACTCTGTCAAATGCATTTGAGATATCTAGAGCCACAGCCATTATTATCAAGAGCCTGTCATACATATTCAATGATGGTTGTTAGCACATCATCAGTAGACATGGCAAATTGGAAGCCATATTGTTTGTCAGAGAGTAGGTTGTGAGAGGAGAGATGTTTAACCATTTCAGCATTGACTAGAGCTTTGAATACTTTATGGTATGGTTTTAAGGTCTGCTATATTTATGGGTTAAAGTGTTCAATATCAGAGATAGATAGAGCATACAAATGTAACAGTGGACATTGAGGTCAACAACTAGGTGATATTGTTTTATGTTTAATGCAATAGCCAGGTTCTGTGCATTGCATTTTTGCTCGAACTTTTTATATATACAGGTCATTAATGCTTAGTTTATTTATTTGTTTGGATTAATTTATTTTACTTGTTTTTGTTTATTTATTTTATTTTTTTATTTTCTTTTATTTTTATTTGTTTTCAGTTTTCTATTTTTAAGTAAGGTAGAAAAAACGACTTTTTGTGTCTGCATTTTGATATGAGTTCTGATCAAAATTTAAAGTCAACTATACTCATTTTTTTAAAGTCTGACCTAACAACAAAATCTATTTCTGTATGCATGGATATGTCTAGTAAATATCCTTATAGAATTTTAAAATGTCCCTGAATTAAAATTCTACAATGCCAAATATCTCTAATAAAATTATAGATAAAACAAACAGAGACAAACAGCCTCTCTTCTTGTCAGGAATTGATAAGCTAGGAAATTTAACTTATCCTCAGAGATTACCAAACATTCTTACACACAGTTTTGTCTTTCTTTTAGTCAAACTGGTGATTCCAAAAAGAACATAAGCTTCCAGTAATGAAAGAAAACTTTGAACACTTGGGTGTCAATCTGAGGAGAGTGCAGAAGTTTCAGAAAGAGTTGGATGAGTCTAATGGTGATAAGGAAAGTTAGCTTGAAAAATTCACTCTGATCATTCTGATAAGAAAACAACTAAATTTGTTAGTGAGATCCAGGATATGATTGAAAATGATCACTCACTGTCAATCAGATTCATAGCCAGGGAGGTAGTGCTGCCCTAAATCAAATGGGTGGCTGCTTCAAGACCTTACATCTTGCAACAGGACTCTGCACCATGCAACATAAGCAGGAGAACCCAGTCATGCCTATCAGAAAATTTCTGAGACCACATCAACTCATTACATCTGATCATCTCACTCCCCAGACTGCAAACCTCTTGATTATTTGTAAGGTGCAGTTGAACAAGAATCCAGCAAAACTCCTTATAAAACCAAAGATAAACTGAAGATCAGGATTATGGCCGCATTCACTAACTTAAACAAGGTGAAATTCTAAAAGAGATTCAAGAGATTCTAAAGTCATCTGAAGACTTTGATTGTAGCCAATGGTAATTTTATTGAATCATTTTACTCTCTTGCATTTCAAGATATATTTACCAAAATTACACAAACAATATGTTAAAATGAGATGCTATGTGTTATTTTCATTTTTACATAATTTAGTCTTGACAAAAACTTATCCATCGCACTTATATATATATGCAAAATTTTATAAAATCCATTACAAAATTGATTAACTATGACATATTTTTAATTTATTTGTTTAATGGATACTTGTATTTAAGTAGATGCTCTGATCTTTATAGTCAACTGTATATTTATTTATATCTACCAGCTTGAATAATTGAGAAATCTTGTTAGAAAAATAATTCTTTCTGAATCCTCTGCCAGAGGACACATTTTTGTATTTTTTTTTATGTACATCATATATTTTACCAGATAAACAGCCCAGGTGAGTGAAGACATCATTCAATGTCCTCACTAAGTTGGCATGAATCTACTCAGTTAAAGTGACAAATACTCTGCACTAAAAGTATCTCCACCCCAATATCGAGCAGTTTATGATAAAAGATTCTGCTTCCTAAGATATGTTTTCTCAGTAAAACTGATAAAAACAAACAACAATCTTGGCACCAAACCTTATCACATCTCAACACACACACACACACACACACACACACACACATATATATATATATATATTTATGAAGATATTAATACATTTTTTATGTTGCAATTAAAAACACATATTTATAAATGCATGTGTATAAAGGAAGCATTTTTGAGTGAAAATTTATCCTAGTTGCTAATATCTTTAGAAACTTTGTCAGATTTTAGTATGAAATTAGCCAGTGTAATTAAAACATTAAAGTGACAGAATCATGCAATGAAATCTGACAGAACTGTTTTTCTGATTGCAAAAACCTTTCATAAAATATTGAAAAGAAATTACAAAAAATAAAATTAAAAATTTTTACTATTCATTTTATTTTATAAAACAATATTAGTATCTTGAAGAAAATCATTCAATTGTAAGTCATAGATTTACCAGTAAAAACATCTTCAAATACATTAACTTAAGATTTTATTCAAGATGCCATTGCTACTTCAAACTATATCCAAGAGGATTCTGAAAACTTAACAGTTTGATCAAAGAGGGGGATCAAAATTAATTTTGATGTTTGTAAGATTTTAGTAAGTAGGATTTTCTAAAAGATTTTCATCACCCCTTGAATTTATAGCATCAAAGTCAAATTCAAAGACAAAAAATTTGAGTTAACTAATTTTCTTCTCTGTATACATTTCCAATAAAATATAGAGATTTAAAAATTTGGTTCTGAAAAGTGCTTGTAGTTTGTCTGCGGGAGGTATGGCTGAAATTGAACATTTTTTGTTTTTCTCTGAAAACAAGGAAAATGGTACAAATCAAAGTGGAATTAAATAAAACTTAAAGTCAGAAATCTTACTACTCATGAATTAAATATATATATATATATATATATATATATATATATATATATAGATAGATAGATAGATAGAGGGAGAAGGAGAATATCTTGAAAATAATCTTTTTTATAAAAGTCATGAAATTCCAATTTTTACTTGGACAGGCTGTGTAAACAAAGTAAACATCATTTCTTCAGTATTTCAGATGTAAGAAGAAAATCCGCTAAGTTTTTTCATCAAAAACTGCTATTTTATGGAATAAATTAACTCATGAGTGCTTCCCTGAACATTGAAATCTAAACCTCTTCAAGTCAAGTGTAATTCATTATCTATCATCTTTATTCTCATCCTAGACATTTTTCATTATGACCATTTTAACGTAAACCTTCTATTGTGAGCCGAAGTAAAGACTTGAATTAAATGAAATTCAGTATAAAATATACATATTGGGTTCTACATATAATTGTTATCACATGAGTTTTACAGTTAACTGATTATTTCTCAGGAGATAGTTTATAATTGTGAACATTTTCTAAAGAAAGAAAACACAAAAATATTTAGTGTCTATATTTCTGGCATGAAGAGTTTACATTATTTATATTTGGATTAATGTCTTCAGATGAAAAAAGTTATCAAAGATGCGATTTTGTTTCGACAAGAAAATGAAAGAAGGTAAGACAGAAGTGTTTAATGAAATGGAAAAGTCAATTTCAAATTTTTCTATTTGTATCTCTTTACTTCTTAAAATAACAACCAGCATTTATATTTTTTTGATTGTTATTACTATATTTTGTTAAAATATTTAAGCTCATATATTTAATGATGCAATAGGGAAATCTCTATAGATATTTTATTATTAGATTTATCAAGAATTTAAAATAGAGAAAATGTGAAATTTTAACAGGCTAAAACTACTTATTAAACATTTTTCTTATCTGGCTAGCATCAAGAAAAGGAAATTTTGTTTTTTGATTTGTAGGAAAAAAAATGATTTTATAATTTCTTCTAATTGTTTGCAGGTCTTTCTTTTTTAATATCTTCAACTGAATATGGTTTTGACTGGAACACTGGTTATGCTGTGATAACCTTAAATTCATTTTAAAAGTACACTAGTTATGTAATTATTTGCTGAACAGGGTAAACTTTCCTTGGACATCCTTTGAAGCAAAAGGAAAAATGCTTTAATCAAGCCAGGATAACATAACTGCTTTTTCTTTAAAAAGGCAAATGCTGAAAGTCATCTTCAATTTAAAAAGACCGGAAGGTGCCAGAAAGAACAACATGAAAGAAAACGATGAAGCAACTCCAAGTAGAAGATGGCAACTGATAGTCTGCCCTTTCAACATGCTGAATTAGCTGAGATGCATGTTGTGTGATCATAATCAAATAATCCAAAAGAAAGCAGCAAGCACTGAAGTCGTCATAAAATTCCATTAGAGAAATAGTTGCCAGTGGGAAATATAAAGAAATATGTTTCATATGTCCAACATAGAAGCCGTGCAAAAACCATTACCTTCCTTTAACTAGGTGGGTGGTTATAGAACTCAGCTTCAGAAGGTGAAAAGGAAGATTTATTCTGTGTGTGTGTGTGTGTGTGTGTGTGTGTGTGTGTGTGTGTGTGTGTGTATGTATATATATATATATATATATATATACACACACACACACACACACACACATGTATATAGATGTGCATGCCAAAGTGGGAAGAAGTTTTTGTGTGATGCATTTTGTCATTTAGGACTTTATTGAACTAAATGTGTTATATTTGTAGTCATACACAAATGAGGGATGTTGGGAATTAGAATTTTTTTTGTATAATCTTGCCAATTTTATTTAGATGTTTTTTTCTTCTTTCCCTCACTTTTGTCATTAGATATCCTACACTGTGATAATAGAAGATCCATCAGGAATGGTAAAATGTTGTAAGAGTCAGGGCAAAATTTTACTGTAGATGATCTTGCAATCAAGACACTCTCGGAACATTTTCATCTTTTCCCCTCCCCTAATATTTTTCTTGATATATAAAGATTTCTATATTTTTGTCCAATAAAGACATTTACAAAAAAGATTTGTTCTGCTAAATTGGTATACTCCTACCTGATTAGATTGGATGTATATCTGTAGACTTTTGAATTCATTCTACTGCTAGAATCATGAGTTACATCATCAATAAGCATGAATGAAGCTGTTCCAGAAGCAGCTCTGCAGTTTTGTTTTGTTTTAGTGGCATATCAATCTCAATGAGTTATTTAATGCCAAAATGTAAACATTTTTTGTACATAATTTTACTTTTAGAAAGAATGGTTTAGTGACACAAATCTTACTAATTAATCCACTGCTAAGAGAAGAATATGTGGATTCATACTTATCCCAAGAATATTTGCATATAAGTGAATATAATGAGCATGACTGGAATTTTAACCCAGAATTGCGAGTCATTATCCATCATTACACAACCCCCACATTTAAGCTTACAGCATCTAGTATTACAAAGTGGGACCCCTCTGGGTACTGTCCAGGCTTGACATTGTATAATCTCAATGATTGTACAGGAACCAATGTTTAAACTTGATGTTGCTGTCAGCTGAAAGCAGCTATGTAAGCCTAAGCAAAGAAATTTCCTCCCTAATGCTTCACAGATTGTAGGCTTTGGATCATAAGCAGATCCTTTCTCTCTCCACACTTTGGCTTTTCCATCACTTTGGTCTGATCAGTCTATAAAACATTCTTCCAGAATTTTTGTCACTTACCTCTAAACTTCCTTGCAAATTATAATCTGGCCTTTCCATTCTTATGCCTAATGAGTGGTTTGCATCATACAGTATGCCCTCTACATTTCTGATCTCAAAGTTTTCTTTGAATAGTGGATTGTAAAACCTTCACCTCTGCACACTTGAGGTTGTTGATGATGTCATCGACTGTTGTTTTGGTTTTTTTCTTACAGCTCTAACAGTTTTTCGACCATCATCTGGCATTGTTTTCTTTGGATGACCTGTTCTATGTCTGTTGATCAGAACAGCAATAGTTTTCCTTTCTTTTTAAGGAGATTATGTAATGTTGTGTTGGCTATGCCCAATATTTAACCAAGGTCTCTGATCAATTTTCTTTTATTTCTTGATTTTAAAATGGCTTTCTTTTTCTCCCATAGACCGCTTTCATGTCTTCATGTTGGTTTATCTTTCTTTAACAAAAAATACAGTCTTTACACTTGACAGCCAAGAGAGTAGTCATTCATAGCTATTTAATGTTTAAACAATCAATCTAAAAGGCAACATTTTGGCAACAAGAAACATGTGTTTATCTTATGTTTCAATTAATTTGCTTGCATTAAAAATGTGTGGGTTCAAACAAAAGGTGGTACATTTTAATTTGTTTAACACATCTACATATAAATATCAGGAAATATAGACTGAAATTTTGAAATATCTCATATTCATTTTTTGAGTTTAAACTCACATATCTTTTGTGAACAATAAAAATAAAGAAATTGGCCTTGCCATTCAAAACCTTTTGGAAAGAATTTATTTTTACTGTATTATGTACAATCTACACATGCCAGTAGCTGAGAGTGTTCTAATTCATTACTGAATGAACAATACGTAGATGCTAGAGTAGCTACTGTTTTTTCAAAGCCTACCATTCTTCCAGAGTGCTCAATCTGAGTATGAGAGTGTAATTAGTCATCTTCAGACAGATCTGTTTTGCTTTATCACAGCGCATCAGTATGGTTAGACATTCGATTGCTTTTAGCCAGGATTGAAACCTGACCAAATTGACATCAGTTGGTGATTCTACCTCTGAGCTATGGGCGCTCGGTAGAAGAAGGGAGACTTTTAGTGCGTTATTTGCAATATATATATGTTTATATATATTTACGCTCTCACACCCTGATTGAGCACTCTGGAAGAGTAGTAGACTTTGTAAACAGTAGCTACTCCGGCATTTACGCACCACTCATTTGATAATGAATTGGAGCACTCTAGCTATTGGGCATGTTTATATGCACTAAAATGCCTGCCTTCTTCTACTGGACACTCGTGGCCTAGGGGTAGAATCGCCGACTGACGCCAATGCAGTCGGGTTTCAATCCTGGGTTAGGAAGCGACCGGAGTCTAAGCTGTACTGATGAGCTGTAATACAGCAAAACAGATCTGTCTGCAGATGACTATAGTATGTTTATATATATATATATATATATATATATATATATATACATATATAGAGAGAGAGAGAGTGTAATATTTTAATATAAATGCTTATAGTAAAACATAATTGACTGCAACACGAGCTGTTGTGTTCCAGCACTGCTTATTATCATTTTACCAAATACTGAAATATTTTTATTTTAGGAATCATGTATATAGAAATTTAAAAACAACACAGTTGTTAGCATATCCAGTCAATTAAGGCAGGGTTGAGGAATTCAAAGGGCCAGCCCAGGTTAACCAACAGAAAGGAAGGCAATGGTGGACAGAGAGATGTGCCATTAAGGTGGGGTGTGCAAAAAGAAACAAGGTGTTATATGGAAAGCTAGATTTTTTGGTGTCAGTTATAAATCATTTCAATGTATACAATTGTATTATGACATATTGGCAATTGTGTTGAATGTGTTTGTAAAATGGTTACAGATTTATTTTATTAAAATTGTTATCATTTAAAGTAGTAGAATTGTTATAAGAACAGAAATGTGATAAAAAATATAATGTACATCTCATTGGTTTATTTATTTTGTACAACCTCAAGATATATAATGATATCAATATTGAAGACATAGGATTGTACCAGGATGATGGGCTCATGGTTGTAAAAAGATTCCAATAATATTAAAGCTAATAGAATTAGAAAAATAATGCATTGTGAATTGAGAATTCTAAATCTTACTATTAAAACCAATCTAAAAAATGTAGACTTCCTAGATTTAACACTTTATCTAGTCAATATCACTTACTCACCCGACTTAAAAACTAATGCCAATCCTATATACATTCAACCTAAATCTAATCACCCCTATCAATCATCAAACACATACCCTCCTCTATTGAAAACAGAATTAGTAACAACTCCTCCAGTGAAGTTTCCCTTTATAACACAGCAAATTTTATCACTCTGCCCTCAAAAACAGTGGCTACAAATGCCCTGACATTAAATACAACAAATACAATAACAATAATGATAATAAAAAAATAATTTGGTATACACCCCCATATAACCAAATGGTGAGTACGAAGTTAGAGCATAAATTCCTCAAATTAGTTGAGTAACACTTCCGTAAAAATAACCCTCTTAGCAAAGTTTTTAACAGAAATACTCTAAAGTTATAACTGTATGGATAAACTTGAGAAAAATCATCAAAAAACAAAATAGAATTTTAAACCAATATAACAACCTGAGCAATCAACGAAATCCTAAAATAGTTAAAAATAATTATGCCAATACTCACAATTGTCGAAAACTGATTGAGTGTCCATCACAAAAGAAATGCCTGACTGACTCCATAATCTACCTATGCACTAGTTCTACTATAAAAACTCCTACAGCAAAAAAATTTTCATCTGTTGTACCAAAGACCCATTTAAAACCTGCTGATATCAACACGTCTTATATACTG
Organism: Ascarosepion bandense; assembly: GCA_037127315.1. Taxonomy (NCBI): domain Eukaryota; kingdom Metazoa; phylum Mollusca; class Cephalopoda; order Sepiida; family Sepiidae; genus Ascarosepion; species Ascarosepion bandense. The sequence goes on from JBBBDQ010001777.1 coordinate 497,001, forward strand.
CAATAGCATATCACTTTTCACATACTACAGGAAAAAAAAACAAAAAAACTAGAACTTGTAAATGTTTAAATGAGCCAGGTTTTCTATGTTAACAAGAAAAATTTCAAATTATTAAATTCCCTAAATTAAACCTTTTAAGCAAATGTAATGAAGTAAATGCAATCTGTCATCATCATCATCTAATATATATATATATATATATATATATATATATAAAACCTAAAGTCTAGTTTATTTTTTCTCTACTATAATATAATTAGATCCCATAATCTATAGCCTATCCCCTTGCTTAAATATATTGATTCTCCCATCTTCTGATAAATAATTTGTTTCAATATCACCGACTATGTTGTCTACATATGTTTGATGTACATTATATTTTTAACAAATTTTTGTTCTTATAACAATTTCACCAATTCATAATAGAACTGTATACATTCAAATGTTTCATAACTGACACCAAAAAATCTAGCTTTCTATGATGTCTTGGTTCTCTTCCCCTATCCCACCTCACTCTGGTGGATCATTGCACTGTCCACCATGGCCTTTAGTTCTATCAGTTAACCTGCTTCAGCCCTTTGATTACCTCAACCAACATCTTTAATTGACTGGATATGGTAACAACTGTGTCCTTTTGAAATTTCTATATTTTTTTTTTATAATCATGTTACCTCAAGTAAGGCAGTCTCCTGCCACTGGTGCACAGGTGGTTACATAGGAAAGTTATGAAAAAGAGTGACAGGTTACAGGGCATATCAGGAATTGGGTAAGAGAAGGAATAAGATACTGAGAGCAGAGTAGATGGACAAAAAAAGCATGAGAGAAAGGATGCAAGTTAGTAAGATAGGAGATGTCTTTTGACTTTACACTTAAACTCCTGGAGATTGTAGCTGCCGGGGAAGCAAGTAAATGGAAGAGAATTCCACAGGTGGGAAGTGCAAGAAAAGAGGATGGTGGAGTAGAATTTGTGTTTACATTTTATTGGTTTCACAGTAAAAGGGTGGGACCGAGTTATTAATCTTGTAGCTCGAGCAAATTCATAAATAGGGGGAACCAGAGAGCTAAATTCATTGGAGCAGAAGTCCTGAGAGTACTTGTAGAAGAGACACAGTGAAGCCACATTGCACTGGTGAGAAAGTGACTGTATCTGAGCTGCCAGGTTGGGATTGATCACATTACAGATTCTCTGTTGGATTTTGTCAAGTACCCCTCAGTGGATAGCAGAAGCACTCGACCCAATAAGGCAACAGTATTCAATGCAAAGATTCCTGACAGAAAAATATTTCATTGCCAGATGAGATGCTAATAAGTAGTAACAGAACTCAACAGCTCTTGTATTGCAGTCAAATATGTTTTATTATAAACTTATAATAAAAATATAACTATAAATATTGTTCTACTAAAATATCAAACACTTTCAAAATATAAATTACTACAAACAATGGACTATTTTACCGATATGTTTGTACTAGTCACAAGACATATATTTTTCATTTGTAAAGGAGTTAATGCACAACCTATGTTTTGCCCATGTGGTGTCTTCAGTCTTCAGGTGATTTGATTAAATAATCAATCAATATATATATATATATATATACACACACACACACGCACACCATACCTTGCTGTTTTCACTCTTTTACTATATACAATATACTTTGCTGTTTGTGTGAGTAAAAACAACAAAATATGCTATATTTAGCGTATATATATATATATATATATATATGTACACACACATATCTATATATTACTGTTTTCACTCACATAAACACACATACATACACACATATATGTATAACTTCAATTCAAACATTAAAGTGGATTATTGTGTTTGAAATAGCCGTTTTCTTTTTAAACAGTGTATTACATCTATTGGCTTTTTCTTTAGAAATTTAAGTTGTTTTTATTTTGTATATGAAATTGAGCAGATATGGGATTCCAAAAAAACCTGCATCAATGAAAGAAAAAGTAATACATCAGCAAAGTTGTTAAAAAATTAAGTATAAATGTTAAATGTAGATTAAACTTATTCAAAATTTTCCGCTTTAATTATATGTATCAACATTTACGTTAACTTATTTTTTCTCCCTTAAAAGTGACATTGGCTTTTTCCTCCCTCCAGTGACAAAATGAATTTTTTTTCTCCTTTAAAATGACAGTGAGTTTTTTTCTTAAAATTGACAGCCATTATGCTAGTACTGCCTAAGCTGTTAAAATAATTTTTGGAATATTTACTTTGAGTGTACATACATGTCTACTCTCTTCTTTATCTCCTATCATGAAATACCATTGAAAACAAAAAACAATGATAATCAATGATTTGTGATTAGGATTCATGCCTTTTCAGAAGAATGTGCAAGTGATAATATACAAATATTTCAAATAATGACAGCAAAATCAGTGTTATATTTGATATTACTCTTGACTGAGGAGATCATTATGGCCATGAACTACCAGCATGCAATGTAGTTCAATTTGCTTGTATCATGAGATTGACCTTTGACATGCCAAAATTTACTAGACATTATTTATTATCATCAATGATATTTCTTCTCCATTTTTGTAAATGTTTTTATGAAAACGTTTTCTCAAATAGTTTTGTTATTTTATAATTTTGATTTTTACTTTCTTCTTTTCAAAAGTATCCTGTATTCTATCCTGTCTCAATTTGAGTTTGTTCCTTGTTTTTTTTTTTTGTTGACTAACTTTTACTTTTTATATAGCTTGAGAGCCACACAAAGCAGAGTGTTACAGTCAAAATCTAATGAGTGAAGTGGATGATGTTGGAAGAGAAAGTGAAGATTTTGGGGATAAGGAGCATGGACAAGAATTAAACATTGACTTGAAGTCAAAGGTGAAGTGTTCAAAATAGTAGTTCTTGGAAAAAGCTGAGTAGAATTCAGATCTGTTGTGTGGCTTAGCTGGAAAGGTCTGACCTGGTGATCCAAAGAATGGCATTCACCTGTGACAAAGAGCTCAGAGAGTAGAAAGTGTTTCTCCCACCCCAACATACAAAGCTGCATGAACAATTTTTGAATTCTATTAAGCCTGTAAAGAGAAGACTGAGCAGCTCCAGCCTGGAAGTGACAAAAATACTCTTTAGCTCAAATTCTCTTTGAAGTTGTGGAGATGAACAATAAAAAGATAGCATATTTATTTAAATAGGTTAAGCACCTGCATCTTACAAAAAAACTAAGTTACAACACTGAGATGCAAACAAACCAGCTTATGTTATTGTCAAAGATGTTTGATAATATTTGAATAAAATCACAAAAAATATTGAAAATACTAGATATTTAAAACAGCGTTAAATGATGAAGGAGTTCTGCTTATATCATCTTTTAAAAATCTGATTTCCTAAATATAGCTGAAGGGAAGCAAGCCTTTTCAACAAAGATTAATAAGTCTGTTAATATTTATGCACCTGTTTAAGTCCAAGTTAAGAAAGTTATTGATTATTCAAGTTCAGAAAGGAAAGGTTACTGTTCTATAAATAATATAGACTAATAAATTCCTCTTTTATTTGTTTTTACTGAAAAGTCTGAAGTGAATGTTAGAACAATTTACACTAAAAACTTGAGGCAACAAAGATGTGGTCCTAGAGACAGATGCTGAGCATAACATAGACAGACCATTTAATCAGCAAGGAAATTTAAATGAAAACAAATATATATATATATATATATATAAATTAATTGTTTAATTACTTAGTTTTTGGTCATAATAAAATTACACTAGTGCATAGTTGTATTAAAATGTGTTCAATACAATTATATTGTAGAACTTTGGAATATTTATTATTTCTATGAACCTAATAGGTATTTTTAGTATGGTTACACTAAGTCATAATTTTTGTTCTTTCATTCAATAGTTCATTTTTGTTTAAGAATAGCATAATCTCTAACTTTTCTTCCTGGCACAGTCTATATATTTTGCCACCATTGTAAGGCTTGGCTTTTTTTACTATACTTAACATTATGTCTGGGTCTTTTCCATATTTTGATTTCAATTTCCACACGTGGCTAGCCAATTTTGTACAGTTTTTTAAGTTTTCTATTTTGAATGTAGACTTGTGATTGAACCACTTCGTCTTAAAGGTGTCTTTGGTTGATCCCAAATATATTTTATTTTGGCCATTTAAGTCATGTACTTTTGCCTTGTAAATGACTTCTTTTGTTTTGCAAAGTCCTTGAAGTGGGCATTTATTTTTGTCACAAGAGTTGTATTCTTTATTAGCGGTCTTGTTTTGTACAATGCTATCTAAATTTCTGGCGTTTTGTTTGTTTTATGAAACTATCTAAATTACTAGTACAACTATAACTTAGGTTGATTGTGTTTCTATTGAAAATTTTGTTTAGTTCTGATCCTTTTGGAAAGTGTTTATCTAGCAGTTTAAAAATACTTGTCCTATTTTGGTTTTTAACTCTAAACTAAATGGTGTGTTGAACCAGATAATGTTTTGTTTTTTATTATTGTTTTTTGTTTGTTTGGTTGAGAATTGTATTATAAAATGTTTTTATGGTCAGATTTTCTTAGTGCATCTTCATAGATATTTTTTTTCATCAAATATTGTTTTGTTTGACGAATTATTTGATAGTCTGTGTTCTATTCCTTTGTGAATGTGCCTAATTATACTTTTGGGATGGTTGGATTTCCTATTTATGTACTTTAACTTAGTGTTTGTTTTCATGTATGGTGAGACATTGCAAAATTCTACATTTACATATTGTACTAAAGATAGGATGTTGTAGTAAGCCATGAAGGCCAAATCCTGAAATGACATGGCACACAGAAAATGTTTATCTATCTGATTTCAACCACAGATTTTCTGCTAAAATATCATCAGTATTTCTTACACACACATGTATATAGTTTTAGTGCAAAGAATTTGTCACTTTAACTGAACAGGTTCATGCCAACTTTTGTGAAGACACCATTATGATGTCTTTACTAATAAAAAAAACAGCCTTGATGAGTTAGAACATATTGATGTCAGCATGAAACTGCTCAGGTAAAGTGACAAATTATTTGCACTATAATTATCAACACTATCTCTACCTCAATATCGATCACTTTATATTAAAATACCTGCTTGCCAAAATACCTTTTATCTAGGTACCTCCAATTTTACCATGGGAAAATCAGCATAGACTGAAGTAAAAGGCCTCAAACTAAATAAAAACAAAGTTTTCTCGGCAAAATGTTTATGCTATCATAAAGAGGATAAATCAAAGTATGTTTTAATTATTTTTACAAATTTTAAAAATTGTTCTAACAGGTTCTGAAAGGCTCATTTAGTGGTAGAAAATCTTTTTTTTTCTCACGTCAGTGGAAGGGGTAAATTGATGCTAGAGTTTATTACGTCAACAGCGTAATATTACGCGAAGGCATTTTTTGACTGTGAAAGACACATTAATTTGGATATTCTTGCAAAACTCAAATAATTGTCTGATTTTGATGAAAATTTCAGGACTTATTCACAAATGAATGAAATAATTTTTGAAATAATTATTTTTAAAAAATATTGGTAAAAAAAAATTTTTTTTTAATTTGCTACCCCCTCAATATTTAATTTCCAGAAATGTCGAAAAATGCAACTCGGTCACAAAATATAGTTTTCATTAAATTCAGGAGTCATTAAGGAAAGCTAATCAACTGTCTTTTTTTCTTCAAAACAAGCTACCTTTTAGAAAATCAGCTCTGAATTAGGAAAACAAAAATGCAATAAAACTATGCCAATTTTTATTTGGGTAAACTTTTAATTACTTTTATAACCATAAATTAAAATTGTGTCATCGCCTGAATAAAAAAAAAATTTCCATTAGTAATGAATTTTTACAAGAATTGTTTTTATTTTTCATATTTTTTATTAAGTAATTTAAAAAGTTTCATAAGTCTTTTATAATTGTCTATGATGTTTAATTGATAGCAGCTTCATTTTGGAAGCATTGAAATTTACGAACCATTTCTTACCCCAGTCCACCACGAATTAGAGGTCCTTCTCAAGCTCATCAGTGAGGTTTGCTTTGTTACCCTCACCAGACGTTTGATCGAGGTGAGAGTAAACAGTGGTGTTGTCAATGTAAATGCCTACTTAGGATCTTATTACATCAGGGAGATCGTTAATGTAGATCAGGAAAAGCATAGGACCTAGAATAGAGCCTTGAGGGACACTCGCATTCATATGGTAGTTTTGGGAGGCATGTCTGTTCAATACTACTATCATTGTGCAATTTGAGAGGAAGGAATGGATTAGGTCAAACAATTGTCCTAATCCATGTCCTTACACCATAGTTTCACAGCTTGCAAAGAGGTCAGCATGCCAGACTCCGTCAAACACTTTGGAAATATCCAGGGCAACAGTTTGAGATCCTGGTATATATAACCAGTGATGGTCATTAGTGAAACCATGATCGTGAAGTGAAAACCATACTGTTTGTCCAAGAAGAGTCTGTGGGCTGTGAGTTGCTGAACCACCTCAGCATGGATGATGACTTTGAACGCTTTGCCAAAGATCAGTAGGAGACTGATAGGATGGTAATTAGCGGCGTCCGAGGGTTCTCCAGTTTTCTTAAATATAGGAACTACAGAGGAAGACTTCCAACAAGCACGAAAGCAGGAAGCAGATAGGAAGTAGTTGTAGAGCTTAGAGAGGACAGAGGAGAGTTCAGGGGCACATTTCTTCGAAACTATTATTCGAAGTATTTGTTTAGCATGTTGACTACACAAAGAAACCAAAATATTATAACTCACTAATAGTGAGTTACTAAAAGTTCCTTTTAAAATAACATTACAAAAACTAAAGTTAGAAGATTTTGTTGCTTGCACAGTATAGCATAAATGTTAGTCGGAGACTACCTGTGAGAAAAAAAGCACCATGACACAATCCACTGAACTAGAAATTTGGAAATAATTGGGTTCTACTGTTTGATATTTCCAATGGAAGTCCCAATACAAACATTTCAGGGTTTGGGTATCAATTTGAGGATGGTGCAGAGGATACTGAGTTGGATGATTCTAGTGGTGATTATGAAGGTGTTTAGGGTGATCACAAGTCATGGTGACATTATACCTCCATTCATCTTCTCATAAGGTCTGAGACTCAACACAGAAGCCTACATCAAATGCCTTGAAGAAATAGAGCTGCCCTGGGTCAAGAGGGTTGCTGCTGGAAGACTTTGTCTGGCAAGTGAACTCTGCACCATGTCACACAAGCAGGATAACATATTGATAGCTGTCAGACAATTTCCGCAATCTTATCGCCTGTTACATCTGGCCAGACTGCAACCCTCTTGATTATTATATATGGGATACATTTGAGTGAGAGAACTACAAAACTCCTTGTAGCACCAAAGATAAACTGAATATAGCAAGGAATATAGCAGCATTCACTTTAAAACTAATCCATGGTCCTGGAGCTCAGACTCTTTGGACGTTGGCACGAAAGACTAAAAAGCAATAGTTGTTTCCAGTTAAAGCAAAACTGTAGACTGAAAGAAAAATAAATGAATGTAAAAGTCAAATTTTGATTTTCTGGTATTGATATCAAATAAGCTTTTTTGTCGTAAACTGAATTTTGAAGTCCTCTGAGTAAATGGTATCATGAATTTTGAAGTCCTCTGAGTAAATGGTATCATGGCTGAGACTAAGAACTACAATTATACCTACTTAGAGCCAAAACAAAAGCAAAAACTAAAATAAAAGAGCTGAAAAAAATACAGGCAGATAAACAGACACACACACAAACATCTTGCCTTTTATATTCATATATTCCCAATTTTTTGCACTATTGTAAGAACTGCAACCTTGAAACTTCTGAATATCGTTTTTTATGTCTTTGTCTATGAGTGTATCAAATTTGATTAAAATCAGACCACTCCTTCTATAACCCGATTTTTCGATTATCGATATTTATCGTTGGTACCTTGACACAAAACCTGGCGAAGAAATGTGTAAATTTTCCAAAAAATCGGTTCAGCCATTTTGGAGTCTGTAGGTAATGGACACACACACAGACAGACACACACACAAAGTTCCATTTATAAATAAGTTTATATATATATATTTGTGTATTTAGGCAGCAAATGGTCTTTTAGACATGACAGATTAAATAAATTGCAAACATTATGTCTGCTTATTTTTTAATAAAATCCGTTCATACTCATTGATAATCTTTCACGTTTTATAATTGAAAGATGTTAGAAATGAGCTGTAACATTGACAGATGTTATTATCATTCATTTCTCAATGTAATTTCTGATTTTTAGCAACACAGTCTTGCATTATTTTTTGTTACTATAACTCACACTCCTGATGATGATCTTTTAAAAAGATTGAAAGTACTTGGTACATTGAGAAATGATTGATAATAACATCTGTAAACATTACAGCTCATTTCTGATAACTTTCAATTTTTACACATGAAAGATTATCTGTGATTATGAATGGATTTTATTAAAAACTAGCAGTTTAGCCCAGTTTCACTCAGGTAGTTTAAGAAATAATAAGAATAAAAAATATATGATGAATTTACATAGCAAATATGTACACAATGTCCACCCTCGTTACTTTTATAGATATAGATAACAATGTAGAATGTCTCTATTGGATTAGGGGAAGGGGGAGGGGCAACATATATAGATATAGATAATATAAAGTGGGGCGATCGAGTCTATATTATAATCAATATATAAACTGATTCCTGACTTTGTGGGGTGATAATATATATTTTTCTACCCTCAGTTTTGGCTTTCTGAAAAATTTCAAGGTGTCAGTAACATTCTAAAATTTTGATCTACATCTGAGCACAACTCCTGTCAAGCTAGACTGCAAAACACAGGCACGAAGTCGAATCTATTAAACAAATATTTACACAATATCCACCCTCATCACTTTTATGCATATAGATAAGCAGAGAATGTTTGCAATTTATTTAATCTGACATGTATACATTTATATATATGTGTGTGTGTGTGTGTGTGTGTTTAAAAGATGTACAATTCTATCTGAAACAAAAGTGGAGATGATATGATAGTAAAAATGACATGTCTGACCATGTCTGTTCGCAATGAATGCAAGCAAGTCTTGAATGATGCTAAGTTGTTTGTTAATAGAATGAAGCAGCATGTAGAATCTTGCAAGTTTGTCTTCAAAAGATTACTGGTGGCTCTGTAAAAGTGTATTAAACAACTACAAAGCTTTGATCCCTCCACTAATCAATAATTTTGAGGTTCTCACATCCACAGTAAATAATAATTTGTGAGCAAAGCTCACAAATTCCCTTACAACTCCACATTTGACTTATCTGGACTACCCACACTTGATTTCTCTCCTGGAACTGAGGCACAGCTGAGTAATATATACATAACCCCTTTCTGGTCCTTAAAACTATTTACTAAGCTTGACTCTTATAAAGCAAGTGGATGTGATGGAATTCCTGTCATTGATTTTAAGAAATGTTCCACTGAACTCTCTCTTGTCGTCTCTAAACTCTGTAACTATTGCTTGCTGTTTTTTACTTCTCTGTTTGTTGGAAGTTCTCCTCTGTAGTTCCTGTCTTTAAAAACTCTGGAGAGCCCTCTGATTCTTCTAACTATCACCCTATCAGCCACTTACTACTTTTTGGCAAAGTCCACAAAGTCATTATAAATGCTGAATTGATTTAGTATCTCACATCCAACAAATTATTTTCTGATACGCAGTATAGCTCCTGCTTCACCAAGCTGTCTATTGATGTGCTAATGGCCATCAGTGAGTAGATATATCAGGCCTTTGATAAGAATGGCAAAGCCTGGGCATCTCAAAAGCACTTGATAGGGTTTAGCATGCTGGCATTTTGCAAAAGCTACAGGGCTATAGAATAAATGGATGATTATTCGATTTAATCCTACTGTTCCTGTCTAATTGTAAAATGATGGTCGTTCCTAGTAGGCATACTTCCAAATCCTTTCATGTGAGCGTGGGTGTCCCTCAAAGATCGATCTTAGGTCATATGCTTTTCTGATATTTATCAACAAACTTTCTTTTCTAATCCATTCCCACATTGGCAGATATGACACCATCATTTACTCCTGTCACAATATGAAATCTGCCAAGGCTGACAAAGTAGATCTTGCTTCTGCTCTTGGAAAAGAACTCCAATCTGTGATGAATTGGACTAAGAAATGGTTGTAAATTTTAATGCTTCCAAATTGAAGCTACTCTTCTTTAACCACCATTGGGGAACTTTTTTTACCTTCCATTAATACAGATCACATTAATCTTTTCAAAAGCAATACACTTCTCTTCCTTGGCCTCACTTTCTTAGCTGATCTCAAATAGAATGAATACATTGAATCCACCGCAATGAAGGTTAGGTTGCTGTACTGAGCCAGGACGTTTTTCTCATCGGAATTCATCTTGCACATTTATAAATCCAGCATTCGTGTGTGCATTCAATACTGTTGCCACATCTGGTCGGGTGTTTCTGCTGTTCATCTCAGAATTCTTAACAAAATCCAAAGGACAATATTCAATATTATTACTGTTGATTTGGCTGCTTGTTTTCAATTAATTCCCCACTGATGGAATGTGGCTTCTGTCTGTCTTTTCTACAATTGTTTTCATGGCTTTTGCTCTGACAAGCTTTATTCCCTGTTGCCCCACCCTCATTAGTTTACCCATTACCATCAAAGTAAACAAATATAGCCACCAGTTTTACTTTAGCAGGTTCTTTCCTTGCACTTCCCACCTGATGAACTCCCTTCCCCATGCTTGAGTCCCTGATAGCTACAATCCCCAATGATTTAAATGCAAACTCAATTGTCATCTTCTATCTCTGTGACTCATATTTTTCTTATTCTTTCTACAGCATCACCTGTACTTTTTTTATCTGTCCTCCCTATTCTTTCATTGTAACTCCCCTGCACACCAGTGGCAGTACTGCCTTGTCTGAAGTGAAACAATTATAAAACAAAAGTTTATTCTGACCTAAAAAAGCTGAGCCCAGCATCTGTCACTGCGTTGTTTATGTTTTCCACTATCTGTCATACACACACACTTATATTTATATGCACTGTATATAAATATAAGTGTGGACACTGAAGTCAACAATCTATTTCTTGCTTACATGCAATCTTCATGCAATCTGAATTATGGCCTGAATTTGCATTTAAACACAGAAAAGATTGTTGCTACTTAGTGTTGCCCCCCCAATGTTACAGATTCATGTGAGAAGAATGTATTCTTCATTTTAAGAAAAATTGGAAAAACTTCTCCAATTAAATATTAACCAAAATTCACTGGTTTATTCCCTAATTATAACAGCTGATGTTTATTCACACTAAATTGGAATTTTTTTTTTCCAACACAATCGGTATTAATATCTTTACAATATATTGTATTGCCAAAGTTATCACTAATATTCTTGTCAAAATTTACAAGCACTATATTTCATTCAATTTCACAAACAAATCAATAAAATTTGAATAAACCGATTTGTCTGGAAAGATATTATACTGCAAAGTATGGTTTTTGTCAAAATAATATCTTTAAATTAACTTTCATGGTAAACAATATTTAAGAAAATTTCTCTTCTTCTTTTCTAACAGTAAAGAATAAATTCTTAGTATTTCTTACTCTTGAACATACAACATAAAACTGGCCATGCATAAATATTTCTTTCTGGAGTCAAGTTCCAACTTTTTTAAGCATTTGGCCTTGTGATTTGGTTATAGCTTCTGTAAATGCAAGAAAAACTGAAAACTGGATTCTTGTATGCATAAAATTTTAAAGAAAAGATGCAAAAAATAATATAGAAATTGTTGTTAAATAAGTATTTGTTAAAGTAGTGGGAGTATTTTATATGTTAAATTATAAAACTTGGAAGTTTTCAAAAATATGAGTGAAAAGCGATAGCTGATGAAATAACTACGTAAAATCCCATTTAGATATACATATATTATAAGGTATTTTTTCACTGCATTGTAAAATCCTACTTGTCAATTGACATTGAAGATATTTTGTTTGTGTTCAAAAAGAAACTCTTGGAATGTTGATTGCAAAGATAGTTCTATTTTTCTGTCTACCATATTGGCATTCTAATAAGAAAACAAAGATATCTTTTGAGTTGATCAAATGCAGAAATTCTGTTTGAATTTCTGGTGAGAGAAAATATTATTTAAATTATTTACATACAGACTATTGTCTTCATCTTTGTTGTAAGTATCACGGTATTTTAGCCATCATGTCCTCAAGCTTTCATCAGATGCTTGTTGATCAAGACAGCTGAAAAGCAAGAAGAAAAAAAAATGGTTGGAGTGTTGGTTTTTGAATTTGTTGACATGGATGGTAATTGTGAGTTCAATCTCTGTGCTAGGCAGTGTATACTTAGACTCAGAAGAAATAGGTCATACAATAACTGAGCAGTACTAAAAAAAATAAATAAAGGTAACCCAAGACGTAATGAATGAATTTGTTGACATGATAATTGTGAGTTCACTCTCTGTGCCAAGTCGCATGTACTTATACTCAGTAGAAACAGGTCAGGCAATAATTGAAATAACTAAAAAAAGGTAATCCCAGATGTAATGAATGGATAGAGAATACACTGCCCTCATAGATTAAGTAAATATTTCGGTTTGAAATTACCTGAAGGTTGCCCACATTAACAAGCACCAAAATGGACAGATTTAACAGCAGAAAATTTGTGAAAATAACAACAAAGAGGAGGACAATAATTTATATGTAAACAATGCAGGGATTCCAAGAAATTGCAAGATATGTAATCTCAAACAGAATTGAATTGAAACTCTATTCCATTTAAGTGTTAACATTTGTAATTTATGTCTCCAGACAATTTTTTAAGTGATTCAGTTTTCTTCATCAATTTATAAAATGAAAGTTGTCTTGAATGGCCACTTTTCTAGATCCTTTGTACAAATGCAGGTGTCCCCTAGGGCTCAATTTTTGGTATGAATTTGTTTTGAACGACCATTAATGAGCTTCCTGATCACAGCTTTAAAGGTGGTACCTACTGACTGGTCAGTACAATGAGATTAAATTAACAGCTGTTCTCAAAAAAACAACCTACTGTCTGTTGCTAACTGGGGCAAAGATTTACTTGTTAATTTTAGATCCTCTTAAATAAAACTGCTCCTTATTAATCCTCTGAGAGAACCCTTTCTGCCTTTTGCTAGTATAACTGATGTTTAATTTCCTTGAAGTAGAAAATCTATATTGAATCCATTGCTAGGTCAACTGTTAAGAAAGTTGGTGCACTGTGCTAGACAATTTTTCTCTCCAGAATCTTTCTTGCATATCTTTGACCTTACCATTAGCTTATGCATGAAATATTACTGTTAAATATTTTTTGGTGCTCCTGAGAAATTATTGAAGCATCAGCAATATATTTAGTGCTAATCAGGCATATCAGCTTCTGTCACTTTCCCACCACTGCAAAGTTGCTTATCTTTGCCTTTTCTATCTTATCTTAACACTTTCATGGTAATTGTTTAGATGAGCTTTTCAGTATGGTACCTAGACTTTATGAATATAAGTGCAGTACTAGATTAGAAACAAGGTCTCATCAATTTACAGTTGAAATGGGTACATGTTACTCTTAGTTTATTTTCTTGCACTTCTTGCATGTGGACTCTTCTAGCTTTGTGCTTTCCAGCCAGTTTTATTCTTCTAAGATCTAAATGTAGTGTCAATAATATCTACTATCTTCCTGATTACTCTTATATTTTTCTTTACCCTTAATAATGTTTCTGTCTTCTAATTCTTTCTCACCCAGTAACCCCTTGTATCATAGTAGCTTTATTTCCTTAATTGGAATAAATTCAATAAAAAAAAAACATCTTGAAAATTTTCTGATTTAAGCAGAGCCAATGAACTTTTCATAAAAATCTATTTTTGTTTATGCTTTCCTCAACATCTTCATGTTCTTTACATAAGAATTTATCTGCTGCTGCTGCTGTTGACCCCAAATTTATCGTATGCAATTTTTAAAAGCCTGTTTACATGTTGAGTACTTGAATGCTTACATTACAACTTAGAGAACAAATAACACTTTGAAAAATATCAACATATTTTTTTTTAAATCATATCACCCCGAGCAAGGTGGTAATTCCACTGGTGTGCAGGGGTCTACGTGAGAGTAAAAAGATTGAAGAGAAAGCTAGAAACCACATCCTAAGCAGAGAACAAGGGATGAGCCTCTTCACCTGTTCAATAGACGTGGGTGGAATATGAACCGGATGATAGTTTAGTGTCAATAGTTTAGTCTATCTACTCCAATTAAAAAAAAAGAAAAGAGTAAAAAGATTGGATATATAGGAAGAATAGAAATACCTCTTACATAAAGGTAAGACATTAGCTAGATGAAGGCACAATTGCCACAAATATCTTACCATTATCAGGGAGGTATTTATGGAATTATTTTCTGCTGCATGCAGTATTTTTAATGCATTTAGAAAAAACACCATAATCTGATAATAGATTCAATATTTTTCACCCTAACTTCTCAAAAATGATCCTTTTTTGAATGACATGCCCATTCTGAACACACATGATCATGGATCTCAGCAGACTCCTTTATCTTTATTATATGCATACTATCTAGGGAAAAATAAAGCAGTGTTTACAAACGTTTGTCAATTCTAAAATATTGGCTCTTACAGTTTGCAATGTTGGAGAAAAGTGACAATAATATCTGTTGCTAAATACAGGTTAGTAAGTATACATTAGCATAATTGTCTGCATTTCTGTGATGAGGTATTATAATTATTTACAAAACCACTCTATCAATCATCTGAGAGACTCCTTCCTGCCTTTTATCAGTATTGGCAGATGCTAACCACCATGAAATATAAAGACTACATTGAATCCATTGCTAGGTCAACTGATCAGAAAATTGATTCATGGTGTCATGCTAAACAATTGTGAACAACATAAAGGGTTCAATTAAAAATTATAGTCACTTGAATAAGGTTGGAGCATACAATAGCCAAATAAATTTGAATGTGGCAACAAAGATAGGATAACAATTCAAATAACGTAAATATTTACAATAATCCACCTCAGAAAAGAAACAGTTATTGATGGGGAAAAGGACAACAAAGATGACAACAGTTCAGACAATGTAAATAATTACAATACTCTATCTCATATGTATAAACAGATAATGAAGGTGAATATGGCAGCAATGATGAAAACAAGTCCAAACAATGTAAAAAAATATCATTACAATAGTTTATCACAGAATTATGAACAGATATTGAAGATTAATATGCCAACAAAGATGAGCACAACAATCATCATGTAAATAACTACAATAATCTATGTCAGAAATATAAACAGATATTGAACATGAAAATGGCAACAAAGATGAGGACAATAATGTAAATAATTACAATACTCCATCTATAAAATATAAACAGACATTGAAGGTGAATATGGCAACAATGATGAGAACAACAGTCCAAACAATATAAAAAATATAATTACAATAATCCATCTCAGAAATATAAGCAGATATTGAATGCGAATATAACATAGATGAGGACAACAATCAAAACAATGCAAATAATTAGAATACTGCATCTCAGAAATATAAACAGATATTGAAGGTGAATATTACCAGAAAGATATGAACAACAGTCTGAACAAAGTAAATAATGTAAATAATTACAATAATCCATCTCAGAAATATAAGCAGATATTGAAGGCAAATATGTCAACAAAGATGAGGACAACAATCAAAACAATGTAAATAATTACAATAATCCATCTTAGAAATATAAGCAGATATTGAATGTGAATATAACAACATAGATGAGGACAACAATCAAAACAATGTAAATAATTACAATACTACATCTCAGAAATATTATCAGATATTGAAGGTGAATATGACAACAAAGATATGAACAATAGTCTGAACAAAGTAAATAATAACAATAATCCATCTCAGAAATATAAGCAGATATTGAAGGCAAATATGTCAACATAGATGAGGACAACAATCAAAACAATGTGAATATTCTAGCATGTTCAAAATTTATTCTTATCATTTTCATCTACTTCAAATTTCAACTACTGTGTTTAAATCTATATCTCTTCATGCCATCACTCTTCACAACTTACATTTATGTGAATAGACTAGTTTATACTCAAGGCAAGATTCTAATCTAGAATTCAAATTTTATTTGGCAGGAGACTCATACCATTCACACAGTTTAAAAATGAATGGCATAGTCAAGGAAAGAATTTGAACTGCTAAGTAATATAACTATTGGAGCTGCTAACATATAAAAATTATTTATCTTGGGCAAATTTTAAAGCCTACTTACCTTTATGTTGAATACTTGAACTCATATATGATTTCTTTTGCAGAAAAAAGAAAACAGAAAGTTAACAAAATTTATACCACTTAATATACTTTTTAAAGTAAGTAGTCTGGTTCTGGATTCTGTTTTTTCTTTTTTCATCTTTTCTTCTCAAAATAAACCTTTTTTAAAATGCTATGATTCTTAACAAATGATACCATGACTCTTTATAGGCTTCTGTTTCTTTATCTCAGAATTCTCTTGAGAAAAACAGTGGAGTTGTTTCCTGCTGAACTCTCCATGGTTTGGAATTCAGAATTTTCATTGTCTTTGACTGGCTGCAACCTAAAGTTAGAGTGCCTGTCCTACTATTCAATCCATAGCTGAGAGGGGAAGAAATGGATTCAGACATTTTCCATAGGCATAAGTTCAAAAGTGAATGGAAAGGATAGAATTTGAACTTGGTTTGCCACTTCCACATTTGGTGGCAGTAATTTCTTGTTAGATGAATAAAGATCTCTTTGCATTATCTAAAAGTAACTAGTAACAATATATACAACTTTTCCATATCAAGGTATTTTGTAAACTAGCTGTGTAATAATGACTTTGCACAGTGTCATATTAAATTCCATGCCTTGCCAAAAGAATTTGTTTTGACTGTTTAAAAACACCAGTGTAATTGCTGATCTACTTAACTGAAGTTGTTTAATGCCTGAAATTGTTCTTGATTAGCTGCTTAATTATTTTATACACATAAATCTGCATGCAAAAATTGAAACCATCTAGAGAATTTAACATATGTCACACACAAAGTCTTCCATAAAAACCATTTCTAAGATCATTCTTTGCAGCTGATTGTAAGTTCTTGATACACCAAGAGGACTATGAAGGTAAGTAAAAAATTATCTGCACTCCTGCCATAACATTTCTTTAGGCTTGTCACACTACCTATGCTCATGCATGATTATAGGTACTATTGTAGTCACATGATCAAAGTTCATTGCACCAGTATTGTTACTGTTCTTACAGTACACATGGACCCTCTACTAGCAGTGTGCACCAAGAAACAGTGATCAGATTTATCTGGTCAGAAGATGTGTCAGGGACTAAAATTCATCAGAGGCTTTTACTATGCTGCCAGAACACTATTTGTATTTCTGGATTGAGAAAGTGGCCAGAGAGGAATGATGCACAAAGAATGAGCAGATCACTTGTTAACCTCTACCACTGATAAGAAAATTCAGCAAGCTTGAAAGATGATAATGGTAAACTGGCAAGTTATTAATGCTCTTTGACTTTGATGCACACGGCTATTGGAGCAGCCATGTTTACACTGTAGCAGTAGTAAACAAAACTGGCATGATCAAATTCAAACTTTGATCATGTGACTAAAAGAGTACTAACTATAAGCATGCAGGAGCAGAAAGTAGTATGATAAATGTAAAAGTACATTATGATGATAAGTTTTGACTGAGCCTTGTAGAGAGTTCTCTTAGTGTAGTACATATTTTTGACTTACACTTGTACAAATGATAAGCATTATATTCCTTGAAAATAAGACAAAAGTTGACTCACAGCCTGAGCTTAACACTTCAACACAGCCATGCACCATCCTCATCACTGACTTACAATGACCAAACATTGACAATTTTAAATACTTAGCAAGTTCTATGTGTAGCAATGCTTTTCATGATAAAGAAATTAAATCAAGAATCCAGAAAGCAAATCAAGTATACAAATGACACCAGATCAAATTTCTGCAACACAAAAACATTTACAATGGTGTGGAGGACTTGTCATTTCTATATGGCTACAAAACCTGAACACAGTCACAGATATGATAAACAGCTCAAATACGTCCACAGATGCATTCTGTGATTTATCATATATATCTGCTGGCAGAAATATATTGAGGCTAAGATTACAAAAGCTCAACTCAGATTGACTGTTCATGTGATCCATACAAGATGAGCCCAGGTTGTCAGTTATTCTGCAGAGAACTAGAACAGATCAGCTGTTCCCAAAGTTGTGTCAGAAAGCAGAACTAAGAAAATCTCAAGCCAAGATTGAGGTGATCTAAAATTCAACTCCACAATTTCAATTACCCAGATGCTGATCAATCCAATTAGCATAATCTGTGCTCCAAGGCAGAAATCAACTTCCATACCAACTAGCATATGTGGCACTGTCATAAAGGCAGAGGAAAATGTTTGCTCCTGATGCAACAGTCAGTGTTTCTTACCCACTTACAACAATGTATGTACATCTGACATTGACCTCAAATGTTACCTGCATGTCAACAGACCTTGATTGTGTAACACACTTTTCTTCACTGAACTTTGAAAACACCCTGTCAAGAATAATTTTTTCATCTTCTTCTGTTGTATCACAAATGTTCCTGACATGTTTTCTATGACCCTCTTTGAAGTGATACACGAGAAAGCTTGGAGTGACCGAAAATTTTCCATACAGATATAAGAAAATTAGTCTTAAGTAATCTATATCCAATAATTAAAGCAGTATGACATTTCATCAATATTTCTTTCTGTTTGGTGTATGAATAGTGTAACAGATAGGGGCTTACAATGAGAAATTGGTTTTGTTCATTTTTGCATAAATACCTTAGTATTTAAATAGGTAAAAAGAATTTGATTGATAATCAGTTTAAGAGAAGGACAACTCAAACTTTGAAGACACCAAATCACAGGTTACTCTCTAGCAGAATACAACATCAAGAAGCTACACGTTGAAGGAGGTCAATAGTGGAATCTGAAGCAGTTATTTTGCATTGAGCCACAATGATGTCATGAAAAATATTCTTCATACTAGACAGTGAATGAGGTTTAATTATTTTGAGTCAGATAGAACTGAAAGAATACCTAAAGTAAAATCTTGTGTGCAACTGAAATCCTTAAAAATGGGTGTCCCAATGGACAACTTATTTAGTAATTTTCCTGTCCATTAAAAGTTCAGAGAAAAATTACTTGAACATTTAAGTTGACCTGCTACAAGGCCGAGTGTGTGTGTGTTTGCTGATTGCCATGACATTTTTTCTTTAAAGTTGTTTAAAGAAAGTAATTAAAATTTAAAATTCGTTTTTAAGGAAGTAATTTCAATAATTAGAGAGAGAGGTATGTTGTCTTTATTTAATGTTTGTTATTGCATTCTGTAATTAGTTTCTTCACTTCAACAGCTGAAGCCTCCTTCACCTTGAATTATTTTACAGATACTTCAGTTCTTTGCCAATAAATAAGAAATTGCATTGGAAAGAATTTTACAGCCTCTTTTGTGGTTTTCTTGTTGTCATCAGCAAGCAACAAGTTGTCATGAAAACTTTTTCTACTCTTTTCTGATTCTATCTTTGTCTTATGTGTATTTTCAGTTAAAATCTTGGAATTTCTTCAGTTACATTCACAATGAAATGTCTACAATAATTATCCTTTGTTAATCAATCATTAATTGGGGCTTCTAAAATACAAGTGATCAGCTATTTATTTTGTTCCCTTAAATTGTGCTAATCAAAGTTGTTTAATTAAGTAAAATGGAAACAGTTGACGAATAAAAAAAATCCTTTTGATGAATGTAATTCTAGATTAAAAAGAATTTATCTTTAGAAATTTATCAAGAATTTGACTTGGAATATTTCTTTTTTATATAGATGTGTTAATTAAAATATTTTCTCAAAAGGATTAATGTTTCCATTTCTTTCGATAAAGATGTTAAATGATAGAATTAATAAAAATTTTACTAAAATAAATAATGCTTACAGTAAATTACTTACCATACCTCATATTGCAAATAGAAAGTTTTCAACAGTGTTGAAAATTACTACTTACAAATGCAAAAAGAAAACGTAGTGTTTGATTCAGTAATTTATGTCTGTATTGATTGATTCATTCATTCATTTTCTGTGGGTTATTTAATGCCAAAAAATTATCTTTAAATTGTAATTTTGTATTTAGTTAATTATAGTTTTGTGATATATGGTTGAATGTTTTAGCCATGAAGGGAGAAGGAGTGAATTTGATATCTGTGTTCAAGTTAGTAAAAATCAACCTACTCCAATGATCTACAATGAATATTCTTGTTCCACTATGTCTAGAGATATTGCATATAGTTCTTACTTTTAGTACTGGTCAATTGTTGCTCACCCTGTTTGAATTCAAAAATCAAAGATTTATTCCACTCAGTTCTTGTCCTGTGACAATATCCTAGAATATTTAAGCTAGGCCAGTCACTGTGTAAATGAATAGAACATTCCTTCATGATTCATATAATTTTATGTGTCATGTCTCTTCTGAAGGTGAGCAATTATGGCTCTCTTCAATCTCCTCTCTTCTGCAGATCTTTGAGAGATAAGTTACTTGTTTCTCACTTGCTTTCAATATGTCTTGTGAGTATCAGATTCTCAAATCCTCCTCCTATGTACCTTGTTTCTTCACAACATTCAAGATCATGGCTCTTCACAATTTCCCGTTATTTGTAGTTCATAAACTGTGTCTTTTTGGTACCTCTCCAAAGACCTTGTTTTGCCATTCATTTACATGAGTTCACTAGGTAGGTTATGAGTCATTTTCTCTGTTCCTCTTGCCTTCTGTGAGTATTAAATTTTTCAAGCCCTCTTTTCTCATTAGGTGGCACAGAAATTTCAATTGACTTCTTTTTCTGTTAAGTATAAGCATCCATTGTTTCCATTTTCTCTAAAATGTTGTTGCTCATTTATTTAATTTCTGCTATTTGCAGCATCCTTGAATAGAACTGTATTTCTGTTGTTTCTTCATATGAGGAGTTTGCTCAGCATTCACTACCATATTAAGGAACTGATTCAGATTTTACTGCCAGGTTTTGTACACATAATATTTTATTATCAATATTTCAAATGCTTTATCCGCCTGCCTGTTTGGAATATTGAACCTTATTCTAAAGGGGATTTCCCATAGACATAACATTTGGTTCTCTGTGAGCTTCTGAAAATGTACTTTTCTTACCTATCCATTCCTGTGGATTTTTCAATTTTACCACTTCTCCTATTTTTTAGAAAATCAATTTCATTCTTAGTTGGTGACTAATGACTCTTCTCATCTGTTATATTGAATATATATTTATCTCTTACATATTGATTAGAACTGACATCCGAATCTAGGAATCAATGTTAAAAGTTTGTGTACTGTGTTAACCTCATCAGCTGAACTTCAAATTACTCCTCACACTGTAATACAAGAGGAAAAAGATTTCTCCAGAAGTTCTTTTTAGCCAAGAACTATTGGAACACAGTCAAACTACAAGTCATACTTAACATTACTTATCATTTCCTGTATTTAATTTTGCATTTTCTTCTTTTAATCATTTTGGGCTATTCACTGTAAATAGATAAGATGACAGTTAGATAAAAAGGATCAGTGATATAGTGGCTTATTGGGGTTGAATTGAGTTAATAACTGTATATTAGTAAATGTTTTGCTCTAACTTTTTGTACATATCTTTCAGTATTGATGCATTTTGAATTTTTTAGTTGAGTCATTATCTTTCCAAGAGTTCTTCAGACAATGCATCTCATTATTTTGCTGCTACTGTAATGTTGGGTTGATAACTAAAATCAGTCCCTTGCCAGAGAAGACAATGACCAAAGATAGAATAGGGAAAACATTTTACATAACTATGGAAAAGGAAGAGAAGACGATGTTCAAAGCTAAAGTATGGAAAACATTATTCATAACCATGGAAAAGTATAAAAACGATAAATCAGTCTTTCATATATTTTCCTGGAGAAAAAAGCTTACTCAATTCTATATCATTTTATGAAAAATATTTACAAATAAACAAACAAAAATCTAGCAGTTTAGAAGCTAGAATAAAAATGTGTAAAAAATGCCTTTAATACAAACACATTTTAGCAACAGAAATTGAGTTGTATTTTTTTTTTTTGCAATCATATTTTGAGCCTTTGCTCTTTCTTAGTTTTATAACAATCTTTTATAAAATATTTATGCAAGAAATACATACTATTAATCATAAAAAATATGTATGCTTTCTGAACACACTAAGGAAAATGTTAACACAATCCATAAGACATGTTTTTTTTATAACATGTAATATTTTTACTTTTCTTTTTTGCCTTTTATACAAAGCTGTTTTTTTCTGTTTGCAAATAGTTTTCACAATAGAAATAATCATTTGTTTAACAATATAAAAGAGTCCTTTCACCTCTATCATAAAAAATATCATCATACTTTCATCTTGCTATTTATATAAAAAAAATGTCTTGCTTTTTTAATGCCCTAAATTTTCAAAATTATTTTGCATTTCCAAATTTTTTGAAAAGATAAAAAAAAAAAATCAGAGGTCAGTAACATTTCAATTGTGACCAAAATACTGATGCAGAACTAATCATAAACCACAAATGAAAGGCCTCAAAGAAGTGAGAAAGAAAAACCTATTCTTGATCAACATCTCAAACAAACCTGTTCAGAATAAACAAAAAAAAACATAAAAGAATACAAGTTTTCTGAATTTTAGTAGCATAAAATGGTCCCAAATTATCCTATCAGTTTCCTTTTCAAATTCCAGCTCTTAAAAAAAAATTTCTAACAAATCCTTTGCTTTCTTTTCAATTATACAAATGGAGACCTTAAATAATGTTCATTGTATTGTGTAATTTTCAGAAAATACAATGTACATGAGAACATCTTTTGCAGTAAAATGATAATTTAATTTTTTTTAATTCTTAGCCTTTCCAAGAATTATTCCCAGCATAAAAAACTGTGCTTTTTAAAATTTTTTGCTAGCTTGGGAACAATAGAATTAATTTGTTGAGCCTTCCTATTCAAAACTTATATTTGCACCTCATGAAAAGAATTCCTATTAAACTATATACAAAATTGGCAAAACAGAATCTAACACTAAGAGTGGCATAGTCAGTAAAACTTAAAGAAGAGAACAAAACTCCATATGTAAAGAAACAAAAATGAAAGCTTGTTAATGAATGGGATAAAAACTCTGTTTATTTTGAAAATCTTTTAATTATTGTTATCTTTGTTATGGAAATTATTTTTGATGGAAGATAACAAAGAAAAGTTTGAAGAGAGATTCATTGAAAGAAATGAATAATGAATGGTAATGAGAAATGCAGCAGATTTATGAAAAATCTTCATAATACATTAACATGTTTTATATGATAAGGCAATAAAATAAGAATGTGCAAATATTAAACAAGTATTATTAGTATTAGATTTTTAATCAGCATATATAAATTATATTGGTTAAAATTTTATGACAGAGAAGCAAAAAAACATTGAATTCATTAGTGTTTATGTAATACAAGTGGCCCATGTCATCAAAAATGATGACAACATATATATTGATGTACCAATTGTTGAATATCTTACATTAAGACATAAAAAAATCCAAGCCCCTGAATGTGACAGGCTGGATCAGTTTTAATATTTAACTTTTAGTAATTTATATGAATAAAATCTCTTGGAATTTTACCATCAAGTTGTTTCCTTTTGGATTTAAATTATATATATATTTATAAATTCAGATTACATTTAGTGGAGATAGCTATTTCAACATGTCTGTTTGAGACATTCATTGTCAACCCAAGAGAAAAGAAAAATTCTTGTCTGGGAGCAAGGGTTAGTAAAGGAAGGGTGAAGAATGTTGGTTACTATAGATTTAAGCTGAGAAGACTCATAGCAGTAATTATTTTCATAGTGGAAGGCAGGTGGTTTGAACAATCAGTAAAATTTAAATTTACCACGGTGACAATACATGCTAATAAATTCATTACATTTATTCAGAAGTACATCTTTATATTGAAATTTCAAAATTTCAGTTTTTTCTGGTAAATTTAAATTTCACTAATTGTTTCCATCTTCCATTTGTTCATAATAGTTTTTGCCTCCTACATAGATTAAATTTTAAATTCAGTGAATTGGTAGTTTTTTCTCTTCTACCTACAACCACTAACCAAATGGTCAAATCACCTGCCTTTGAATACCAAAAGAAATTACTACTACAATTTTCCTCAGCTTAAACCTATAATAACCAACATTCCTCACCACTTCCTTTACTAACCCCTGCTTCTGGACAAGAATATTTCTCCATTTCTTGGTGAACTCTGGTTGACAATGCATGTCTTGAACTGACATGTTGAAATATCTATCCTTACTAAATGTAATCTGAATTTACAGATAAATAAATAAATATCTGCTCTGTAAATTAAATTTGCATTGAGCTTTCTGTTGGATCAGTTTTAATATTTAGGATCCTTCCAGATTATTTACTAGTCTTATCGTGATTTTTTACTGCTATATATTTAAATAGTCTTTGTTATAATGGAGACTATATATATATATATATATATATATATAGATATACACACACTTTTCAGTACTCAATAACATATTTATCACAAAACAATAATAATAATAATAAGTCACTGTTAAAGAGTGAACATGCAACAAGAGCTTTCATAACTGGTAATAAAGAGAATGAACTGAGCTGATGCTGCCTCACTATTGTCTCTCTCTCTCTCTTGCCATGAGCATGACAGGAGGGAAATATATATATATATATATATAAAAAAACATTAAAATTTTTATTTGTTTAACATTATTATCTTTTAATAGATACTCATATTTGAGAGAAAAGTTTGTATATTATATATATATATATATATATATAGTTGAACAGTACATTGTGATTTCCACTGGTCTTAACTATTTGAGAAATCATTTGGAAAATATCTATCTTTGTGCAGGAATCGAACCTACAAACTCCCTCATCATTTTTACCAATTGATTCACAAAAGATTTAATGAAAAACAAAGTTTAATTTCACTTTTATATAGGTATGACTTTCCACTCAAATATGTGTATCCATTAGAAAATAATAATGTTAAAAAAAAAAATTTAAATACATTAGCTAATGACAGTTTCATGGATTTTCGTTAAATTCCGTAATGTTGTCTTTGGTTGAGTTTGTTTACATTCGGATACAATCTGAGCTGAACATCAGGAGAATACCTATATAAAGGTGAAATTGAACTTTGTCTTCCTTGAAATCTTCCATGGGTCAATTGGTAAAAATTTTCTGGTCTAAAGACGGCATCTTTCCAGTATAGGAGTTTGTAGGTTCAATTTTTTTGCCGGAAGAGAGATATTTTCCAAAGAACCTCTCAAACAAGGTCAGTGGAAATTATAATGTACTTTTTAACAATACACATATATATATATATATATAAAATAAATAGACTTTCCACTCAAATACAATTATCCATTAAAAAATAAGGTTAATTCAAATATATTGACTAATGCCAGTTTCATGGGTTTCTGTTAAGCTCCATAAATATATATATATATATATATATATATATATATATATATGCACACACACAGGTCTTTAAAATAATTCACACCTACTAAAAGGTAAGAAGGCACCAATTTCCATTCCATGTGAGGAGATCTACACATATATACTAACAAGCTGCTGCATAGATCTTGAACAAATGCAATTAAGATACTATCATGAAAACAATCTGAACAAAGCTAACCCAAATGACCTTTTAGAATTTCTAAAATCAACAAAATTATATAAGAAAATATATTTGTAAAAGAAGATAGCATATAACCATCACACATCAAATCACAAAACCTCTACTTATATCTCGACAGCAATAGACTCACAAAAGATCAACAATCAGTAAACAAAAACCAAACAAATTCTTCAGCATTAAATGGCCCAAAAGGGTAGATATGCTGATAAAACAAACAACTAAACAAACTAAACTAGTGGACTATATATATATATATATATATATATATATATATATAGAGAGAGAGAGAGAGAGAGAAATTATTCACTACTCCACAGCCTAATTATTCCAAAACCATAAAATAAGTCACTTTTAAAAAGTGAAAACACAGCAAGAGCTTTCATAACTTGTAGTAAAGTTTAATAACTAGTAGTAAAGAGAATGATTTGAGCTGATGCTGGGTCACTATTGTCTCTCGAATGAACTGAGTCAAAGATGCCTCACTATTGTCTCTCTGATGAACTGAACTAAAGCTGCCTTGCTATTGTCTTTCACTCCATGAGCATGATAGGAGGGATATATATATATATATATATATATATATATATATATACACACACACACAAAAATATACAATGGTCTTTATTGTAATAGAGAGAATTTCTCATCAATGAGTAAAAACCTATTTCACAGAATAATCAATTTATGAAGAATTATATTGACAAGTTTGGTACAGGTTACTTCATTGATGGCAAGATAATAAAGTTTGCAATCTGAATTGTTTGTTCATTTAAAATACTACAGTTATTAGAAAATACATTCAGTTAAATACAGTTGTAAAAATGAATTGCTTATACACTTTTGCTGATTACCTAAAATGGAAATGAGCTCTTGTGACACAGACGTCCCTTTCAATTTCATTGTGTATGTATATTTGTATGTGTACATACACTATTGTGCAACTTTATTGAAACAAAACAAATAATGTCTTCCTAGGATCTTTCACACATTCCCTGATCATGTATATGTTGTCTCTCGGCTTTGTTTTTCTCTTCCGGCTACATTTTCTTTTATGTTTTCGATTGATGGATCCAGTTTGTTTCTTTGCCTTGATGACATGACTGACAGTTGAAAGGCTGACACCAACAATATTCGCAATCTCCCTATAAGGCTTGACTGTGTGTTTGTGCAGCATTACAATTTTCATATGCTTTCTTGGAGTAATGTCCATCACAAACAATGGTCATGGAACAACTTGTTAGCAGTGGAGAAAATAATGTCTGGGCATGATAAGAATCAGATGCAATCATGGATGATGCAATATTTTTCAAGGCTAAACAAATTACATCATACATCCCAAAAATAGATTCACATCACTGCAAATGACCTAATCAAAAGAAAAAATAGAAATTGATGACACCCTATCACTCCAGTGGGTCTAAAACTGGTAAAAGAAAGAAAGCTAAAGCAGTTGTTTCAATTAATTTGCACAAAGGTGTTTATGTTTAATTCAATGAGAGATTTAAAACTATTTCATTTTTTTTTAAATGAAAAATAATGCTATTTATTATCAAATAATTTTCTCAAAAATTCAGTAAGATTTACTAATTTTTTTTAGGTTTTAAAAATAGTAATATATTGTTCTATATTTCTGCTATGAGGTGTTGGAACTGTTTATACTATTTACATTGTGCAGACTGCTGCTCTCATATTTATTGTCATGTTCACATTTCATTCTTTTTCAGGTGATATACATCAAATACAAACACAAATGGCTGAGTGGATAAAAGCATTGGTTGAAATAATATGACGCAAAGAGTTATAAGTTCAATACCTGGCCACAGCGGAGGTGAGCAAAAAATTGGAGAGTTGTGTTACAAAAGGGAATTAACAGAAACTGAGATATTTAAAATAGGCATGCTACCCACAACTAGAAAATCTACCCCAATGGACAGAATAAAGAGTTTGGTTTAAAATTTGAATGTATATCACCTGAAAAAGTCCAGAATGTACCATAGCTGAAATGTTGTGAATATGACAATAAAAATGAGGGCAACTTTTGAAACAATGTAAAAAGTGTAATCGTTAATATATATGTATATATTTTATCTCTATCATGATTTTACTGCTCAGCTCAAGGTTGGGGTTGTCATGGTTGAATAGAAAGAGAATGAAGTAAGAAATTGGAATAATCCAAAATCAATCAAATTGTATGTAAATACATTAAATGGCACAATTACATGTAAGTCACTCAACACAGACATACGCATATATTACTTACATATTTTTATATTTATTAGAATCTTTGTAAAGCTTTGCAAAGCACCAATTACTTAAAGTCAAATACAACAGTGAGATGAAAAGTTTTAAATTAAACAGAATTGGTTTGATTATGATAGTGTTTTGTATTCATTACCATTTTGAACTATTTTCACAAATTTTAAGTGATGCTAAATCTGTACAAACGTTGTACATTTCTGAATAGTTTTGATAGAAAGTTCTGAATTAATGTATTATGACAGTGAGACTGTAAACCAAGAAAAGATTGCAAACTGTGAAAAGAGCTTTCTTAAGGGAATGCTGGAGAATTTCCTCACAGATGAAAAGAAGAGAGCTGAGACAACAGATATATGGTTCTACAGAAATATGCTGAGAAGTTTGAAGAAAAATAGAAACAAAAATAACACATATACTTACAGTCAGAAAGAGACAGCTGAAAATTTTTTGAGATACATAACGAGGAAAGGAGACTTAGAATATTTGAGACTCACAAGACATATTGAAGACAAGAGGAAGATGATAAAATAGGAAGTAAGTGAAGTAAGCTTGTGTAAGTGAATGGCAGAAAAGTGGGATGGATAGCAAAAAAAAAAACATACATTGCTAAGAACTACAAAAGATAAGTTAAAAAGAGACATAATCACCTGCTTCTTGTAGGGGCATGGTTAGGGTAATCAGATTATAAAATTAGAAATACAGGACACTCTCAAAATCTCTCTTTATATCTATATATATATGTGTGTGTGTGTGTAAATTTATACATGCTTACACACCTAGACCAATATCTATATATATAAAAAATAAGATGTTTGTATGTGTGTCTGTCTATCTGTCTGTCTGTCTGTCTGTATGTATGTCCTTCATACAAATCCCCAATTTTTATCCGATTCTCACCAAACTTCCCACAGATATTCTTCAGGCTTCCGGTCAGATCATGGGCTACTTATTTTTTCCAGTTTCCCCCCAAAATCGGAAATCAATACCCTGATCATGTCTGATCAAGATCAGGATTTCAGCCCTTTTATTGTGGTTCTTGCTGCAGAATTTGCTCTAACTTGGTAAAATTATAGTTTTTAGTTTCAAACATTAGTAGATCTTTTCAGACAACTCATTTTCCCTGATATTGGAAATTGATACCCCCGATATCCTATCTTGTCTGATCAAAATCAGATTTTCAGCCTTTTTATTTTGGATTTTGCTTTGGGTTTTGCTCTAAGTAGGTATAATTGTAGTTCTTAGTCTCAGTCATCATAACATTTACTCAGAGGACTTATTTAGCCTTCAAAATTCAGTTTCAATGGAAAACTTATTTGACATTGATACCAGAAATCAAAATTTGACTTACATCCATTCATTTTTCTTTCAATCTACGGTTTTGCTTTGACTGGAAACAACTGTTGCATTTTAGTCTTTTGTGTCAACGTCCAAAGAGCTCCAGGACCATGGATTAGATTTAAAGTTTTCATTACACCCAAGCAATGCTGGGCTACACTGCTAGTATTCTACAAAAGTAGAGACCTAAGTTAAAAAGAATGATTTCAATGATAATGAGGAATATAAAATTTAAATCATTTGAAAATTATTAATACAAAGGTATGTTTCCATGCTAAGACAGTACTGCACAGCAGCACATTTGTCAAATAAAGTGTAAACAATGTTGCTGTCCTCAGCCAACCATAGCAACTAAACAAATTTGCAAACACGTCTGTTTTGTGTAAACTTCTAACAAAACACATTTTCCAATTACAATTGGGTTAAATTCTTCAAGAGAATCTGAGAAAAGTAAGTATAATTACTTATAAAGTTACAACCAAGAGCTGTAAGATAATAGTAAAAATATATTTTTACTATGAAACTTGAAAATTAACTGAATACAGGACGTTTGGGATGTTTCTGAAAGATCAGTACAGGACAGGGACAAAATTATCCAATTATTGAGTACTGCTGCCACATCTGGTCAGGTGCCCCTTCTATTCTCCTCGGGGTTCTTGACAAAATACAGCAAAGAATCTGTAATGTGACTGATACCGACTTGACTGACCGCCTGCAGTGTCTCTCTCACCGGCGTGACGTGGCATCCCTGTGCCTCTTCTATAAATACTTTCATGGCTTCTGCTCTGATGAACTTAAATCAGTGGTGCCCCCTAGATGTGAATTCATATGAGATACTAGATTGGCAACTAGGTCCCACCCTTTTACAGTGAAACCGATGAAATGTAACCGCAATTTCTACTCCAACAGCTTCTTTCCTCACACTTCCCACCTATGGAATTCCTTACTGCATACTTGCTTCCCGGATGGCTATAACCTCCAGGAGTTTAAATGTAAGGTCAATAGACACCTCCTAACACACTAACTCACACCCACCCTCCCCAACTCTCTCACGATGTACATCCTAAGTCGTCTATCACCCTTCTTCTGACATTTCCTACACCCGATCCCTCTATGTAACCCCCTGCGCTATAGTGGCAGTGGAATGCCTTGCTCTGGGTGACACAATTAAAAAAAAAAAAAAAAAAAAAAAATACAGAACATTTTCAGTGTTAAGTGATATCTAGCAACCCTAGACAATGAAGATCTTTCTTACTTCTTCTAGTTAAAATTTCTTCAGGCATTTTTGTTTGTGTGTGTGTGTGTTGACCATTTTCTTTAAATTTTAAGTTGGACAACTTCCTCTATTTTTTCTACTATGTGGCAATTTCTTAATGTCTAGAAATAGTGAAACATTCCCAAAACATCTGAACTCTGTATGCTGAACAGTGGGAATGGCATTTATTAACAGAAATAGAATTTTGAATTTTAAGAAATATTTCAACTTTATGTTCCTTTGACTTTCCACGAAACTGAGACATGCTTTTATAAAAGCCTCACCTAAATAGGGTTTTATTTGAAGAATTTTGTTTAATATCTTGCTAAAAATTGTTCATGTCTCTATGTTAAAGACTGAAGTACGCACTTAGCCATGAAATCTGTAACTCTGAAAGAGTTCCTGAGTGATTAGCTTATAGTTAACATAAAAAGATACTACAGAAAACCATTAACATCAAATATGAACTCTGGTAAAAAAAAGCTTACTGAAACATTAGGCTTATAAGTCCCAGAAATTCAATCGCAAAGACACATGGCCCAGTGGATATAGGCGTTGGTTAGTGACTTCACCCAAAGAGATGTGAGTTCAATACCAGGCTACAGCTCTGGTGAAGAAATAATTTAGAGGTTTGGTTTAAAAGGAGATGATTCATGGCTTCACACAAGGAATGAGAATGATACACCACAGTAATTGTAATAAAAGGTTTGGCTAGAAATTCCTAGCAAATGAAAAAGGCCGGAGCGCACAATGGCTGAAGCATCATAAAATAGTAACAAAGATGAGGAAACAGTTCAAGCCGAGTTTGAATTCCAGTTGAATTCCTTGTATTCAGTCAGTCAGTTAAGTGCCATACATGAAACACGCTTGGGCAATCATGTCTCGAAAGAGACATGACTGACTGGGCAGAGGATTATCCTGCAGTAGGTTGCCATTGCTTTCTGCGGTAGACTGGTTGCCGACCAAGGCTATAGAACCCAATCTGTCCTGTTATTTAACCCATAACTGGAAGGAACAGACGGATTAATATCTTTCCCAAGGGTATTTGAGCATAAGTGAATGCAATGAATTCAACCGGAATTTTGAACTCGGCTCCCCGATTTCTTGTTCCGAGCCAATATCCACTGCACCACAACGCACATCCGCATTCACTTAAGCAAAAATACCCTTGGGAAAGGTATTAATCTATCTCTTACTTCTAGTTATGGGTTCTATAGCCTTGGATGGCAACCAGTCAACTGCAGAAAGTAATGGCAACCTACTGCGGGATAACCTTCTGCCCAGTCTGTCATGTCTCTTTCAAGACATGATCGCCCAAGCATGTATCACGTATGGTACTTAACTGACTGACTGAATGTAAATAATGTAAATACTACCTCATCTCAGAAATGTAAACAGATACAGAAAAATTCAAGTTTCAGGGAATTATTTATTTTACTAAGTTCAAAATAACTTAATTTTTAAACAATTTTCTTAATGATTTCTTTCACGGTGCTTTTTTTTTAATATGGAGTTTAAATTGTATATGTTTTACATTCACATTTTTTCTTCAAGCAAGACCAGCGGTACTAAAAAAAACATGTGAGAGTTAAATGATAAACCGAGTGAAGAGAATAGCCACACTTATTGTTCACTGCATAAGAAATTTCTTCAGATAGCTTTACAGCAGGAATGTTAAAAACTTAAGTGAGTAAACAATTGGAAATAGATTTAAAATTCTGCAATGCCATTTTTGAGTCAAAGTAGACTCAGTAGTGTATTTTTTGTTGTTTGTCGCAGTTTAAATTTTTGAAGTTTTAAATTTAGATTGTGTTATTTGATACAAAACTTTATGAGAAAAACTTGTAAATAGAGTGTAATTTCTTGAGTTTAATAACTGTAACCAAGTGGGCATGTAGACAGAATCATTATATATATATATATATATATATATATATTGGCACCAACATTTTTTTAAACATCTTTCATTCAGCATTTTTACGTTTTCCCATTTGATAGAAGTAAGGGAGTACAAACATTTTCAATAATTTTATATATATGTTTATATATAAACAAACATGATGAGATTTCAACCTGTGTTGAAATCTCATCATGTTTGTCTTGTTAGAGAGGTAACTTCTTTTTTATATTGGTGTGAGTAGTTTATCCAGTACACGGCACATTTGGAAAAGCCTTGTGTGTGAAATTAGAGCAGCATAACTGTTTGAATATTATGAATAGTTGTGCTAACCTAAATTCACAACTCATTTTGATCCAGGGTTCAAGCAACTGGTATTGTTAAGAAAATTGATTGCACTATAGATTATGCTCTCTCTCTCTCTCTCTCAAACTGTAACAAAGGTCTTGATCTACATTTTTCCTGGTCATCAGATGTCTATGCTGATGTCAACTATTTGCTGCTGTATCAATAATAAGTCTGGCAGTTTGATAAGGTCAAATTAGCAGCTTATCTCAAAATTGACCTACAATCTGTTGTTAATTGGAGCAAGAAATGGCTTGTTAAGTTTAGCACAAGCAGAATGGAATTACTCACATTTAATTGTCTGAGAGGACATTTTTTTGCCGTCCATCAACATGGCTGATTGATAACTGTCAGGAAACTGGCTTGCACTTTCTTAGACCAATGTTTACTCTCTCTGACATAAAATAACAATATTATATTGAATCAATTGCTGGGTCCACTGCTAGCAAAGTTGCATCATGGTCAAGATTTCTGACCAAAATCTACCTTATATACTTATATCTGCCATGCATCTTTGCTTTGAATATTGCTGCCACAGCGATCTAATGTTTCTGCTATATATTTAGAAATTCTTAATCAAATCCAAAGAAAAATCTGTAATTATATTAGTCCTAACATGGCATACTGACTTCACTCACCACTATAACATGGCTTCCCTGAGCCTTTTGCATTTTCTATAAATACTTTCATGGT
This sequence comes from Ascarosepion bandense, assembly GCA_037127315.1. Taxonomy (NCBI): domain Eukaryota; kingdom Metazoa; phylum Mollusca; class Cephalopoda; order Sepiida; family Sepiidae; genus Ascarosepion; species Ascarosepion bandense. Next base: position 530,648 of record JBBBDQ010001777.1, read on the forward strand.
AATTGCTCCAATGAACTTTCCACAATGGTATCTAAACTTTATGAATTTAAGCACAGAACTAGATTGAAATCAAGAACTCATCATTTTACAGTCAAAGTCGCTAGATATATAAGATGTAATTTACAACTTGGATCTTATCCTATATTGTCTTTTTAATTCTTGTTATTTTACTGTTCTCTCAACTTCATAACATTTTTATCATATTTTCTCACACTCAGTCACATCTTGCACTTTAGTAATCCTATTGCTTTACTATGGGTGAAATGATCAGTATATAAAAAGATAACACACAAGTGTTATTAATGACAATAACAAACTTAATATCATGTAGTTAGTTTTAAAATTAATAAAAAATATTATAAAGAAAGAAAGATATTTGTATTGTTATATAATTTTATCCACTAATTGATGGAGATTATTTTGTTCTTATCTTTTCTTCTTTCTTTCATCTATTTTTGGAATGTCTGTTGTAAAGCCATAATAAAATTTTTTGCTCATCCCAAGTATTTTTTCACAACACTAAACAACGGTGGAGAGCTGGAGAATGTCAAGAAAAAGATGAACAAATCAAATATCAAAATTCTAAGAATATACAAAACAACAACAATTTTGTCAGTGACAACCACAGGATCATATATGCAGGTGGTAAAAATAATGAAAAGGGAGTCAGCTTAATACTTGACCAAGATGAAGAATTGCATTCTGAGAGTTGTACCAGTTATCCAAAAGAGTTCCTGTGTTCAAACTGAAAGGAAAGCCCTTCAACATTGTGGTTAAAGTAGTGTATGCACTGATAGTGCAAAGCACTGAGGAGGAAATAGAATCTTTCTACTCCATGCTGGACAATGTCAAGGTGCAAGAACTTAGAATTATCATGGGAGAGTATGGATACCAAAGTAGGTAAGGATAGGAAAGTTATAACAGTTGGCAACTTTGGACTAGGAAACTGCAACCACAGAGGAGAAAAATAAGTCCAATAGTGCATGGCAAACCTCTAGGCAATAACCAACACCTGGTTTCAAGAACACCCAAGATGATTATGGGCATGGAGAAGCCCAGGAAGTGACATGAAAAATCAAATAGACTAAGTATAAACAGGACATTCAGGAATGTTGTTCACTGTTAAACTTATTTAAGTTCCAGCTGTGGAATTGACCAACTCCTGGTTATATGCAAACAAATGGTGAATCTGTGGAGAATGATGAAACCCAGTGCAGCAGCACCCAGACTGCAATACAACAGACTCATGAATAACCTCAACTTGCAGGAAAAATACACAGACAGTATGAAAAAAATATATGAGGGACAAACTGGAAATGGAAACTTGAAATGGAAGCTACTAAATGAAGCATTAGTGACATGGCCAACGACATCATCCCAAGGGAAAACAGACATAGAAGTGAAAATGAGTGGATCACAGATGAAATTCTTGGCATTTTGCAAATGAGTCAGAAAACAAAGCCAACATATGGAATGAAAAACAAGAAACTACACAAGAAAAAAAAGGAGCAAATGAAGACAGGCTAAAAAGAATTGGCTCAATGATAAATGCGAAGAAATAGAGATACTGAGTATGCCTAACAAAAGAAGATATGCATAAAAAATAGGAGAAGTAACAGGATTAAAAACAGGCTCCTCAACAAGATGTATAAAATCCGAGGGTGGAACACTCATATTTGAGAAAGAGAAAATACTTCAGTAGAAGGAAGAATATAAACAAGATTTCTTGCATGATAAAAGAAAATATACAGAAATAGTGATGGACCTGAAATATTAAAATCTGAAGTGGAAGCTGCATTGGCCAAACTGAATAGAAACAAAGTAGTAGGACCAGATGTTATTGTAATAGAGGTGGTAGCAGGCTGAAATGATTTTGGTGTAGAAAAATATCACAAATAAATAAAATACATAACAGCAGTGAAATCCAGGAAGAGATAAGTAGATCAATTTTCATGGCACTGCCTCTGACTCGCATAACAAAATTCATCATCTGAATTCTGATGAATGAAGCGTGCAACAGAATTGGGCCAGAAAAAGGACAAGAACAGTGCAGTTTTGTCAAGGACACTGAAACAAGGAATGTAATATTTATGCCTAGAATTTTATCAGAAATGACAAAATGCAGAAAGATGTTTCATAGACTATGTAAAAACATTTGACAAAGAATGCCACAAAGATCTCATGAAGATGCTCAACAACCTTGACATAATCAAGAAACTGTACTGGCAGCAAACTGCCTGCATATGGACAGGAAAATAGTTCAGAGGTAGAAATGGGTATAAGACAAGCATGTGTATTTTCACAATATCTATTCAACCTATACAGCAAGACAATTCTGAGAGCTTTAGAAGTCTTATCAGGATTTGACATTAGCAGCTGCAATCTGAACAATATAAGATGCGCAGATAATACAGTGCTGATAGCAGACATGGAAAGGAAACTACAAGACCTCCTACAGGAAGCATTGAAAGAAAGTGGAAAGAAAGGAATAAATATCAACTACAAGAAAACTGAATGTATGGTAATCAGTAAATAGAGGATCCCAAAATGCCAGCGGAAAGTCGAGGATACTAAAATCAAGCAAGTACAGAAATTTAAATACCTGTGAAGTATTCTAACAGAGGACAGAAAGTGCAATACAAATATCTGAAGATGCATTGACATGGCCAAGGATGCATTCCAAAATCTAAGTAGAGTATTAAGAGACAAGAAAATTTCACTGGAAACAAAGAAGACAATTTTGGATTATTATGCAATGTCTGTTTTTCAGTATAGCAGTGAATGCTGGACAATTCCATCAAAGATGAAGAAAAAAGTTTGAGATTTGTTTAATGGCATATCAACCTCTGTGGGTTATATAATGCCCAAAAGGTGGAGGTTTAAAGTATTTTTTAATGTTCAGTTATAGTAAGAAGGTTGATTTAACCAGATTTTGATGAAAAAATGTTTTTTTTAATTTTATTTTAGAAAACTGAAGATGTCTTCTAGTTTTGTATTCAAAAATGTATTGCTGGTAATATTTTTTTTTCCTTCAAAAATGCATTATGGCAATAATTTTGTTTTTCTTCATTAATGTGTTATGGTAATAATTTTTTCTTTCACAAATGTATTGTTGGTAATATTTGTCCTTCAAAACTACATATTTTTCTATGAAACTCTTTTCCAGTGTATATATTTTTACAAAAATCTATTTTTATACTCTCATGTTGTTTTGACCTCAGTTTAGGTGTTAACTATTTGCCCATAGCTGGGATCCTAACAGGTGCTACCACTCCAAGTCAGGGTGGACCTGGGAACAACAGCAATTAAGAGGTGATTCCATGCTTCCCCACAACCTCCCAATCATAGACATTGCTGCCAAATGCAGTTTACTGTTGTACCCAGAACCACTGAAGAAAAGACTTGAAGCAACCAAAATGTGGTTCTACTGAAGGATGCTGAGGATACCATGAACAAAACATGTCAGCAATGAAAAGTTTTGGAGAGGATAGACATGAAATGGAAACTGATACTTAACATAAAAAAGAGACCTGAAGATTTTGGAACATGCAGTGAGGAAAGAGTTATTAGATGCTCATAAGATGGATAGAGGGAAGGAGAGACAAGAGAAAGCAATGTGTGTTACATTTGATAGACTTGAGCAGCTGGATGGCAGAGCAGGGTTGAGTGGAGTAAGAGGAAAAGAGGTGTTGAGAGCTGCAAAGAATAGAGAGATGTGGAAGGTCATGATTGCCTATGTCCTGACGGGACACGGCATATAGAAGATACACACACAATGATATTGTGTGCATATATGAATAAAATATACATATATAAATTTAAATAAAAAATATTCAAACAATATAACATAAACTGATAAAGCCATTAAAAGATAATATTTATATTGTTAGAAATTGATCAAATATAATATATGATAAGGGTTTAAGAAAACCAAAAATATGTAGACATAAAAAAATTTATATTAAAATTTACACCAGAAACCAATAAAGCAGTCTGAAATGTAAAAAAATAAAATAACTGTCATTGGTCTTTAGCCAAACTAACACACACATACATCTATATATATATATATATATATATATATGTGTGTGTGTGTGTGTGTGTGTGTGGAGATAATGTAATAAAGTGAAAAAGCTTATAACACAGTGTGAAGATACATATTAAGTTTTGCTTCTTCAGGTCATAATGAAAGACAAAAGTCTATAAGGAAAATGTTTTAGGAATGTTGAGGATAAGTGGGCAATAAATTAAATTACCTAATCAAATCCAGTGACCACAAATGTGTGTGTGTGTATCAGAACTGTTAGGATCTATTTATGCCTTTTTGAAATTACATTGTGTGTGTGTGCGTATATATATATATAAATAAACACCCAAACACTTTCTGATTTCTTCCCATCTGATCTGATATGATAATTAAATTTATTACCCTCCTATCCTTAAAAATCCAAATACCTTTTCCTTACACAGTTTTGTCTTTCATCTGGACCTAAAGAAGCTAAACCTATTAAATGTCCTCAATTAGACTTTTAATGTAAAAGTCTGGTGATTTCTTTGTAAAATTATTGACTTCTTCATTTATCTACTTTTTTTTGTATTCCTTCAAGGTTATCGAATAAATATTGCTTATTTGTTGACTTTTTTTTTTACTTCAGTATTCAAAAGTCTTTAGAAATTCCTATTAACTCTTGTAAATTTGATTTTGTCTATTAGACTAATCATATCATTTTCAAAGCTAACCAGTTCCTCAATTGCAGGTAGGTAACTCCTGGTTATAAATTTAAATTTTAAATTTTCCATGTTTTCTTTGCCCCAAACATTTTTGTAAAGAAAATAGTGCCTTCCATCTCATTCTGGTAAGGGTCTGTTCAATTTTATGTAATAATGTTTGCATGGATTGATGCTTATTAAGAAAAGGGATGTTTTTAGCAAAAATGTTATTTTAAATTTTCACATTGTAATTTCCTCTGCAGATTTTTAACTGCTGTCATGCAGTTGAGAAAAAACTATTAGTGGAACAAAATGCAATAAAACGTAATACGGTAAAATATTTTGATTTTTGAATGCATTACAAAATACACTGATAATAAAAGTGCTCAACTGTAAAGCAAGAGCAAAAATGATATTTATTAATAATAATTATAAATATATAAGTCATCCCCAAACAAGCCTGTTTTGCTGCATCACAGCACATCAGTGTGGCTAGACACATACGCTTGCTTCTGGCCAGGATTGACAACTCAACCGATTTTGTGTCAGCCTGAGTCACTACCCACTAAGCCATAGGTGCATTCAATCAGAGAAGGGAAATTTTAATGTGCTGTATATAAGAAGTGTATACACACACCAGTCACCGAAAGAACTCAATTAATTTCTGAAGAGTCATGCATATATCGCAGAAATCAAAACTGTTTTTAAAATTTTCTTCTCTAGAGAGCTCAACTGTAATGAGATCAAAAATATATATGTGACATTTTTATGTTATGATTCTTAAAGAATACTTGAACATGAATCAATTTCACTTTTCTCTAGTATTTTTGGGGATCATATATTTTGGAACTAAATTAGACTTTTATGTAAAATATAGTTCCAAAATATATGATCCCCAAAAATACTAGAGAAAAGTGAAATTGATTCATGTTCAAGTATTCTTTAAGAATCATAACATAAAAATATATATTGTGACAATTTAAATTTCAAGACAAAAATACCATTAATATTATATGATCTGATCTTGTGAAAATAAATATATACAACAATAGGTAAAAAGATTATATCAAAAATAATACCAATTGAAATAAAATTTTATCTTGAAAATATTGCCCCTAATGCATATATATATATATATATATATATATATATATATATATCAGTAGAATGTGGCAACCATTTTTCTTCTGATTCATTGTTAAAGATGCAGTAAAACAAACATACTTTTTAAAAAAGTACCTGGCTCATTCTGCTAGGCTTTACCTTGATAAGAGTCAGATTAGACTTATTGTTGCCTTGTCTGGGCCAGAGCTGCTCAGTTTTTACTTTCATGATTTCAAGATTTCCAAATAATTTATACAATATTGGGTGTAAAGATTTATTCTTGACTCTGTAAACACTTCCCCACAGCCTATATTTCTGTGTTGTTATTTCAATAGCTAATATTCAGATATGCTCAACTTTCTTTTAGTTTTATCAGTGCAGACTTTTTTTTTAATCATTTCACTTCAGGCAAGGCAGAACTGCCACTGGTGTGCAGGGTAAAATGATTTTAAAAAAATGTCTGCACTGGTAAAATTCAATATATGTTAAAATAACAACACAGTAATTTTGGCTGTGGGAAAGTGCTTACAGAGTTGAGAATAAATCTTTACCCACAATACTGTATAAATTATTTGAAACTCTATCAAATCTTGAAAGTAAAGACTGAGCAGCTCTGGCTCAGTTATGGCAATGATAAGTCTAATCTGACTTTTATCAACTTAAAGCATAGCAGAATGAGCCAGGTTCGTTTTTGAAAAAGTATAATTAATGGCTAGGACTTGTTTATGTAGATGAATCACCAACATTTCCATCATATTCTAATTTTAGGGAGGAAATTCCACTCAGTTATTTTCAAAGAACTGCCACTTTGTGAAAGAGACTTCCATGTGGATGCTTTCCTGAATAATACAACCTTAACCGGGGTGGGGGGTCACTTGTTATCTACATTCCTTATTCTCATAAACTTTAATCACTATTGACTACTCATTCACTCAGATCACCAACCTCATTCATTATTAACAGTTTGACTATAACCCACTATGTTAAGTGGTGCTCGATATTGGTATTGTGTGAATTCTAATATAAAATATATATTTTTTATAGGCATTTTCATAATTTTTACTTTATAAACTTTATTTATTAATATTTTCACTGTAAACCACCACCTTGAGTATCTTTTGAGTTTGGAGTCAGGTAAATTCTTATATAAAATATATATAAACTTTTATAGGCAATTTCATAATCTTTACTTTCTCACACCACATTCATTATCATCATTTTCACTGTAACCCTCTTCCTTGAGTTGCTCTCCAGTCTGGTATTGGATGAATTCTTATATATATATATATATATATATATATATATAGTCATCTGCTGACAGATCTGTTTTGCTGTATCAAAGCTCATCAGTATGGTTAGACATCCAATTACTTCTAACCAGGATTGAGACATGACTGAATTGACATCAGTTGGCAGTTCTACCTCTGAGCTATGGGCACTTGGTAGAGGAAGGCAGACTTTAGCGTGTTATATACAATGTAAACATACGCCAGTAGCTGAGAGTGTTCAAATTCATCACTGAATGAATGATAAAATGCATCCATACATTGCCTATATATATATATATATATATATCTGTGTGTGTGCGTACAGGTAATCGATTTATGGAAGATAGATACATTTTATCATCAGAGAGAACATAGTTCTTCTCAATACCAGTTTCTTGTTTCCTTAACAAATCTCACATCTGATTTAATTTGTTTCCAATTTTTCTCGTATATTTTTTCTGGAGACGGATTTAAGTTATGAAATTATTGTTGTGCACATGTTTATCTCCCACATTTGATTGTTGTGTCTCAAGAAACTTATGACAATCTTCTCACACAAATAGAACAAATTTATTTTCTTCTTTGTTTTTCATGTTTTCTTGCTCTGCAATTTTCATTGGCTGAGAATTTCTATAACACTCTTCAATAACTGCTGTCAAGAAAAGACTTTGTTCTATAACCAAGTTTATGCAAATTTACTTAGTGTCGAAAATTTAATATCTGAGCAGAAGATCAAAACTAAAAGAACCATGGTGGAGAAAATTATACTGAAAACATTTCAACTTATCTTTGTTTTTGCTTATTTATGGATGTAATTGTCATATTTTAACTTGGAAAAGTAGTTGCTTTTAGTTTTTGCCTATGTATCAGTGAGAACTGAAGTATTTATATATATATATATATATATATATATATATATATGTGTGTGTGTGTGTATGTGTCATTTAATATTTAAAATATATGTATATATGGGCAGCAATCTCTCTTTCATGCAGGTTTCATTAAAAAAAAAAGAAAGTGTGATGATTAAGATTTTTAAGGAATTTTTGTGTGATCTTAAAGATTTTTTTTCTTTTATATAACAATTATCAAAATGTTTTATTAGTATATGAATGTGTATAATAAACAAAACATTTGTACAATTTTTATATAACTTATGTTCTCAAAAAACAGAAATCATAAGATCTTATGAAAAATTACATAAAATCTTAACCATCACACTTTATCTTTCATTTAGTATTAGTGTGTGTGTATATATATATATATACATACACACACACACATATTTATATGTATGCGTGTGTGTTTATTTTTGTGTGATTATATATATATATATATATATTCTTCATGTAATCTTATAATTTATTTTCTTTTCAGGACATAAATTACATAAAAATTATACAAATATGTTATTATATATATATATATATATATATATATATACACACACACACACACACACAAACAAACAACTTATATATTCAGTTAAAGTTAAAAGAAAGTCCTACCTTCATAAATGGTTAAAAGTATAGCTAAAAGTACTTGTACAAATAAAACATTTGGACTATTTTTATATCCTTATTTATATATGTGCCAGAATTAATGAGGAGAAGTTTATCACTTAACTGAACAGAATTATGCCAACTTCAAAGTTTTGTGAAGGCATTATTGTAAAGTCTTCACTCCTCAGGGGTTTTGCTTCTTGCAAAAGAATAACTCTGTTCCACTTAGTAACAAACTTCTCCATATTCATTCTATTAATGCTCTATCAGTCAGTCAGTTAAGTGTCATACATGATACACACATTGGCGATCATGTTTCAAAAGAGACATGACTGACTTGGCAGAAGATTTTCTCACAGTAGGTTGCCATTACTTTCTGTGGTAGACTGATTGCCATCCAAAGCTGTACAACCCAATCTGTCCTGTTATTTAACCCATAACTGGAGGAAAGAGATGGATCAATACCTTTCCCAAGGGTATTTGCATGTCAGTGAATGCAACAAATTCAACTGGAATTCAAAATTGGCCCTTCAATTTCTCATTCTAAGCCGATATCCATTACACTACATCACTATCTTGATATCAAGCAGATTATGACAAAAATCCTGTTTACCAAAATTCCTTTCTACCAGTAAACCACTGAAAAAAAAACAGCAATCTTGGCACTAAGCATCATCACAACTTAACACTATATTAACTGTATTTTCATTCCATGACTGAGTGATCTAAAAGGTTGGAGCATATGACAATAAGGATGAGGATAACAGGCTGAATAATGTAAATAAGTACAATACCTCATCTCAGAAATATAGATAAATATGTAAAACTTAGTAGATGTAAATTTACACTATCTTAAAAAAAAGAAAAAATACCTACTCAAAAACATTTAAACTACTAAGTAATACATATATCTGTACACAAAGCACTGCATTTAAATTGACTTTTAAATATTTTGCTTACTGATCTGCACACACAAGAATAAAAAACATATTCTCTAAAGCAGTGTTCCATATAATTCATACACTTTAATAAAAATGGGGTGTCTATTTCAAACAGCGTTATCCACAAAAATAACATTTGAAGTAATAAAATGTTGGATTAAAAAATCCATAAACTCTTTAGGAATTGCACTGTTTACATTTCATACAAAGTTGAGCAAGGTTTTTGCAAAAAACTAAATGAGGTTGCATGTATTCCTTAAAAGGGAAAATAGGATCTAGCTGCATTGTCATGCTCTCTGTGGTTGACTGGTTTTTATCATACAAAATCAAAAAGGGATTTCTCCTGCAAAATGAAAGGCAGATTCAAACCTTGCTGGAGAGCAGGATTTCTTCATTTAGTTTTCTTTATTGTGTAAGCCAGTAGATGAAAGACAACTAAGATAAAAAATTGGTTATCTGTTTCAAACATGCACATTATATGTGTATGGTGTGACAGTGGATATTGGCTCAGAAGAGGAAATTGGAGAGCCAAGTTCAAATTCCACCTGAAATTGTTGCTTTCATTTACATGCAAATACCCTTGGAAAAGCTATCAAACCAATGCTTCTCTCTCCAGCTCTAGTTTAAACAGCAAGACAGATAGGGTTCTATAGCCTTGATTGGCAACCAGTCTACCACAGAAAATAATGGTAACCTAAAATCTTCTTCCCTGTCTGTCATGTCTCTTTTGAGACATGATCACCCAAGCATGTATCAGGTAGGAGTCTTAACTAATTTCAAACATCGATATTTGCAAAAAATAATATTTGAAGTAATAAAAATATATGAATAAACTTAATTAACAAACATGAAACGGAGACAGATGCTTGATAACTTAAATGTAATCACGAGAAAAAAATAATAAAAAAATCTACTAGTCACATTTTATGTATTTAAAAAAAAGTGAACATTTACTGTTCAAGCACACCCTAGGTATGAACATTTGCTTAAATTCAATAAGCTTTCTTTTTTATTTACTTTATCAATGATTCTACAAATGATGTGTGTTTTCATGGAACTACTTTTAGCTGAGTGGCATGAAAAATAATGTCGTAGTTGTGCAACCAATGTATGTGCTTGAACTGTGATTAAAAAAGCATTCTCTAATTGGGCATTGGAATTCCTAGACAAGATTATTTTAGCTGAATTTTGATTATTTTTCTTGTATCACTATTGATTATCACATTGGAGGTATAGTGGCAATGGAAGGCTTACAAGGAGAATTCAATACTTAAATTGTGAGTGTGTTGGCCGGGAGGAATGTTCATTTTAAACTTTCTGCAAAATATAAATGTGCTTGGCAGATTTTGAGTTTTTTGAATTAATGTGATACTTTGAATATGAGTACAACAGACTTTATAATATTTATGGCAATAAAATGCTGAAGGAGAATTAATGCTTAGGAATGTGGTGAGCACTATGAGTAAGGAATGTCTTTGATGTATTCGCTCCTTAGGTCAGTAAGTAGTTTTTGAGGTGGGGGAAGAAGGAAAGAGGTAAGGAAGGCGAGTGTAGTAGCCGCTTGACTTGGGGTCAAGGGGATACTAATTACTCTCTTCTCCTAGAGTCGGTATGCCTGTTGAAGCTTTCTGTATCCGCTTTTTATATCTTCTTTTGGGATCACAGCAGCTCATTTGGGATTTCACGCTTGTATTTGGTTCTGGACTTCCCATTGGCTTATAAATAAAATTCGCATAGCCTCGCAAACTGAAAATTTAATATTTAATTAATTTTTAGTTTTCAACCGGAACATCTACACGAACCCGGATGTGCATGAACGACTTTTGGTCATTTGCTTTTTGTTCATGAATTAAAATATAAATTAAGATATGCACTGATCAAGATAAACAGAAACAAAAGAGGGATTTCAATATAGACAATTTATAGAATCAATGATCAAGCAGCCACTGACTAAAGCCTTATTTACAAAGTCATACAACACTTAGGCTGACTGTCATACAGTAAGACAATTATTCCTGGTTTTATTTTACTTTGCTCCAAATAATTTAGATGCTATCGACCCTTAAATATGTTTATTTGGCTGATCTACAAAATTTTTTAACTAAACAAAGGAAGTAAACCAAGGACAATAAGATAGGAATTCATTTAGATTATTTTGATTGGAAATCCATCAAGTCAAAATAGAAAAAAACGCATCATAATTTCTTCATGTTAAGCAATTTTATCAATACTCAAAAATGCATAAGTAAAACAAAAGCCACATTTAAGAAATTTTTAAAAAAATAAACATTTAAGTTCTAGTTATTAAAGAAGGCATGACACTAAGGTCAGTTTGAACCGCTATGGAAAATCAAGTTATTTTGAAATTATATTGTGGTACAATGAGAAATCAGAAAGCCAAGTTCAAACTCTAGTTGAATTTGTTGCATCCATTTAAATGTAAATAACCTTGGCAAAAGTGTTAATCTCTTTTCCAGCTATGGGTTTGACAGCAGAACAAATTGGGTTTTATAGCCAGAGACAAATGGTAACCTACTGCAGAAAAATCTTCTGCCTAGTCAGTCATGTCTCAAAATGAACGTGATTGCCCAAGTGTTTATGACATATGATAATTGACTACCTGACTGATTAGAATAAACCAGAACATATATTGAGGGAAAGTAAACCACTTGTATATTTATAAAAAATGAATTAAATATAGAAATTTACAGGGTGTTGCAGCAAAATATGACACTTGACAAAAAGAAAACGAAATAGGCAATAAAAACAAAAGTCGTATATTCAGAGACTCAACTGATTATTTAGCAACAGTTAAAGTTACATACAACATTATTTTTCAATGTTACTGCCACTGCCAGTGATGACCATCTCAGGGCAAAATGAGTCACATTCTTTGGTAACCATGTTCTTGTTCATAGCAGTAAATGCCTTCACGATGGCAGCTTTTAGAGAGTCAATTATGTTGTGGGAGTGCTTGTTAGTCTTGGTCTCGATCATGCCCCAGAAGAAATAGTCATGGGGGTTGCAGTCCAGTGAAGAGGGCGGCCACAAGTCTGATGACCAGTGATTAGAAACATTATTGAGCAATGGATTGTCTTGTTTTGTGTGCAGAAGCAGAATCCTCCTGGAAGACGTTGAAGCATCCAGCGGCGATCTTGTCTATCCAGGGATTCACCACACTCCTCAGCACCTCCTGGTTGATCTCAGCAGTGACTCTCAGGCCCTTTTGAAAGAAGAATGGAGGCATAATGGTACCCCTTGCAGAAGATGACACCAAGAACCCTGATGGAGGAGGGTAACTTTGTATGCTTCATGATGGGAACCCCCTCAATGTCTTTGCAGATCCACCTTTTGTTCTGCCTGTTGCTTGTCTGGTTCTGGATGAAATTCTTTTCATCAAAGAAGAACCTCAGCATCTGGGCAGACCCAGACTTGAGCTTGTTCAGCAACACCGCCACCTTGACCTTCTTCGACTCCTTGGAGGCATTCATGGTAAGCATGCAGTGTTACTTGCAGGAGGAGGAGTAATGTCCTTCTTGTTTATTCAGCAGATTGTCAACTTGTGACAACCCATGTCAACTGCAACCTTTGGCATAGCTCTGGCTTCCATAATTGTTGACTGTCTCTTTGACGGTAGCAATGAACTTGTCAGTCCTAATGGCTGAAAAACGAATCTTGTGGGCCCTTCATTTGGTAGTAAATTCATCCTTGTTCTTACACACCTTCCACTTTCTCCAAATATTCATGACCCTTGTCCTCTTGAACCCAAACCAGGCTATCAGTTCTGCATTCTTCTTCCTGATGCAAAAAGAAGCTACTGCCATTAATCTGAACTCATATTCCATTCTGGAAAAGGGTAGAGAAAAAAATGTTAGTTAGTTGTCAAACTGTCATCTGCATATATAACTTTTGTTTTTATTGCCTATTTTGTTTTCTTTTTGTCAAATATTAAATTTTGCTGCAACACTCTGTATTTAAACTGAAAAGAAGAAGTGGCTTAAGACAAGTAGATCTTTTCTCACAAGATTTATTTGCCCTTTAGGATTAAGTGGTCTGGAGCGTACAAGAATTCCTATGAGATTTTATTATTGGTAGACAAATTCTTAACAATATGAGATATGCAGACAACATTGTGTTGGTGGTAGACAGAGCAAGATACCAGCAGGAATTCCTAGATAGGGAAAGGAAAAAGAAAAGACTAAAAGATGGCAGAACATTTATTACCAGCAAGAGAGACAGGAACTGATGTAGCCTACAAACAGTAGATGTCAAAACCAAGCAAGAAATTTAAGCATCTGGGAAGTGTTTTAATAGATGTCAGAACATGCAAAATCAAAATATAAAGATGCAATTGAATAGGGAAAGATGCCTTACAAAAACTAAGCAAATTATGAAGAAACAGAGAAATTTTCATTATAAACAAAGAAATGCATGCTGAATTCATCCTCTTAGGAATGCTAGACAATCTCCACAGATGTAAAAGAGAAACGTTGTGATACAGAAGGCTGCCAAGAATACCATAGATGAAATGTGAGCAATGAGAAAATTTTAAGGTAAATGGAAGTAAAAAGGCTGGCATAGTAAAAATCATAAAGAATTCAAACTTTTAGGACATAGATAAAAAAAAAGTGCTTGGGAATTTGATACTCACAAAACAGTATATCAAGTATGGCAGAGGCAAAAAACAGAAAGTAAACTGTCCGAACCAGCTTCTGCAAATGAATGATAGAAAAGGGATTGGAAGTTAAAGTAAAAAGTCAAATATTAGTAAGGGCTAAAAACATTAAAGTTCGAAAAAGTAATCACTCACCACATTCTGAAGGGAAACAGAACATAAAAGAAGTAGTTAATATATACCAGTGGATATTGCACAAGAGTTATTTATATATTTCCTCTCATCATTTCACACCAAGCTTGACAATAAAGCCACTAAGATCCAAGAGGTTACTGAGTGTGAGAGAATATGAGAAAAAGATATTAATGAGAGAAAATAATAAATGAACAGGAATTAAGAAGCGAATATAATGATTGACATTGTGATCTGATACTATCTCTTAGCCAGATCTTGATTTTACAGTTGTATTTCAGTATATAAATATGAAGCAAAATTGTGAATTGTGGTCCGAATTCTATCAGATGATGTGTTTCAAGCATTGCACTTTAATATAGCACAGATACAAAAGCAGATGCTATGTGAGAAAATACATTTCAGAACACAAGAGATACGTGAGGACTACCAAGAAATGGATGGCTGAAAAACTATGAAAATGGAACAATGAAATCAGTCAGAACTATACACATAAGGATAGATACACCCAGTTAATATAAGGACATTATATATATAATCATTCATAGACACTCCTGTTTAGCTGTATCATAGCTCATCAGTACAGGTAGACATCCATTTGCTTTTAGCCAGGATTGAAACCCGACTGAATTGACATCAGTCGACAATTCTACCTCTAATCTATATATATATCTCCAAATTAATAAAGAACAAAGAAAATAGCTGCAATGTTCAAAGCATTAATTTAAAACAGTGCTCAATATAAGATAGAGCAATGAATATTTATTATTAATCGTTACTTTAGAACATGTACAAACCACTACAAAATTGTACATTTTGTTTTGACATTGAAAGAACAATGTCTCATCAGGTAGTTAATAGTGGTAACCATCGATATATATATGTAGATAGATAGAAATACAAAGAGCATTAAATATGTGTGTCTATGGTTTCTCCTGTTGATGAGAGTTTAGTAAATCCAAAAATTTTAGTGAACTTGCAAAAGTGAATTGTTTAATGTGTTCAAATTAATTTTCTTTATAATGCACACACTTTCTCATAGAACTATTTCCAGTACCAGTGCACTGTCTGTAAGATGTCAGAGTATGCGCCAGTGGCATGATTTATGAATAAGAGTTTTACCCATAGATTTAGGGAGAGAAAACAGTCACCTTTCTCAATGATATTTGCACATAATTGAATGTAATGAACCTAAGTAAAAATCAAACTCAGCTCTCTGATTTCTTATTCCAAGACACTATCTATTAAGCTAACAGCACTTGGTATTCCAAAGTGGTCACCCAACTGACAGGGTTTGACACTACTTCCCTTAGGTGATTAAATGAGAACCAATGTTTGAAAATAATATGGCTGTACTATATATATATTGTAAATGTACAGGGTTTCTATAAAATCTAAGTGCCATTACAACTATTTATTGCACAGAAATCATATGACAGAGTATCGCAGTTTTTTGAAAATGTCCACATTTTCAAGTCATCTTTACATTTAGGCTTTTATATTTTGTTTTATTTACATTAAATGTTAAGCTTTTATTACATTCATTTTTGCAGGTATAAATTGGCTTGAATTTAAAGATAATGATGAAACCAAAGGTAAAAGTATAAGGTTTGTGGGTTCATCAAAGATCATATCTACCAGACTTTATGATCTTGCAGATGCATTGTTGAAGTTGTTCAAAGAGTTGATGTTGAAATACTACAGCACATATGGAGGAAGATGGAATATTGTGTTGATATTGTGACTGCAATTAGAGGTGCTCATGTAGAATGAAAACTGTGAAACTAAACTTGAAGAGATCTGTAATACTCTATGTCATATGGCTTTTGAGCTATAAATACTTATGGTACTGGGACTTTATGAATACCCAGTATTATGGGTAAAGAAGAATACATATTTTCAATTATTATATGAAAATATAGCACTAATGTTATCAAGTAGAGATAGCGGCATCAGTTTTAATTAGTCCACCAGAATTTTATAAAATCTTTCTCTAAAATGTTATCTTATTTTTAATGACATATCTCATAAGGAATCCATGATTGCCTACAACCTTTCTTTAATTATCTATGAATTCACAGAATTGCTTGGGAAAGATAGTGGAGTGTTTTTTTTACTGCCTGCTACATAGTACTGAATTTGGAGTTTCCTTCTTCTATATTGATTACTGTTCAAAGCTTGAAGGCTCATTGTGCTCTGCAATTAAATCTATAGCTAGTAAAGGAAGTGATAGATCTATGTATTGTCCAAGGACATTTGTGTAAAAGTGAATGCAACAATGCCAATGCTTAAACTGTTTACCAAATTCACATATTGTATCAATAACTGCTATGCTATTTCAAAGGATGGTACAAGAGCATAGCATATCGACTATGATCAACTAGTTTATTAAATTGTGTATATTCCCTGAAAGCGTTTTCCAGAAACTTTAATTATAGAGAGTAAATATTTACAATAAAAACAAAAAGGAAAATATTTGCCATTTTCATTTAATAACATTTTAATTGTCTGAAATATTGATTAAATTATCAGAAGCTAATAAATTATGACTGTCTTTTTTATATCCATTTATTTGTCAAAAATGAATATAACATCATCACAAGGAATATATTATTTGTTTAATACAATAATGTTTATGATGAATATTTTTCATTAACTTTCAGATAAAACTACTATTAACAACATAATATTGATGCATTCTTTTGGAAGTTCTATATCTAAGAAAAGCTATAGGTTATAAAGCAAGGCAGGTGGAGTTTTAGCAACTAGTCGACTAGAAGACCAACTTTGAATTCAAATTAAGACAGTAACTTCATCTGCAAAAAAAAAAAAAAAAAATACTGAAACCACAACATTCTACAGAGGCTATAAATTCAACCAACTGACTGACTACATCTAAGGGGTGCTGAAATTTTTCTCAGCTTAGTCAATAAGGGATGCAAAATGCATGGTCATTTGTTCAGATTTTGGTTAAGTGTGCAAAACCAAGCATTTTTCAGCACAACATCAATCTATTCAGTCTAATTTTGAAAGAAGTATTTGCTTTACACAACAAACATTTAGCTTTCAATATTATCTTCTTCCTAATAAATGCACTTTATCCATAGTGAATATTAAATAAATATTGAACATCATCCAGTGTAGGTTTCAGATGAAAAGTATATCAAGCTGGGGACATTTCAATAGATATCCGATTGCATATGTGACAATTTCTGGAATGGCCTTTGACACCAAAGTTTGCTTGCCTTGTTATTAATGACTACTGTCACCTTTAAATTACTACCCTTATAAAGCTATGCATTTTTTGAGGATGTTGTGCCATTGCTAGAAACATTCTTGGAACTCAAATCTTATCTCATTTTGAAAATAACCAAAAATCACAGGTGGCTAAGTCTGGTGGGTTTTTTTTTAAATAGTTTTCTTAGCCAGGAATTTTCAAAATCCTTATGCATTATATTTTCAATTCAAAATCAGTGAAAATTTATTTCTTTATGATATTCAGATCTGCTACCAGTTGCACATAAAATCTTACATCTGAACTCAATATTTACACACTCTCTACATTTGCATCTGTTATTTGTCTATACGCTTGCATCATTGTGCATATCTTCTCACTCTTCCTAGAACCACCTGCACTATTCAAAAACATTTAATTTCCCCATAGCATATTCCATCTGCTATCTTCATAGGGTTAAGAGTTTACAAGCTCTTTCAGTGCTTTCTGCTAAGACATTGATGTTAATCCACTTTTCCAGATTGTGTTCACTTATTTTTTGCTAACTGTACAACTTGAACATCCTCTTCTGCTCAATAATGTGTGACTGATCTGGTCTGCATCTCAAGAAAAGAGAAATTTTAACATCTCCAGATGTGTTCAGATACAAATGACACATGGTCCCAAAAAAGGCACATAGATCCTTCTGGGAATTAAGCTGTCAAACCTTATGTGGATACATCATAACATAATTTAGTTACAAAAACACAAAATATTCTGGAAAGTTACCTTTAAAATATCATTCAGACAGCCTTTGAAAAAATATTATATTGTGAAAGAGTGTGTAGCATCATTTCTGAATCTGAACAGAAGTTGACTATCAATTCTCAGGTGAGTTTAGTACTCTTTAATTGATGATAAATCCTCATAAAAATACTATACTACTACTTTTAGTGTTGCACTTTCTGTCCTTTGTTAAAATAAATTTTTGTATTTGTTTAGTTTTGCCACCTCTGATTTGTTTGTTGGGCTCTCCTTTTTGCTTTCAGCTACTCTTCTTGAAATTTACTTTTAGCCTTTTATTCTTACTTTCTTATCTTGTGGAAATACCTGTTGATGTCTTTCTGTGCCTGCTATCAACACTGTGTTTTCAAGAGGTATTTTCATTTTATCCCAACTAAGGTGATAATGACACTAAGACACAAGTAGCTACTTGAGGTGACAGAAAATGAGAAGACTTTAGGAGACAGAACCAGAAACCCAATCCCAGACAGGAAACAAGAGACATACCTCTGGTCACATTAAAAAAAAAAAGAGGAGTGTGAACTGGGTGATAAGCAAACATTTGTTCATCTTCATTAGTATTCTTCTACTTTAAAATAATATTAAGTTTTATTAACTCAGTGCCTGTAAAAGGCTTTATTTACCATTTTTGCATTTCACTTTGTTTTAGACACACATTGCTGAGAATTACAAGTCATCATCAGATTATGGGCTACACATTGTTCCTACGATTTCTTTACAGAAGTAAATAAAAATATCTTTATGGTCACAAAATTATTTTTCTATTCCATTTTCTATCCAAGATTAACTACCGGAAGCATTCTCAAAGGGTATTCTTGAATGTTAGTCATTATTAACAGAAAAATGTAATAGTATTACCAGTAAAAATTTAAGAGAAAAAAATAGGAAAAATAAAACACTGACCAATGCTTTTTTTGTTTTTCAGGAATACAAATAAAAACCTCTGAAAATATTTCATTCACTTCTAAATACAAGCAATTTTATTTTGTTTCTTCTGGAATATGATGTGGTCTAATGTATTCTTTGAGGAGTAAATTTATCCTTTTTTTAACCATATGATGCCAAGCAAGCCAATAAAGTCACTAAGACACAAAGCATGAATGAAAGAAAAAGCACAATAAAAGAGAAAACAAATTAAGAAGATGGAAGATAATGAGTGAAATTGAAATTTTTGAAAGTTGACTGGAAAGCAAAAAGCCAGAAGAGAGTTTCATAAGCAAGAAGTGCAAGAAACTGTTAGCACAGAACTTACAATTACATTTAATCTAATTGAACTGTAAAATGATGAACTTGCCACCATTCTAGTACTGTGTTTATATTCATAATGTCTAGTTACCACAAAAGAAAACTCATCAAAACACTTAGCCATGAAATTATTTATATAAAATGCACAGTGCAGCTACATTATGGTGGTGGGAAAGTAACTGAAGCTGAGATGCTTTGCCAGGACCAATAACATTGCAGATTCTTCTTTGTAGTTTATCAAGAATATCTAAATACAGGGTGTGATGGATAGATTGTCATCTAAATTATGCAGAAATGAAAATAACACTGGCATCTCATTTTAACAAATATATTCACCAAAATTACACAAAAGTATCTGGAAATATTAAAAAGTAAATTTATTCTATAAAATCACCATTAGCTTCAACTGAAGTTTCCAGACAATTATAGAATTTCCTGCATCTCTTCTGGATTGTCTATTTGTTTAAGTTGATGTATGCTGCTATAATCCTTGCCTTCAGTTCATATTTGGTGTTAAAAGGAGTTTTGTTTGTCTCTTGATCAACTGTGCCAAACATAATAATAAAGAGGGTTGTGGCCAGAGGAGTTGGGGAGGGCAGATGTAAGATGCAATATTGGTGCATAAATTCTCTGACAACCATAGACTGGGTTTTTCTGCTTGTGTGGCATCTTACAGAGTTCTGTTGCCAGACATAGGGTCTTTTAGCAGCCACCCTCTCGACACACAGCAGCACTAGTTTCTCAAGGCACTTGATGTTGGCCTTCATGTTAAGACAACTAACATAAGAACAATCAGAGTGAATTTCCTGAGCTGCTGTACCTTCATTAATCTCCATCAGACTCATTCAAATTTTTCTGATTCCTCTGCACTGATCTCAGACTGACACCCAAAAACTCTGAAAGGTTTGCATTGGAGCTTCTGACATGAATTCCAAGTGACATAGTATGCTACTTTTAAATTTCTGGTACAGTGAATTGTGTCATGGTGCTCTTTTTCTCACAGATGGCACCAAACTGACCTTACTATACTGCACAGTTGACAAAATAAATGACAATATGTATGCACAAAATAAAAAATGTAAAATGGCAGCAATTTACCCATCACATCCTGTGCATAAGAAGCATGAGACCATATGTGAGAACAATATTCAAAGCAAACACTTTTATTCTTTTGTTAAATATTGCTTCCTGGTTACTCCATTATGGAACAATTGTTAGTCAGATATTCTTGTAAAATCATGACTTCACTCATGATGTCAATCTTCTGGGTTGCCTTATATTTGTGAACCTGTGTTGCAATAAACTTAATAAACACCATTAATATTTCTTTGTTCTGATTTGTATTTATTGCAAATAAAATTGAGCAATACATCCGGTTTGAAAATTTATTCATTATTGTAACTGAAGTTATCTGACCTTCCAAATCAATACAGACAAAATGTTATGTTATAATTTAAACATTTCTATAATTTCGGTTGTCTAAGATAATATTTCAAATGTGTCTATTTGTTATGGCTACAAGTTCATTAAATAAAGTAATTTTATTAAGAATGTTGTTCTTTAAAAATACTAGGAGGTAATAGTTTATATGCTAAACATTTCTTTTTAATTCCATTAATTTTTTTTTAATATGACATTTCAAAACT
Source organism: Ascarosepion bandense (assembly GCA_037127315.1). Lineage (NCBI taxonomy): Eukaryota > Metazoa > Mollusca > Cephalopoda > Sepiida > Sepiidae > Ascarosepion > Ascarosepion bandense. The sequence continues at coordinate 551,889 of JBBBDQ010001777.1, forward strand.
CATAAATTATTTTTTATGATTCTCTTTTTAAGATATTAACCAAGTTAAATAATATGTCTATATCACTAGCTCATGTGTGAAGCCATGAAACTCGAGGCTTTGAAGTGACAGTATTGACACATAAAAGGGAAAATGTTATTAGAAGTCAGTCAAAATCCTCTTCACAAGGTGAAAACTTTTTTCACCTTCTTCACAAATTTAATTATTTTAAAACACTTTCTTCTTTCTAACAAATAGTTATACCACTTTCTTCAAGTTTTATCTTGTAGCTTTCTTATTGCTGAATTTGTAAACTTTATTTTATATTTTCAAATTTTAGCAGATAAGTCAATTCTTGCAAATCTATATAGGAATCTTTGAAAGAATTGCTTTTTTTTTTTAATTTTTTGCGTCCAAAAATTCTTTAATTCCTGGAAAGCTCAGTCTCTGTGACACATCCTTGCTTGAACCGATATAAAAAAAAAAGAAAATATTAAATTGCAAATGAAGAACTGTGAACATAAAATACAAAAACAAAACAAAAGAATAAGATTAAAGAAAAATTAGACCAATGTATAAAGGAGTCTTCCTTCTTTGGATAATGAACAAACGGGTATCAAAAATAATGGCAAATAAAATTAAAGGTTCTCCCAAGAGGTTCAGATTTTATGCCTTCTGTCTGATCATCTAGATTCTCTTTCCAACATAATCTAATTTTTTCTTTTTATATTTCATTTTATCTTTATTCATCTTTTTAAATTTCATTTAGAAAAAGAATTAAAAAACAAAAATAATATGAAAATTTTAAGACTTGCTGTCTTTTCTGACACTATGTAATAAAGTAAAACTGACTGCATTTTCAGACACAAATATAATTTAAGAAGTCAACTTTGTTGTTAATGAACTTCTAAAAAATTTAGAGATGACAAAAAGACAAAACCTTTGAAAACTATTTAACTTTAATCTATTTCATTCAGTTTCAATGAAAATGTATAGAAATTTGTGCTTTTGTTTTCAGACCTTTGTCTTTCTGTCATAAATTTGGGAAGTGATAATCAACTGGGTTTAAAAGAACATTATAAAAATTTTATTTCATCAGTCTTTAAGGTAATAAACGAATGTATAATCGTTTGGATTATTACATTTTTTTTCTAGAAAAGTGTCTTTTTGAGCCAGACAGGTTTGTAAGAATAAATTTTGGCAGTCATGAAAATCTGTCATGAAATTTATTGATAAAAGAACAGCCAAAATTTTTGTGTAAAAATTGTTACATTTTTATGGCCTCTTTTGCTCAGTGGTTAAGAACTATCAAGTTGTTAAGTTTTTTATGGTATTTGCGGCTCAGTAGTTAAATCCACCAAAATTTGAGAATAATTGCAGATTTTTTTTTTAATTCATGAAGAAAGGTTTCCCTATTTACTAGCCAATGGCAGAAGTGTGCTTGAAGTGTTTGTGAAATCCTGGATAGAGCTGGTGTGATCCTACTTGGTTCAATAAAAAGGACTGCTATAAGTAGATCAACAGAAAGCAATTAACCATCAATAAGTAAGCATTACTACCCACACCACAAAGAAGGAGGATAAGTCCAGCCAAAGAATGCATAAATCAACACAAAGCAAGAAAGAGTCAACTGCTACAACAGGCTCAAAGCAGATTCTACTCACATGAGCAAACATTCCTTTCTGTGTCTTCATAAGAAATTAAACTGAACAAACATTTCAGATTAACTTTCCAGAAAAGTACTACAAAACAACCTGCAAAAAACACTAAACCCCTTCATGGTGAGGCATCTTTATTGAGCATTTAGTTGAAGAACAGAGGAGGGTGCACCATATTTTCTGCCTTGTGCTATTTTTTGCTTCCTCAATGTTTTTCCCTTTTTTCCTCTGATTTTTAAAGGATGCAGTCTTTTTTACAATTGAATCTGTGTTCCTTTTCTGAAAACCAGTAACACCTTTTCCCTTTATATTTGATGTTAGTCTCTGTTTTTATAATATCAGAAATTTGTTATCCTGCTGTAATGGGCACACAAAAAGAAATTTTTGAGCAACTTTTTATATTACTTGGTTTCTATTGGTTATAATATTAGTCTTGCTGTGATTTTAGTAAGTTAATAGTCTAAAGACCAACTCCAAGGGGATTTTTAGATTCACTGGAGTTCTTTATTTAAGCATCTAGACTATTTGAGGCACCTGGGCATGTGTTATTTAGTCCACAGCATACTAGACTGTTTTCATGTCAGTAACAAGAACTTAGACTTGATAGAAAGGAAATTTTTATGACATGAATGAAGCAGGTGTGTAAATGATGATAACAATTATTAACATAAAATGCAATGAAATAAACTAAAAGGAAGTCTATTTGATTCAGTGAATAACGTACATTTTTTTTATACAGAAATATACATTCACATTTATTCACCTTCTGCTAGTACTGTACATCTTCAGAAAGTGGGCAATCATATCTTTCCACAATATCCTATCCTTTGTCATTCTCAAAAGGAAAGTGAAATGACTAAGCCTTACTTCTGGCATCAATTCACACTAGCTTTCTAAGAAGATGGCTCACTATTCCCGTCTGACCCTTTTGCACTTAAATCCTGCAAGTACCAAAGTCTCCATTTCCCTTTTCTTTCTGATGCACTAGAGAAATTTCAACTCTTTTTCTGATTCAGAGTAATAGGCTGTATGTAAAATAATGACCAATTTTAGAATAAACTTTTATTCCTGAATTGATGTATTTAAGCATTGTATTTATTGTATTTATTCCTGAATTGATGTATTTAAGCATTGTATTTATTGTATTTATTCCTGAATTGATGTATTTAAGCATTGTATTTATTGTATTTATTCCTGAATTGATGTATTTAAGCATTGTATTTATTGTATTTATTCCTGAATTGATGTATTTAAGCATTGTATTTATTGTATTTATTCCTGAATTGATGTATTTAAGCATTGTATTTATTGTATTTATTCCTGAATTGATGTATTTAAGCATTGTATTTATTGTATTTATTCCTGAATTGATGTATTTAAGCATTGTATTTATTGTATTTATTCCTGAATTGATGTATTTAAGCATTGTATTTATTGTATTTATTCCTGAATTGATGTATTTAAGCATTGTATTTATTGTATTTATTCCTGAATTGATGTATTTAAGCATTGTATTTATTGTATTTATTCCTGAATTGATGTATTTAAGCATTGTATTTATTGTATTTATTGTATTTATTCCTGAATTGATGTATTTAAGCATTGTATTTATTGTATTTATTCCTGAATTGATGTATTTAAGCATTGTATAAATCAGTCAAATAGAAATGCAGAATATTTTTTACCTTTCTGATGGTTAGTTACAAGATTCATGATAAAACTCTAAAGGTTTGGATACCAAGAATTTTTTGAATGTAGTTTCTTATAGATTCATGATAAAACTCTAAAGGTTTGGATGCCAAGAATTTTTTGAATGTAGTTTCTTATGGATTCATGATAAAACTCTAAAGGTTTGGATGCCAAGAATTTTTTGAATGTAGTTTCTTATAGATTCATGATAAAACTCTAAAGGTTTGGATGCCAAGAATTTTTTGAATGTAGTTTCTACATTTTCTTTGTAATGTCATGCATTTTTACTTAAAATAATGTCAAAATGCTTGAAAATGTAGTCGTCCACGAGCAAGAGCCGAGAGGAATATGGTGAATATAGCAAAGTCTCATATTTCAAGTCAGTAAACTTCTGCAATTGTGACAGAGGGAGTGGTTGGCATAATTAGAACAATAGCTAATTTGATAAGGTTACAAGCTGGAGAGACGTAGGGCTAATTTAACATTTAAATGAGGCTATAATTGGCTTGGTAGAATTAACAGATTCATTAAAAACGATTGTGAATTAAGATTAAAAAATATGTAGGTTAAGGATGAGATAAGAAATGAACAGAAGTCATCTTTTCTTTATCGATATTTTTTTTGAAGTGACTGCAGAACAAAACTTGGAATCTTTTCTTGTTTTGGGGACAAAGGCAAGGCCAGAGCTAGCAGCGTCTAATAGTTCCACATCACCAATTGACCATTGTCAAAGAAATTAATGGTGTGTGCAGTATTTCTTTTGGTTCTTGTGAACAGACTACCCAGGGTTTTGCATGTCTGGTTGGGGAAGAGCTAGCCAGAGAAAAGAATCAAAGGTCCTAGATGATGACATGGACAACAATTGGCTACCCATTGAACTTCATCCCATGAGGGTGTATGTGAGAGGGAAAGAGAATGAAGGGATGACTACCTGACTGACCACTATATAATCAGAGTTATAGAAGAGAGAAAATTAAGGCTGAGAAGTAGAGCAGAAAAAGAAGAAACACTCAGGCAAACAAAACACATGAAGTGGAATCAAGGGGAGAACTGGAGAGAGAAGAAGACACAAGGTAAAGTGTGCACACAGGGAAGAAAAGATGCATGAGACCAGATGAGAGTAGACGTGCTGTGGCTTAAAGTAGAGACTGAGAGAAACCATTTCCAGAAGCACCAAGAGATTGGGTGAATTGATTCCAAAAGCCCTGAAAATACCCAAAGTGGCTGGAGGCAAGCAAAAGCCCAGTAGACAACACATCTGAAGCAGGCACGGGCCAGCACATAGAGAGCACAAAGCTCCATTCGGTCACGGAAGTACCCTAGCAAACAATAGAGACAAAGTACTGTGGGAGACAATCGCAATTGTTGCTGATTTATTTTCTTTCTCATTCCCTTTAATGTTAATACTGCATGTATATAAAGACTTGACTTTGTGAGACAACTCTAGTCTTTATTTCAATCATTCATTTTTTTTTTTTTTTGTCCGAGTTGGCTTGGCCACTCTCTGAGGTTGAAAATCACAATGTGGCAGATGATGGCTTGCTGGCACTTGGTCCCGACTTAGAAATCTGTTGGGTCTAATGGCCAGACCTGCCAGAAACGTGTGGAGTGGAGTGAAGGATGTTATACAATCTCATCCAGCCAGCACATATTTGAGCATTGTAATGAAGCAGAATTCAACCTTGTCGATTAAACAGTGCCAGTGTCACTTTGCTTGAGTGAGCATTTTACCAAGTTACTGGCAGTAAATTTCAGCAGTTATGTTCTGCTTAGATTTCAGAAGGCCGGAATGAATAACACTAATGGCAGACCACAAGACAATCACCATAATCTTGTGTTGGTACAATTTCGGTTTGGGAAAGTGTTATGGACCTTCATCTTGATCAATCCATTGAGCACATTGCTTATAATTGTCATAAAGGATCCATTTCCCATCATGTCACTATTCGATTAGGAAATGGATCATTCAAATTTTAAAGATTGAAACATTGACTTCTTTGACATTCACCGAATTCATGTTTCTTCACGTTACCAATTTTCTTGAGATGGTCTGATATTGCTGAAATGCTGTCATCCATTATCTGAGACCTTTCTCTGACATTTTGATGTGGGTTTTCTTCAACCAGTGCTTTCTGATGTTGGTTCTCAATTGCAGATGGATTTCCTCTGCCATTTTAATCTTCAAGACTTGTATCCCTACTGCAGACTTTCAGAAACCAGTAAAGTATTGTTTGATTGCAAATGGATCCCTCACCTCATGCTCTGCTTAATAAATAAGAGTATTTCTTCATTTTTTCATTTTCAAGATTAGCAGTATATAATGTCTTAAATTCTCAAAGGGTTTGATACAAAGTTAAAAAAAGGATGCTTTAATCATTAGTAATGAGTCATATTTTTGTACCACTATTATAACAATGTATTATGATACAAAAGGATTAGAGCATTCACATTATTTGGACTATTTTCCTCATCTTTGTTGTCATTTGTACAATGTTTTAGCTGTTGTGTGCACTGGCCTTTTTCAGGTACTAGGAATTTTGAACCAAACCCTTTATTACCTTTTATTGATAAAAGGTACTAGAGAAAACCATTAATATCAAAAAATTGCAATATGAACTCTTGTAAAAAAGGGTTACTGGACATTAGGTCTATAAGTTCCAAAAATTCAGTTGTTCTTAAGGATATATGGACCAATAGATATAGACATTGGTTAGTTCCTGACTTGACTCTTAGAGCTTTGAGTTCAATACCAGGCTACAGCAGTGGTGAATAAATAACTTGCAGAGTTAGAGGGAGATAAATCATGAATTCCAATTGAGGCTTCCCGCAAGGAATGGAGTTCATATATTCCAGTGACTGTAATAAAGGTTTCGGTTTGAAATTCCTAGCACCTGAAGAAGGCCAGAGCACACAACGGTTGAAACATCATACAAATGGCAACAAAGACGAGAACAATAGTCCAAACAATTTAAATACTACCTCATCCAAAAATATAAACAAATACAAAAGGATTATTCTATAATCAGATATTTTCTGAACAGCTAAATGTAAGTATCTATTTGTTTCTGTTTTCCTTAAAACCTTCTTGTTATTCACATGTTCAGTTGATGGTATACTCAGCACCCTTTATTTCTGTTGCTTCAAGTCTAACCATGAGGATCGCAAACTACATCTGTGAACAAAGCCTCAGATGGTAAGACTGGAAAATACAAGAGCCTTGGACTACCTCTTAAATGCTATTGCTTCCAGATCAACCTTGACCCAGAGTCATAATACTTGTCAGCAAAGAGTTAGCCACACGAAACAAAATTATCATGAACGTATAAAAAATGCACTTTAATACAAAAAAACAGCAATACATTTTTATATAAAAATTGACCAACAACATACTTTATCTGTAGTTTGAGGCATACAATTGCATTTAAAATATATTTACTTAAAGCCATAAAATTGTGTGCAAATTATTTAGATTTCAGCATTAAATAATTCATAGTGGTTGTTATGCAGCTAACCAACCAACCAACCAAACAACATGGACTCTTTCCTAACATTAAGCTATATAATATCCTACAATTTCTTAAATCAAACTACATTCCAAAATATATCTTCAAGAAAACTACAATATAAACTGTACATATCATGGCCTCAAGTAATTAAGTCCACACAAACATGTCTCTGAACAAAAACTGAATATAATCTCCAATGTATTCAATTGTAAGAGCAGAGTTACATTTTATTGCTTCAAAGCACCTGAGAAATAAAATTTCAGCTTGAAATCTGTACTTTGTCTGGGAAAAGATTGTTCCATATTTACTGCCATATTGGAGGACTGTATTACATGACACGCTAGCACTTTTTTATTTTTTTCTGAGAAAATGTTTTTGTTTCATAATACTTTGCTTAGATTTTTCAATGCACTTTTCATTATTCTAATGTGACTTCAGATTTTGGTGTCATATATTGTGTCCTGTTAAAACACTTCTCCATTTTTAGATCATGTTCCTCTTGCCAACAACCATCCATATCTTCTTATTTCTTTCAATTATGTTTAGTCTTTTCACATTTTCCTTTACTATGTTCTCTGAGAGTTCCTGTAGAGTACTGTCACATTTTCATATATCATGTTAAGACAGTAGCTGCCAATAATAAAACACAGTTTCTCAAAATATCCTCATTGTAAACGTAGAATACATCTGGTAAGAAGGTTCATCTTTGTCTTGCCTCCTCTTTTTTTTTGTATTGACCAAATTCATTTTATATCCATATGTTAGTTGTTTGCTCCCTGTATAGATTCTAGATTAGTCTATCTTTCCTTGATAAGTCAAACTTTTCTAGCAGTTTTAAACAATTCTTCATTTCTTATCCTATCTTATCAAATGCTTTTGCATAACCTATAAAACATACATTTGTATTGCTCTGTCTGATATTATTAGGAGTGTTTTTTATACGCCTTCTGGATTTCTTAATGTCTCTAAGCATCTGCAGTGTTATTGAAATCAGTTGTTGGCTTGAAACATACTTATTTGCTGTGAACCATTAGACACATGTTTCTCCATATTCATTAAAAATGTTGAGCTTACCAACTATTTCTCCATATTACTCTTTTTCTCCTTTGGCATTCAGATCTCTCATGGGGATTGTAATTTACTTCAATTTGTATTGAGTCTCAACATTTTTCTGTATACAGTATGAAATACATACATTATATAACATAATTATTACTTGAAATTGTATTTTTAGTGAATAACTTGACACACCATTTTTTATTGAAAACAGTGTGTATTATGTCTAAACCTAAAGTCAAGAAAACTGATTACCAAAATAACATTGGATAAAATATCAGATTAAAAATAAAACCATTAATTCTTTAGAAATATATATATATATAGAGAGAGAGAGAGAGAGTTTATGTTATATCTATTACATAATATTTTTTAAATTTTATATTATACAAAAATTATCCAATATATGAAACCAAAAAATTTGAATAAGTTTACATCATGCAATAACATCATTTAATGTACAAAACCAAATAAGTTTACATTATAAGTTTTAATGAAATTTTGATTTCTGAAAATAAATACAACTTTACAATCAAATCTTCTGAAGAGTGGATGTACCCTCCACAAAACTCAAATTAATGAGATGTGAAAATTTAATTTTATTCATTACAGTTAATCTCTTAGTATTGAGCAGTGGAAATATAAAACAAATCTTGCCTTAAAAGTGTCATCCTCCAGAAATACTCTGGCCAACTGATTTTTTTTTTCTTATGCCAAACAAATTTTGTTTTTGTTTTATAAGTAAGTATATAAGAACAAAGTCATATACATGCACACACAGAGAGTAATATGCAAAAAAATCATAGGGTGCATATGTGGTATCATGTTGGACCCTATCCTGCATAAGAAATTGAAGAAACTTAGTATATCTCTGTGTCCATGCCAGTCAAAAGCTCCATGATATTTGTAGGTGCAGAATTTTGCATATAAGTATGCAATTTCATAACATAAATGCTCAAATATAAATAAAAACTTTAAAAATTTAGCATAAGTTTTTAGAGTGTTATATAACACCTGGTTCTCTTGATAGACAACTAGGAACAAAGACATGTATATATAAAAATATAAACTTATATTTTTATCCTTTGTCAATTACAGTTGTGTGGAGTAGGAGGGTAGCCAAAGAGAATTACACACGTGCAGGAGTTGTCAGGGAGTTGTTAGCCAAGTGGGAGTTTTCTGTTCTGTCTCTCTGCTCTTTCTTCTCTTCTGTTTTTGGCCAGAAAACCCAAAACTCCTACACATTTTTGCTTTTTTTTGGGTTATCACTTAACTGATGTCAACTATGGCCAGATACATCTGTCAATCATTTTTGCCGGCTATCATCTTTCAAGCTGTTTGTTGCTTGTGCTTTCTGCTTTTGATGTCAATCATATCTTTTTCAGCTACTGCCTGTGTTTTGGTCTGATGTTTCTCCCCATCACCATCATCCAAAGTCAGAATATATTTTTATCAATCATATTTTGCTAGTCAAGGTAATATATTACACACAGTTCTAATTTCCTAACAGCTTGAAGCAGTCTTATAATCTCCAATACATGTTGTGAATATTTTCAAGAACTAAATTAGAAATCCTTAATTCTTTGTCTAATGGTCACTCTCTGTGAATTTTAATCTATTTCTCCCTTTAAACAGGCCATTGCCTGATTGAGATTCTACAGGGTGCAGTTAAAATACCCTCCCAAATAATGGTATGGCATTAGCTAGATGAAGATACATTTGGCACTAATGTTTTACCAATATGTGGGAGGTATCTCTGCTGAATCCTGTACAATGGTCATCTGATGTTGTCCAATCAGCATCAGTCCTGTCATCTCTTATAAATTCAAGTAAAGCTAAATTTTTCCTGTCTCAACTTTGCATCACTAAAACAAGAGAGTTCAATTCATACTACTAATATGTATGGGTTTTACTATCAACTTTTTATATATATAAATAAAAAAATGGCATTTATAATATACATGATAATATCTAATTTGCTTTAAATTTTTTAAAAGCATATTTTAATAAATATTTAATCTGTACTATTTTGAATTTTAAAAATAGCCATACATAAGCAAGGTTTCTATTAATAAAGTTTTATTTTTGAATTTGTCTGGTGTGTATAGAAAGAATTTATATCTGCCTTGGCAAGTTTCAGTCATAGGCTAACAAGAAGAATATCACTGTGCTTACATTTAAATAAAACTTAAGTAATGTTGGCTTCTGAAAATAAGATTTTCTCATAGACAAACAGTAAATAAATTTTAAAGATATGAAGATTTCTCATAGAATTGTTTACTTTTAGTCCAGAAATATTAGTTATAATTTTCCAAAATTGGTAGTAACTATTGCTGCTATTTCTCCTTCTGTATCTTTACAGAATTAATTAAAAATATGTTGAATTAATAAAAAAAAAAGATCCATCAATTCTTTAGAAATAGCTTTATCTTTCAGATGTGGAACTGACTAGTTATAACATTGAAATTAATCTGAATGAGTAAAAGTAAGATTTAAAGGCAGACAGAACCTTGTTTAATTCCAAAACTATTCATAGCTAAGTGGTCAAAAGCACATTAGATCAAACAATAGTTTCTCCTGCAAAGCTGGATCAAATCCTACCAGTTGATGCATTTTTCTTTAATAAGATTTCTCAAATGTTCAGGCCAGTAGATGAAATAAAATACAGTTTAAAATAAACAAAGCATCTACTCAGATATGGGCATCCAATAAAAAAAATGTTTAAAGTAACACTAATTTACAATTTTAAACAAAAAAAAAAAAATCAGTAACTTTGTTGCAAATTGCTGACTTTCAATGAATCAGCAATGTGTACAGCCTTACTCCAAATGTGTTCTTTTTATTTTGTCTGGAAATGTCATATCATTTTGATTATGAAAAATCTACTGCAAATTGAATTTATTAGAAGTATAGCTTTTGAAAGATGAATATATATTTACAAATTTCAAGTGTTTGTTACATAGGGCATAAATTCTCTAAAGAGATAAACTAAAATAATACATTAAACTTAATAAATAATCATAGTTTATAATTTGTGCCTAACTTTATCATGTAAGCAATGCATGCCTTTCTTATAATAAATAATTTTCCCATATATATTCTTTAAAATTTGCTTTATAGAGGAAGAATGCCCCCCCCCAAAAATTAGAGTATTTATAGACAGTGTGGACATAAGAATCAATGCTGTATGGTAATTGGTTTTACACCGTAATGCAATTTCAAGATCACCCATAGGTGTGAAACTGACAGTAATCATGCAGAGTTGAATCCCATTATCACAATGTCCCCTATAAATATACATGTTTATATTTGCCAGATTTTTAAAAATAAACTAAAAAATTAACTTAGAAATATGCAAGAAAAGACCTAAAGTTATCAAAATGATGGATTGAAAAATAAATAAATTAATTAATATTTAGTAATTGCTTTGTTTGCTTTTTGGTTACAAAACAGAGATATGAAAATCATCTGGGTTAAAAGAATGTGCTTTCTTTTAAAAAGGAAAATAAATCTATGCTTGCAGTGTTGTTTATTATGATCCATCCATGAAGCACACTGGATCAAATAGTGGCCTTACTCAAAAAGAGTGTACACAGATTTGATCACTACCTAAAAAAACATTTTTCTTCACTAAAATTTCTTAATTTCACTGGCTGATAGATGAAATACACACTGTGTAAGTAAAAATTGGGGTGTTTATTTCAAAATTCTGCTTTCCTGCCTGTTGGAAGTTTTCCTCTGAAGTTCCTATATTTAAGAATACTGGAAAACTCTTGAGCCCTGCTAATTACCACCCTATCAGCCTCCTATCAATCTTTGGCAAAGTGCTCGAAGCCATTATCAATGCTGAGGTGGTTTAGCATCTCACAGCCCACAGACTCTTCTTGGACAAACAGTATGGTTTCCACTTCACCAGGTCTACTGCTGATATGCCAACGATCATTACTGAGTTCATATACCAGACTCTCAACAAGAATAGCAAAGCTTGTACTGTTGCCCTGGATATTTTCAAAGCGTTTGACAGAGTCTGACATGCTAGCTTTCTACGCAAGCTGTGGAGCTATGGTATAACTGGACAATTGTTTGACCTAATCCAGTCATTCCTCTCAAATTGCACAATGAAGGTAGCACTGAACGAAAAAACCTTCGAAAACTACCATATGAATGCGTGTGTCGCTCAAGGCTATCCTAGGCCCTACACTTTTTCTGATCTACATTAACAATCTCCCTGAAGTAATAAGATACCAAGTAGGTATATACACTGATGAAACCACCGTTTACTCTCACCTCAATCAAAAATCTGCTGAAATTGACAAAGCAAACCTTGCTGCCAAGCTTGAGAAGAACCTCCAATCTGTAATAGACTGGGGTAAGAAATGGCTCATAAATTTTAATGCTTCCAAAATGAAGCTGCTATCTATTAACCATAATAGACAATTGCTCCTAACCCCCATTAGCATGGAACGGGCTAGCTTTCCTGAATAAAAAACACTATGCCTTTTTAGCCTCACACTCTCAAGTGGAATGGCTATATTGAATCCATTGCTAAATCCGCTGCTTAAAAGGTCAGTTCACTGTGCAGGCCCAGGAAGTTTTTCACGTCTGAGTTCATACTGCACATATATAAATCTACCATCCGACTGTGTATTGAATACTGCTGCCACATCTGGTCGGGTGCCTCTGCTATTCACCTAGGAGTTCTTGAGAAAATCCAACAGAGAATCTGTAATGTGATTGATAGCAGCTTGGCTGCAGTCGTTATTTCTGTGCCTTCTCTGTGCCTCTTCCATAAATACTTTCATGGCTTCTGCTCCAATGAACTTAGATCACTAGTGCTCCCTAGGTATGAATTTACACAAGCTACTAGATTAGCAACTAGGTCCTACCCTTTTACAGTGAAACTGAAAAAATGTAACCGCAAATTCTACTCTAAAAAGCTTCTTTTCATGCACTTCCCACCTGTGGAATTCCCTTCCATATACTTGCTTCCCCAACAGCTACAATCTCCAGGAATTTAAATTTAAGGTCAATAGACATCTTTCTCACTAACTCACATCCATTCTCTCAAGCTTTTTTTCCATCTACTCCACCTCCATTCTTTATATTCTCATCCATCTATTACTCTCCTTCTGACATTTCCTATAATTAACCCTCTTTCTCATCACTTTCCTCTATGTAACCCCCTGTGCAACAGTTGCAGTTGAATGCCTTGCTTGGGGTGAAATGATTAAAAAAGAAAAAAAATACCAGTATCTACTAGATAACATTGAGAGTAATAAAGAAAAGACTAACAAATGTTGAAATACTTATCAAGTTGCTGCTCTCTGTATCACTTCTTCACCTTATAACAATGAAGAAGCTTTTCAGAAAAGAAACTATTTGATGAAAAAAATCAACAACTTTGAAAAAATATTCAAAGGTTGTGCAAAGCAGTAAATTGAGAGAAGAAACAAAAGTCATTTGCTAATTGAAAATTACTTTGCATTTTTTCTGTGTTTGTAAAAGATTAGCAAAAGAAACTAAACTGGAGCCTAGAAGATGGGAACAATGTAATGAAGTTTGAGGAGTCATGACCCCAGGTGTGGTATGAATGCTATGAGGTTATGGACCCAATTGGACTTTGACCAACATTGGTTGATTAATATCAGTTTTGTGTAAATATTGATTTTAATTATGAAATCTTACATAATATAATAATCTGCATTTCAGTACTAGATAAAATTACTAATTACTTAAATGCATCTTTATCTGAGCAAACTTTCTTCTTAAGGTTTTAAAATATTCCAGTGGCCCAGATATACACATACATATTTTGGAGAAAAACACCATGACAAAGTGCAAAAGGTTTCTTGACCTTTCTACAAGAAAATTGGGTCCATCTCTTGGGACATCCTGCATGCTCACCGAACTTGAACCCAATTGAAAATGTTTGGGGATGGATGACAAGAGATGTTTATCGAAATGGCAAACAATATTCAACAAAAAATGAACTTCATGAAGCCATCTTCAGAAGCTGGAGCAATATCCCCTGCACCTTAATGGAAACACTTATTTCTAGCATGCCTGACAGAATTTTTGAAGTCATCAAAAGCAGTGGAGGTAGAACTCATTATTAAATTTGGTTGTTGAATGTTTTCATACACTTTTTGTACAATTTCATACAATTTTTGTCTGTGGTCATAATTTTGATCATGCGTAAATCACCTCATTTTATAAAAATGTAAATTTCTAAATAAAATGTTTGGAATGTAGCTTTTTGTTTCTATAACCTTTTAGATTGTAGTAGTGGTAACCTTAAGTGAGAGAAGTTTAAAATCTATCCGTAAAAAAAAAATTATTTTTAAAGATTTTTTTAAGTGGTCTTAAATTTTTGATCGGGAGTGTATTGCATTCCTATATATATATATATATATTGATTCTTTAATTATTTAGATTTGTTCATAATAAAATTAGATCAGTACAGAGTTGTATTAAAAAGTGTTCAATACAATTATATTGTAGAACTTTTGAATATTCTTCATTTGTAAACATGTTATTACACAACCTAAGTTTCTACCATGTGGTGTCTTCAGGTGATTTTCAAATTGCTTGAAGACACCACATAATAAATTGTTTACAAATGAAGAATATATGTGTGTGCGTGTGTGTGTGTGTGTGTGTGTAATGTAAAACATATGCATGTTTTTATGAGTGTGGCAAAAGTTGTTATGTTTGCATGTGGGTGATGTAAGACATTGATAGGTTAGTGACTGGATGATGCAAGACTAGCATATCTATATATAACTGATGTAAGACACTGGCACAGAGTGTAGGTGATTTCAGTGTTTCTATATGTGACAAGATTTGTGCGCTGTGTATTGGTTATGTTTGTGCTTGTCACTGTGTGATGTAAGACAGCATCATCTTGTGTATATGCATATATTTTAATATTTGTATATATTGCTTACTGACACCCTCTTGTCTATTAGTGAGCAAAAATACAGGTCTCTGAGTATATAGTGATATAAGTTTCATTTGAGTAACTCATTAATTTTCTTCTTGATATTTCCATGGGTTTATCAGAGGGGAAGTAGGTGTTATTGATTTGTTGTTTTGTCAAACAACAAATGTCAAAAATCAACAGTTTCATAGGAAAATGGAGGAAGAAGTATAACAAAGAGAATAAAAAGAAAAATTAAGAATAAAAAGATGAAAATCTAAAGCGAATGAACATAATGAATGGATTTTAGAGAATAAAAGAGAATTATCTGCAAGAAATGAGTGAAGAAAAGAGAAAATAAAACAATATGATTGAAGGAAAGTGAATGAGAAGACAAAATGAAAAAAGTTGGAAACTGTAAAAGAAAAAAAAATATATGAAAAAAAAAAAGAAGCAAAGAGACATGAAAAAATCAAAGAGGAGAGTAAAAGAAAAAAAAAGAAGCAAAGAACATGAAAAAATCAAAGAGGAGAGTAAAAGAAAAAAAAAAGAAGCAAAGAACATGAAAAAATCAAAGAGGAGAGTAAAAGAAACAAAATGAAAATGGAGATAAATATGCAAAAGTAAGACAAAAAGAGAACGTTAAATAAAAATGAAAAAATTATAGCAATAGTAAGATTAGTTGAAAATAAAGTAAAAAATCTAGAAAAATAAGGAAAAATACATAAGGGATTACTTACTCAACATTATTAGCAATGCATTGTATATATGTGAAAATAAATGGGTTGAAGAGAGTTAGTAAAGAATTTAGAAAAAATGTGAAACAGAATTAAAAAACATTGATTCATTCATTTTTTTTGTTGGTTGTCAATTCTTCCCAGGTTATTTAAAGCCAGAAATTACACCTAGATTGCAAGAATTTTTTTTTTTGAGAGAATAAGGATTTACTTTTTCAAATTAATCTAGAGTTGGGGAAGAGAAGAGATGGATTTATTCCCAAGGGTATTTTCATGCAAGTGTATATACCGAACCCAACTTGAAACTAAAACTAGGCTCTCTAATTAACAATCCTGGGCCATTATCCATTAAACCATCCCCGCATCCAAGCTTACAGCATGTGGTATTCCCATGCAGTAACCCATCTAGGTACTAACCAGGGTTGATGTTGCTTAATTTTGATGATCATATGGGAACTGGTGTATTAATGCTATATGGCTGTAAGCCAGAGAAAAGAATCAGAAAAAAATGAAATAAGAAAGAAAGAAACAGAGAACAGCAAAAACACATTAAAAAGAAAATAATGTGAGAGAGAACATGACGGAGAATTCATCATAATTTCTGAACTGCACTGTTTGCTGCCACTCTAGGGGATCAGACTAAGTAAAGGTTCAGTATTTTTTTTCATTATGTGCCATGTCCCTCCAGGATGTAAGTAATCATGGACTTTCACTTGGCCCTGTCTCTTGTCACTCTCAATATTTTGCCTCATTGTATTTCTCTTAAACCCTGCTCTGCTATCCATTTGCTCAAACGTATCAAATGTCTCATGCTGCTTTTCCCTGTCTTTTTCCTTCTATCTCTCCTGTGAGTATTAGATTCTCCAGGTCTTCATTACATGTCCCAGGAATCTCATCTGTCTCTTCCTGAAATTAAGCATGACTTTTCTTTTTGTTTTGAATTCTCCAGCAACTCGTTGTTGCTCACATGCTTAGTCCATGGTATCCTCAGCATTCTTCTGTAAAACTACATGTCTGCCGCCTCAAACTTCTCCTTTATCTTTGTTGAGATCGTGCAACATTTACTTCCAGACAGAAGAATAGACATCACATAGCAATTCAGCACTTTTCTTTGTTTCCAATGAAATTTTCCTGCCTCTCAGTACTCTACTCTGGTTAGCTTTTGAAATGCGTCCTTGGCCATGCCAATGTGTCTTCGAATCTCATCTTGTTTTATGTTAGTTTCTTCAACCTGTAGTTGGCATTTTGGGGTACTCATTTTGCTCATGACCATACATTCAGTTTCATTAAAGTTTATACCCAATCCTTTTTGTTACCTTCTGTAGGAGGTCCTGCATTTTCTTATCCATGTCTGCTATTGGCATTGTGTCATCCGCGTATCTGAGATTGATACAAGGATGACTCAGTTAAAGCAACTAAAAAATTAAGCTGCCAGAAACTCAGTAGTGTCTGTGTTTTATGGCATATCAACCTATGTAGGTTATTTAATGCCAAAAAGGTGGGGTTTTAAGGTATTTCTTTTAATATTAAGTTATAGTGAGAAGGTTGATTTAGTCAGCTTTTAATGAAAATTTATTTTTATTTATTTTAGAATACTGAAAATCTCTTCTAGTTTTGGATTAAAAATGTTTTGCTGAGAATGTTTTTCTTCAAAAATGTATTGTTGGTAATATTTTTCCTTCAAAAATGTATTGTTGGTAATATTTTTCCTTCAAAAATGTATTGTTGGTAATATTTTTCCTTCAAAAATGTATTGTTGGTAATATTTTTCCTTCAAAAATGTATTGTTGGTAATATTTTTCCTTCAAAAATGTATTGTTGGTAATATTTTTCCTTCAAAAATGTATTGTTGGTAATATTTTTTCCTTCAAAAATGTATATTTTTTATAAAAGTCTATTTTTATGTATATATTTCAATAAAAGTGTATTTTTATACTATCATAGTGTTTTGACATCAGCTGGGGGGTTAACTATTTACCCATAGCTGGGGCCCTAACAGGTGCTACCACTCGGGGTTAGGGTGGACCTGGGAACAGCAGCAATTAAGGGGTGGTTCCATGCTCCTCACAACCTCCCAATCAGAGGCCGTGCTGCTGGGTGCAGTTTACTGTCATGCCCAGGACCACAGAAACTCGGTAGCTAATTAAAATTTTAAAATGGTTAAGAATGCTTCATCTAAAAATAAATAAAGATAATTTCCCTGCCACTAAAATAAATAAGGATACACTCTCTGCTACTAATACGACTAGTGTAAAAACTTTAACAAATATGGAGGCAAGTTTTATAGGATTACATTTGATTGTTGATTAGTTGGTTGATTAAACTTATCAATCCTTTTAATGTGTGAATCTGTGTTGTGGTGCAGTGGATATTAGCTTGGAATGAGAAATCAAAGAGTTGAATTCATTGCATTCACTTTCACACAAATACCCTTGGAAAAGGTGTTAACCTGTCACTTCTCCCTCCAGCTATAAGTTAAATAGTAGGGTAGATTTGATTCTGTAGACTTAGTTGACAACTAATCTACCACAGAAAGTAATGGCAACCTACTGCAGGAAAATCTTCTGTCTAGTCAATCATGTTTATTTCAAGACATGATTGTCCAAATGTTTATCATGTATGGTACTTAACTGACTGAATTTTAATGTTAGTTTTTCTACATAAATCATCATCAAGAACATTTTGATATTTTTATTTAATGTCATATATATATATATATATATACACACACAAATAATTTTCAATTAACAAATTTCTTGTCAGAATCTCATATTACAGAGCACAGACCCACTTCTTATGTGAAGAATAGCAGGTCCTCCACATTGACATTTAGAATTAGGTCAGTTGCATATAGATAGTAAATGAAGGTGTGATCGACCAACCTTCATTGAGTAAAAGTGGGAATGGGTTCACATCTCAATAGAATATTATTCTTTATTATATTCAACCTACTGTTTGCTTGCAGCTATAGACTACTCAAGGAAGGTAGTGATAAACAGCAATTAAAAGATTGAAATAGGAGATAAATTAATAATAGTTAGATGGCTTTTTAAACAGAAAATAAACAGAAAAATTGGGACAAAAGGAGAAAAAAAAAGAAGTGTCTCATGTGCAAAGAAAAAGTAAGTGGGAAGATGTAAAGATGAAAATATAACAGAAAGAATTTAAAGTACTAAAATTTATTAAGGAACACTAGTTACATAATAAACTGTACAACTTTAACAACTCTACAGGCCGAAACTTTGAACATTTATTTACTTTGTTTTTCAATAGAATTAGATAAGTTTGCCTACTGCTTGTCTCACAATCATCAATATTTTGAACAATGTAAAGATTTATCCCTTGTTTCCTATGTAAGATTTAGTTTCAAGTTCCTTCTCTCATTCTCTTTCACTCCCACTACTCTCTTGCACTGTAGTTGCATTATCACTTTGTTTGGGTGGGGGGAAAAAGAGGAAACTGAATACTGTGGTGGGAAACAAATAGATTAGAAATACTGGGTTTTACTTTGACAATGAGGGCATTCCACTCAAAATGTTTCATGTTTTTTTCTAAGGAACAGTTACTTTGTGGAACAGACTCCTCCAGGATGTTTCTTCAAGCAGTAAAATCAACCTCTTAAAGTCATTATTTATCCACCATGTCTTCACTTTCTATTTTCTTCTCTTATGTTCATATCACAAACCTCATTCAATAACCCTTTATCTTGAGTGATTCTTGAGCCTTAATAAATAATTTGTAACACTAGAGCCAGTGAGTATAGAATTCACTTTTCAAGTAAATGGTTTTTTAAGTGGGTTTGCTGGTCAACAACCTTCTCACAGATAAATAAGACGCAACAGAAATTCTACAGAAATATACTGAGAATTTTATGGACAGAACATGGGAGCAACAACAAAGTTTTAAGGAAAATGAAAACAAAACGGACACTTTTTAGAATCAGAAATAGTTGAAATTTCTAAAGAACATAAGGAAAGAGCTTCAAGAATTTCATGGGGCATATTGACAGTGAGAGGTATAAAGGAAAGCAGCAAAATAACAAACTTAACACACTTGTGTAAATGGTTGGCAGAACAAGAATGAGGAGAAATAGAAAGTAGACAAATCTTATGAATAGCTAAAAATGACAAGAAGTCGTGAAGAACCATGATCATCCATGTAATGAAGCTCAACAGCTAGCATCCATATTTTTGATGGTCATAACCATGGTATGAAATTTTAGTTAATTGAATTAGTTTGCTGAATTTACGAGACGTCAACCTTTGTTGCGTCATTTAAATTTGAATTTAGTATGGCACAATCTGTGAATATTAAACTCTTTACTCAAAAGGTATGGTCAACCAGACAAGCTTCACTAGTCCTTATCTTAAATTAAGATATAAAACATTAAAAACAGATCTACTCTATAAAAGATACAGCAAAAATGTCCATGCTCTGGTGAGCATTTTCCCTGTAATCTACTCATGTGTAGCAAATATTGGAGCCAGCGCATTTAAGTGATCTCCTCCAACTTTTCCTGCTTGCACAGTACTTATTATGTTGAGACTGTTTATTAGTTTCAAATGATTTTCTCTATAGCATAATTATTTTCTTCAAGGAATCAAAATTTCCTGGTAGAATGTTTAGTTTAACTTATTGAAAATAAACACAATTTCTAACACCATTACATACCGTATACATACCATATTAAAATATGCACAAACTTTACTTTCTACCCAATAACAGACAATATTATAAATATACCAAAAAATTCTACAATACAACACACACCATTTCAGTCAAAGTGTGTATTGCTCAAAAATTAACATCACTATGTGAAATTTTTGACCAATCAGAGAAAACATTTTTTTCAAATATATTCTTATACAAACTCACAGCTTTTGACTTTCAGAGAGCAAAGATATAAATGTTTCTTTCAACATATGCAACACAGCATATGTTGGAAGAAACATATGTCAACAACTTCAAATAAATCATCTCCAGCAACAAAGATGGTCACAAACTTTGCTAATGATAAACGTTTTTTTTTAACCACAGTTTTTTTTCTGTAGTTCAACTATTTAAAATTCTTTTCTAAACTATAGCTTTTCCTATGTACCAAGACCTTAACTCAAAAGACTATTTTTCTTGTAAATCATTTTTCTTTTTTTGGAGTTCATTTACATATGTTTACAAGAACAAATGATTTATTTAATAGGCATATACATGTTTTCTTCAGTTTTTATTTTATTACTGTTTAGAATGTCCAAATTTTTCAATATAAAAAAAGTTTGATGACTGAATTTTCTACAAACTGCTACTCTTGAAAGATTCTCACCCAGCATAATTATTTCAAAGAACTTGTTTTCACTTTCATTTTAGCATTATATTCTTCAATATGCTGAGACCCTTCAGGACATTTGTGGTCATGGCTCTCCACAATTTCTAATCCTTTGTGCTTCTTAATAAATTGTATCATTTTGTTTTCTCTCCTAAACCTTGCTTCTCCATCTATTTACTTAACACTGTTTACTTTAACATGGCAACAGTTCAGATACTTTTTGACCTGACCTCATATCGTGTGGTGCATATTTGCAAAACCAGCTGAACTTTCAACATGTGAAAGTAGAATTTAGCTTATTTGGGACTATGTCATGGGTTTTTGCATACATATGCTATGAGAAAATTCTCTGTATGAAATTATTTTCAAAAGTACTTGTTCATACAACTTTTAGAAGAAATATCCAATACAGAAATCACATTAAATGACCGATCTCTGCTATGTAATATCTTCCTATAAGGCAAGTAATGCAGGACAATCTCCTCGTCGATGAAGGACAGACTTGAGGCATCAGAAAGATGCTGAGAATGTTACAGACTGAACATGTGAGTAATGAGGAATTTTTACTGAAAATGTAAACAAAAAGAATGCTTATACTAAGAATCAAAAAGTTAGTAAATATTTCTAGGCCATATAGTGACGACATGAGTGTTTGATGAATTTGGTATTTGCAGGCGATATTGAAGACAAGTAAGAGAGAGGAAAGAAATGAATAAACAACCTAGTAAGCTTGTATAAATGGATGGCAAGCAGTGACTTGGAGGGATGGCAAAAAGATAAATATTTCTAAGAGTTACAAAGGATAAGGAGTTTTAGAGAGTTATGATTGCCCAGTTTTGAAGGGACATGTCACATAGAAGAAGGAAATGAACAACAGAATGTTACAAAAAAGTTACTGTGTGAAGAGAGCTGAAAAGAATAATCCAACCTGAAATTCTCAAGGCCAAGAAAAACACTATACCTTAAAAAAATCAAAAAATCAACCAACAGCTGAATTATGCAAAACAATACCTGATGCAGAGGTTAAAATGAAAATCTGTGATGTGAACAGATGAAAAGAAGTTCAATGGTTCTGAAAGACTTTCATTCTATCAGCATGATTTGTGCAAAGTGAACTTGGTGTTCACTTGCTGTGTTCAAGGTGATAGAAGTGTAATAGTTTAGTCATCTTTGGGAGCAACTGGAAAAACATAAATGACTTTCATTAGCACTCAGCTTAGTGCTGCCAGATATCAAAACCTTCTGATAACTTCCTTTCTCATACAAAATTTGTTGCTTCTGCCAATGGAAGTTCCAACAAGACAACACTCCAAAAATATATTTCCAGTTATAATAACATGTTATGGAGACTATATTAATGTGAGCAATAATTCATTCAGGAAAAGAGAATATCATATTAAATTGATATATATTTTTCAGATGAGAATTATGGACATATGATAATGATAATTTCTCTTCTAAATAATTCCAACAAAGAGAATAATTTAGGAAGCTCACATCCATTCCTTCAAACACTACCACTCTCCTGACATTTCCTATAACTAATCACTCTTTCTCATCACTTTCCCCTACGTAACCCCCTGCGCAATAGTGGTAGTGGAATGCCTTGTTTAGTGTGAAATGATAAAACAAAAATTATGTTTAGATAAGAAAACCTAACACCCACTTAAACAAGTCATTATCAATATCTTTTGAAAAGAAACGTTATTAGCTGAAACTTATCTGAATGGGTTTTTAAAATTATAAACTTAAAATTTTACCAGCATCGGTAGGCAAATACATTTTTTGGCAAAAGCATGCATAATAAATTCTAAAAAGAAATCTCAAAATAAAAATGCATATAACAGCACAGTATATATATATATATATATACACACACACATCTGCACATTCACATATATGCATATAGTCATATCTGAATATTTATATATATGCATGCCTGCATATACACACATTTTCTCTCTAAATATATATGCATATAAGTATTCTACATATATACAACTGTATACACACAGATATATAAAACACACCCAAACATATATATATATATATGCAAACACACACCCATATATACACATATATACATGTATATACAGACACACACCCATACATTTGTATATATATTCATAGATGCATAATATATATATATATATATATATATATAGAGAGAGAGAGAGACACACACACACACACACATACACTATGCTTTACATTCAATACCTTAGTCACACTGGAATGCACTCACTGATTGATGATAAAACAAACATGTCAGAAAAATAAAGCAAAATCTAAAGGAATTCAACACTAAAGAAAGAAATCAAATGAAAAAAATCTATTGATTAGTTTGATTCAGATTTTTTTGTTTTGTGTTTTTCCCCTCCCCTTCTTGCTGGGATGCAACCAAAGATCTGAGATAGGAGTAGAAACAGCAGCATCTGACACATGGGAACTGTACTTTTTGTGTGGCGGTTGCTTTCTGCAAAGAAGAAAGTCGCTTAGCTGGTTGGTTGATTGGTCATTCAGTCAGTTGGTTGCTTGCACAAGTGATTAAAGTAGTTTTCCATAAAGAAAACTTTGCCTGGTTTCAATCAGATTTTGGCGGTGTTGTTTATTGTGCAAAGTTCACATCACAGAGTGTGCAACTGAGGAAGAAAACACTCAGGAGAAAAGCATAAGTTTGGAAAATGCAAACGGCAACTAGCATGACCTTAGTGTTTACTGCACATTTTATTATTTTTTCTTTGTTGATTGTTTCAGTAGAACTGAATTTCCTCAACTTAAATTCTTTCTGCAACAAGTATAAAAATATGAGCACATTTTTCCTCTTTTATGTGGAAAGACTTTTTCTAAACATGGCTCTTCACTACTTATTTTCATTCCTCTAAGCAGTCTTTGTCCCTTTACCATCTTTGCCAATCTCCCTTACTACTGATTTAAATAAACTCATTAGGTAGCCTACTTTGTTTCACGATGCCCCTCTTGCCCTCAATATATCCAGTGAATGTCAAATTACCCCAAGCACGCTTTCACCATTATGAGTCTCAAATTTTCTGATTCAAAGAATTTTCTATGTTGCCAACTGTTATGCCTTCCCTCTCCTTACCTACTTTGGCATTCAGGTCTTCCATGATAATTCTAGTTTCTTACAATTTACACTGTGTCTTGATGCTATTCAGTGTGTAGTAGAAAGATTCTATTTACACCTCAGTGCTTTGTGTTGTCAGTGCATACACTACTATAATCACAATGTTGAAGGGCTTTCCTTTCAGTTTGACCAGGAAAACTCTTTCAGATAACTGAGAGTACCCTAAGATGCAATTCCTAATATCTCTTAAGTATCGAGACAACTCCCACTTTACTATTCCTGTGTTTGCCACTGATGAAATCTCCATTGTTTGGCTACCTAGTTTGAAACTCTCCCAGAATACTGATATTCAATTTGATCATCTCCTCCTTGACATTTTCTAGATGTCCTCACATTCCATGTCGCAAGATTGATTTTGTATTTGGTGCAAATAGTCACAGAATAATGATCAGGTGACACCTGTTGCTCATGTCCTTTCTCGGGCAAGGAATCAGCTCTAAAGCATTGTGTCCCCTTTATGCCATTGGTGTTAACAGTCACTGGGTGACATTGTGAGGAAAAGACTCTGGTTATTAAGTTACAATTTAGAATAAGTTTGAACAGACACTTTTACACAGAGTCCAACTTCCAAATGTGAATTTTACTGAGTAAGTGAAACTCACATTAAAATCGTTTTGCTTTTTTCAGGTTGTATTCTCAGAAGATGGATTGCAAAAAGTGTCTTTATAACCAATATATATATATATATATATATATTTCTTTAATGAGAGAGAAGGATGCAGGGAGAAACAGTCAAAATGTAGAGAGAAAGAAGGAGGGCGACAGATTACTCAACTAGAGGCCATCATCAGAGCTTCAAAGAAAAAAATTATTTTTTTCTTGTATTCTTTTTTAAATCAAGTTTTGGCCCTTGGTATTAAAATATCTGAAATCTAAATATTTAAAACATGGTGAAAAAGTAACTGACTCATACAAGTATAATTCAATATCTATGCTCATAAACTTCTCCCCAACCACAAAAAAGTATACCTTCAGAGACAGATTTCAATGAAAATGATTAACCAAATGCAGAAACGAACTTGAATGTTTTTTTCGTAATTTTTTCTAAACATTTGTCAATGTTCAGAAAAAAATATATATTAAGAAAAAAGAATTAAATTTAAATGAAGTATATGCTTTCTATTAAAACCCATATAGTTTTTTTCCCTCCTCTCTATATTCTATTTCCAACTAATGAGAAGGAAGAAGAGGAAAAGACTGAACATGTCTGCAAAAAGGTTAAGGGTGCTTGACCAGGGTTTAGCCATTGTGACTAGAAATCCACCAAAATAACAGACACTTGATAGGCAGAAACAGAGAAGGAACCACAGGGAAACCAGCCCAGTGTATCCCTTGAAGAAGTGGTTGTCTACTTAAGATATTTTTTTTTATCCTATGAGGGCCAAGACTGACATCTGCAGAAGTTTTTTTTAATGTAAACAAACTCTTAACTGCTATCAAAGGCCAGCTTGGAAACTATCAACTACTCTGTTGAATGGACTTTCACCAAATTACAATGAACTTACTCCAATCAAAATCAAATAAACATATGTTTATACCTTTGTTTTTATTTATTTTCAATGTTTCTAATACATATTGCTAAGAACATCTGGCACATCTCCACAACCCAACATATGTAACCTTTTGTCATACAACTAAAGTACATTTAGTACTTCATTACTATTCACATATTTGTGTACAGTCCTGTTAATATCTGTTGGATATCACACAGTCAGTCAGTAAACTGTTCTAGTAAAATTAATGGGGGTCATATATAAATAAAAAAAGGCTAAAAAGTAAGTGACTATCTGATATGATATTCACTCAGTCAGTTAAGTGCCATACATGAAACACGCTTGGGCAATCATGTCTCGAAAGAGACATGACTGACTGGGCAGAAGATTATCCCGCAGTAGGTTGCCATTGCTTTCTGCGGTAGATTGGTTGCTAACCAAGGCTACAGAACACAATCTGTCCTGTTATTTAGCCCATAACTGGAAGGAAGAGACAGATTAATACCTTTCCCAAGGGTATTTGCACGTAAGAGAATGCAATGAATTCAACTGGAATTCTAACTCGGTTCCCCGATTTCTTGTTCTGGGCTGATATCCATTGCACCACAATGCACAAGTGCCCAAAATAGTCCTAATGAGAGTCAGTTATCAAGAATACAGGATATTTACTACAAAGGGATATAAAATACTAGTGATCAGAAACCTAAACCATTCAATACAGTTGAAGGTTTTTACAGCTCTAATAAAACAACAGTGGAATATAAAAATAACAATGATCTGATGGTAGTTTAAGCTATGTCACTTAACAATTAAAAGTCACATGGTTTGAAAAATATGAAACTTTGTTTGTTAAGAATCTAACAAGTGGGTCTGTGCTGTCAAAAATGATGGCAAAATATTTATATTGATATACCATCTAAAATGATGTGTGACAGGATGGAAATATATTTTTATATATGTATACAAATAAATACACAGTAGTCTTTATTATAATGAAGAGGATATATGTAAAACTTACTGTTCCAACTGAGGCCAATTATTTTGTGAATTCAACTACCTTCCTCTGGCCAACAACCATAGAAAATGATTTAAAATTAAGTTTTAAGATGTTACCTTCTTGGAAATCAAAATGCAATAAGGCAGACTGAATAACATATGTAACAGCAATGGAATTACAACTGGACCTTTCCTTCATGTTTTCCCAAAAGACCTACCAACAATCTGCAAAAAAGAGTTGCAATTTTTAAATTGCCTGATGTTGCAGATTTAGTAGACCTTGTAAATCTTGGAATACCAGCAAGATGGATGAAAAGTCTCTGACAAATTGTCATCCCAGAGAATTATTCCAAAACATAAATCAATAAAAAATGTCTTCAAGCAAATGAGCCCTGTAGGTCTTAATGAATTCAACACTTTAGACTCTACAGATTGGTATTACAGAATTGCAAAGAAACATTAACAAAAGCTACTAAACTTTCAGCAGCAACAACTAAAATAGCACATATAACTAAAAAACAAAACAATTATATAATCAAATTGATTTTCCACACTTCTTTAAAATAAAGGTAAAGAAGGTAACACTATCAATACTCGAGAGGGCAGCATATGACATAACATTTTAATAATTAATACTGAACATATGAAATTTGACTTATTTTTATTATAGTAATACAAGTACCAATTGGTGATATGTAATAGAAGTACTAATTGGTGATATGTAGATGCTATTTAGTGAGTTTGTCTAATGTGTAACTATTGTATTTGCATTGAAGTGACATCTGTTTTACTGAAAACATAAACATTTCTCCATGAGAGAATGTTTATTTCCAATATTTAGAAATGACTCAATGAGTGAAGCCGACATAAAATCTTATTTGGTTGGGAATCCATTGAAATCTATCCCCATTTTAGAAATCCTTCAAGAAGCCAAACTTCAACAACAACAAAGATGATGAGACATGAGACTAGTCCATTTGTAAATAATATTTCTTTTTCTAAATTCATGTAAAAAAAATTCCTAGGGAACACTACACATAAAGTCAGCATATACACAAGTATATAAGTTTTTATATTGTTCATATGAGTATATTCTAAAAATTTCACTGAAATAATTCTTTTACTAACAGTTTTGTTTTGTTGTGAAAATATTGGCTTTTGTAATAAAATCTGACAGACTATGTCAGATTTTATCCATTCAGTTTGAATATCTCAAAAATAGGTTGTGGGGCTGTGATGTAACTTGGCAACTAATCACAGAGGACTTTCCTTCAAATGCATGAATGAAACACTTGTGGAGTAAATTAGTTGGCAGTGAGATGCCTTTCATTGTGCTTGTCTAATGTGTAACTATTATATTCACATTGAAGTGACATCTGTTTTTGCTTAAAGCTTAAATATTTGTCCATAAGAAATATTTGTTTCCAATATTTGGAAGTGACTCAATGAGTAAAGCCTACATAAAATCTGGTTACCAATGCTTCATATTTAGCTGTGAATTCATTGAAATCAATCCACATTTTGAATATCCTTCAAGAAGTTAAACTCCTAAAAATGTTAATACACATCAGAGTTAGAGGATCTAAGTATTCCATGAACTGTTAGGAAAGTATTTGGTGAGTTTAAATATTTACATGGCTCATTTTTCAGGTGTAATATTGGACTTTTGAACCAAACATGACTCATTTCTGGGATGTCAAATCCAATGTCTACTTTCCAAATTTGGCACCCTGAGACTTCTGACTTTTTATTATGAAAATTGATGAGATTAAGAATAATTACATAAATCAGATGGACTGACGATTATATGAAGTTTGTAAATCCTTGACGGTTAATTAGATTGACAAACCTGAAGAAGTAAGAAGACACATTGGCCAAAGTAAAGTACTATATGTATAAAAATAATGATGAAGGATTTTAATTTTTTGATTATTTTTTTCTTAATCATTAGTTCATCCACAAATTGATTTGAAATTTTTTTTCTTTTTGCTAACAGAATATGGAATTTATATTCATGCCTTCATTTGGTTTTGATGTTATTGAATGTCTCACTTGAAATCAATAAATTCTTTGTTCAATTGTTATTTTGATTATGGCACTGAAATAAGTCCTCATATTATTGTACAACACTATCCTTATGTTGTACGACTGAACTCTTTCCTCAAATAGCTTGTTTGAATAAATTAAGATAAATTGGAAAAGTTTCTAAATGAGGGCATGTATCAGGAACTGGACACAAGAACTTTAAATAATTGTGGTTTCTGCTGACCAAAATAATGACAGATATGCTCAAAGGACAAATGAAATGGACAGAGAAGACAGAAAGAAGAAAGACTTTGCTTGATGAAATCAACACAAAAATTACTGTGTAAACGCAAAGGACATCCCAACATCCATCCATCAATCAAAACTTGGCTCATATGACGATTCTGAGATGATGCCAAAAATAATCTTGTAGTTACTAGTGTGGTATATACTACAAAAAATAAAAAAATAAAATAAAAAGCACAATCCAGCTAATTTGATTAAACAGAAGTATTCTCAAAGGACTCTTTCATTGGTAAATATTCATGAATGAAGAGCAACAAGTTCTGTTTAGGGAAGCCATTCCAAGTTTACAAAGCCAAAAAGGAAAGAACATGAAATATTAACTGAATTGATAATAAATGAAGAAGTTTAATTCTTGGAATTATCATGGGAAACACAGGCACTGCAAGAAGATTAGCTTTTTGATGTTTTTTTTTAAACATAATTGTAAGTATTGATCCAAGCGTCAATAGATGGATATTAATATTTCAGTACTTCTAAAATGTTTATATATATATATATATATATGTGTGTGTGTGTGTGTGTGTGTGTGTGTATTTGTTGATGCATATATCAGTTCAAAAATATCTGAAACATTAAAAAAGTGAAAAAGCATAACAATAATAACGCTTTGGGTTTGCTTCAGTTCAAAACAGTGAAGATGAAGAAAAATTATTCTTAAATCTAATTCACTGCCAATGATACATGCTTTTTACCAGTTAAATTGAAATGTGTGAAAGTTAATTTCTTCTGAAATCCCATAAGAAGAAATGAAAATAGCAAATTTTTTAAAATTCTCATCAATCTCTTTCTTGCACTTATCTGACTCGAGTAATAAAGATATTTGCTAAAAGTTATAAGTCTGGTATCCTTAAAGTTACTGTTTTTATTACATTGTTTTTAACCAATTCATTCTTCCACACATAGTAACTTTAAAGAAGAAAAAGCATCAATCTTATGTTAACTTTAATTAATTAATAGCTGACTGCTCATTTCTGAGAATGTCTATCTTCTTGGATAAGTTACCTCATTGTTGTTGCAGATGTCTCCTCAGGAACATTTCTTCAACATCACTACAGCCAACCAGTACTTAACACTGCATCTATACTGAGCCAACTTCAGTGACAGTTTCTAAGAAAGAAAGTGAAAGAGAGCACATGATTATTAGTAGTTCAAGGCCAGTACACTGAGACCTTCAGCTATGATGGCTTGTGACTTCATGCTGGCAAACTCACCAACAGTGTCAAAACAGTTTTGTCTACCCAGTTTCACTAACAAAGCTTGGGTAAACCTGTTGTATGGCTTGCAGCTACTTCTTATTATGCTTGGATTATCACAAGCTGATATCACCTCCTTGACAAATTCACCATGATGAGATTTAAATCCTGGTTTCAGAGTCAGAATGCTAACATTCTAATCACCGAGTCATACAATTGAACCTGTTTCAATAAAACTGATTCTAAGCATTACGGTGTGAGAGAACTTTATCTTGTGATAAGGATTAGACATGCCAGAGCTGATTTTTCTTTTTTGATTAATGAAATAAATCAAATGAACTGGACTCGTAGATATACTATGGTTAATAAGTGAACGCAACATACTATTTTTACATTTTAAGGATGATAAATAGTTGATTGATTTGTTTGATTTTTATGGCTTATCAACCTCTAAGTTATTTAAAGTCAAAATATATGGAAAGAATAAAAATATTTTTTTGCATGTGAATAGTCATTCTATTTAACCCATATCTAAGGGAAGGAGATAGATTCATAGTTTTCACAAGAGTGTTTGTGCATAAGTGAATACAACAAACCCAACTGAAATTTAAACTTTCCCATTCTGAGCAAATGGAATAAATTGTAAACCTTCATTATATACCCATGCAGTCATATACAGCATATAAAATTATAATAACTTTTCAAATAAGCTTTTATAACATATATTCTTTTAGTTATGTTGAGTGGTACTCATGGTAATTGTATGGTTTTTGCTCATTTTTATTCCTGAAACTAATCATTTCAAACTGACATATTACTTATTAATATACCATTTCACTGAAGCAGACATTAAACACATGAGAGCATTATCACTACGTTTGTCTTCCTTTTTTTATAGACACACATATATACAGGTTGAAAACATTTCAAAATATGGCTGCTTCTTCTATGTGCTATGTCCCTTCAGGACGTAAGTGATCATGGCCTTCCATTTGTCCCTATCTCTTATAGTGCTTAACAGCCTTTTTTGTTACCCCTCACAAACCCTGTTTTGCTATCCATTTGCTCAAGCCCATCAAATAAGTCATGCATTGCTTTTCTGTCTCTTTTTTTATCTGTCCTGTGAATATCAGATTCTCTAAGCTTGCCATCCTCATTATATATTCCAGAAAATGCAGCTATCTTTTCCTGATGTCAAGTATAATATTTTTTCATTTCCATCTTCTCCAAAACTTCATTGTTTCTCTCATGTTCAGTTCATGTTATCAACATTCTTCTGTAGAACCACATTTTGGTTACTTCAAGTCTTCTATTTTTGATGAGATTGGCTTGCATTCACTGACATACTGAAGGACATACATCATCTATATTTTTTTTTGCATGTGAATAGTCATTCTATTTAACCCATATCAAAGGGAAAGAGAGATTCATAGTTTTCACAAGAGTTTTTGTGCATAAGTGAATACAACAAACCCAATTGAAATTTAAACTTTCCCATTCTGAGCAAATGGATAAATTGTAAACCTTCATTATATACCCATACAGTCATATACAGCATATAAAATAATAACTTTTCAAATAAGCTTTTATTTCCATCTTCTCCAAAACTTCATTGTTTCTCTCATGTTCAGTTCATGTTATCAACATTCTTCTGCAGAACAACATTTTGGTTACTTCAAGTCTTCTATTTTTGATGAGATTGGCTTGCATTCACTGACATACTGAAGGACATACATCATCTAACAATCCAGTACTTTGTTTAAAATAAAATTTTCCTGTCTCTCAATACTCTACTTGGAAAGCAATCTTGGCTATGCCAATGCATTTATGTTTAGTTCTTTCTTTCTGTTTTATTTAACTACCTTCTGTAGGAGGTCTTGTAGTTTTCCTTCTGTGTCTGCTGTCAGCACTGAATCATTCGTGTATATTGTATCGTTCAGATTGTGGCCATTAATGACATACTTGGTAACTTCTAGTTCTCTTAGTATTGCTCCATTGTATAGGTTGAATAGATCTGGCGAGAATACACATCCTTGTCTCATATTCCTTTCTATTTTTGTACTGGAAACTAAAAAAATGATTAGAAATTTACTGTTTACTGCTGCTTTACCAAGAATTTGTGAGCAGGGAACAAGTAAGCTATTTCAGTATGTGTTAACTAATTAGGGATGGAATAGGCAGAATTATTATATAATTGATCATTATCAATGAGATACTAAATCTCCTTGAAAATGACCCATCATATAATAATTCTGCTATACCTATAATTTAGGAAAGGCTTATTCTCTTTATCACAATTCTGCATCGATTGCTTTAACAACATTCTCACATAGAATATAGCTTTTCTTGTTCCAGCATTTTGTACAAAACCATATTGTTATTGTCCTATTTTAACCCTGATCTCTAGTCATTACAATCTTAACTTCTGATTCTGCTGTGTGCCTTATTTAGCAAATTGTTGAAGTTCATACTTGTTTTCACCTTGTTTCTTTGTGATGAAAAATGTATAAAACCACTTCTTCTCTAATACAGTCACTAGAATTGTCACTTCTGGTTGGTCAGTTCTTTCTTTCAGTTTATAGTCAATTTCACAATCATCATCTATCAGTCTTCCCAAGTAAACATTGTGTTGTTTAGATCCTGGAAAAGATATATCCAAAAACTTGCTGAATTTTTCTCACATTGTGTTGACCATATGTCGGATTACGGCTGCATAATAAATAGTTTGTCAAGTAAGTCAACTATCTTTTTGTAACGATAAGTTGTTTTACTGTGATGTCAACAGTATTCACCACTGTTTAGACCATGTGAGTAAATATTAGTTGCAATAATATGGCACCACTGATTCAAGTAGGTTCTATGTGTTGGTTTGACTGATCAATTTGTTTTCTATGGTTTATCAATACCTTTGCAGGTTATTTAAAGTCAGAAATATTTTTAGATTATAAGAAATCTTTAGGTAATAATAATCTAACAACACAAGTCTTACTAATTAAAACTTATCTGGAAAAAGAAGAGGTAAATTCATACCATTCCCAGGGGTATTTGCGCCTAAGTGAAGATCATGAGCCAAACCAGAATTATCCATAACACCACCCACACATCTCAACTTACTACTGTACCTGGTATTTCCAAGTGGTCACCTATAATGTATTGGCTGGATTGATGTTGCTTAACTTTGTTGATGGCAAAATAATTAGTGCTGAGGATGGCTACAATTTGGTGAAGTCTGGCAAAAGAGCCTGCATTCTGTAAATCTGGCTGATGGCTGACATCTGCTTCTAATGTCTGCTCTTAACTGCATCTTCAAACACCTGAATAAATATCTAACAATTTAGCCCACTTTTTCTGTGCATACCCAGAGGTGATCCTACTTTCCACCTGGGACTTTCCAATTTTAGAACACAGGCATTGACTGGAATTTTAAATGTGGTTCAAGTCTTGTCATAATTTTGACAATTCTCAACTTTTAACCCCGTCAATCAGCTAGTTAGAACACCTATTGATTCCAATCTCATTTATAACCACAGACTCATTCTTCTTACCCATGGAGACTGATATTTTCCTTTCAACCCTGATAAACCATTTAGCACTGTTTTATCACTTTAAAAAATCTGCATATTTTTTTATATTTCCCAACTGTTGTATATTTCAGTTGATTTTAAAAGATTGTTCCTTTGTGTCTAAATCTGATGCATCTTAAAAGTGAATAGAGAATTCTTTCTAATTAAAACTTTTCCTGCTGGTGAACTGATTTTTTATTTCCAATAATTTGCTAGTCCTTTTTTGTCTTTTATTTGTTTACAGCAACTATTCTACAAATTTAGATGAATAACTTTATGTCTTGATGACATAATTTTTAATGTCTCATCAAATTAAAAAATACCAGTACTAATCATCAGTAAAAGAAATAATCTGTAGTCATTAACACAAAACACATGAACATATGAGTATGGCAAACACATGTCAATACAGATGCAAAAGAGCCTTGGATATTATGTGGGCAAGTTTGTCAATACCGGTTACATCTATGCTTTTCCTGTTAACAGTGAAAATGTTTGGCATGTCTAGATAGAAATGAGCCTATCTGCAACTGGTCAAGATCTGTGTCTTTGTCAGGTGCTTTATGTCAATAAAAGCTGGGTGAAAACAACAGTCATGGTGTCATATGAAGTCAGCGCCAGGGGCATTTTGTTCCTCAAGGTTTCTGTGGCAACATTATTTCTTTGATACATCTTGTCTCCTTCCCCTCTCTCCCTATCACCCCTGTATCTTCGAGGAGAGTAACTGATTGTCTGTTTTCCACCAAGTGCAATAGAACTTTTGCTTAAACTCCAACAATGAGCTACAAATTGGAATAGTCAAAATAAACAAAATACAGAAATTTAACTTGGGAATGTTATAAAAGTCAATGGAAAACATAGAAATCCAAAGAATTGGAGTAGTGAAAAATGTCTGCCAAATACGAAAAGATATTAGCAAAAAAAAAAAGATTTAATTGAAAACAAAGATAAAATTGCTCAACTGTTATATTATGGCAGTCATTCTATATCGTAGCAAAAGCTGAACAATTTACTCAAAGATAAAGAGCATATAGGGGACAACAATGATGTAGTTCTACAAAAGAATGCTGAAAATACTATGGAAAGAATGTTTAAGCAACAAAGAAGTTTTAAATAAAATAAGAATGTGAATGACACTTTTGTTTATGATTAGAAATATTTGAAATTTCGGGAGAAAAGAAGATCTTGAGAATTTGACACATGACTGACTGAAAGCAAGAAGGGCATAGGGAAATAGTGATTAACCTATCCATTGCACTTGTGTGAATAGATGGCAGCCATGAACTTGGAGAAATGATGAGGAGACAAACATCCTTTAGAGCTGTCATAATCCTCCAAGTCCTGAAGCACAAAAAGTAATTTTCTCTAACAGCTTAATGGAAACTGAATTGAAACTCAGAATAGCTCTAAAACCAAACTAGTAATGTTTCATCATCACTGATGTTCACCTAATATGAAGATTTGCTCTCTAAAAGAGTTCACTCCCAGACCTCTAGTGAAACACATGATCAGTCAGTTATGTGCCATACATTATACACGCTTGGGTGATCATGTCTCAAAAGAGACATGACTGACTGGGCAGAAAGTTATCCCGCAGTAGGTTGCCATTGCTTTCTGCGGTAGACTGGTTGCTGACCAAGGCTATAGAACCCAATCTGTCCTGTTATTTAACCCATAACTGGAGGGAAGAGATGGATTAATACCTTTCCCAAGGGTATTTGTGCCTAAGTGAATGCAAGGAATTTGACTGGAATTTGAACTCGGCTTCCCGATTTCTCATTCTGAGCTGATATCCACTGCACCATGATGCACACATGACTCCCCTTGTTATAGTTCATGATTACAAGAGCCAGATCAGATTAAAATGAAGTACTGTTGATATATATGAAATGAAACTGTCCAGTCCTCAATTTCTAGCTTTGATAGTCTCAAAGAAAATTACTTTTATAATGAGGTTTACTTTGCACAAGAGCCACTTAAGGTAGAGGGTTGAAGAGTAAAAAGCACAGTTTATACAGATATGTAGTGAAGATAACGGTTAACTCTAGATTTGAACAGGCTAAGATTATGGTGATTAGGGAAGCTTCTTCTTCAAAGTTGTTCCACAAAGCAGCAATTCATGAGAAAAAGTGTCTTGGGTGAATATCAGTAGTGGAATAGGGAGGGAAATGAGGGTGCTTCACTACAATGTGTGCGGCATGGCAGCTATTAGCCACAAAAATTAGAGTTTTAGTTTTGTTTAACAGCATATAATCTCTGTGGCTTATTTAATGCCAAAAAGTTAAATTATAGTGAAAAGGATGATTTAGTCAGATTTTGATGAAAAAGTTTGTTTTTTTGGCTTTTTTGGAAAACTCAAGATGTCTTATGATTTTGTAATTTTGAAAACCAGTTTTTAGATCAGATTTCATTGACATATTTTTGTAAAGAGGGTTTATCAAGTGTCAGATGTGTTGCTAGTATATTTTTTACCACAAAAAATTGCTGGTAATTTTTTTCCGTCAATTTTCTTCAAAAATATATTGCTGGTAATATTTTCTTTTAAAAGATATTGCTGAAATCTTTACTTTCATAGTTTGATTCCAGTTTGGGGAGTAATTATTTGTCCATAGCTGGGACCCTAACAGGTGCTACCACTCCAGGTCAGGGTGGATCTGGGAACAGCAGCAATTAAGAGGTAATTCACACTCTTCAAAACCTCAAAATCAGAGGCTTTACTACCAGATGCAGTTTATCATCATACGCAGGACCAAGAATGTTAGAGCTGGTGAAAATAAAGAATGTAGTTTGTCTAAACATGTGGCTTTGCGGGTTATGAAGAAGTTTCTATTTTACAGCCCCTTTCCATTTTACTACTATATCAAAATTTCTATGGCAAATGTTCTGACAAGGTATATTCATTTATTCCACTAGTACATTCCTTACTTGCCTTGCTACATACACTGGCATAAATAATCCTCATTCAATTCATATTCCATCAGTAAAAAAAGGAGATCCATTTGAACAACTTCTTACTAAGAACCACGACTTTGAGAAACAGACACCTGTAAGGATGCTTCCCTTATCACTACATTCTTAACCTCTTCAAAAATCTAGGGTTAATTATTATCTTTCCTCTATAGTCAGTTTCTCATTGGCATGATGTGGCTTCCCTCTGTCTTGTCTACAACTATTTTCATGGATACTGCTTTGAAAAGCATCTTTCCCTGAAGCCTCGATCACATGTATTTACATATGCTACAAGATTGGTATCAGCGTCCCAGCCTTTTACCATCAAAATAGTTCAACCCAACCACCTTTTCTAACACTTTCTTTTCACACACTTTATATTCGTGGTACTCCCATTTGCTTGCTTTCCTGATAAGTACAATCTTCAAAAGTTTAAACGCAATGTTAACTGCAATCTTCTATCTCCTTGAATGCACCCATCTCTTACTCTTTCTTTGACACTCCCTGAACCCTGTTTTTTCTCTCACTATAACCTCCTGTGTACTAGTGGCAGTCCTGCCTTGCTTGGGGTGAAGTGATTACAAAAAAGATACCCTCATAATCTGCATTTACTTCCTTCTTTTATATTCATCCAGCAACCTCATTCGGTAGTCCACCAACTTAGGTGGCTCTTAGGCCTTGTGCTGGGTGAAATAATTAGTTTAAACAAAAGATGTTCAAATATGACATCTGTTGATTCATGTTGATTGCTACCACTTTGAGCAGACAGCTATCTCATGTTAAAACACCGATTCGCATACACCAGTTGCTATAAGTTTGGATGTATGCTTGGTGCAATGGATAATGGTTCAGAATTGGAAATTAGATAGCCATGTTCTAATTCCATTCAAGTTTGTTATATTGACTTACATGCAAATGTCCTTGAGAAAGTTATGAATCCACCTCTTCTAACCCACCTCTAATTATTAGTTAGTAGTACTTGTATCAATAAATCAGTCAGTCAGTTAAGTGCCTTATGTGATACACGCTTGGGCGATCATGTCTCAAAAGAGGCATGACTGACTGGGCAGAAAATTATCTCGCAGTAGGTTGCCATTGCTTTCTGCAGTAGACTGGTTGCCAACCAAGGCTATAGAACCTAATCTGTCCTATTATTTAACCAATAACTGAAGGGAAGAGATGAAATAATATCTTTCCCAAGGGAATTTGTGTGCAAGTGAATGCAAGGAATTCAACTGGAATTCGAACTCAGCTCCTTGATTTCTCATTCTGAGCAGATATTCACTGCATCATGACGCATATAAATCAGTATCATCCTGAAAATTTTTTACAATGTAAAAATATTTTCTGCCTTTCAATAACTTGCGCAAAGTTGATAACCCATAAAAAAAAAAGAAAAAAAAGAAACAATCAATCGATCAATTTCTCCCATTTATCTCA
Organism: Ascarosepion bandense; assembly: GCA_037127315.1. Classification (NCBI taxonomy): domain Eukaryota; kingdom Metazoa; phylum Mollusca; class Cephalopoda; order Sepiida; family Sepiidae; genus Ascarosepion; species Ascarosepion bandense. The sequence continues at coordinate 589,863 of JBBBDQ010001777.1, forward strand.
ACTCATTTATATTCATGGGAGATGGCTTGTGCCAGCTACAAGGAGTGGAAGGGTGTACAAGCAGGCCTGGAATATTTTTGTGTCAAGCAAAAAGAGAAACATATTCATATGCTAACAAAGAGGGTTGTGAAAAAAAGGGTTGAAGATGATTGGTCAATTTGTCAAAACCAGTATTTCATCAATGCTAGAAAAATAGACCAGTTTTCATTCTTGTCATTTTTACTCATTTCACCCCAAGCAATCCACTAAGATGTAAAAGGTAAATTAGCTTAGGGCCACACATCCTCAGGACTTGATTTTATTAAAATAAATTTTTATATTATCATTAGTTTTTATTCTTTAACACTAAATCAACAAAATGATTAAATCATTAATTATATATCATTATTTTTTTTTTTTAGGCTTAACAACCTATCAATCCTTATGGGATCATTTTAAGGTCATAACCAATGATTTTGGGTAAGGTTATTTTATTTTTACAACGTTTTTCTTTTCACGATTCATTGGGATTTGTTTTTAAGAGCAGGGTCCCCAAGTCCTACCCTTGTTATTTAACCCAAAACTGGAGGAATGGACAGATTAATACCTTTCCCAAAGGTACCAGTGCTTAAGTGAATGCAGGGTATTCAACTGAAATTCGAACTCAGCTCACCGATTTCTCTTTCCGAGCCGATATCCACTGCACCACAACGCACATCCGTCACTATACACTTACAGCACCTGGTATTTCCAAGTGGTCACCCATCTCAGTACTGACTAGGCTCAACGTTGCTTAACTTCGGTGATCGAGCGAGAACCGTTGTATTCAACGTGAAAGGCTGTAAGCCTATATATCATTAATAAATAATGTATAATCATTTCTAAGAAGCCAAAAGAGTTTCATAATGAGAAGAAATTGTTATCATAAAACTTATAGCCATTTAAACTGTAAAATGAGGAGTCCTTGCCAACATTTTAATATTACTATAGAGGTGTGCACTTAGGGATTAAAATGAGCAGTTGATTTATCTACACCAAGAAGATTAATGAGTGATGATAATAACGAGAAAAAAACAGTAATTTTAACAAATAAGATAAAGGAACTTATATATGAATTTATACACTTAATTTGTGTCAGTAGTTCATTTCAGCAAAATAAATCAGAAATTTTTGAAGCCCATCGTTTTAACAAATTATCATGAAGAGGAAATGTTCATACAACAGATTAAATGATCTGACACAAAATAATATTAAAAAAATGTTTAAAACAAAAGTAAAAGAGAAGAGAGATACAGTTACGTACATTCAAACATAGATGAATAGAGACAGTTTCAAATATTTAACTTTCTCAGATTGTTAAAAGAAAGTTCTTTCAAGTGTCACATGTTTGGTTAGAAGCTGATAATATAACAGGCAAATCATTTTATACTAGCAAGAACTTAAATGCTGTGCACGAGGAACAGATAGGAAACCTTTCACATGACTTAAGATTCTCTTCTTCATTAAATTAATTTTCTCTTCATTTTATATCAAAAGGAATTTTGCATAGGCTTGCTACTTTCTTTTCTTTTTGACTCAACAGCTAATTTCTGTGGAAACTAGGTTACCATTGGTCCAAAACAATTTTAAACAGGCTTGTGAATTTATTTCCATCTTTTTCTCAGCTGATTGGTCATTCTTTGTGAAAGCAAACTTCATTTTTCTAAAGAAACTTTCACACTAGTTCACAAATTCATTTCCATCTTTTTCCTCAGTTTTATGAATTTGAAGGGTGTGGGTAAAGGGTGTTATTATTTTGCACTCACTACATTATGCTTAAATTAATAAAGATAAGGTACCAAAGAGTAAAGCTTATCAGACAATTACCATGAAAATATTTATAGAAAATACACAGGAAGCTACCTTATGGTGGTGGGAAAGTGTCTGAAGCCTAATTCATAAGTGATTTGACCAATCTAGTTTTTGGTACAGATATTTATTACTTTTTACTTTTGCCAGTGATTCATACTTATCAGAATAGAAATTGAGAAAAGCTTTTAAATATTTTATTTACAGAAGTTTTTCTAACAAATATTTTTATTTTTCAAACACTTTTTTCTATGAAATTCTCATATACTATTGATAAGAATGAAAAGATTTTATGTGAAAATTTTGTTTTAATTTTTTCAAACACGCTTTAATTTTCTTAATAGATACTTATTGAAGTCTATCAATACATTCCTTAGCACTTGTATCCAATGGCAGTAGAAATCTTTCCTTGGCATAAAAGCTTATTGTAATTCTTCTCAAAATTCAATTAATGAAATAATGGATAATTCAATGTAAGAAGAGAGAAAGAATGAAAATAAATGTTTATTAAGCATTCACTTATCTTGTTAATCACCTTAATCCTCAATTGCTGGCAACGTAATCCAATTCAAGGGCTATTAACAAATTCATTAATATATTATATGAAAATTTCCAAGTGTCATAGTGGATATGCTTGACGAAAAAGACAATTATTACAAAAAAATAATCTCGGAACAAAAAAGGAAAGATAACTCTAAATGGCTAGAGTTACAGTGAACTTGAAATCAAATGTCAGAATTGATTTTTCTAAATGAGTATTCAATTAGTGATTCAATTTGTTAAATATTCCTATTAAGATACTCAAGAGATGTTTTGAGTATCTTATGAATATATCTGAGGTTTCAAAAATTTTATAAATCCTTTTTAAAGTGCTATTTAACAGAAATCATCTATTGCTTAACATTTTGTTAAGGATTTAGTGAAATATTACCTTAAATTGAGTCAGCTTGCAAGGAAAGTGGTTTTATTATTCATTTACAATAGCTTTTATGTTTGTTTTAGTTTTACACAAGATATTCAAACAGTTGTTTAAAGTCATTCACTAATTTTTTTTTTTTACACCTTTTAAACAAAAAGCTACTGTGAAATGTTTCTTGGAAAGTTAAAAGTTAAATACTTCTAAACTATATTTTTAAAATTATTAATAATGCAAATTCCAGCCAATATTCAGTAGCACAAATTCAACAGTATGCATATGCATGTTTACAGTACAATAGGTGAATATTTACTAAACAACCATTAATATACTAAGTCTTATAATCAAGACATGTTGTCAGTGCTGAAGAATGGATTTTCTAGCATCTAATCAGTCCAGATTGACTGGAACATGGCACTACAATGTGAGAAATTGAGATTGTTATTAACCTGACAAACTGAGTAGTTACTATTGGGTCTCAATGCATGATTATATACAAATGACAAGGCTTTCTTTGGAAAAGCAGATTAAATTTTAATCTGAGCATGCAAATTGTTGGATATTTTCATCAATGGCTTTTCCCTCTTCAGCCATCCAATTCCAATTGTAAGTTTTCAGAAAATATTCACATATTCTTGGATGCGAGATCTCAAATCATTTTGTTGAGAGAACTAACTTCCAAAATTGGAATATGCAAGTGAGTCTTCAGACAATCATGAAAACATTTTCTTGGATTTTGCTGTGGGCATTTATGAGAGTAGGTATGTATGTTTTGAGAATCTAAGACAGATTTGTGTTTATAAGACACTATGAAACCTTGCTTGATCATTCATATATTTCATGGCTGAGATTGTTAAAACAAGTCATATATAGCAAAGTCTTCTCCTGCCAATCGAAACACAAGTATGAATTCTGCTAGAGAGCAGAGATTTTTATTTAATACAATTTTTTGCATATATTGTTTAACAAATAAATAGAGAATCTACTTCAATATGGGTATTAAAAAACATTTAGATAATAATATCTCTTAGATTATTAAATAAAAATCCATCATTTCTTTAGAAATTTCTTTGTTTACATAGGATCTAAAATAAATAAATAAACAGAGCATCTACTCAAATATTGGCATCAATTAAAATGACATTTAAGCTATATATATATATATATATATTTGAATAAGGAGTGAAGAAAATATACAATATCCAAAAACTTTATTTAAAACAGTGCTCAATATATAATATAGAGCTGTGAATATTTATTATAAATTATAGTTTAGAACATGTACAATTTTTTTTTATCTACTACAAAGCGTACATTTTGTTTTGACATTGAAATGTACACTTTGTAGTGGATAAAAGAAATTTGTACATGTTCTAAACTATAATTTATAATTAGTATTATATATATATATATATATATATATAATATACACACTCTCACACTGATTGAGCATGCTGGAAGAATGGTAAACTTTAAAAAAACAGTAGCTACTCTAGCATCTACACATCATTCATTCAGTAATGATTTAGAACACTAACTATTTGCATATGTGTACATTATATATCACATGCTAAAAGTCTACCTCCTAGTGAGTGCCCATAGCTCAGAGGTAGAATCACAGACTGATGCCAATTCGGTTGGGTTTCAATCCTGGGTAAAAAGCAATCGGATGTTTAACCATACTGATAAGCTGTGATACAGCGAGACAGATCTGTCTGTGGCTATATATATATATGTGTGTGTGTGTGTGAACTGATCACTATATATATATATATATATATATATATATATATATATATATGGAATATATGGATTGTAATGATGATGGAATAAAGTAAAAAACAAAGTAGGAAACATGTCTCAATCTAACATGTTTCACTTGTATAAAAGCTTCTTCAGAGATCGAATTCACTTCTCAGTATACTGTCTCTTCGTAATTTTTTTTTTTTTTTTAACTTTCTCTCTGAAATTTTTTAAAAATAAATGCCAAGCAAGCCAGTACCACCACTGGTACACAGGGTGTTACAGTGAGAGAAAAAATGAGGTACAGGCAATAGAAAAGAACAGGTAGGAGAAAAATGGGAATCAAAGAGATAGTAGATGGCAACTGACATTGTATTTAAAACTTTTAAAGATTGAATCTATCAAGGAAGAAAGCAAATGGAAGGGAGCTCCACAAACAGGAAGTGAAAGAAAAGAAAATGTTAAAATAGAAGAGACAGTTAAATTTAACTATTTCAATGATAAAAAGGTGGAACATTGACACTGATCTAGTAGCACATGTAAATAGATGTGGTTGGGCCACCAAGGAAAGTAGCTTGTCAAAAAAGTTGACACAAAAATACTTGTAGAGCTTGAGTTTTGTTTAATGGCATATCAACATCTGTAGGTTATTTAATGCCAGAAAGGTAGGGTTTGAAGGTATTTTTTTAATGTTCAGTTATAGTATGAAGGTTGATGGAGATTTTGATGAAAAAAATTTTATTATTTATTTTTTAGAAAACTGAAGATTTCTTCTAGTATTGTATTCAAAAATGTATTGCTGGTAATAATTTTTTTCCTTCAAAAATTGTTTATGGCAATAATTATTTTTTCCTTCAAAAATTGTTTATGGCAATAATTATTTTTCCCTTCAAAAATTTGTTTTAGCAATAATTATTTTTCCCTCCAAAAATGTGTTATGGTAATAATTATTTTTCCCTTCAAAAATGTGTTATGGTAATAAATTTTTCCCTTCAAAAATGTGTTATGGTAATAATTTTTTCCCTTCAAAAATGTGTTATGGTAATAACTTTTTCCCTTCAAAAATGTGTTATGGTAATAATTTTCATTCAAAAATTGATATTTTTCTATAAAATTGTATTTTCATGCTTTCATAGTGTTTTGACTTCAGTTTGCCGGTTAACTATTTGCCAATAGCTGGGACCCTAACAGGTGCTACCACTCAAGAATAGGGTAGACCTGCAAATAACAGCAATTATGAGGTGGTTCCATGCTTCTCACAACCTCCCAATCAGAGGACTTGTTGCCAGATGTAGTTTACTGTTATACCCACGACCAAGACTAACATCAGCCATACTGATGGTAGCTAGGAAAAATTCTCTATGGTGGTTAAAGGAAAGAAGCTTTGTTTGGGAGGTATTAAAATTTACAAGCCATTTCTAGCCCTAGTTAAAGGCATAGCACCTAGGATAGAACTTCTGAGGGATGCACACATTTGTGTAAAAGAATCTGGAAGCTTGCCCATTCAAAACAAAATTCATTTCATGATTTGATATGAATGATAGGATTAAATAAAACAATCATCCAGAAATACCATAGTGCTGGAGCTTGTACAAAAGGCCAGAATGCCAAATCCTGTCAAATGCTTTAGGGATATCAAGAGCATTAGCTTGAGCTTTGTTGTTCTTATCAAGAGCTTGATACATATATTCAGTGATTGTCATTAGCATATCAACGGTAGATCTGGTGAGGTAGAAGTGATATTGTTTGTTAGAGAAAAGGTTGTCAGATGCCTAACTACTTTAGCATTGATAATAGACTCAAGTAATTTGCTAAAAAGTGATAAGCTAATAGGGCAATAATTAACAGGGTCAGGGTGATTCCCAGAGTTCTTAAAATGAGGAACTACAGAGGAAGACTTCCAATAAGCTAGAAAGAAGGAAGCAATGAGGCAATAGTTATAGAGTTTAGAGAGGACAGAAGCCAGCTCAGTAATATGACTGGAATTTCATCACTTCTGCTTGCCTTATGTTATATCCTATACCAGAAAACCAAAGATGATGATTGTCTTGAAATGTAACTATTAACATGAACATGTATATATAAAAATAAAAACATTCTTATTCTTCATTGATGCTGGTTGCATAAAGTGGTAGTCAGAAGGAATCATGCACATACAAAAGAGTTGACTAGTAAGGGTTGTCTTTTCCTCATCTCTGCATACTCTCTGCATCCTTTCAGAATTCAGTATTTGACCCCAAAACTCCGATCTTATAAACGCCAAAATTCCCTGAATTCCACTTGTGTAATCTATGGCTAGGCATACCTATTAATCATTTTCACCAATTATTATCTCTGGAGTCAGCTGCCCCTGATGTAATCAGACCTTTGTTTACCACTGTTTACATTCTTGCCTTTGACCTAAAACACATTTGTTTGTCATTATTTTTGACCCCAGTCATATTTTTCTTAGGTTACAGAAATACATTACATTCTTTTGATGCTGACTACATTTGACATAATCATAGTTTTGTCACTCACTGTCAAGCTTACAAATTATGTTAGAGACCAGAGACAGGGTTATGTATATATTATTCAGTTGAACCTCAGTTCTAAATGGGAAATTCAGTGTGGGTTTTCCAGAAGAGTCAAGTGAAGTTTGAAGAGAATTTGCAAGCTAAGCACTCAACCATGTCTCTTGTGGATTTGTGGATTGATTGAACAGAAGAGGAATGGAGGATTTGTTGTTATTCACCACACTCTTACAAAATTGTGAGTGATCTTTCAAATCAAATTTGCAAGATACTATACTCTGATTCATTCTATCAGTAAACAACTTAGCATCATTTAGAACATGCATAAATTCATTACAAGTAGAGACAAAGAGGCACTTATTGTGATCATACATGTCTCTTCAGTAAATCTAGAAGAAGTGATTCTTGTGGACGATGACAGCTGAGCAAACAGAAAAGAACCAAGGAGATAAGCACAGTTTAAGTTGGAATTTCTAAGCTAGGATAAAAGCGTCAATGCTGGCTTTCATGCAGGAGACCTCAGAGACACAATAGATTGAGACATGTTTTCTACTTTGTTCTTTATTTTATCCTATTATATATATATATATATATATATATATATATATATATATATATATTCAAAATCTTTCAGTTCTCTGTGCAGAGCCAGAAAGTTTTTCCTATCTGAAATGATCCTTCACATATACAAATCTACAATCCGCCCGTGCATTGAATACTGCTGCAATATCTGGTCAGGTGCTCCTGCTATCCACCCAGGGATCCTTGACAAAATCCAACAGAAAATCTGTAATGTGATTGATCCCAACTTGGCAGCTTGGCTACAGTCACTTTCTCACCGGCGCAATGTGGCTTCCCTGTGTCTCTTCTTCAAATACTTTCATGGCTTTTGCTCAGATGAGCTTAGCTCACTGGTATCCACTATACAAGAATTTACTCGAGCCACAAGATTAGCAACTAGGTCCCACGCTTTTACTGTAAAACCAATAAATTGTAAACACAAATTCTACTCCAGCAGTTTCTTCTCTCGCACTTCCCGTCTATGGAATTTCTTTTCCATTTACTTGATTTCCCAACGGCTACAATCTTCAAGAATACAAATATAAAGTCAGTAGTCATCTGTTTTCTCACGAACTTGCATCCTCTCTCTCTCTCTCATGCTCTTTTCTTTGTCCATTCCATTCTCATCAGTATTCTCATCTTTCTCTTACCCTCTTTCTGACATCCCCTGTAAATACAAAACAGGTGCCTTTTCGCCTCAGCTCGTAATAAGTGTAAAAAGATACTTAACGAAGCTAAGATGTTGTTTGCTGCCAGAATGAAGCAATGCATAGCATCCTCTAAGTTTGGTGCCAAAGACTACTGGCGACTCTGTAAAAGAGTACTTAACAAGAGTAAGTCCACAATACCCCCACTAATCAACAAATTTGAGGTCCTCACCACTTCAGCGGACAAGGCTGAATGCTTTGCCCACAGATTCTCGAACAATTTGAGTCTGGACTCATTTGGAGTTTCTACACCTGACTTCTCACCTAGAACTGATGCTCAACTGAATGACGTCCACATTACACCCTCTCAAAACTTGACCCTCACAAAGCGAGCAGAGGGGACGGAATCCCAATCATAGTCTTAAAAAAATGTGCCCCTGAACTCTCCTCTGTCCTTTCTAAGCTCTAAAACTTCTGCCTATCTGCTTCCTGCTTTCCTACCTGTTGGAAATCTTCCTCTGTAGTTCTTATATTTAAAAACACTGGAGAACCCTCGGACCCCGCAAATTACCACCCTATCAGCCTTCTTCCGATCTTTGGCAAAGTGTTCAAAGCCATTATCAACACCAAGGTGGTTCAGCATCTCACAGCACAGGCTCCTCTTGACAAGCAGCATGGTTTCTGCTACACCAGGTCTACTGCTGATATGCTAATGACCATCACTGAGTATATATACCAGGCACTCGACAGGAATGGCGAAGCCTGAACTGTTGCCTTGGACATCTCTAAAGCGTTTGACAGAGTTTGGCATGCTGGCCTTCTATGCAAACTACGGAGCTATGGTATAACTGGACATCTGTTTGACTTAATCCAGTCTTTCCTCTCTAACTGCACATTGAAGGTGGTATTAAACGGACATGCCTCCCAAAGCTACCATGTGAGCATGGGTGTTCCTCAAGGCTCTATCCTAGGTCCTACGCTCTTTTTGATCTACATTAATGATCTCCCTGATACCATAAGATCCCAAGTAGGTATGTACACCAATGACACCACAGTTTACTCTCACCTCAATCAAAAATCTGGTGTAGGCGACAACGTTAACCTTGCAGCCGAGCTCGAAAAGGACCTCCAATTCATAGTGGACTGGAGTAAGAAATGGCTCGTAAATTTTAATGCTCCTAAACTGAAGCTACTATCAATTAACCATCATAGACAACCGCACCTACCTCCCATTAGCATGGACCAGGCTTGCCTCCCAGAGAGTAAAACACTATGCCTCATTGGTCTCACACTTTCAGCAGACCTCAAGTAGAATGACTATATCGAATCCATTGCTAAATCTGTTGCCATGAAAGTCGGTTCTCTGTGCAGGGCCCGGAAGTTTTTTCTGTCTGAGTCTATCCTGCACATATATAAATCTACCATCTGCCCGTGCATTGAATACTGCTGCCATATCTGGTCGGTTGCCCCTGCTACTCTCCTTGAGCTTCTTGACAAGGTACAGTGAAAGGTCTGCAATGTGATCGATACCTACTTGGCAGACCGCCTGCAGTCTCTCTCTCACCGGTGCAACGTGGCTTCCCTGTGCCTATTCTATAAATACTTTCATGGCTTCTGCTCTGATGAACTTAGATCACTGGTGCCCCCTAGGTATGAATATGCATGAGATACTAGATTAGCTACTAGATCCCACCCTTTTACAGTGAAACCGATAAAATGCAACCACAACTTCTGCTCCAACAGTTTCTTCTCTCGCACTTCCCGATTGTGGAATTCCATTCCACATGATTGCTTCCCCGATGGCTACAACCTCCAGGAGTTTAAATGTAAGGTCAATAGACACCTCCTAACACACTAACTCGCTCCCATTCTTTCAAACACACTTCCCATCTACCCTAACCCCATCCTCTGTATCCTTACCCATCAATCACCTTCCTTCTGACATTTCTTATATCTAACCACTCCTTCTCTTTACCTTCCTCTGTGTAGCCCCATGCACAATAGTGGCAGTGGAATGCCTTGCTTGGGGTGAAAAGATAAAAAAAAAACAATTGTCACTCTTTCTCATAACTTTCCTATGTAACCTTCTGCTAAACAGTGGCAGTAAAATGTGTTGCTTGGGGTGAGAAAATTATAAAAAAAAATGTTAATAAATAAATATATATCTATAAAAATACAATATCAATAAAGACAAACTGAAAGCTTATTTTAACTAATACATTTTTTTTGATGAATTTTATCAAAGCAAATGACACTTATTTGCCTTGATAACGTTCATCAGAAAATAAGTTTTCCTTTTGTCCTTTTTCGTATATCTGTGAGAAATAAGTCTGGCATAGAAAACAAGACTGCATAGTGACTAGCAGTTTCACAACCTCATCAAACCATATGAGTCATAGGTAATTTCAGTTTTGTAAACAGTAAAATAAAAGAATAGAAAGGTGTAATAGACAAGAAATATTCAACCTATACAGTGGAGTGATTCTGAGTGAATTACAAGTCCCACTAAGATTCATTATCAATGATCACAATCTTGACATAACTCATGCAGTTGACACAGTGTTGATAGCAAACACAGAAAGAAAAAAAACAAGAACTACAGAAAGGAAGGAAGGGAAATAATGTGAGAAAATAAAGAGGATTAAACCTCAACTACCAGAAGAAAAATGCATGGTCGTAAGCAAAAAGATGAACCCAAAGTGAAAATTGCAAATTGGAGATGCCAAAATCAAACATGCAGAACAATCTAAATATCTGGAAAGTGTTCTATTAGATTATGGAAGTGCAAAACTAAAATCTGAAGGTACATTGAGATAGGGAAAGATGCCTTCCATAAGCTAAATATTGAGAAACAGAAAAACTTTGTTAGAAACAAAAAGAGTACTCAACAATTTCATGATGATATTCATCCTATAAGGCAGTGAATGATGAACATTCTCCTCAAAGATGAAGAGAACACTTGATATAACAAAAATATGATTCTACATAAAGATGCTGGGAATGCCATGGATGAAACATGTGAGTAATTATAAAGTTTTAAAGAAAATAAATACAAAAAAGATACTTATACTTAACATGAGAAACGGTTGATATTTTTTCAGCACATAGTGAAGAAAGAGGGCTTGGAAAATCTGATATGCACAGGACAGATTAAAGGCAAGAGAAAAAGGGGAAAACAACATATTATGTAGTGAGCTTGAGTAAATAGTTGGCAAAACAGAGTATAAAAGAAATGAGAAAAAGAGCTACAAATGGAAGGAATTTGAGGAGCTATGATAGGTTATATCCTGAGTAAACACAGAGCATAAAGGAGTTATGACAAATATGTCATCCTAATTACTAATTATACAGTATTTACATTATTCAGACTATTGTCCTCGTCAAAAAGTAAAATATTGTTAATACTACCTTATCTCAGACATATATACAAATACTAATTATACATTGCACTTAATAAATTTAGAGTCAGTTTAGTGCTATATAGGATATATGCTTGTGCAATCATATCTCGAAATAGATATGACTGACTGGGTAGATTATTTTTTCACAGTAGGTTGCCATTACATTCTGCAATAGATTGGTTACCAACCAAGGCTATAAAATCTAATCTGTCCTGTTATTTAAACCATAGCTGAAGGAAGAATGCTGCAGATATCGTGGACCAAGCATGTGAGCAATGATGAGGTGTTGGAAAGAATGGATACGAAAAGGAAATTAATATTGAGCATCAAGAAGAGACAACTAAAGTTCCTGGAACATGCAATGAGGAAGGAAGGCTTGAAGAATCTGATACTAACAGGCCAGATAGAAGAAAAAAAGACAGAGGAAAATAGCAGATAATGTATTTGAAGGGACTGAGCAGGTGGATCACAGAATGGGGGCTGCAAGATGTTGCAGGAGAAAGCATGCTAAGAGACACCAGGGATAGGGAAATGTGGAAGGCCATGATCACCTATGTCCTGAAAGAACAAGGCACATAAAAGATGAAGTAAGAAGAGACAGATTAATACCTTTCCCAATGTTAAGTGAGTGCAATGAATTTAACTAGAATTTGAACACAGCTCTCCAATTTTTTTTGAGCCAATATCCACTGCACCACAATGCATATCTTATTGAAGTACACAGTGGATTAAGGATAAAAATGTTTATCTTAAAGAAAAAAAAAAAATTGCAACACAAAAAAAAAAAAAATTGCAACACAAAAAAAAAAAAAATTGCAACACAAAAAAAAAAAAAATTGCAACACACAAAAAAAAAAAAATTGCAACACAAAAAAAAAAAAAAATTGCAGCACAGTTGATCCCATTCTATCCAAACTACCTTATTCATTTAACCTTGTATAAACCATTTTTTCAAATGCTGTAGAAAATATTCTTTTAAAAAGCTGTGAAATGTTACTATGAAGTATTGAAGATATCTCTTGAGTGGCAACAAACTGCAAATGATGGCAATAATGAAATAAATAAATGAGAGTAATAATGATTAAATCTAACTGTACCTTATTTTTTGAAGAATAAAGTTAGTAAACAAAACTGGAAATTATTTGTGGTCCAAGCTAATATGTGCATGCCCAAGAGATTGTCAAAATTTTCTTGAACCAACCCATTTCTTCAATATATGTATTTTAATGGCTAAAAGGAATGTTTTAAAATTATTAAAAAGACATGAGCAACAATTTTTTAAAATAATTTCACCCCAAGTGAGACAATAAAACAACAAAAGAGACATGGGGTTACTGATTGTGAAAGAATAAAAGAAAAGCAAAAACACTATTAAGAAGCAAGTACAACAATAGAACAGAAACTAAGTAACCAGAAGATAACAATTTTTAATGCATTTAAATTGTTGAAGATAATTGTTGACTTTAAAGTTAGAAGATTGAATAGAGTTTTACAAGTGAAAACACAAGAAAAGAAAAATGTTTGCAGAGAAATTATAGTTACAACTAGCAATTTTAACTATAAAATAGTAAGATCTTGCTATCAACCTAGACAGTTAGTCAGTTAAGTGCCATAGGTAAAACACGCTTGGGCGATCATGTCTTGAAAGAGACATGATTGACTGGGCAGAAGATTATCCCGCAGTAGGTTGCCATTGCTTTTTGCAGTAGATTGGTTACCAGCCAAGGCTATAGAACCCAATCTGTCCTGTTATTTAACCCATAACTGGAAAGAAGAGACGGATTAATACCTTTCGCAAGGGTATTTGTGAGTAAGTGAATGCAATGAATTCAACTGGAATTTGAACTCGGCTTCCCGATTTCTCATTCCGAGCCAATATCCACTGCATCACAACTCACATCCTACACCGCAATGCACATCCAACCTAGTACTGCACTTAAAAGTCTAGTAACCATAATTCCTCAAGTGGGGTGAACTGCATGTATGTTTCATAGTGTCAATTAATTTTTCATACTGAACAAGTTTGTATTTAATGAAATGACCAATTTTAATAAAAATCAATAACGCTATTATTCATCCAAACAGCACATAGATATTAGAATGTAACAAACAATTTAATTTGTGGTTGGTGAGTGGAGGATTCTCTCCTCACCGAAATGGTGATTTATTAGCATTCATATATCACCCACAATTTCAACATCAAGTAGGCAGTAACGACTGGAAGTTGAAATGTAATTCTCATGAATACATGAACACACACACACATATATGTCTAAGAAAAAATAAGTTTGATTCATGATCCTCACAAAAAAAAACATCTCAGAAATTTCACAAGAAGATTAATGGAAAGTGTGTAATATTTTTCTGTATTTCTTAAAAGTTACTTCTCACTTATATTTGTTGCTTTCCCTGCAGGCATTAATTTTGTTTTTCTTTCACATTGACATTAAAACAATTGGAACATGCCAAACCACAGATTAAATAAATTTGTAATAAGTTAGTGTTAGCATTTTGGATTGACTGTTGCTGGTGAACCCCTATTTTACTTCTGACGTATATATTCACACTTTACAATAAGCCTAATGATTTACTAGCATCTATCAAAACAAATTGACAAGTCAGTTTTTCATAGCATGGGATTCATCTCATTCTGCAGTAACTGAGATCTAATTTCATTTTTTTAATTTGCACTTCTAAAAGTCATCTCCACATGATACAACGGAACAACAAAAAATTACAAAAATATTGACTATTACTTCCAAGAAAAGTTTCAACATCTAAATACAAATTGTTTGACTGGAATACTATTTGCTTGCAAGAGATTCACAAATAATTTTTCAGAAATATATGCAGCAAAAAATTTATGCCAAACAATAATATGAAAAAAATGTATGACAAAGACAAAAAACTAAGAGTTTGAGCTTTGTTTAATGGCATATCAACCTCTATAGTTTATTTAATGCCAAAATAGTGGCGTTTTAAAATATTTTTTTAATGTTCAGTTATAGTGAGAAGATTGATTTAGTCAGATTTTATTAAAAAAGTTTTATTTTTATTTTAGAGAACTGAAGACACCTTCTAGTTTTGTATTCAAATATGTATTGCTGGTAATAATTTTTTCCTTTAAAAATTTATTATGATAATGAGTTTTCTTTTTTTTCTTCAAAAATGTCTTGTTGGTAATATTACTTTTTCAAAAATGTCTTTTTGGTAATATTTTCCTTTCAAAAAGTTTTTTTTTTATAAAAGTCTATATATATATATATATAGATATATATATATTTCTATAAAACTCTATTTTGTATAAATGAACCTGAGATTGAGTTTTGTTTAACAGCATATCCACCACTGTGGGTTATTTAATGCCAAAAAGGTGAGGTTTTAAGGTCTTTTTTAATGTTTGATTAAAGTGAGATGGTTGATTTAGTCAGATTATAACGGAAGTTTTTGTTTTTATTCTTTTTTCATTTTAGAAAACTGAAAATGTCTTCTAGTTTTGTATTCAAAACAGATATATAAAGAATAATTATTTTCTTCAAAAATGTGTTATGATATTTTTTCTTCAAAAGTGTATTGTTGGTCATATTTTTCTTTCAAAAATGTATATTTTTCTATAAAAGTGTATTCTTATACTTTCAGAGTGTTTTGACCACAGTTTGGGGGTTAAATATTTTTCCATAGCTGTGACCCTAACAGGCACTATCACTCTGGATCAGGTTAAACTTGGGAACAACAGCAATAAAGAGGTGGTTCCATGCTCTTCACAACTTCCTAATCAGAGAAGTTGTAGCTGGATGCAGTTAACCAACATGCTCAGGACCAAAACAAGATAGAGAAAAAAACAACGACACAAAAAAAATGAAACAGGAAAAACAAGACAAAATGAAACATAAAAGCAATGCAAAAGAAAATGAAAAAATTCAAAAAAGTGGAAAAAGATAAAAAAAAAACGGAAATAAAGCAAGCGCAGAGAGGATATGTGGTAAAAAGTAAAGACAAAAAGGAAACATAGGATAAAACCGACAAAGAGGCCAGAGATAAAGCAGAGACAAACAAAAGAGGCCAGAGATAAAGCAGAGACAAACAAAAGAGGCCAGAGATAAAGCAGAGACAAACAAAAGAGGCCAGAGATAAAGCAGAGACAAACAAAAGAGGCCAGAGATAAAGCAGAGACAAACAAAAGAGGCCAGAGATAATGCAGAGACAAACAAAAGAGGCCAGAGATAATGCAGAAACAAACAAAAGAGGCCAGAGATAATGCAGAGACAAACAAAAGAGGCCAGAGATAATGCAGAGACAAACAAAAGAGGCAAGAGATAATGCAGAGACAAAAAATGACGAGACATAAAGTAGAGACAAAAAAGAGACGACTCCACAGATGAAGCAGAGAAAAAATAGTCCAGAGATAAAGCGGAGAAAAAAAGAGATGACAGATAATGTAATATAACGGTCTGGCCCACCCAAGAAAGGCTGATACAAGCCGTGTTGTTTCCGGTCGGTGAAAAGTAACGGATGTCACTTTGACCCTATTTCCGGCAGATGCGGAAATAACTCAGAGGCAAACAGACAGGTGACTCTGAGAATTACGTAGGCGTCGCGTGGGCGTCGCGTGATCAAGACAAAGCCGGAAGAAACAAGTCCCGGTTTTGGAAGATATATAAAGACCGCGAAAACACGGATTCACCAGTCAGGCAGAGAGACGCAGAGAGACAGTCGAGCAGAGGAGACGAGACAGAGGCAGACCAGAGGAGCAACAGATACGACCCCCCCCTGTCAACCCTTGGAAGCGCGCTCTCACTCTCTGTTCACTAGGCTACACGGTCCATCGTTCATTAATAAAAATATAACTCATATTTTTATATACACTCGTGTTTCTCGTCTATGCAACAATAAAGCAAAGACACTAAAAAGGACTAGATAAAGCAGAGACAAAAAAGACGACAGATAAAGCAAGGATAAAAAACAGACGAGAGCTAAAGCAGAAAAAAAGAGTCCAGAGATAAAGCAGAGACAAAAAAAGAGTCCAGAGATAAAGCAGAGACAAAAAAAGAGTCCAGAGATAAAGCAGAGACAAAAAAAGAGTCCAGAGATAAAGCAGAGACAAAAAAAGAGTCCAGAGATAAAGCAGAGACAAAAAAAGAGTCCAGAGATAAAGCAGAGACAAAAAAAGAGTCCAGAGATAAAGCAGAGACAAAAAAAGATCCAGAAAGATAAAGCAGAGACAAAAAAAGAGTCCAGAGATAAAGCAGAGACAAAAAAAGAGTCCAGAGATAAAGCAGAGACAAAAAAAAGAGTCCAGAGATAAAGCAGAGACAAAAAAAAGAGTCCAGAGATAAAGCAGAGACAAAAAAAAGAGTCCAGAGATAAAGCAGAGACAAAAAAAGAGTCCAGAGATAAAGCAGAGACAAAAAAGAGTCCAGAGATAAAGCAGAGACAAAAAAAGAGTCCAGAGATAAAGCAGAGACAAAAAAAGAGTCCAGAGATAAAGCAGAGACAAAAAAGAGTCCAGAGATAAAGCAGAGACAGTCCAGAAAGATAAAGCAGACACAAACAAACAGTCCAGCGATAAAGCAGACACAAACAAACAGTCCAGCGATAAAGCAGACACAAACAAACAGTCCAGCGATAAAGCAGACACAAACAAACAGTCCAGCGATAAAGCAGACACATACAAAGCGTCCAGAGATAAAGCAGAGACAAAAAGAGGCCAGAGATAAAGCAGAGACAAAAAAGAGACGAGATAAGCAGAGACAAAAAAAAGACTACAGATAAAGCAGAGACAAAATAAGAGTCCAGAGATAAAGTAGAGAAAAAAAGAGACCAGAGATAAAGTAGAGAAAAAAAGAGACCAGAGATAAAGTAGAGAAAAAAAGAGACCAGAGATAAAGCAGTGACAAATAAGAGTCCAGAGATAAAGTAGAGAAAAAAAGAGTCCAGAAATAATGCAGAGTGAAAAGTGTCCATAGATAAAGCAGAAACAAACAAAAAAAAAATTAGACGAGAGATAAAGCAGAAACAAAAAAGACGAGATATAAAGTAGAGACAAAATAGAGACGAGGGATAAAGCAGAGACAAAAACAAGAGAGGAGATGAGCAGACAAAAAAGATGTAGAGATAAAGCAGAGACAAACAAAAAGACGAGAGCTAAAGCAGAGACAAAAAAGAGTCCAGAAATAAAGCAGAGACAAAAAAGAGTCCAGAAATAAAGCAGAGACAAAAAAGAGTCCAGAAATAAAGCAGAGACAAAAAAGAGTCCAGAAATAAAGCAGAGACAAAAAAGAGTCCAGAAATAAAGCAGAGACAAAAAAGACGTGACAAAGCAGATTCTAAAAACAGAATAGAGATAAAATAGCGACAAAAAGTGACAGGAGATAAAGCAGAGACAACAAAGTATAGAATTAAAGTAGAAACAAAAACGAGACGAGAAATACAGCAGAGACAAATATGAGATGAGAAATAAAGCAGAGACAAAAAAGAGGCCAGAGATAAAAGACAGTTAAAAAAAAAAAGTAACGAGAGATAAAGTAGAGACAAAAAAAAAACAAAAAACAGACGAGAGTTAAAGCAGAGTAAAAAAAAAACGAGAGATAAAGCAGAAAAAATACAAGAGATAAACAAAAAGAAACAAGAGATAAAGTAGAAACAAAAAAAAAGAGACGAAAGAAATAAGAGACCAATAATAAAAGAGGCGAAAAAAAAAAAAAAAAAAACGAGAGATAAAGTGGAGACAAAAAAGACGACGGTCAAAACAGAGACAAAAAAAAGATGAAAGATAAAGCAGAAACAAAAAAGAGACGAGAGATAAAGTAGAGACCAAAAACAGACGACAGATAAAGCAGAAACAAAAAAGAGCCTTGAAATAAAGCAGAAAGAAAAAAGAGAGACGAGAGAAAAGGCGGAGAAAAAATAGAGATAAGAAATAGCGCACAGACAATAAGGAGAGGAGAGATAAAGCAGAGACAAATAAAGAGACGAGAGATAATGTAGAGTGAAGAAAAGATGCGAGAGATAAAGCAGCGTTCAAAAAAAGAGACGAGAGATAAAGCAGAGACCAAAAACATATGTCCAGAAATAATGCAAAGACAAAAAAGTCCAGAGATAAAGCAGAAACAAAAAAGACGAGACATAAAGTAGCGACAAATAAGAGACGAGATAAGCAGACAAAAAATGTAGAGATAAAGCAGAGACAAAATAGAGTCCAGAAATAAAGTAGAGACAAAAAGGTACGACATATAAAGCAAAGACAAAAAAGTGACGAGAGATAAATTAGAGACAAAAAAGAAACGAGCAATAAAGCAGAGACAAAGAAAGATTCCAGAGATAAAGCCGAAAAAAATCAGTTCAGGGATAAAGTAGAGAGTAAAAAAGAGTAGAGACAAAAATGAGACCAGAGATAAAGCAGAGACAAAAAGAGAGACCAGAGATAAAGCAGAGACAAAAAGAGAGACCAGAGATAAAGCAGAGACAAAAAGAGAGACCAGAGATAAAGCAGAGACAAAAAGAGAGACCAGAAAAGAGAAAGCAGAGGCAAAAAGAGAGACCAAAAAGAGATGAAAAGCAGAGGCAAAAAGAGAGACCAGAGATAAAAGAAAGGCAAAAAGAGAGGACCAGAAAAAGATAGAGACCAGAGATAAAGCAGAGGCAAAAAGAGAGACCAGAGATAAAGCAGAGGCAAAAAGAGAGACCAGAGATAAAGCAGAGACAATAGAAGGGACCAGAGATAAAGCAGAGATAAAAAAAAGACGACGACAAATAAATCAGAGACAACACAAAGGACAAGATATAAAGCATTGACAAAAAAGAGACGAGAGTTAAAGTAGAAATAAAAAAGAGACGAGAAATAAAGCAGAGACAAAAAAAAGCCAGAGATAAGAGATTAAAAAAACGTAACGTGATATAAAGTAGAGACAAAAAAACAGACGAGAGTTAAAGCAGAACCTAAAAAAGACGAAAGATAAAGCAGAAAAAAAAAGAGACGAGAGTTAAACAAAGATAAAAATAAAACGAGAGATAAAGTTGAGACAAAAAGAAACGAGATAAAGTAGAGACAGAAAAATAGACGATAGGTAAAGCAGACACAACAAAAAAAAAAAAACGAGAGATTAAACGGAGACCCACCGCACAAAAAAAGACGACAGATAAAGTAGAGACAAAAATAAGACGAGAAAAAAGCGGAGATATACCCACCCAGACAAAAGGCAGAAACAAAAAAACGAGAGATAAAGCAGAAGCAAAAGAAGAGTCGAGAGAAAGAAGTGCCAAAAAAGAAACGAGAGATAAAGCAGAGACAAATGAAAGTGACGAAAGTTAAAGAAGAGTCAAAAAAAAGAGACGAGAGGTAAAGCAGAGGCAATTGAAAGAGACGAGAGATAAAACGGGACACCCACCCCGACAAAAAATGAGAAATAAAGCAGAAACAAAAAAAGTAACACGAGAGATAAAGAAGAAACAATAACATAACACGAGAGATAAAGCAGAGACAAAAATGACGAGAGATTTGAAGCTGAGCCCACACCAAAAAAGAGAGAGAGAGAAGAGAAGAGAGAAAATGCAGCGACAAAAGAAACTTGAGATAAAGCGGAGGCAAAAAAGAGACGAGAGATAAAGCGGAGGCAAAAAAGAGACGAGAGATAAAGCGGAGGCAAAAAAAGAGACGAGAGATAAAGCGGAGGCAAAAAAGAGACGAGAGATAAAGCGGAGGCAAAAAAGAGACGAGAGATAAAGCGGAGGCAAAAAAGAGACGAGAGATAAAGCAAAGGCAAAAAAGAGACGAGGGGTAAAGCAGAGGCAAAAAAGAGACGAGAGATAAAGCGGAGGCAAAAAAGAGACGAGAAGTAAAGCAGAGGCAAAAAAGAGACGAGAGGTAAAGCAGAGGCAAAAAAGAGACGAGAGGTAAAGCAGAGGTAAAAAAGAGACGAGAGGTAAAGCAGAGGCAAAAAAGAGACGAGAGGTAAAGCAGAGGCAAAAAAGAGACGAGAGGTAAAGCAGAGGCAAAAAAGAGACGAGAGGTAAAGCAGATACCCTATCCTTCCTCCGCAAAAAAGAGAGAAAGCAGAAACAAAAATAGTCGAGAGAAAGTAGGGACACGAAAAAAGAGACGAGAGATAAAGCAGAGACAAAAAAGAGACGAAAGATAGAGACAAATGAATGAGACGAAAGTTAAAGCAGAGTCCGAAAAAAGAAACGAGAGATAAAGTGGAGACCCCCACAAAAAAAGACGATAGATAAAGTAAAACAAAAAGAAGAGACGAGATTTGAAGCTGAGCCCCCCCCCCCCCCCCAAATAAAGAGACGGGAGATATAGCAGAAAAAAGAAACGAGAGAAAATGCAGCGACAAAAGAGACTTGGGATAAGCCAGAGACAAAAGAGACTTGGGATAAGCCAGAGACAAAAGAGACTTGGGATAAACCAGAGACAAAAGAGACGAGAGATAAACCAGAGACAAAAGAGACGGGAGTAATTCTCGTATCTTTTGTCGCTAGTTTAAGTAGCGACAAAACAGACGAGAGTTAGAGCAGAGGTAAATGAGACGAGAGTTAGAGCAGAGGTAAATGAGACGAGAGTTAGAGCAGAGGTAAATGAGACGAGAGTTAGAGCAGAGGTAAATGAGACGAGAGTTAGAGCAGAGGTAAATGAGACGAGAGTTAGAGCAGAGGTAAATGAGACGAGAGTTAGAGCAGAGGTAAATGAGACGAGAGTTAGAGCAGAGGTAAATGAGACGAGAGTTAGAGCAGAGGTAAATGAGACGAGAGTTAGAGCAGAGGTAAATGAGACGAGAGTTAGAGCAGAGGTAAATGAGACGAGAGTTAGAGCAGAGGTAAATGAGACGAGAGTTAGAGCAGAGGTAAATGAGACGAGAGTTAGAGCAGAGGTAAATGAGACGAGAGTTAGAGCAGAGGTAAATGAGACGAGAGTTAGAGCAGAGGTAAATGAGACGAGAGTTAGAGCAGAGGTAAATGAGACGAGAGTTAGAGCAGAGGTAAATGAGACGAGAGTTAGAGCAGAGGTAAATGAGACGAGAGTTAGAGCAGAGGTAAATGAGACGAGAGTTAGAGCAGAGGTAAATGAGACGAGAGTTAGAGCAGAGGTAAATGAGACGAGAGTTAGAGCAGAGGTAAATGAGACGAGAGTTAGAGCAGAGGTAAATGAGACGAGAGTTAGAGCAGAGGTAAATGAGACGAGAGTTAGAGCAGAGGTAAATGAGACGAGAGTTGAAGCAGAGGTAAATGAGACGAGAGTTGAAGCAGAGACAAATGAGACGAGAGTTGAAGCAGAGACAAATGAGACGAGAGTTGAAGCAGAGACAAATGAGACGAGAGTTGAAGCAGAGACAAATGAGACGAGAGTTGAAGCAGAGACAAATGAGACGAGAGTTGAGGCAGAGACAAATGAGACGAGAGTTGAAGTAGAGAGAAAACTGAGACGAGAAATACAACAGAGACAAAAATGAGACGAGAAATAAAGCAGAGACAAAAAAAGAGGCCAGAGATAAAGCAGAGACAAAAAAAAAGAGTCCAGAGAAAAAAAGAGAGTAAAAAAAAAACGTAACGAGAGATAAAGTAGTGACAAAAAAACAGACGAAAGTTAAAGCAGAGCCTAAAAAAGAGACGAAGGATAAAGCAGAGACCAAAAAAACTGACGAAAAATAAAGCAGAGACAAAACAAGACGAGAGATATAGCAGAGACAAAAAAAGAAGCGAGAAATAAAGTGGCGAGAAATAAAGTGGAGACAAAAAAGACGACAGTTAAAGCAGGGACAAGAAAAAAAAACAAAGATTAGAGATAAAGTAGAGACAAAAAAAGAGACGATAGATAAAGTATAGATAAAAAAAAAGAAGACTGATAAAGCAGAGACAAAAGAAGAGCCTTGAAATAAGGCAGAAAGAAAAAGAGAGACAAGAGAAAAGGCGGAGAAAAATAGAGACGTGAAATAACGCAGAGACAATAAAGAAACGAGAGATAAAGCAGAGACAAAAAAAGAGACAAGAGATAATGTAGAGTTAAGAAACAACGCGAAAGAAAGAGCAGAGTTCAAAAAAGAGGCGAAAGATAAAGCAGAATTAAAAAAAGAGGCGAAAGATAAAGCAGAGTTTAAAAAAGAGGCGAAAGATAAAGCAGAGTTTAAAAAAGAGGCGAAAGATAAAGCAGAGTTTAAAAAAAGGCGGGGACGAGAGATAAAGCTGAGACCAAAAAAAATCCTGAGATAAAGCAGAAACACAAAAGACGGGAGATAAAGAACAGACAAAAAAAAGAGACAAAAATTGACAATAGATAAAGCAGAAACAAAAAAAGAGACGAGAGATAAAGCGGAGACCCCCGTCCAAAAAAAAAAGGCGAGATATAAAGGAGAGACAAAAATGAGACCAGAGATAAAGCCGAGTCCCTATCCTCCCAAACAATGAGATAAATAAAAAAAAAAAGAGAGAGATAAAGCAGAAACAAAAAAAGACGAGAGATAAAGCAGAGACAAATGAAAGAGACGAAAATTAACCAAAACCAAAAGAGACGAGAGAAAGCCGGGACCAAAAAAGAGACGAGAGATAAAGCAGGGACCAAAAAAGAGACGAGAGTTAAAGTAGAGACAAAAATGCGTCGATTAATAAAATAGAGACAACAAAAAAGTGCAGAGTTAAAGCAGGGACAAAAAAAAGAGCCTAGACATAGAGCTGAGACAAAAAAGAGGCCAGAAATAAAGCAGAGTCAAAACAAGTAACGAGAGATAAACCAGCGACGGGAATAGAGACGAGAGTTAAAGCAGAGCCCCCCCTCCAAAAAAAAAAAACAAAAGAAAGTAGACACAAAAACGTGACGAGAAATAAAGCAGAAAGAAAAAGAGACGAGAGATAAAGCAGTCACAACCCCCCCCCCCCAAAAAAAAACAGACACAACATCGAGGTATAAAACAGACACAACAAAGTAACGTGGGATAAAGCAGACACAACAAAGTAACGACGGATAAAGCAGACACAACAAAGTAACGACGGATAAAGCAGACACAACAAAGTAACGACGGATAAAGTAGACACAACAAAGTAACGACGGATAAAGCAGACACAACAACGCAACGACGGATAAAGCAGACACAACAACGCAACGACGGATAAAGCAGACACAACAACGCAACGACGGATAAAGCAGAACAACAACAACGGCAACGCACGGATAAAGCAGACACAACAACGCAACGACGGATAAAGCAGACACAACAACGCAACGACGGATAAAGCAGACACAACAACGCAACGACGGATAAAGCAGACACAACAACGCAACGACGGATAAAGCAGTCACAACAAGGCAACGACGGATAAAGCAGTCACAACAAAACAACGACGGATAAAGCAGACACAACAGCGCAACGACGGATAAAGCAGACACAACAGCGCAACGACGGATAAAGCAGACACAACAGCGCAACGACGGATAAAGCAGACACAACAACGCAACGACGGATAAAGCAGACACAACAACGCAACGACGGATAAAGCAGACACAACAAAACGCAACGACGGATAAAGCAGACACAACAAAACAACGACGGATAAAGCAGACACAACAAAACAACGACGGATAAAGCAGACACAACAAGGCAACGACGGATAAAGCAGACACAACAACGCAACGACGGATAAAGCAGACACAACAAAACAACGACGGATAAAGCAGACACAACAACGCAACGACGGATAAAGCAGACACAACAACGCAACGACGGATAAAGCAGACAACAAAACAACAACGGATAAAGCAGACACAACAACGGATAAAGCAGACACAACTAAGTAACGACGGATAAAGCAGACACAGCAACGCAACGACGGATAAAGCAGACAACAAAACAACGACGGATAAAGCAGACACAACAACGCAACGACGGATAAAGCAGACACAACAACGCAACGACGGATAAAGCAGACACAACAAGGCAACGACGGATAAAGCAGACACAACAACGCAACGACGGATAAAGCAGACACAACAAGGCAACGACGGATAAAGCAGACACAACAAAACAACGACGGATAAAACAGACAACAACGCAACGACGGATAAAGCAGACACAACTAAGTAACGACGGATAAAGCAGACACAGCAACGCAACGACGGATAAAGCAGACAACAAAATAACAACGGATAAAGCAGACACAACAAAGTAACGACGAATAAAGCAGACACAACAAAGTAACGACGAATAAAGCAGACACAACAAAGTAACGACGAATAAAGCAGACACAACAAAGCAACGGCGATTAAAGCAGACACAACAAAGCAACGGCGATTAAAGCAGACACAATGCAACGTGGTATAAGGCAGACACAAAAAAGTAACGTGGGATAAAACAGACACACACACAAAAAATAATCAACGGCGAGACAAAAAAGCCAGAGACAAAAAATGAAAAAGAAATAAAACACAGACAAAAATGAAATGCTAAAACAGATAAAAATATATCTAACGCGGAAACAAACAAGCAACGATGTATAAAGCACAGAGAAAGACAAAAAGAAAGAAGCAATAAACTAGAGACAAAAAGGAAAATCAGATACAATAAGAAACGAGAGAAAATGCAGCGACAATAAGAAACGAGTAAAAAACCAGAAACAATGAGAAACCAGGGAAAAAGCAGGAACAACATGAAACAAGAGAAAATCAGAGAGAATAAGAAAAAAGGGATAATGCAAAGACAAAATTAGACGAGCGACAAAGCAGGGACAATAAGAAACGAGGGAAAAATCAGAGGCAATAAGAAACGAGGGAAAAATCAGAAACAAAAGAAACGAGGGAAAAATCAGAAACAAAAGAAACGAGGGAAAAATCAGAAACAAAAGAAACGAGGGGAAAATCAGAAAGAAAAGAAACGAGGGGAAAAAGCCGAGATAATAAGAAACGAGGGGAAAAAGCCGAGGCAATAAGAAACGAGGGAAAAATCAGAGGCAATAAGAAACGAGGGAAAAATCAGAGGCAATAAGAAACGAGGGAAAAATCAGAGGCAATAAGAAACGAGGGGAAAAATCAGAGGCAATAAGAAACGAGGGGGAAAAGCCGAGGCAATAAGAAACGAGGGGAAAAAGCCGATGCAATAAGAAACGAGGGGAAAAAGCCGAGGCAATAAGAAACGAGGGGAAAAAGCCGAGGCAATAAGAAACGAGGGGAAAAAGCCGAGGCAATAAGAAACGAGGGGAAAATCAGAGACAAAAGAAACGAGGGAAAAATCAGAAACAAAAGAAACGAGGGGAAAATCAGAAAGAAAAGAAACGAGGGGAAAAAGCCGAGATAATAAGAAACGAGGGGAAAAAGCCGAGGCAATAAGAAACGAGGGAAAAATCAGAGGCAATAAGAAACGAGGGAAAAATCAGAGGCAATAAGAAACGAGGGAAAAATCAGAGGCAATAAGAAACGAGGGAAAAATCAGAGGCAATAAGAAACGAGGGGGAAAAGCCGAGGCAATAAGAAACGAGGGGAAAAAGCCGATGCAATAAGAAACGAGGGGAAAAAGCCGAGGCAATAAGAAACGAGGGGAAAAAAGCCGAGGCAATAAGAAACGAGGGGAAAAAGCCGAGGCAATAAGAAACGAGGGGAAAATCAGAGACAAAAGAAACGAGGGGAAAATCAGAGACAAAAGAAACGAGGGGAAAATCAGAGACAAAAGAAACGAGGGGAAAAAGCCGAGATAATAAGAAACGAGGGGAAAAAGCCGAGGCAATAAGAAACGAGGGGAAAAAGCCGAGGCAATAAGAAACGAGGGGAAAAAGCCGAGGCAATAAGAAACGAGGGGAAAAAGCCGAGGCAATAAGAAACGAGGGGAAAAAGCCGAGGCAATAAGAAACGAGGGAAAAATCAGAGACAAAAGAAACGAGGGGAAAAAGCCGAGATAATAAGAAACGAGTGGAAAATGCCGAGGCAATAAGAAACGAGGGGAAAATCAGAGGCAATAAGAAACGAGGGGAAAATCAGAGGCAATAAGAAACGAGGGGAAAATCAGAGGCAATAAGAAACGAGGGGAAAATCAGAGGCAATAAGAAACGAGGGGAAAATCAGAGGCAATAAGAAACGAGGGGAAACTCAGAGGCAATAAGAAACGAGGGGAAAATCAGAGGCAATAAGAAACGAGGGGAAAATCAGAGGCAATAAGAAACGAGGGGAAAATCAGAGGCAATAAGAAACGAGGGGAAAATCAGAGGCAATAAGAAACGAGGGGAAAATCAGAGACAATAAGAAACGAGGGGAAAATCAGAGGCAATAAGAAACGAGGGGAAAATCAGAGGCAATAAGAAACGAGGGGAAAAAGCCGAGGCAATAAGAAACGAGGGGAAAAAGCCGAGGCAATAAGAAACGAGGGGAAAAAGCCGAGGCAATAAGAAACGAGGGAAAAAGCCGAGGCAATAAGAAACGAGGGAAAAATCAGAGACAAAAGAAACGAGGGGAAAAAGCCGAGATAATAAGAAACGAGGGGAAAAAGCCGAGGCAATAAGAAACGAGGGGAAAAAAGCCGAGGCAATAAGAAACGAGGGGAAAAAGCCGAGGCAACACAAAACGAGGGAAAAAGCCGAGACAATAAGAAACGAGGGAAAATGCAGCGACAATAAGAAACGAGTAAAAAACCAGAAACAATGAGAAACCAGGGAAAAAGCAGGAACAACATGAAACAAGAGAAAATCAGAGAGAATAAGAAAAAAGGGATAATGCAAAGACAAAATTAGACGAGCGACAAAGCAGAGACACTAAGAAACGAGGGAAAAATCAGAGACACTAAGAAACGAGGGAAAAATCAGAGACACTAAGAAACGAGGGAAAAATCAGAGACACTAAGAAACGAGGGAAAAATCAGAGACACTAAGAAACGAGGGAAAAATCAGAGACACTAAATGAAGGCACACTAAGTAACGAGGAAAATGAAGGCACACTAAGTAACGAGGAAAATGAAGGCACACTAAGTAACGAGGAAAATGAAGGCACACTAAGTAACGAGGAAAATGAAGGCACACTAAGTAACGAGGAAAATGAAGGCACACTAAGTAACGAGGAAAATGAAGGCACACTAAGTAACGAGGAAAATGAAGGCACACTAAGTAACGAGGAAAATGAAGGCACACTAAGTAACGAGGAAAATGAAGGCACACTAAGTAACGAGGAAAATGAAGGCACACTAAGTAACGAGGAAAATGAAGGCACACTAAGTAACGAGGAAAATGAAGGCACACTAAGTAACGAGGAAAATGAAGGCACACTAATTAACGAGGAAAATGAAGGCACACTAAGTAACGAGGAAAATGAAGGCACACTAAGTAACGAGGAAAAAGAAGGCACACTAAGTAACGAGGAAAAAGAAGGCACACTAAGTAACGAGGATAAAAGTAGGCACACTAAGAAACGAGGGTAAAAGTAGGCACACTAAGAAACGAGGAAAAAAGAAGGCACACTAAGTAACGAGGAAAATGAAGGCACACTAAGTAACGAGGATAAAAGTAGGCACACTAAGAAACGAGGATAAAAGTAGGCACACTAAGTATCGTGGAAAATGAAGGCACACTAAGTAACGAGGCAAAAAGAAGGCACAATAAGAAACAAGGCAAAAAGAAGGCACAATAAGAAACAAGGCAAAAAGAAGGCACAATAAGAAACAAGGCAAAAAGAAGGCACAATAAGAAACAAGGCAAAAAGAAGGCACAATAAGAAACAAGGCAAAAAGAAGGCACAATAAGAAACAAGGCAAAAAGAAGGCACAATAAGAAACAAGGCAAAAAGAAGGCACAATAAGAAACAAGGCAAAAAGAAGGCACAATAAGAAACAAGGCAAAAAGAAGGCACAATAAGAAACAAGGCAAAAAGAAGGCACAATAAGAAACAAGGCAAAAAGAAGGCACAATAAGAAACAAGGCAAAAAGAAGGCACAATAAGAAACAAGGCAAAAAGAAGGCACAATAAGAAACAAGGCAAAAAGAAGGCACAATAAGAAACAAGGATAAAAGAAGGCACAATAAGAAACAAGGCAAAAAGAAGGCACAATAAGAAACAAGGCAAAAAGAAGGCACAATAAGAAACAAGGCAAAAAGAAGGCACAATAAGAAACAAGGCAAAAAGAAGGCACAATAAGAAACAAGGCAAAAAGAAGGACAATAAGAAACAAGGCAAAAAGAAGGCAACAATAAGAAACAAGGGAAAAAGAAGGCACAATAAGAAACAGGGGAAAAAGAAGGCCCAATAAGAAACGAGGGAAAAAGAAGGCCCAATAAGAAACAAGGGAAAAACAGGGACAATAAGACACGACGGCAAGACGAGACAATAAGAAACGACGGCAAGACGAGACAATAAGAAACGACGGCAAGACGAGACAATAAGAAACGACGGCAAGACGAGACAATAAGAAACGACGGCAAGACGAGACAATAAGAAACGACGGCAAGACGAGACAATAAGAAACGACGACAAGACGAGACAATAAGAAACGACGGCAAGACGAGACAATAAGAAACGACGGCAAGACGAGACAATAAGAAACGACGGCAAGACGAGACAATAAGAAACGAGTGAAAATGCAAGGACAATAAAAAGACGAGGTAAAAGGCAGGGACAATAAAAAGACGATGGAAAAGGCAGGGACAATAAAAAGACGATGGAAAAGGCAGGGACAATAAAAAGACGATGGAAAAGGCAGGGACAATAAAAAGACGATGGAAAAGGCAGGGACAATAAAAAGACGATGGAAAAGGCAGGGACAATAAAAAGACGACGGAAAAGGCAGGGACAATAAAAAGACGACGGAAAAGGCAGGGACAAAAAAAGACGATGGAAAAGGCCGGGACAATAAAAAGAAAACTAGGGAAAAGCCAGGGACTATAAGAAACGAGAGAAAAGGCAGGGACATTAAGAAACGAGAGAAAAGACAGGGACATTAAGAAACGAGAGAAAAGACAGGGACATTAAGAAACGAGAGAAAAGACAGGGACATTAAGAAACGAGAGAAAAGACAGGGACATTAAGAAACGAGAGAAAAGACAAGGGACATTAAGAAGAAAGAAAAGACAGGGACATTAAGAAACGAGAGAAAAGACAGGGACATTAAGAAACGAGAGAAAAGACAGGGACATTAAGAAACGAGAGAAAAGACAGGGACATTAAGAAACGAGAGAAAAGACAGGGACATTAAGAAACGAGAGAAAAGGCAGGGACATTAAGAAACGATGAAAAAGGCAGGGACATTAAGAAACGATGAAAAAGGCAGGGACATTAAGAAACGATGGAAAAGGCAGGGACATTAAGAAACGATGGAAAAGGCAGGGACATTAAGAAACGATGGAAAAGGCAGGGACATTAAGAAACGATGGAAAAGGCAGAGACAGTAAGAAAAGAGGGAAAAACAGAAATAATATGAAATGAGGAAAAAACAGAAATAACAGCAAATGATGGAAAATGCCGACACAATAAGAAACAAAGCAAAAGCAGAGAAAATGAGAAACGAGGGAATAGTAAAAACAATAAGAGACGAGTCAATAGCAGAGACAATAAGAGACGAGTCAATAGCAGAGACAATAAGAGACGAGCGAATAGCAGAGACAATAAGAAACGAGTGAAAAGGCAGGGTCATTAAGAAACGATTGAAAAGGCAGGGACATAAAGAAACGAGGTAAATGGCAGGGCATTAAGAAACGATGGAATAGCAGAGACAATAAGAAACGAAAATATATCAGAGATAATTATAAACGAGGGAAAAAGCAAGCACAGCAAGAAACGAGGGAAAAAGCAAGCACAGCAAGAAACGAGGGAAAAAGCAAGCACAACAAGAAACGAGGGAAAAAGCAAGCACAACAAGAAACGAGGGAAAAAGCAAGCACAACAAGAAACGAGGGAAAAAGCAAGCACAACAAGAAACGAGGGAAAAAGCAAGCACAACAAGAAACGAGGGAAAAAGCAAGCACAACAAGAAACGAGGGAAAAAGCAAGCACAACAAGAAACGAGGGAAAAAGCAAGCACAACAAGAAACGAGGGAAAAAGCAAGCACAACAAGAAACGAGGGAAAAAGCAAGCACAACAAGAAACGAGGGAAAAAGCAAGCACAACAAGAAACGAGGGAAAAAGCAAGCACAACAAGAAACGAGGGAAAAAGCAAGCACAACAAGAAACGAGGGAAAAAGCAAGCACAACAAGAAACGAGGGAAAAAGCAAGCACAACAAGAAACGAGGGAAAAAGCAAGCACAACAAGAAACGAGGGAAAAAGCAAGCACAACAAGAAACGAGGGAAAAAGCAAGCACAACAAGAAACGAGGGAAAAAGCAAGCACAACAAGAAACGAGGGAAAAAGCAAGCACAACAAGAAACGAGGGAAAAAGCAAGCACAACAAGAAACGAGGGAAAAATCAAGAACAACAAGAAACGAGGGAAAAATCAAGAACAACAAGAAACGAGGGAAAAATCAAGCACAATAAGAAACGAGGTAAAAAGACGAGACAATAAGAAACGAGGTAAAAAGACGAGACAATAAGAAACGAGGGAAAAAGACGAGACAATAAGAAACGAGGGAAAAAGACGAGACAATAAGAAACGAGGGAAAAAGACGAGACAATAAGAAACGAGGGAAAAAGACGAGACAATAAGAAACGAGGGAAAAAGACGAGACCATAAGAAACGAGGGAAAAAGACGAGACCATAAGAAACGAGGGAAAAAGACGAGACCATAAGAAACGAGGGAAAAAGACGAGACCATAAGAAACGAGGGAAAAAGACGAGACCATAAGAAACGAGGGAAAAAGACGAGACAATAAGAAACGAGGGAAAAAGACGAGACCATAAGAAACGAGGGAAAAAGACGAGACCATAAGAAACGAGGGAAAAAGACGAGACCATAAGAAACGAGGGAAAAAGACGAGACAATAAGAAACGAGGGAAAAAGGTGAGACAATAAGAAACGAGGGAAAAAGGCGAGACAATAAGAAACGAGGGAAAAAGGCGAGACAATAAGAAACGAGGGAAAAAGGCGAGACAATACGAAACGAGGGAAAAAGGCGAGACAATAAGAAACGAGGGAAAAATCAGGGACAATAAGAAAGAAAGCCATGAGCAGAGAAAATAAGAGACTAGAGAATAGCAGTGACAAATGAAACAACAGAGACGAAAAGAAACAAGGAAACAATAGTGACGAAAAGAAACAATGTGAAACAATAGTGACGAAAAGAAACATGTGAAACAATAGTGACGAAAAGAAACATGTGAAACAATAGTGACGAAAAGAAACATGTGAAACAACAGTGACGAAAAGAAACATGTGAAACAACAGTGACGAAAAGAAACATGTGAAACAACAGTGACGAAAAGAAACATGTGAAACAACAGAGACAAAAAGAAACATGTGAAACAACAGAGACAAAAAGAAACATGTGAAACAACAGTGACGAAAAGAAACATGTGAAACAACAGAGACAAAAAGAAACATGTGAAACAACAGAGACAAAAAGAAACAAGTGAAACAACAGAGACAAAAAGAAACAAGTGAAACAACAGAGACAAAAAGAAACAAGTGAAACAACAGAGACAAAAAGAAACAAGTGAAACAACAGAGACAAAAAGAAACAAGTGAAACAACAGAGACAAAAAGAAACAAGTGAAACAACAGAGACAAAAAGAAACAAGTGAAACAACAGAGACGAAAAGAAACAAGTGAAACAACAGAGACGAAAAGAAACAAGTGAAACAACAGAGACAAAAAGAAACAAGTGAAACAACAGAGACAAAAAGAAACAAGAAACAAACAAAGAAGACAAATAGAAACAAATGAAACAAGGAACAAATAGAAACAAGTGAAACAACACGAGAAACAAGTGAAACAACAGAGACGAAAAGAAACAAGTGAAACAACAGAGACGAAAAGAAACAAGTGAAACAACAGA
This sequence comes from Ascarosepion bandense, assembly GCA_037127315.1. NCBI lineage: Eukaryota > Metazoa > Mollusca > Cephalopoda > Sepiida > Sepiidae > Ascarosepion > Ascarosepion bandense. The sequence goes on from JBBBDQ010001777.1 coordinate 622,356, forward strand.
GACGAAAAGAAACAAGTGAAACAACAGAGACGAAAAGAAACAAGTGAAACAACAGAGACAAAAAGAAACAAGTGAAACAACCGAAACGAAAAGAAACAAGTGAAACAACAGAGACGAAAAGAAACAAGTGAAACAACAGAGACGAAAAGAAACAAGTGAAACAACAGAGACGAAAAGAAACAAGTGAAACAACAGAGACGAAAAGAAACAAGTGAAACAACAGAGACGAAAAGAAACAAGTTAAACAACAGAGACGAAAAGAGACAACAGAGACAAAAAGAGACAACAGAGACAAAAAGAAACTAGTGAAACACAAGAGACAAAAAAAACAAGTGAAACAACAGAGACAAATAAAAACAAGTGAAAAAACAGAGACGAAAAAAACAACTGAAAAAAAAACAGCGACAAAAAAAAACAACTGTAAAAACTGAGACAAAAATCAGAGACAAAAAACTGAAAAAACAGAGACAAAAAGAAACAAGTGAAGCAACAGAGACGAAACAACAGAGACGAAAATAAACAAGTGACAAAACGGAGACAAAAAGAAACAAGTCAAGAAAACGGAGACAAAAAGAAACAAGTCAAGAAAACGGAGACAAAAAGAAACAAGTCAAGAAAACGGAGACAAAAAGAAACAAGTCAAGAAAACGGAGACAAAAAGAAACAAGTCAAGAAAACGGAGACAAAAAGAAACAAGTCAAGAAAACAGAGACAAAAAGAAACAAGTCAAGAAAACAGAGACAAAAAGAAACAAGTCAAGAAAACAGAGACAAAAAGAAACAAGTCAAGAAAACAGGGACAAAAAGAAACAAGTCAAGAAAACAGAGACAAAAAGAAACAAGTCAAGAAAACAGAGACAAAAAGAAACAAGTCAAGAAAACAGAGACAAAAAGAAACAAGTGCTAAAGCAGAGACAAAAAGAAACAAGTGCTAAAGCAGAGACAAAAAGAAACAAGTGCTAAAGCAGAGACAAAAAGAAACAAGTGCTAAAGCAGAGACAAAAAGAAACAAGTGCTAAAGCAGAGACAAAAGAAACAAGTGAAAAGCATAGACAAAGTGATAGGACGGGGAAAGTGTAAAAAAAGAAACGAGGGAAAAGGCAAAAACAATAAAAAACGAGAGGAAAAGGAGAGACATAATGAAACAAGGAAAAGAGCAGTGACAAATAGAGACGTGGAGAAAAGCAAAGACGAACTGAATTGAGGGAAAAAGCAGAGACAAGAAACAAGGGACAATGTCGATACAAAAAGTAACAAGCGCAAAAGTAGGGTTATAACAAATACGAGCGATCAAGCGTCATTAAAAGAAAAGGAAGGAAAACCATATACAGAAACAGAGAAAAATAACAGATATATAAAAATACGATGTAAAAGGCAGATAAAAAAAACAACTGAAAAGTAGAGAGAGAAAAAGAAAAGAATGGAAAAAAGCAGCGACATATAGAAACGGAGGTGGGGAAACAGAGACAAAAAGAAACGGAAGAAGAACAAAGCTTAAAAGAAACAGGGAAAAAGCAGACACACAAAGGAAGAGAGAAAAAAAAAAGCACAGACAACAAGAAACGTGAGAAACGCAGAAATAAAAAAAAACGAGACGAAAAACAGACACAAAAGCAAACGAGGGAAAATGTATAGTCAACCGTGTTTTGATCTAATTAGACGGAACGTGCTTTTTTGATCCCATGACATTGTAAAAATTATATATATATATATATATATATATATATATATATATATCATAAGCATTTGAGGGAAAAAGATCTGACAGTATTATTCAAAGGCATTATTTCTAGTACATGCAACTTTACAAAAAAATCTAAACTCATAATATAATCAAGATGTTAATTTTCCACACTAACAAACACAAAAGGTTTGGAAGGAAACTCATCAATTCTGGAAAGAGAAACAACATTGAACAGACATGTAACAGGAGGTTAAAATATTGATATAACCATGCTGTTATGTCTCTACATGACAAACTAAACTAAAATAAATGAAAAAGTCATAACAGTAGATTTGAGAAATTTAACTTCAAACAAAAAAAAAAAAAAAGTTTTGCTCAATGACTGCCAAATGTTTCATATATGGATTCGTTTTGGTTTGTTTTATGGAATATCAACCCCTTGGGGATCATTTAATGCTGAAACATTAGTTGTTTTAATATGGAAAAAACGTATTATGGAAATAACTTTTTTCTTTCAAAAAACCTATTACGGCAATAATTATTTTCCTTCAAGAATCATTTTATGGCAACAATTTTTTCCTTCAAAAACGTATTTTGGTTAGTAGCATTTTTCCTTCAAAAACGTATTTTCGTTACTAACATTTTTTCTTCAAAAACGCTTTGTTGGTAATATTTTTTCCTTCAAAAATGTATTCTTGGTAATATTTTTCATTCAAAAAAGTTTTTTTTTAATATTTTTCCTTCAAAAATGTTTATGTATATATTTCATAAAAGTCTGTTTTTATACTTTCATAGTGCTTTGACCCTTGTTTGGAGGGATAACTATTTGCCCATAGCTGGGACCCTAACAGGTGCTATCACCCCGTGTCAGGGTGGACCTGGGAACAACAGCAATTAAGAGGTGATTCCATGCTCCTTACATCCTCTGGATGGCAACCAGTCTAGAATAGAAACTCTGAATTCATAGCCATATGTACTCTTGGTGAAGCACATATTATGTAGTTTATTAAAGTTCTATGATCTCTATTGCAATTGACCTTGACATCTTAGGCTTTCTTAGGATATCTTTTCAGATATCTGCTATTATTTTCATCTTGGGTAGACATCCTGCAAAAAAATGAAAGCATATGTGAATAGATCTATCTTTACATTACTAGACTGCTCTTGTGAAACAACAGTTTTTATGGTTCACTATAGCGTCACTGTACGTACAGGAAAAAAACAAGACACTGGAAACAAACAAGTATGAACAAATTTCTAACACCGGTTAACATAGACAGAAATCCCTGGTAACACACAAAAATCATGTTCTAGGATCAACATGGCATGGTGCTGCTCAGCCTCTTTCTGGAGAATGTGCCAGCTTTTATAGAGCCTAAAACTTTAGTAGTTGGCTAAAAAATGAATCCTTTGCACAACCAACACCACTCAGTTCATAGTCTCAATTGTTTATTAAGGAAGTTGGTAGACATTTTCTTCATCACCAGATATCTCATGGTTTGCACCAATTTGGTTCTGCGGTGCAGCCATTTTCTTTCTTTCTGCAGAGGCAACACACTAAACATCATCTCTCTGACAAATGGGGTACCATTCTGAGCAGCATTAAGCAGTTCTGTCAACCTTTCATTTCATCCATATTCGTAAAAGATGAAGTGCGAAACTTGACCTTTTCCTTTGAAGAAAGTTTCCTCTGAGGCTATAAATTAAATGCAGCCATTAAGCTCTCCAACAGATCCAACCAATTCTTTGCTGTTGAAACTTGAATCAGAATCAATGAATTATGAACTCCCACTCATTAAACTATAGCAGCTGAGAGAACATCTCCTCACCAATTTTAGTCCCTGTCACCATTTCATACCTAAACTCAATCTCATTTTTTTAATGACATAAATTCCTTTAAGGTTATTTAATGCAGTGATGTTTTTAAAATGGGATATTTTGATTTCAGATTCAAAGTGGAGTTAATTTAAAATTTAGGTATTGCTATACTAAAATAGTCAACAATTTTCATAAGTTTCTCTTTTCTAAGTCCTCTGTCATGACAAAACCTTCTGCTTTGACATTCCAAGAAGAAATGAATAAGGTATGTTCAGCTCTCAGAGGCATTTGAAATATATAAAGCATCAATTAATGTAATATTGCATAAAACCAGGGTTGCACATCAATTTGCTGAGGGAAGTTTGTGAAAGTGGACAACCTTGATGACTAGATTTTGTCAACAAAATTCTAGGTTTCATTCACCCCTGTTGCAAGAATTTCTTATTTCAATCATTTCACTTAAAACAAAGCAACAAAGTCACTAAGATGCAAATTATTACCGAGTATGAGAGAATATGAGAAAAAAAAACATTATAAAGGAGAGGACAATAAAAGAACAGGAATTAAGAAGTCAGAAGGTAACACTTGACATTGCATTTAAATATTTGAAGAGAAGAATGGACTGGGAAGCAGAAGCCGGAAGCATTGTTCACAAGTAAGAAGTACAAGAGAATAAACAGTTAGCATACTGTTAAGTCTAGCCATTTCAACTATAAAATAATAAGACCCAGCTGCCAATCTAGTACTGCACTTAAATTCAAAAACTCTAGGTACAAAAGAGGAAAGCTCATCAGAACAATGATCATTTAAGTATGTATAGAAAAAGCATCATTACAGTGGTGGAAAATTGACTGAAGGTAAGATTCCAGGTCAAAACCAATAATATTGCTGATTTTTTAGTTTTTTTTTTTTTAATCATTTCACCCCGATCACGGCAGAAACGCCACTGATGTGCAGGGGGCTACATAAATGTAAAAAGATTAATTAGAAAAGAGTGAGGAGTACAACCTAGTTAGAAAGGAACAATAGAAAGCTGAGAAAGCAGATGAGATGACAGATACATAGGTGGAGAGAAAGGGAAGGTTATACAGGGGTGGGGAGAGAGCTAGAGTCCAGTGGTTAGTAGATGAGTATTGACTTTGCATTTAAATTTCTGGAGATTGTAGCCGTCAGGAAAGCAAGAATACAGGAGCGAGTTCCACAGGCAGGAAGTGCGAGAGAAGAAGCTGCAGGAGTAGAATTGTCGTCTGCATTTGGCTAACCTGACTGTGAATGGGTGGGAGCCAGTTGCCAGTCTGGTTGCACGAGTAAACACCTGTTGAGGAGGCATCAGTGACTTAAGTTCGTCTGAGCAGAAGCCATGAAAGTATTTATAGAACAGACAAATCAAGAATCTCTAAATATATAGCAGAAACACTAGAAATATGGTAGAAATATTCAAAGCATGGATGAAGGGCACACTTATAATTTGTAAGATAGTTTCTGGAGGGAAAGATTATCTAGAATAACGCAGTGAACAAATATTCTTAGTGTTAATCCTAGCATTTGATGCAATATAATCTTTCTACTTCATGTTAGCAGAAGATGTTAGCCTGACAAGGTGTGAGGAGTCACTTTCCTAGAGGTTAGCATCAGCAGAAAATATTAACACCTCAAACTGAGTGAAGAGAGGAGGGAAAGAAGACTTACTCATATTTAACATACTATTACAGAGATGCAAGTAGTCATGAGAATCAATGTTGTTAGAAATGATGCAGTGACTCAATTTATCAACAAACAAGGAATTGGATGACACTAACAATTATTACAACTCTGATACAAATAGGCATCACTCTGGTTCAGAAATATCACAAAAGTTTATCTAGAAAAGTGACTCTTGTGGGCTATAGCAGCTAAACAAGTAGAAAATCATGGTTTAACCTGATATCTGCACGTAGGTAAAAAGCATCAATGTTGGCTTTAACCTAAAAATCAATCTCAGTGGCATAATTCCAAAAAAAAAAAAAAAGGTTAAAGAATCCAAGAGGCATCTCAAATAAGGCCACAATATAAATCCCAATCAGTATGCTGCTAACTGAAAGACATCTTGTAAACAGGGCATTCCTTTCTAATTGATGACCCCCCAAAAATATAAACAGATAGTACAATGTGATTCAAAACGCTGAAAGAACAAAGCTGTAATGCGTGACAAGAGCTAAGAGAGCAGATAAGAAAAATTCAAGTAAATAAGAATGTTGATCAGATTTCTTAGAGAAATGCGTAGAAGAATCTACTATTTGAGTGAGAGACTAAGCAATGGAATTAAAAGTAGAAAATTAGAAGGCCATTTGTTATGACGAGCATGAAAATTACCAAACACAAAAATGTTTGTAGATAAATAGAGAGCCATTTGTATATTGTTAAAGTGATTGTTTAATATATTACAGTCAAGAGAATAAAGAGAACGGTAAAGGTAAACGCAGTTGACTGTATTACAGCCTAAAGGAAAAACAGAACAGTAAAGGTAAATGTTGTTTAACGTGTTACAGCCTAGAGGATAAAAAGAACAGTAAAAAGAAATGTCGTTTAACGTATTCCAGCCTAAAGAAAAAAACAGAACAGTAAAGGTAAATGTTGTTTAACATATTTTTTTTAAAAATCATATCACCCTGAGCAAGGCAGTAACGCCACTGATGTGCAGGGGGCTACATAAGAGTGAAAAGATTGGAAAAGAGAAAGCCGGAAACCACATCCTAAACAGGAAACAAGGGATGAGCCTCTACACCTGTTCAATAGACATGGGTGGAGTGTGAACCGGGTGATAGTTTAGTCTATCTACTCCAATTGAAAAAATAAAAAAGAAAAAGAAAACAGTGAAAAGATTGGAAAAAAGACAGCTGGAAACCACATCCTAAACAGGGAACAAGGGATGAGCCTCTGCACCTGTTCAGATTTGCCACAAACTGTATTTAGCTTCAGACAATTTTATGTTGTTTCTTCTATATGTCTCACAGAGTTGAGCAGAAAAGTTAAGGTAAAAGGAGATTATTATATTTCTTAAAGAATTTTGTCTCATGTAAATCTTACGTAAGGATATTTTTTTGCTAAGTATAGATAAGAATGTGCGTTGTGGTGCAGGGGATATTGACTCGGAACAAGAGATCGGGATGCCAAGCCCAAACCCCCCGCACTCACCCACACATGAACACCCCTGGGAAAGACATCAATTCCTCCCCCTGCTCCAGCTACGGATAAATAGCAGGACAGACTAAGCTCTCCAGCCCTGGCCAGCAACCAGTCTATATCGGAAAGCAATGGCAACCCACTGTGGTACAATCCCCCGCCCAGTCATGTCTCTTTCGAGCATCACGTATGGCATCACCCAAAGCATGCATCATGCATGGCACTTAACTGACTGAATATAATAGTTAGAAATTTAATTAAAACTTCTACTGGGCATAAAGTGGGGGATCAACTTTCTATTGTTATGAAGTAATAAACTGATTCCCCACTAATTACTACTTAATAATATAATACATCTCTTCCCTGTCCAGCTATGAGTCAAATGGCAGGACAGACCGGGCTCCACAGCCCCAGCCAGCAACCAGTCCACCACAAAAAGCAACGGCAACCAACTGCGGGACAACCCTCTGCCCAGTCAGCCACATCACTCTCGAGGCACGACAGCCCAAAGCACACTTCACGCATGGCACTCAACTGACCGATAGATAGACAGATTAGTTCATTGAGAAGCTAATATTTAAAATTATAAATTATATTTCCTTTTTTGATGTATGATAAAAAAAAATCTATGAAAATGACAAGCTTTTCCAAATTACATTAATTTTGTGAGTGTTCATGTAGAGATTTCATTTTGTTGGATAAACTTTGATAGATGTAGGCACTTTGTAAGTAACCATGATTAAGCGTGGGGGTGGGTAGATAGTGGAGTGGTATCTCGTTGCCATCTCCATGGTGGTTTATTGAGACACCACCTCTAGTTAGCTGGCCGTTGACTGCTTCAGAGTTCTTCCGCACTTTGTAGGTTTACATTTATTTTTATTTATTTATTTTCCTACAGGGATGCTAACGTCCCAGTTATATGAGAAAAAAAAATTATTAAGTATGTACTTAGTATATGTACAATTCACTAGTCCTGAATCCAAAAATAAAGTCTAGAAGATAAAAAGAACATTGAAGAGAAATGTTGTTTAACGTATTACAGCCTAGAGGATAAAAAGAACAGTAAAGGTAAATGTTGTTTAACGTATTACAGCTTAGAGGATAAAACGAACAGTAAAAGTAAATGATGTTTAACGTATTACAGCTTAGAGGATAAAACAAACAGTAAAAGTAAATGATGTTTAATGTATTACAGCTTAGAGGATAAAAAGAACAGTAAAGGTAAATGTTATTTAACGTATTACAGCTTAGAGGATAAATAAAACAGGAAAGGTAAATGTGTTTGGGAGTGGATCTGCAGACAAAGCAGTGGATTCAGAAATAGTTGGATGAGTCTAATATTGATTATGAAGTTATTTAGAGTGATTACTGATGATGTTTACATTATGCTCCCATTTATCATCTCACAGGGCCTTAAACACAACATGGGGGATCTTATCAAGTGCCTTGGAGAGATCGTGCATCACTGTTGTTTAATGTATTACAGCCTAGAATTAAGAGAACAGTAACAGTAAATCTTGTTTAATATTTTACAGCCGAGAAAATAGGGAGAACAGTAAAAGTAAATTCTGTTTAATATATTACAGTCAAGACAATGAAGAGGACAGTAATGGTAAATGTTTAATATATTACAGCCGAGAGGATAAGGAGAACAGTAATGGTAAAAGAGATAACGGACTGCAATGATGAAAGTCAAAAAGAACAAGAAAGAATCTTCTGGAAATTCAAGAGAGAATTCCCTTTTAACTGCAATATTTTACCAGGATATAAACAGTAAAGCCATTTGTACAGTAGGCAATGGATAAATTGTCAATATTATATATTTTTAATTTTGTGCCTGTGCATTGTTTTTGATTTTGTTTACTGCACAGTACAGTAGGGTCAGTTTGAGAAAAAGAGAACCCTAACTCGATTCACTCCATCAATTGGAAAACAGCATGGTGCACTGCTTAATATTCATCCCGGAATGTCCAATATGAACATTTTATAGTGTTTGGGAGTGGATCTGAGGACAGAGCAGTGGGTTCAGAAAGAGCTGGAGGATTCTTATAGTGATTATGAAGGTGTTTGGAAAGATCACTAATGATGGTAACATTATGCCTCTATGCATCTTCCCACAGGGCCTCAAACTCAACACAGAGGCCAATATTAAGTGCCTTGAGGGGATTGTGCATCCCTAGGTCAAGAGGGTGTCTGTTGAGAGATCTTATATCTGACAACAGGAGTCTGTTGCCATGCAAACAAGAGAACCTAGTCATGGCTGTCAGATAATTTCTGCAATCAGATCACCCCTTACATCTGGTCACTTAACTCCCTAGACTTCAACCCCTTGATTATTACATGTGGGGCACACTTGAGCAAGAGAATTACAGAATTCCTTGTAATACCAAAGATGAACTGAAGGTATGGATTATGGCAGCATTCAGCAATTTAAAAAAGGAGATCATCCAGAAGAGGTGTAGGAGATTTTGAAGTTGTCTGGAAGCCATGGTTAAAATCAATGGCAGTTTTATTGAATATATTTACTCTTACATATTTCAAGATATTTTCTTAAATTTAGGTAAATACATATGTTAAAATGAGATATCAGTGGTATTTTAATTTTTGCATAATTTAGATGCAATTTGTCCATTGTACTCTGTAGTTGTGTTGTGAAAGTAAAATTACACATTGTTAATGCACCCCTTAGATCTTTAGCAATGGATTGTATAAGTTCCACATGATATCAGGTGTGAGCTTAAAGCCTCGTAGATGTTCAAAGCTTGATGCCTTAATGACATTGCAACCAGACATCATGGTCTAAAAAAAATACAACTTTTTACTGAATAGTAAAGGAAATACTACCTCCCCTCAGAAGTATAAACAAATACATTTGATGTACCTGTTGATGTAAAAATTACCCACTCCAGATAATGTATTTATAAGCAGTTTTTTTGCAAGTTGTTCTAGGAATTAGAAATTTGCTTTTCCGTTCATTTTTGAGATTTTCTTTTTGCATGCAATTTGGTTTTTTATTCAACAGGAATAGCAAAATTACACAAAAGCATACATTTATTATGTGAGTTGCGGCTTGAAAGAGACATGATCACCCAAGAATGTATTCATATGGTGCTTAAATGACTGATTTGTTTCCTTTACTATTCAGTAAAACAGTTGTATTTTTTGATGTATTGAAGGTCACAAGCCATTTTTGTGGCGTCATGGGCTGTTTTCTCAAACAGATCAGAATGAAAAAACATTTGAAGAGTTTTGTGTTGGTTAAGTTGGGTTATTAGCTTTGGATATTTTCTATGCTATACTGTGCACAAGGCAATATATGGTTCACTTAGCATGAACAAGTTACACTGAAACCTTGTCTGTACAAAATCTTGTGGGTAATAAGAAGGTGAATATGCATGATGCATGTTCCCATTTTTATGCATACTTATTTGACCAAAAAAGAACTGGATGCTGTATGTATAAAGAAGTAGTTTATTAAAAAAATATATATTTATATAGGAAATTTCATATGTTTGAACATTTACTGAAGATTAACATTCAGGTTAGTGCTCTTAACACATAATCTTTAAGTCACTTGACAAACTTTAATTTCCTGCCATTTATCATAATGATCACCATTTAATAATTCTTAGCTTGGGTATATGGACCAATAAACTACCCTTCTCAACAAGAGGTATGAATAAAGCTTTGGCTTCTTTGTACAAGATCCATCATATTGTTATTAAAAAGAGTTCCAATTGATTATTTTGGAAAAAGGGAGACTTATATTTTATTATTTCTGTCATTTTAAACAAATTTTTAGCCTGAATGATATTCTTTTCTTTGGGCTTGGAATGAGAAATCAAAGAGCTGAGTTCAAATTTCAGTTGAATTCATTGCATTCACTTGTGCGCGACTACTCTCAGGAAAGATATGAATCCATTCCTTCCCCTTCAGTTGTGGGTTAAATAGCAAAAAAGATTGGGTTCGAGAGCCTTGGTTGGCAATCAGTCTACCACAGAAAGAAATAGCAACCTACCGTTAAAAAATCTTCTGCCTTGTCAGTTGTGGTTTGAAAGAGACATGATCACCCAAGCATGTATCACATATGGCACTTAACTGACTGACTGGTTTCCTTTACTATTCAGTAAAACAAAGTAATGTCCTACCCTACACAGAGAAATCAAGTGGCAATCTGTTGTTTAGTCCCTCTTAGGGTATTAACATTTTTCAGGAAAAGTATGTTTTTGTGTAACTTTGCTATTCCTGTTAAATAAAAAAAACCCAAATTGCATGCAAAAAGAAAATCTCAAAAATGAATGGAAAAGAAAATTTCTAATTCCTAGAACAACTTGCAAAGAAATTGCTTATGAATACATTATCTGGAGTGGGTAATTTTTACATCAACAGGTACACCAAATGTATTTGTCTATATATCCGAGAGCAGGTAGTATTTTCATCATTTACACTGTTTGAACAAAGATTGCAATATGAGCTCTGGTTAAAAATGGTACTAAGAATTTAGATTTATAAATCCCAAAGTTTTATACACTGATGTTCCCAGTGGATAAAGACGTTGGTTAGTTCCAGTGACTTGACTCAAAGGGTTGTGAGTTCAGTACCTGACTACAGCAGTGGTGTGCAATAACTTAGTTGAGTTAAAGGGAGATAATTACATAGCATCTGGAAGTGGCATCACCCATAAAATGAGAATTATATACCCCAGTGAATGAAATAAAGGGTTTAGTTCAAAATTCCTAGCACCTGAAGAAGGCTTGAGTGTACAATAGCTGAAACAACGTAAACATGGCAAGATAGATGAGGACAACTGTCCAAACAGTGTGAGTAATGTAGGATAAATAATATCCAGATGATTCCAAATTACACAAACATAGTATACTCATTTACCTAAGCAAAAAAAGAAAAAAAAAAAGAAAAAGAAAAGAAACCACCTTTGCATTTCATGCTCACCTGACTGTATCCTGTAGCTTCATAGTCAGCTGTTTTCTTGTGTACCAGATAAAATTGATTACCTAATCAAATTACTTCCTTTAATTTCTTGCCTCTGAACAGTGTGGGGTTTATTTGGTACAGCAGATATTTTTGAAATAATTTTGTCTATGGCATGATTATTTTGTTCTAGGTATTATGCCATATCAAAAATAGGCACTCTCACTTTAATAAGTTGAAAAATTCCCACTCATATTATTATTTCAGATAAGAATTGTAGTTGGTAAAGTTGTCTTCTGTCTACTGTGCCCCTTCAGGACATAGGTGATCATGACCTTCCACATCACCATATCTCTTCTAGCTCTTAACATCCTTTCTCTTGTTGCTCCTCCCAAATGCTACCCTGCTATCTATTTGCTCAAGCCCATCAAGTATGTCATGCATTGCTTTTTGTCTCTCTTTTCCTGTTTTTCCAGTGAGTATCAGATACTCCAAGCTCTCCATTCTCATTACATGTCTCAGAAACATCAGCTGTCTTTTCCTGATATCAAATATAAGTTTTCTTTTCATTTCCATCCTCTCCAAAACCTTGTCACTGCTCATGTATTTGGTCCATAACATTCTCAGCATTCTTCTGGTGAATCACATTTTCGCCAGTTTAAATCTTTCCCTCATCCTTGATGAGACTGTTTAATATTAGCTGCCATATTGAAAAACAGACATTACATAACAGTCCAGTACTCTTTTCTTTGTTTTCAATGAAATTTTTCTGTCTCTCAATTATATGCTTAAAAGTCTAAGAACCAAAATATGATAACAGAAAAAGTAAAAGATTTGATCAACAAAACAATGTTGGATATGTTAACAACACCACTAAAATTTATAGACAAATTATTTTTCTACAAATATTTGCAATCTGGACTTTTGAGATGTGGAGTTACCATTAGCTATGCTTAAGTCTCCAAGATCACAGAGAAAATTTTCCTATGAAACAACATCTTAGTAAATTAATGCATGGGTCATGTACACCCTTAGAAATGAACTGAAATCAAAAAAAAGAATGTCTTCCTATGATCTTTCTTACTTTCGCTGATCATCTATATGTTATCTCTTGGCATTGTTTTTTCTCTTCCAACCGCATTTTCCTTTACATTTTAGTTTGTTTCCTCACCAAGATAACATGACTAACAATTGAAAGGCTGACATCAATAATCTCCGCAATCTCTCTGTAAGGCTTGTGTATGTGCGGCATTACAATTTTTGTACACTTCTTTGGAGTAACATTCATCACAGACAATGGCCATAGGAAAATTCATCTATAGTCGAGATAATAGTGTCTGTGCATGATAAAAATCTGATGCAATCATAGATGATGCAATATTTTTCAAGGCCAAACAAATTTTATCATACACCCCAAAAACAGATTCATATTGCAGCACACCACTGCAAATGACCTCCGAGTTAAAAATATAAATCAATTACACCAGCATTCCAGTTTATCTAAATCTGACCATATGGTGAAAGAAAGGAAACTAAAGCAGTTGTTTCAATTCATTTGCAAAAAAGGTTTATGTAATGATAGTAAATGTGAATTCAATTCTGATTAGTGTATACTCAGTGGTAATGGGTGAGCAATGACTGAGCAGTACTAGAACTAGAGGAGGTATCCCTAGACATGAGCAGTGGAACAAGAACAGTCTATCCTCCAAGATTAAATAAATAGAAGATTCATTTCCGAATTCCCTGGATATAAACCTGTAGAAGGCTTGATTGATTGATTCATTTTTTACAAATCAACCCTTTGCAGGTTATTTAAAGACAGAATATTTCTAGAATAGAAAAACTTCTTTAAATTGTAATGATTTAGTGATACAAGTCTTACCAATTAATCACTAGCTGGGTGGGAGAAGTGGTAGATTAATACCTTTACTGAGGCTATTAACCCAATTGAAATTGGAACTCACCTCTCAGATTAACGATTTTAGGCCAATATCCATTACACTATCTACACACCCAAGCTTGCTGCATTTGGTAATCCCAAGTAGTCACTAATCTGGATACTGACCAGGCAGGATGTTGCTTAACTTTGGTGTTAGCCAGAGGTCACAATAGCTGAAATATTGTGTTTGCAACAATGAAGATGAGGACAACAGTTCCAAGGTAAGTAGTGAAAATAGATATTTTCTGATTATAATATCTGTTTGGTTTAAGTGACACTGATCAGGTACTATTTGATGTTTCACAAAGAATATCTTAAATAAAATTGATTTTTGTGGTTGTCTTTGGAGAAGGTCCAGACAATCAAAATCTGTTAATTCTATTAATAATTTATTTACCATTTTCTTTATTCAGGTTATGGAATATCTGTTGGACAATTTACATTGAAAATGAAGCTAAAGTCATCTCTTTCTTTGCTATACACTTTTTCCTTCTTACAATATCAACATATAATTACTTTCAAAGATTACCTTCTAAGTATAAATCTATATACATACCAAGATCTCTCGAGAAAAGTATAAGTTCTTTACAGAGCAAAGAAGTTTAATGCTTGACTCTTGACTGTTCAAGACTTCATTCTAAACCAGACTTCTTACAAAAGACTTCCATTTTCTTTTAAATTTTTAAAAAGGATTTACAAATGCCTAGATTAAATTTCTGATCTTCTTAACTTTGATTCTCCTTTTATGATTTTGATTCAAGGTCCTTAAATAAGCTGGAACTTCCTTGTTTCTGTTTTTTCATTCTAAAACATAAAAACATCCAGACATGTTTTCATTTTAAAATAGACTATTCTTCAGTGAAACTTTGCTTTTGTTTTCATATCAATTGATAATCTTAAAATCGGTTTCTTTAGTGTTTAGACGATGCATGGGAAGGTATTAAGCTTGTTATTTCCAAAACTCTGATGAAACATAATTTATGCCTCATAACACATCTCAACAGTTTTCATATACAACATTTCTTAACCATTAAAGTCTTTCTGTTAAATTTATTTATGGCCTTAAAAAAATCAGATCTTTTTATGTACTCTCTCCCTTCAGGGTCCTTTCATCGCTCAAATTTCTATCCTTTGTAGCTCTAAACAATCTTTGTAATTTTTCTATCCATTCTAGTCTGTTTCACCATTCATTGACGCAGGTAATCACTTGACGTTTTTTTAATCTTCTTGCTTTCAGTTTGTCCAATGAGTAACAAATTCATCAAGTCCTTTTTCCTTATTCAGTCAGTCGGTCAAGTGCCATATGTGATACACTCTTGGGTGATCATGTCTCAAAAGAATGGCTGAATAGGCAGAAAGTTGCCATTACTTTCTGTGGTAGACTGGCTGCCAGCCAAGGCTATAGAACCCAATCTGTCCTGTTATTTAACCCACAACTGAAGGGAAAAGAGGAATTAATACTTTCCCAAGGATATTGGTGCGTAAGTGAATGCAAGAAATTCAACTGGAATTTGAACCGAACTCCCCAATTTGTCATTCTGTGCTGATATTCACTGTACCACAATGACTTTTAGCTTGTAAGTGTAAATGTCCTTTTAGCTCCTATTTACTTTAAAAGTTCCTTGTTGCTCACATGTTCGATCTATGGTATTCTCAGCATCCTTCTAAAGAACCACATCTCTATCATCTCAAGTCTTCTTCAAATATCTAGTATTCACTGACATGTATGATATAACAATGCTTTTGTCGAATTAAATTTTCCTCTCTTTATCTTTTTTTGTAGCTCTAAGTAATGTTTGATTCTATCATTCATCTTTTTTTTCCCTGTTCTGCCATCCATTGACATAAGCTCATTGGGTAGATTATTCAATGTTTCCTTCTGGGCTTCTTGATTTGTAAATTCTCAAAGCATTTTTTTTATAATTATATGCTACAGAAATTTCAACTCTCATTCTGATTCAAAATGTACTTTGTCTTAAGAAAGTTGAAAGTTTGAGTTGAAATACATTTTTAAAATATAGCCACACATTCTTAGATTCAATATGAATTTAAGCTTATTCAAAGAATACAATTGCCCTTAAAAGCATTCTACTAACTCTCTACAACCCACATCATGGAAAAAAACTACCACAAAAATATCAGATCGTTTTGGTAATATAACACAAAAAAAAAATTGGCCAGAAAGGAAAATTACACTTCTCTTTTCATTTCTTGTCTCATTGACAAGACAGATGTGTGCTGAAATTCTGATTTTTAAAATATTTCTGATCAAGCTTCTGTTTGGTCAAAAGTTCTACTAATATAGAATAAATAAAATATTAATAGGTTTACCATCATTATTATTTCTTTTTAACTTTTTGATTACTTTCACTTGCCTATTATATCAAAATATAAGAAATATACACACATATATATATATATATATATATATATATATATATATATATATATATATAAATAATAATATCAAGTCTGTAAATGTAGAGGATAATCCAAAAAGATCCATTTAATATACAATATTAAGAGATCTGTATAGAGTGCTCAATTGAAATGATCCAGAGCAATATCATATACATAAAAAAAAAAAACTCAACACATCATCTAAAAGGTTATGAACTATGATTTAATTTGGCGGGTATATCTATTAACCACTGGACTCTAGCTCTCTCCCCACCCCCGTATATCCTTCCCTTTCTCTCACCTATGTATCTGTCATCGCACCTGCATTCTCAGCTTTCTATTGCTCCTTTCTAACTAGTTTGTACTCCTCGCTCTTTTCTAATTAATCTTTTTACATTTATGTACCCCCCCCTCATCAGTGGCATTTCTGCCTTGCTCAGGGTGAAATGATTAACAAAAAAAAAAAATATAAACCTATCTCTTCAGACCATCTTGTGTATATGCCTGTATATATGATTTTCATAGGTAGGTGTGTGAATATGACAGTGAATTTATCCATTATATATATATATATATATATATATATATATATAGGTGGATGTGTGTGTGTGTGTGTGTGTGTGTGTATATATATATATATGTATACATGTGCACATGGTTGAGTTGGTGGTTTTGTTCGATTTAATCAACACACTTAATACATGAACTTTTTCTCCCCAATGTTTATTATCTTACAGGATAACACTAATGATCTCTATTCTAGGTCATATTACTTGGATTCCCTCTTTTTAAGAATTTTATTTTTAACATTCTGAGGATATTAAACCAAATAAAATCCTGGACTGAAAAGATGGGTTTATATGCCTGTTGAAATAAATTACAGTTTATAACCACTTTAGATGATGTGCTGAAGTTTCCTTTATAAACATATAAATAATAGACAGGAGGAAATTGACTTAGTCTTTTGGCAATTCATTTTGTCATCTGTGAAGGTATCAAAATGATTGTATTTAGCACAATACTGCGCAAAAAAAAACAATTTCCACTGCCTTGTAAAAGTCTATCAGATGACAAAATACATCAGCAAAAGACTAAGTACTGTTTTCTTCTTGTCTATTTTATTCCTATTGTCTTTTCTATTGATTACTTCTGAGAATATCAAATATATATATATATATATATATATATATTTTTTTTTTTTAATGCAATATTCTATCTTATTACTATGTTATTTTTAGTGGGTACATATATTTCAGTTTGTATTCCATGTTTTTTTTTTAAATTTTCCTAACCAGTGCTGTTAACAACCAGCCTAGCTTGAGAAGTTCTATTAATGAAAGATTTTGATTCCAGCAGAAATTGAACCTGTATCCCTTTCTAATTAGGGAAACTCTTTCTCTAGCTGAAACATGCTTTTACTAATATTTTTAGTATGACTTCTCAAGCTAGGCTATTTATTAATTTAACTGTTCAATAAAGTATAAAATTGGGATAACAACTCAAATATGTGTACCAACTAAAGATAATGTTTATACATTTATAGTGATAAGAAATTATATATATGATAGATATATAGATAAATCCAGATAAAGAGAATCAACAGTTTTAGAATTCAAAGTTCTTCGGCATTTACTTTTTAAAAAGAAAATGATCAGTACAACAAATACTGTAGATCATAATAGAATTGAATTTGTTCTTTTATTTAAAATTAATATAGTTTACATTGCGAAATGGAAATTTCTGTTTCAAGATTTTAAGCTCATCATCAAGCAACGTTAGCTCATTGTTGTAAAGTCATTTGCCTGATGATGAGGTAAAATTCTTGAAACTTAGAAATTTCTATGTTGCAATGTTAACTATATTAATTTTAAATAAAAAAAATAAATTTAATTATATATACTTTAATCATTTCACTCCAAGCAAGAATGGACCACCATTAGTGCGCAGAGCAATACAGTGACTTAAAAAAAAAAAAATTAGAGGGTGTTGAATAAAGGATACAAAAGATGGATAGAATTCAATGCATAAGAATATGGCAACTGACATTGCATTTAAGCTTTTCAAGATCATAGCTATCACGGTATCAAATAAACAGATGGAAATTTCATGGGTGGGAAGTGCAAAAAAGAAAACGGAGTATAAGAGATAGTTACATTTAACTACTTCAAAGTAAGAGTGTAAGGCCTAGATGCCAATCGAGTAACACACATAAATTTATGTAGTCACGGCATTGAGGTAACAAGCTTATGAGAGCAGTTGCCATGAAAATATTTGTTGAAAAGACAGTGGAAAGCCACATCACATTAGTGAGAAAGTGACTGAAGTCAAGATTCCAAGTCAGGATTGGTTACATTGCAGATCCTTCATTGGATTTTGTCAAGAACCTCGAGGTGAATAGAAGGAGTACCTGATCCAATATGAAAACAGTATTCAATACACAGATAAATAGTTTACTTTATAAGTTTTACCATACAGACAAGATTAAATGGTAGGGTCAGTTGCATAGGTACCTACTTGGAAACTGATTACATCTGGATGATCACTGATGAACATGAAATGCAAAGACTTAAGGTTTCCCAAAAACTTGAAAACTGCAAACCAGAGTTTATTTCTATATCTAAAGAAGATATATTCCAAAAGGGAAATGGTGCCATATAGTTTTAAGTTGCAGCAAGTGCTGGAAGAAGCAGATTTAGTCTAAGCCTCGGCCAAGGGGCCTTTGCTCAAAAACCAGTCGCTCAATTAGGCTCCTGTAAACCAATTGAAATTGACTGCCACTTTCATCCCTCTATCAAATGATGTCACTAAAAGCCTGTCATGAGACCCACATGACTTCATCTTGACTGATGTGTGTGAGATAATACAAACCTGATCAAAATTTTAAGACCACTTAAAAATCATTAAAAGTAATGTTTTTACAGATGGATTTTAAACTCCTCCCACTTAAGGTTACCAATACTACAATCTAAAAGGCTATGGAAACAAAAAGCTATATTCCAAACATTTTACTTAGAAATTTACATTTTCATAAAATGAGGTCGATTTACACATGATCAAAATTATAAGACCACAGACAAAAATTCTACGAAATTGTATGAAAAGTGTATGAAAACATTCAACAACCAAATTTAATAATGAGTTATACCTCCACTGCTTTTGATGACTTCAAAAATTCTGTCGAGCATGCTAGAAATAAGCGTTTCCATTAAGGTGCGGGGGATGTTGCTCCAGCTTCTGTAGATGGCTTCCCGAAGTTCATTTATTGTTTGCCATTTCGATAAACATCTCTTGTCATCCATCCTCAAACATTTTCAATTGGGTTCAAGTCTGGTGAGCATGCAGGATGTCCCAAAAGATGGGCCCCATTTTCTTGTAGAAAGGTCAAGGTCCGTCTTGCAGCATGGATTGCAGCATTATTCTGTTGGAATAACCATCCATCCTCACACAAACGATGGCCCTCCATCATCAATGATGCTTTTTGTAGCATGCTAACATAACCAGCCACTGTTTAACAACCCTACACCACCTGGAGCTCCATCATCCCTCTGTAAGAAAAGGCACCCCATACCATTAGGGACCCTCCACCACTATAATGTGTGGAGAAAATTTCAGGAGGAAAGTTTTTGTTATGTCAATATCGTTGGAAGCCATCAGGACCATCTAGATTGAATTTTTTCTCATCAGAAAACAGGTCTTTCTTCCACTTCTTAACATCCCATGTTTGGTATTCACAACAAAACTTTAAGTGGTCCACCTTGTGACGTGGAAGCAGCCGATGAATTTGTTTACGCTTTTTATTTACCATGCCTTTTTGTCATAAGTGTCATCTGATGGTTATGGAACTGCAATCAGCATATGTGACTGCCTTAATTTGACTAGAAAAAAGTCCCGCCTCATTCATAACAACCCATCTTATTCTTTTACTCAATGCAGGAGAAATCTTTTGGGGCCTACCAGAGGATTTTGCTTTTCCATAATTCTCACTGTTCTTTAGAAAGTTGCAAATCACAGTTTTACTGCAATTTACCTTAGCTGCGATTGCCCACTGTGACAAACCTTGCTTATGGAATTCTAGAATTCGAGAATGCTCAACTTTGGTAAGTTTGCTCTCTTTAGGCATGGTAACACCTTTATGCAGTGATTGCTAATCTCTAACTAAACTAAAAACATTGGAATTGCCATAGATCTAACAATTTATAACCCTGGTCTTATAATTTTGATCATGCGTAAATCGCCTCATTTTATAAAAATGTAAATTTCTAAATAAAATGTTTGGAATGTAGGTTTTTGATTCCATAACCTTTTAGATTGTAGTATTGGTAACCTTAAGTGGTAGAAGTTTAAAATCTATCTGTAAAAAAAAAATTATTTTTAAAGATTTTTAAGTGGTCTTAAATTTTGGATCAGGAGTGTATATCAAAGCTCTAAAATTAAGATCTCTTAGCAGGCTCTATAAACAATTTGCATCATTAGAGAGATCTGATTTTGTGAGGGTTTTCATGGATGAATATACATACTTTTTTTTAACACTTTCTGGTGTTTTGCTAGTGAATGGCTGCTTTGAACACTCATTTTAAGCCATCATTCAAATAGCTTCGAAATAGATGCATTCAACCAAAAAATATTTGACACAGAGCCTGATACTGTATGTCAAGCATTTCAGTAGCCAATTTATTGAGCTTAACAAAAACATTTGATACAAGTATCTAACTTAAAATAAGCTTCATAAAGACCACAGATCTCTTCCAAATATTAGATGTGTTCAGTTATAATTGAATACAAGTAAATAGTTTTAAGTATATTGGTAAATTGACTTAGTTTTGCATGAAATTGCAGTATCTGGTGTTGCTTAACAGTCACTAAGTATGTATCTTACAGTTTTGTTGTTGCTTAACTTTTGTGATTAGAAAGCAATTTCTACTTTCAGTTGTATTTTGTGTGTTATAAATCAGTCCTTAGTTAAAAATATGTTTACAATTATTCTAATGATCTACTTCTAACATTTCTATCAGTAAAATTAATACAAGAAGATAGATTACAAGTTTGTTAGCAAAACTGACAACCCACGGTGAGAGTTGCCTAACATAGATGCCAAAATGAAGCAGGTGGACAAAATTAACTCACTTGATGGTTTAGTAACACATGGTTTGGAACGGCTAATTAACTCTGACATATTTGGAAAGGATATTAGATTAATCCAAAAGCTATGCTGGAAAACACTGCCTGGATATATATAAAAAATAAATGTGCAAAAATAGATACAGGTGTAAGACAAGGGTGTGTCTTCTCACCAGACTTATTCAAGTGAGGCTTCTCTGAGAGAATTGTAAGTCATTCCTGGATTCATTTTTGACATCCACAATTTTAACAAGGTACAATATGCAGATGACTGTGTTGATAGCAGATACAGAAGGAAAACTACAGGAACTCTTACAGAAGGTAATGAAGGAAAGCATGAAAAAAGGACAAACATCAATTGTAAACTGACAGAATGCATGGTTGTTAGCAAAACGAACAGCTCAACATTGAAAATACCAAAATCAAACAAGTACAATAATTTCAATATAAGGGAAATGCTTTAACAGTGGATGGGATGTGCAACACTGAGATTTGAAGGTGCTTTGATATTTAAAATTATTTGTTCCAAAATTAAAGTAAAGCATTGAGAAATAAAAATTTTGTTAGAAACTGAGAGAAACTACCGAACTGTTACATAATATCAGTTCTTTAATGTAGAAGTGAATGCAAAACAATCTCATCAAAGATGAAGAAAACACTTGAAGCAACAGAAATGGGTTTCTACAGAAGGATATTGAGTACACTGTGGACCAAACATGTGAGCAATGATAGAGATTTAGACAAAATGGAAACAAAAAGGACACTTATATTTACCAACAAAAACAGAAAAAAATAAAAATTGAAATTTCTGGGGAACAGAATGAGGAAAAAAAGCTTAGAAAATGTGATATTCACAGGCCTTATTAGAGGTGAAAGAAACAGAAAAAAACGTAACATACCCTAGTGAACTGGTAGTGGGTGGGAGAATAAAGGTAACAAAAATGCAAAATTTAATAAGAGCTACAAATTAAAAAATATTGTGGAGAGCCATGATCACCAATGTCTTGAATGGACACAGTATGTAAAATAGATCAGAAAATATCCCTAGAAACAAAGACGACACTACTGAACTGCTAATATTTAATAAGACAATGAATGCAGAACGGCCTCTTCAAAGATGAAGTGATCCAAAGCAACAGGGATGTGGTTCTACAGAGGGTGCTGAGAATCATATGAACTCAACATGCATGGGAGTAACAAGTTTTAAAGTTTTAAGAAAAATAGGAACTACAATGAAACTGATATTTAAAATCTGAAAGAGAGATATTAAATTTTTCTGATGCCTAATGAAAACTAAATTATGTAATACTTACAAAAGGCAAGAGATACAGGGGACCAGTAAGTAAACACTTTAATATGCTTCATTGAATGGGAGGCAGAAAAGACAAAGAGGGATGATAAAAGATCAAATGTTACTGAGATGTTCATGCTAGACCACATCCTGAAAGAACAGGACATAGAAGATTTGTAGATAATCTTATTTATATTTGTTATATTTTCTTCCATGTCAACTTCAGCACTTTGGCAATTAACTCTTACCAAAATTGCTTGCGCTTTGTAGCTCTAAGTAAATTATGTCTTTTTGCTGTTGCTACTGAACTCTGTTCTACCATCCATTTACATAAGCTCTTTAGATAGATGATGCATTATTTTATTTTGCCTTCAATCTTTCCTCTGAGTATTTAATTATTCAAGCCTTCTTTTCTCATGTTCCCTAAAAATATTTACTGCTTGTTTCTGATGCTAAGTGTCTTTTTTGTTTTCATTTTCTCTAAAAGTTCATTGTTACTTCATATGTTTTGTCCATAATATTCTCAGCATCCTTCCATAGAACATTTCTGTTGGCCCAAGTCTTTTTTCATGTGGGAATCCATGTAAATCCTTATATCACCCTATTTTTTTTTCCATTTCTCACAAATCCTATCTTAATTCTGTATAAAACAAAGTTATTATTTTTTAGCAGAATAACTGGTTACTAATAGCTTTCTTTACTTCACACTCCTTAAATCGTTTTTAGTTTGGATCAAGATTTTCCTTTTGCCTCTTATTGGACAGTATATCCATTTATAAAAATAACTGGTTTGCTACAGTGACCTTATTTCACTTTGGGAAGCATTTATCTGAACTGAACCATTTCTTTATTGACCAATGGAATTTCTTCATACATTGTAATCTCTTTGGAAGAAATGTGGCAATCAATAAAAGATGCCCCAGAGATACGCACACTCCAGGGTAATAATTTTATTTCATTATTTAGGATTTCTCATTTTATCCATTATCATTGTCAATTTCAGACACACTGTTGTTCAAAATTAAAACTGCTTCTTTTGTATTGATCTAATGTGTGACTCCGCTACAACTCTTTATTCTATAAATGGAAATTACATTCAACAGTCTAAGAAAAATTCGAAGATAATCACAAAAGCAGTGGGAAACATATTCAAGTGGGGTAGAAAATATTAAGTAATAAATAATTTCTGTTTCAGTTGAGCAACTCTCTACTTAAAAAAAATAAAACTGCAATTACAGTTTTCCAATTATATATTCACTACTATTTGCAATGAGTATATTTATGGCACTTACCAAGTAACATTGTTACCTTTTGACTAAAATCCTACAGGTTCTGATATGAAAAGATTTTTTTTTCTATCAATGATTTATTGTAATTGACAAAGATAATAACTGGAAGGTACAATGTTAGATAAATATGGAGGGTTGTAAAACAGACCTGTTGAGTTCCAAAATTTATTTCTTGTGTTATATTTGCTGTGTGAAGTGCCACTGTTTATAACATTTAAGGTATATTAATAAACTCCATAATTATTCTTCTCTGCATATATGATTAATAGTTAAAATGAGAGAGTTATTTCAACTGGTCCCTAATAAATGAAATTATTTAGTACTCAAATTAATAGCTAAGATAATAGATGATGATATTGGTAGCCTAACTAGTTAAAAGCTTCAACTATAAAAGATAAAATTTCCAAATTATATTTCTTTATTCTGATTTTTCATGACAGAATACAAAAGAAAATTAGAGAATGTTTGACTAAGCAGAAGATTTTCTCAAATTTGTTTGCCCTTTCTTTCTTCAGTTGACTGATTGGTAACAAATCTGTCCTGCTATTCAACCCATAGCTGGAGGGAGAAGAGCTAAATTAATACTGTTCCTAAAGGTATTTGCACCTAAGTGAGTGCAACAAATTTAACTAAAATTCAAACCCGGCTTTATAATTTCTCATTCCAAGACAATATCCATTACACCACAACATATATTGTGCTCAAAGTTGTGTATTAAGTAACCATAGTTCATAATTTTTATCATTCCAGTCATTTTCAAAAACCAATATGGTTAGTTTTTGATCAAACATGTTTGTGTGTGTGTGTGTATATATATATATATATATATATAATTAATGTGAGGAAGTTTGTCACTTAACCAAGCAAAGTTAGGTTGAATTCAAAATTTCATTAAAGCACCATTGTGATAGTATCACTTCTAAGAGATTAGATGAGTACTGGACTGTAATGTGATATCTGTCCTCCTATATGGTTGCAAATACTGGACAATCTTCCAAAAGAAGAGACTTGGAGCAACAGAAAACAGAAATGTGGTTCTACAGAAGAATGCTGAGAATACAAATGAAAAGTAAACTTATACATGGCATCAGAAAGAGACAGCTGAGGTTTCTGGGACACATAATGAAGAAGGAGAATCTGATACTCACAGGATGAATAGAGGAAAAGGGTGACAGGGAAAACAGCATGAGACATACTTGATGGGCTTGAGCTAGCTGATGGTGTAACAGGGTTAGGGACAAGTGGAAGTCTATGATCTGCTACATTCTGAAAGGACAGTCAGTTAAGTGCCATTTGTAAAACACGATTGGGTGATCATGTCTCAAAAGAGACATGAATGACTGGGCAGAAGATTATCCCACAGTAGATTGCCATTACTTTCTGTGGTAGACTGGTTGCCAGCCAAGGCTATAGAACCCAAGCTGTTCAGTTATTTAATGCATAACTGGAGGGAAAAGACAGTTTAATACCTTTCCCAAGGGTATTTGCACAGAAGTGAATGCACTGAATTCAACTGGAATTTGAACTCGGTTCCCTGATTTCTCATTCTCAGCTGATATCCACTGCACCACTACGCACATCTGAAAGGACATGACACAAAAAAAGAAGTTAATAAGGAAGTATATAGACTGCTGGTAGTACTATAATGGTATGATCATTTGGCATGGGTTTGGATTGCTGGTTTACCTCAATATGTGATAATTTACTTTATTCGAACTGTGTCCTCATCTTGACTGCCATATTCATAATATTTCAGCCATTGTACACTCCAGCCCTCTTCAGGCAATTGGAATTTTAAACTGAGCTCATTATTTTGATTACTGGTATACAGTGTTTTCATTCCATCTATCAAGCCTTTTCAGGATGTCTTAGTTATCACCATTTAACTCAAATGTTTTTGTTCACCACTGTAGTCAAGTACTGAACTCACAACTCTTTGAGTAAAGTCACTGGATCCAACCATTGCTTTTATCCTCTGATTCATCTGACTTTCAGTGGCACATGACCCAGTATATGCATAACCCAGTGATCAAAATAAATGCTTCAATTCAAAATTTACATCACCTGATGAAGGTCGGAACATACAATGGTCAAAATGTAAATATGGTAACCAAGATAAGAAGAAGAGTCTGAATAATGTAAATAATTACAATAACACAACTCAGAATTCTAGACAAATATTTCAATATGTCAGTGACTGCTCACTGCTAAGGTGCCATTTCATTACCATTTACACCTATTCATAGACTTCAACTTCCTCCGAGATAGGCTCCAGCAAAATAATACAAAATTTCATTGGGCCCATGTCACCCAGAATTGGTTTGAGAAGCACAATTGATGTAAGAGAAAGGTTGATTTGCCTGTAAGAACCTGCATCAGCAGGTACCAGATAGCTGGGAACTTAAGACTGCATTGCCTTTTGACCACTTTTAGAATCAATACCATAAATTGGGGCACATCACTAATGAGAAACCTCTCAATGTATATCTGTCAATCTATTAGCCTTTAGGATATAGGTGATTATGATTTTCCACAGCTTCCTGTCTTTTTCTGTAAATACAAAGTGTACTAAAAAATTTAACCTGATCCCCAAAAATCTGACCAAATGTTTAAACAACAGATTTTTTTAATCATGTTTTAGTTAGGTCAAGAACTGTTCAACACCCCCTTTTATGTAACGCAATTATCATATTGATACATTTGTTTTTTACTTAATTTTGCATATTTTCATTGAATGCTTTGAGAATGTTAATCTTGGTTACTCATGTTCTTCTGAAATTGCTTTTCCACTATGAAGATATCAAAGCAGAAAATAGAATAATTTGGCTTTAACAAAGAAAATCAAGTGTCAATGAGCTGCAATTACAGTATAAGGCAAAGATGTTCCTCTGAGGGCAAGACAGTGTACTTGTATGCAATAACATTAACTTGCATGAATGAATCAAGTTAGATCTAGCAGAAAGATTAACCTATCAACATCTTTGATCTTGCGGAAGCTTTTTCCAAATAGACAGACAGTTTTCCAAGATTTCTTTAATGAAATAATGGTAAAAATACAAAAAGGAAACAAAGAAATCTGCAAAAGGAAAAATGTTTTGTAAATCAATTTTTTTTTTCATCTTTGTTGCCTACATCGTCTGACAGACAAAACAAAATTCTATTTCAAAAAAAGATTATGTGACGAGTAAAAATATCTTGGCTAGCATAAAATTTACACCAAGAAAATTGCTATATGCCCTCCCAAAATAGGATACTGTGGCAAGAAGTTGACTACAAAACAAATTATATATATATATATATATATATAGATAAGAAAAAACAAAAAAATATGCAACACAATTATAGCCCAAAGTTAGCTAAATACTTTATAAAGAAGCCATATTAGGATCAAAATATTGACCAGTGAATTTTAAATGTCAATGTCCAAGTGAAAGAAAAATTCTAAGAAAAAAGGTAAAGGCAATTGGAGGAGCTAAAAGCTATAATTAAATATATCTAATAATTTTTATAACTAGAAAATTTGGTTTTAATAATTAAAACAAAGTTGAAATTTCCAATAAAAGATTAAAAGAAATGCTTTTAATTTATATTTGTTATGTATATACCTATAGACAGTAATAGGTATGCACCAATCCTTATGCAATACATTGGACTTTATTGTATTCAGTAACCTTTATTCAATCCATAGAGAAAGCTTATTTTTATTTTACATTGTATGATTACAAGAAATAACTCTTATCAGTTAATATTCACCAGTCTTATTCACTTTTCCATTCAAAAAATAACATAATATCATATTGGAGTTTTGTCTCAGAAACTGCCTAATTTCAAGTCAACCATAATTATTATTAAATATTTAAGTACTTAATGGATTATTATGCTACAGGTTTCTCTGGAAATTACAAATGTTTTACGCTTACAGATTATAAAAGCAAAACAGGAATGCACCTTGTAAAGTTAAATTAACCATAGTAACCAACTGGTCTGTAAGAATAGCTTGTTCACCACTGTTTTTCAATGAAGGAATTTTATATTTATTAAGCTTACAAGACTTCATATATAAGACAATCATTGAAAATTAAACTATGCAATGCTAATAATTAAGGAAACTTGTTTGATAACACTTACAGCAAGGGTAACATGAGAATATATTTTAATTTATTTTCATGTAGAGTAAAACGCATGATACTGAAAATTTTTATCAGTACAATGCAAAAGGAGAACTTATCTAATCATAGATCAACCTCACTTGAATTGTTTACTTTAAGGTAACATTTGGTTACATTTGGGAAATTAGCTGATTGAAAAGGGCCAGTAGATTTTGGTCTTAGTACTTGAAAACTTTTCAAATAAACATTTGGCAACATGCAATCCACTTAAGACATGCAAATTTGAGCTTAATAAG
The DNA here is from genome assembly GCA_037127315.1 of Ascarosepion bandense. Taxonomy (NCBI): domain Eukaryota; kingdom Metazoa; phylum Mollusca; class Cephalopoda; order Sepiida; family Sepiidae; genus Ascarosepion; species Ascarosepion bandense. Next base: position 650,390 of record JBBBDQ010001777.1, read on the forward strand.
GTAACCAAAAACAGTTATGCTGGTAAATTAAATGACTTTTTAATCTGACTGTTTTTTTGTTTTTTAACTAGTGTTTATAAATTAAAATTAAAATTTATTACAGACAATTTTCTTTTGTATTTCACTGCTTTATTTTCATTCAACTGATATAGTTTAAAAAAATGTAACAATATCATTTAAGTATTATTGTCCATTTTGGAATGTAGAAAAATATTTCGCATATTTGAATCTTCATGCCTCCAAAGAGTGTCAAAAGAATCGTTTTAAAATTTTAATAAAACCTAAATGTGATGAAAGCAAATTTATGCATTTTTTTGTTCTTGTATATTTACAACAGAAATATTAACACATATTAGCTTATTTACAAGAATAATTTGATATTTACAACAATCTAAAAACTAATACAATATTTGTCAATTACCAATTTATAAAGAAATAAATATGAAAAACTGGTTCATAAATTTAAAAAATGTTACAAAATTATTAAAATATGTGAATTAACTATGAGAAAATTATTATTATTTACCATTTTATAAAGTTCAAATCACTGGCAATCAGTGGTTTTGCCAACCATTTCATTAAAATATCTAATAAGCAATCTAATAAGTAATTAGTGTTTAATATTTTTGTTGTCAGTTTTCAAGAACAAAAAGCATATAAATTTAGTTTCCTTTGTGTTTAGGCTCTATTACATAATCACTAATCATTTACTTATTACTAATTATCACTTTTTTAAATAATAAACATTGCAGTGGAATGAAATTAGTCCAACTAATGGTGAAAAGGGGAAAAATGCCTTTTTGATACTCCATTTTTGTGCAGCCAAGTTTGCCAATTATTTATTATTCACTGTCAAACATTTACAGTTTTACAAGGAAAAAAAGAAAGGGAATAAAATCCAGCTAAAAAATTGCAGAAAATATTTTTAACAGTATTAAGGTAGGTATTCTGTCAGGGAATTTTCAGAACTTGAAACAGATTCTGTAATTTAAAGAACAAAACATACTGAAATAGATGAAACTAGCAAAATACATCAGTATATATATTTTATTTTCATTAAATATATATTGTGATTTTACATTTCAACTTTTGTTGTGGAATAGTTTTGGTGAAACTTCACTGCAAAGTTGTAGTGACCGGTTTGGTCAGAAGTAAGACACAAAAGACAGAAGGTAGGTTCAAAATAGTGTATCACTATAACAAGAACATATGTACAAAGTAAGGGTTAATAATCAGTAAATTGAAATAAGTAAGTCCGAACAGCAAGTTACGCTACTTATTGCCTGACTAGTCGCTAGTTTTAACTGCCATACTTCACTTGACTTCCTGTTAACTGCCTCTTGTAAGTAATTATATAGTATGAGAAAGTGTCTATTCCTTGCAGGAGGGCACCAGAAGAACTTCAAAATGAACTAGTTGACCAGAGCTTGAAAGCTGATCTCTAACAATTCAGTGAGGTGGTGGAACTGGTTGGTCATATGCAAGACTTTGGAAACCAAATAAGTGAATTCAGTGTCTGTTTGGTGATGATGGTATGTCCTTAACATACCATCATCACCAAACAGACACTGAATTTTCACTTATTGAAATAAACAGGGAGGCCTCATGTTTTACCTTCCAATTGGAAGTTAAACTTAACTCAAACCTAAAGAAAAATATGTCCATACAATTCATTGCAAAATAGTTGGTTTCTTGTAGCACTTTAGTAAGTATCTGACTCTTGCTACCCTCTCCCTTTACAAGAGCCAGATCAGGCTGAAAATGAAGTATTGCTGCTATATATAGGCAGGAGATATCCAGGATTTATTTTTCAGTCTAGATTATGTTTTCCAACTTACAAATCATTTATCACAGTGAAATCATCTCAAACCTCTCACTGCTCTATCACTGGATATCTGGAGTGGCTCTTGGGTATTGTATTGAGTAAACCATTATAAAAACCAGTATATATAAAACTTCAATTGCAAAATCAATTTTGGCTGTATCTTCCACGCATTTTAAAAGAAATTTTTCCCCCTCAGGAAGACAGGCAATAAAAAATCTCTCATTGTAAAACACATGAAAGCTGAAAAAAGAAAAAAAATCAACAAAGTTCTGAACAATGTTAAGCACCAAATCTATCTTTGAAAATCATGAATGAAAATGCAACAGTTTAAGCATTCCACACAAATATTTGAAATAATAAAAATTAGCCTAATAATACATCTTTTAAGTTTTAACAAAAGACCCAATGAAGCAAAAAAGTAAATACATAAAATGAAAAAAGCCTTAATACTCAAAAAAATTAACAGTTTCAGAATATGTTGAAGCTCCTAACTTTAATGCAAGGCCTATCCTAAAACCTTGTGAATGCCATAATTTCATTAATGCTTTACACCAATTCCAATCAATGCAGATATGATTTCATGCCTCTGCTCATTCACTGAAAGTGGTTTTTGGCTAGATCATGGCAGATGTGTTTCCAGAAAAATACTCAACAATAAACCATTCTTATTGACCTGCTGGAGTCAATCATGTGTTCCATACAAGAATTGGTTTTTCATTCAACCTGTATTGAATATGACTATGAGAACAGCAGCACTCATCCAAAACAGATCTGACTTTTTCATTTTATCATAAGTAATTTCTAAAGTGGATTCTTTATGTATATTTTCAGTATGCTGCACATAATTTTCAGTTTTATGCCATCATTGAAAAAAAAGTAGATAATTGTGTGATTCAATATAAGGTTTCTTGATAAAGAATATTCAAGCAGTTGTCTATGAATTATAGGCCAGGAACATTGCATGGCAGATGCTGTCTCAGATCCCTTAAGATTTTTCTATGTTGCAGGAGCATTTGTTAGCTATTTCATTGTGTAGCCATTGATAGAATTCATAGGGAAATTCATCTTTTCATGTTATTGGATTTCTATGAATGTAGGTTAGCATGAGGAATATTGTAATACAATTTATTTTAAATGATTGAAAAGTACATTCGATGTACAACTGTATCAAGTTAGGTCTATGATGAATAAACACATGAGAATGTCGTCAGTAAAAAAAAATGAGTATAGATTATAAGTATTAAAAAAAATGACAGTATAGTTGACAAAAGTAGATTTCATGCAATACAAAATTTTATTTTTCAAAATATCCATTCTTAAACAATCTTATGAAACCAAAACTTTCTGGATGCTATTCCTGGTGCCAAACATCAACCAGAAATTACTGTCAACCATTTTCTCAGAACAGTGGTTAGAATACCTTTCAGTGAGTAAAGTGCTTGGTCACAGCAAAGACACTTCCTCTTTGAATGACATGGAATAAAAAACAATGAAGCATCACTTGAAGACTCAACAGCAACAAGTAAAATGGTTGCCCATAACTTGAGATAATAGAATCATAATTAAAATATCAATATTCTACATTGGTCTCAAAAGGTTAGGGAGAAAATTATCTTTCTGGAAAATTGTTTTAATAGAAAGATTTTACGAATTTTATTCAAAAATAAAATTGACTGATCAGTTAAAAATGCTGATTGTTTTCTTAAAACTGAACAGCTAATATTACCATTAGAAATGAGGAGAAACTACCCTTGGATTTCATTCTGATGGCCAGGAATTTAAGAAAAATATGGCAGAAGTAGCAGTGATTGTTGTAGTAATGATTGTCAAATGTTCCCTTATAAGAAAATAGCTATTACCATTAACATTGAAATATTTTGCCTTTATTTGTTAGAAAAAAAAATCATTTTCTTTCCTTTTTAGTCTTTTTGAGTTAATGACATGTTGACATTGTCTATAAAAATGTTATTTATCCATCTATTATTAGATATAATATGATTTATTCTAGAACTAATAATTTTGGAACTTTTTTATTAACATATTTTCATTATTGTATGATTTGTTAACTGCTTAAAATTGTGGAAAAGTACTGAAATATTTTGAAAAAGCAAGCAGCAATAAAGTAGAAAATAATTTTTAAATTTAATTCATTGTTTATGAAATCATGTAGGTGTGCAAGTGATGTAATAATTAGTTTCTTGGAAGAAAAAATTAGCAAATTAATTTTGACTTCCAGTTGAGCTTGTTACATTCCCTTTCATGCAAAGGTCCCCGCCAAAAAGGCATAAATCAATCTCTTCTCCATTAGCTAATCGAGATTAAATAGTATGGCAAATAGAATTCTTCAGCCTTGATTGGCAACCAGTCTAAAAAGAAAAGACTGAATTTAAAACCAAATAGAACTTGTTAACATGGGAATATGTACTCATCTAAAGGAAAGATTTCCCAAAACAAAATCAACCCATCCTCAGAATCCAGGGGTTGGGCTTGGAGCTAATCATCCCAACCTGTAATAAAATTTGATTGCAGAAACCTCACCAGAAGTCTTGTGTGTCTTGAGGCATTTATAGCTAATAATAATAATAATAATAGTGAGATCAACTAAGTTTGAAAAATATAAAATTAACAGCCTTTTTTTTCTTAACTAAAAAGCTATTAATAAAATGTTAAATAATCATCATAATATTCAAAGTTTTCATGTTTCATGTAAGAACAAATAGAGAAATCTCTGAAACAACTACTAAAAAAAAATAAAAGCTCTGAACTGTTTAGATGAAAGAGAAAATATTTTGCAGAAAACACAACTTCTCCCACAAAATAGCACTATTTAGCAATCTATTTTGCGAATAAACCTATTAAAGTTATTTTGAACCTTGGGTTTTTTTCATTCCACTCTATACACTGCTGAAAATACACACACAACCCAGGAAAAACCCAACATTCTTGCATTTCTTTTTCTTATGTTTCTCTTTGTTGCAAATTAACTTCTATGTGTCATGTCACTTCAAGACAAACAGGATCATGGCCTTCCACATATCTCTCTCCTTAGTGGTTCTTAGCACACCTTCTCCTGTTACTCCACCCAAACACTGCTCTGCTATCCACTTTCTCAAGCCTGTCAATGTGGCTTCTCCATGTCTCTTTTCCTCTATCTGACCTGTGAGTATAAGATTCTCTACACTCTCCTTCCACATTACATATTTATCTGTATTTTCTTGATATTAAGTATTAGTTTCTTTTTCATTTCCATTCTCTTCAAAACCTTATCATTGCTCACATGCTTGGTTCAGCATCCTTCTGTAGAACTACATTTCTGTTGCTTCAAGTCTTTCCATCTTTGAGGAGATGGTTCAGCATTTACTGCCATATTGAAGAACAGACATCACATTGCAATCTGGTACTATCTTATTTCCTAGCAAACTTTTCCTGTCTTTCAATATTCTACTTAGCTTCTGAAATGCATCCTTGAAAATGCTGATTCACAAACAGATGACTGATCATGAAAAATGTGCTGTGTTCCTTCTGGATATTTGTGATCACAGTTTGCCACAGCTTCCTGTTCTTTGTAGTTATTTGGTTATCTCTCCTAAACCTTCTTCTATCTATTATTTCAACTCACGAGATAGTTTATGCACTGCTCTCCTCAATCCATGTTACTTTCAACTAATCTTGTGAGAATCAAATTTTTCAATCCCTATTTCCTCATTATGTAGTCAAGAAATTTCAACTGCCTCTTGTAATTTGAGAAAAAATGAAAAGAAAAAAAAACTTACCTCATGAGCATTCTCATATTCGAGACTACTCATCTACACCTCTTTCTGATGGTAAGTATAAGTGTCTTTTTTTGTTTTCACTTTCTCAAAAACTTCTTCGTTGCTCACATTCTATAATATTTTCAGCATCCTTCTGTAGAACTAAATTTCAGTTGCTTCTAGTTTCTTCTTCATTTGGGTAGAGCTTGTACAATATGTATTGCCATATAAGAGGACTGATTTTACATAAGAGTACAGTATTCTTTTCTTCGTTTCTAATTAAATTTTTCTGTTTGTTAATACTCTGCTTAGCTTTTGGAATGAATCATTCACTATCCCAATGCACCTTCAGATTTCAATGCTGTACTTCCCATCCACTGTTAAAACACTTCACATATATCTTATACTTAAATTTATTTTTCCCCCTAAATATACCTTTCAAATAAGTTTCTGAATCCTTAACCCTTTTAAACATTTAAAGTTAAACGTATTTGACACATATCGAGCCTTTTCTATTTGATATTCCCTCCTTTTCCTTCTTTCTCTTTCCCCTTCCTTATCTTTTCACTGTACACTCTTTTTATATTCCGCCCCTTCCTTTTCTGTTCTGTTTAACCCAATCCTCAATTTAGCAACCTCCTATTTCCTTAACTCTTTTCGTCTATCAAGCTAGACATGCCAATCTCCCATCTCTTCACTTAGAAAGTAAAAAACCAAAAATAGACTGATCTTAAAAGAATTTTTGTGACGTATATTTCTCAAATCTTGACCGTTATTTTTGTCTCCTTCTTAATCCTAGTTTTCTTCATTTTGAGATAGAACTGTGTCGCTGAGGAGACGTGAATTCTCTATTAGAGTTTTCATGTTGAAATGTGCATTCGACATTTTTGAATTTTGAAAATTTTCTTTAATTTATATTAGCTCTGTAATCTTAAGTACATTGAGCTCTCCTCCTGTATCATTTTTTAATATTATAATTTTTAATATTAATTAGGATCAAGTTCTTGGAATTTACCTTCCTACTTTTCCATTTTGGATTAAAGAAAAATAAATATATATATATATATATATATATAAAGAGGAAAAACTACTAAAAAGTTGTAAGTTTAAAAATGTATTTTTTTTTACAGTATTTATTTATTTCTATTATTATATATATATATATATATATATATATATATATATATATGTATGTATATTTTTTGAGACTGGTCTGAAATATCAAATATATATCTCTCTAATAATAGAAATAAATACTGTCAAAAAAATACATTTTTAAACCTACAACTTTTTAGTAGTTTTTCCTATACATATTAAGACAGTATACGTGGATCATCAGGATGCTATATATATATATATATATATATATATATATATATATATACACACACACACACTGACTCTTATAAGCAGCTTATCCACCCTATGATAGGTCTTGGTTTTCATCCTCTGCCATGACATGCCATCTTCCACACAAGGAAAAAAGATAATAGAGAAGCTGGTTTTGAAGCAAACCACCTGTCCATGTGGCAAGTTGTACTGGTTTACATATTACTAGTACCAAGCCAAAGCCTGACCTGGACTTGCTGACTATTATGTTGTGAAGATTTTTGTTCTTTTTTTAACAAAATCAAATCAAATCATTTCTGTTTCCTCAGTCGTCATATGATCAACCTTAGCAAAGGTCAAAACTAAAATCCCATATTTCTTCATCTTTGGAAGACAGCTTTACAGCTTTGCAATTTAAAGTAAATAGAGTATAGTTTTATATTATTTACAAAAAGTCATACTTCCTGTTCATATCATATAGTATAAGTAAACATTAAATATGCTTATTTTATCTTTATAAAATGAAAGACAAGCTTAATTTGTTTTTCTCCTTAAAGTAAATAATATTTTTATTTTGCACTAATTTGCAATTATAAATTACCTAAGTACAAAAGAGTATTCTGAAATTTGGAAAACAAACTTCATATTTCCTCCAGATAATGGTTTGAATATTAGATTAAGTGTTTTTTTGCAAATTTCTGGATTGAGCAATTATTTACATTATTTTCAGTCAGACTAATGTTGTTACTTTTGTTATTATCACAATGCTACAGCTGCTGTGTTTTCCAACATTCTTTGCTGAAATTCATACAATATAATTTTGTCTTAAAGTTGTAAACCTCAGTACTCTGACGAGGCAAAAAAAATATTGAAGAATTTTAAATGGCTAGTGAGGTCAAACCTCTTTCATGCATTTGAAATCTCAAGAAAGGAGTGTATGAAGAGGTAGGGTAGGGAGATAACAATACAAAAAAAAAAATTAAAAAAAATGAAAATTTACCTTTTATAAATGTGTGTGAAAGGCAATCCATAAATGCATAAGCATTTTATTGATTTCGAAGTATTGATTGATAAGACTCAAAGACAAAAGGTGTTTCAACCATTCATCACTCCCCAATATATTTCTACTCTTAATTCGAACATTTAATAATTTGATAATCAATGATAAGCAAGTGAACAAGTTGGACAATTTCTTTGAAAATCAATTAATTTAATGTAGAATTTTCTTTTTTTTAAAAGGTGGGAAATAGAATCAAAACCTCATGTGGAAATCAATTCAGCCCATTTATTATTGATTTAATACTAAGGTCATTTTGTGGGGGAATTCGGTAATCATCAATTAGGTGAGAAATAAATGGAATTTTATGTACAGTGAAAAAAAAAAAGAGAATTGAATGTTGTTAATTATTAATTATAGTGAATGTAATTTTTTTGACAGTCTTTGTTCTATAACTTTCTGACCATTTAATAAAATAATTATCAAATGAATGTAATTAGCAATATTATGATTATTTTTCTAAGTTTTCATTGCTGGCTTATGGTATTAACAAATATTAACATATGCAATCTTGCTATCAGAGTATTCGAGGATTGCAAGAAAAAAAGGATTAACTGTAAGAAAGCAAAACACATGGATATCAACAAAAAAGGCTGTTCAAATTGTGAGCAAAATATCAGGGAATTAAAAACTAAGCAGGTAAAGAACGTTATCTAGGCAGTGTAGTAATGGATAACAAAGTCTGACAGAAATTTGAAGACACATATGAATGAGGTGTTTTTGTATTTAGAGATCGGAAAATTTCATGGCAAATAAATGTGCTGTACAACTACATAATATCTAATGTATTATATTCCAATGAATGATGAGTGATTTTCTCATATATTGGGAAGAGACTTGAAGTGAGATGTGGTTTTAATGATAAACACTGAGAATACTATGGCAAAGTATGTGTTTACATGATTATGCTATTCTTTTTCAAGTGCTATATTTTTTAGAAGGTGGACAATTATGGCTCACCACTACTTCCTTCTATTTGTTGCTCTACATAAGTTTTAAGAAAATAGCCTTGCTAAGATTCATCATTAGGGGCCACAATCTCAGATATGCTGATGACACGGTGTTGATAGCAGACACAAAAAAGAAAATGCAGGACCTTCTACAGAAGGTAGCTAAAGAAAGTGAGAAGAAAGGACTGAGCATAAACTTCAGGATAACTGAATGTATGGTCATCAACAAAAAGTTGAGCGCAATATGTCAATTACAAATTGGAGAAACTAAAATAAAACAAGTAAAAAAATTTAAATACCTGACAGAGGATGGAAACCCAAAGACACATTGACATGGCCAAAGACGCATTTCAAAAGCTAACCAGTGTACTGAAAGACAAGAAAATCTCATTAGAAAGAAAGAAATAAGTGCTGGATTGCTATGTGATATCTGTCCTTCTGTATGGAAGTGTATGTTGGACAATCTCATCAAGGATGAAGGAGAGGTTTGAAGCAACAGAAATGTAGTTTTCCAGAAGGCTGGTGAGGATACCATGGACAGAGCACATGTGCAATGATATTATGTTGGAAAGGATGCAAACAAAAAGAAAACTTATACTAAATATCAGGAAGTGACAAATGAGGTTTCTGGAACACGTAATGAGGAAAGAGAGCCTGAAGAATTTAATACTCACAGGTTGGATAAAGAGAAGGAGAGACAGGGGAAAGCAGTGTGAGACATACTTGTTAGGTTTGAGCAAATGGATGGTGGAGTGGAGCTTAGAGGTACCAGGAGAAAAAATATTGAGAGCGACAAGTGACAGAGCCAAGCAGAAGTCTATGATTGCCTATATCTTGAAGGGACATGGCACATGAAAAAGAAGAAAGACTTCAAGGTAACTGATAATTGCAATCCAAAGGAAGTATCAGAGATTTCTGACACAAAAAGAGGAAAATAAGAACATGGGACTTCATACTTGAAATTTTTGGAAAATAAACAAAAAAAAAGACAAAGGAAGGAAATTACTTAACTTTGGAAGAAATGGAAGGGAGAATAAGAAGAAATAAGGAATGTAAAAGGACAAAAGTTATATAAATCAACAAAAGAGACGAGGTAATGGCGAGCCATGATTGCCCACCTTCTAAAAAATATAGCACTTAAAAAAGAAAAAGAATACCATAGTCCTTTTTTAAATTTTATTTTATTTTTAAAAAAGCTGATGTCTATATTGATGCAAAATCAAGTAAATAAAGACTCATCAAAAATTTAAGAAATGTCAACATTCCAAGGGTCATTTGAATTGATGGTTGTTACTTTGATATTTCAGCATCTATTTCTGTAGAAAGAGATATTTCTCTTTGATGACAAACTGAACATTTAACAACACCTCTTATAGATGAGACTTAAAAATGGTTATTTTCTTAAGTAGAAGCAGAATTTTATAATATTTATATATTCCTTTCAGAAATATACAATAAAGATAAAATGTTCAATTTTCTTTGTAATGAAGTTTTATTTTTTAAGTAATTAAGAGTTTGGTGTTTCTAGTGAAGTCTGAGATGTGTAGACTCACTCACTTAATGATCGTCAGCCTAATGTTTTTGTCAGCGAATGGTCAGTGGCTGCTGGCTCATCTCTTCTATTGTATGCCTGTATAGATCAAACTGGCTTCTGATATTGTTTTGAATTCCAAAAACTGTATGCATCCATTTTAGTATCTGTAACAAAGATCTGAAATCTAATTACAAATAGAGGTGTGAATGTTTGAATACAAGGTTTTCATTAGTTAAAAATAATTTTGTGCTGGCTTGCGAAAATCTTTTTCTCAAAGTTGTGAGAGTGCTGAAAGGAGTTATTGTTATTTTCTAAAATGTCTAGAAATAACACATGGTATGTCTATGTCTGCCAAATATTTTGCCAGTATTTGTTGGTTATCAAACAAACATTCTGATGTGATTTTATTGGTTGAAAAAAAATCAAACTGCATTTCTAACTTTTTAATCTTTTTTATCTTAGCTTTTTGTTTCAGAATTGTTTTTTTTCATTATTATATTTCTGTAATACCATTATACTTTTTGTTAACTCCTCTTTTATTTTAGCTATGAATTGTCTATCTTACTATGAAATGCATTTTAAAATGACTACTTTTAATGCACCAATAAATTTTTATAAATTTATCTTCTCACTTAAATTTCATTTGAACATGGCACTGTTTACTAAAAGCAAAATCATACAACTTTCTCCTAAAATCTCATCATGTCACTGGGAGCAAAGATTTTTGGTTTTGGTTAGTTTGCTGCTGTAGTTGGTTTTAGAACTTTTCCAAAGAATCTTGTGTATTAGAACAAGAAATAAAGATTATCAGTGGTATTAACATTATCAGTGATTTTAATAACCCTCTCTTGATAATTTTAGACATGCAAACAGAGACAGCTCATGGTTCATGACATATAACCAACACTTGTAGGAACTTGGCAGCTGTACCAAGGATTTTAAAAGGTTATCCAAATAAATATTATCTTCAGTACTCAAAACAATAAAAAAACTTTTCATTATTAATCATCAATCATTTATGTAAACAGAGAAGCATTATGTTAAACATTGAAGGCTCTAAAAATTAAAAGTTTATCTACCTCACTATAGGCAGTATATTTAGTGAAAAACCATGAATGATTCCCAAGTTTATCTAAAAGATTTTCTATTTATACTAAGTTTTAGTCAATGGATTAAAACATTGGTTCATGAATCTGGTGATACAGTAATTGTGAGTTTAATCCCTAGGCTGAGCAGTGTGTAGTTGGTGAGTAACTGAATAATACTGAAATAAAATATTGGATGAACTATCCCTAGACATGTCGTGAAATGACAACCAATTACTTCTGGAGATTAAATAAAGAATGCTGTTTGAAATTTCCTGTAGATTTTGTATTGACATCCACCTGATGAAGACTTAAAGACAGTGGTTGAAATATTGTGTGGTAACAACAACAAAGATGAAGTAGCCTTCTGACAGAGGATAGAAAGTGTGACACTGAGATTCGAAGGTACATTTCAAAGGATAAGTAGAGTATTGAGAGGTAGGAAGATTTCACTGGAGAAAAAGAAAAGAATACTGGACTTTTATGTGATATTTGTCCTCCTATATTGCAGTGAATACTGAACAATCTCCTCAAAGATGAAGGAGAGACTAAGCAACAGAAATGAGGTTCTACAGAAAGATACTGAGGATACCATGGACCAAGCATGTGAGTAATGACAAAGTGCCGGAGAAGATGCAAATGAAAAACAAACTTATACTTTGCATCAGGAAAACATAACTGAAATTTTGGGATGTATAATAAGAAAGGTAGGCCTAGAGAACCTAGTGCTCAGAGGGCAGAAAGAGGGAAAGAGAGACTTGGGAGAGCAGTGTTTGAGAGAGATACCAAGAAAAAAATATTAAGATCAACAAGGAATGAGGACAAGTGGAAATCCATGTTAGCCTACATCCTGAAAGGACACGGCACAAAGAATAAGTATGTTAATGACACTAAAATTTGTTTTTAAAGTCATATTTAGTTGTTAGAACATAGTAATAAATTTCATTCACTCTAAGTGGTGCATATTCAAGGTAGTATTGAAAAGTTCAGAGGGAATATAAAATTCAGATGAAAAATCTAAAATCATGTGCCAGTCATGTAAGAGAGAAAGTGAACTTCTTAAAGATGTGTTTTTTTTTGTTTTTTTTTACATTTTACTAGTGAGTCATTACTCTGGAAGCTCGTGTCATTAAGTCATCACTAAACCAGCTTTGAACTGCATGTGCCATTCAGATATATCTTTCATCTTATGAAAATTTAGCCAAAGATTGATAAAGAATTTTCTTGTTCTTGCTAGCAGATTTGCTGAGCTTTGCATAAAAATTACACAGACACTTTGCTCAACTTTGACAGGCATAATTGTGTAATAAATAGTAATGTGAATGTAAAAGAACAAGAGTTATACAAAGCAACAAAAGAGAGGAAGTAATGGCGAGCCATGATTGCTCACCTTTTAAAAAATATAGCACTTAAAAAAGAAAAATAATACCATAATCCTTTTTTAATTTTATTGTATTTTGAAAAAAAGCTGATGTCTATATTGATGCAAAATCAAGTAAATAAAAACACACAAAAAATTTAAGAAATGTCAACATTCCAAGAGTCATTTGTTACTTTGATATTTTATTTTTGCATGTTTTTGTGTATTTTAGGTGAAGGTGCATGTTCAATATAAAAGCATACAAAAACTTGTGTTTCTACTACGGATGTTTATTTCTTTTCTGGTGACTGTAGTGAAACAAACTTCTCAGAATCTCTTGGGGGTTGTCCTTTTTCATTTTTGGTTCAGATGTTAGGTTGTGGTTAAAATGGTTCAGCTCAAGTAAAGTTTGTCCTGAACTGGAACAATCAATTCATTTACTTCATGAGTACGGCTGCCAAAGCATGTCTGAATATCATCATTGGAAAGTGCAAAAGAAAATATTGTCCTTTCTGGAAATGAAGTTATAGAATCACACACCTGACCAGAAATCCTTTCTGGTTCTGTTATTACTAGTATCAAGAAAAAATTAATTTATTTTCCTTATTCTTTATTATTATTTCTTAGTTTTATTTCAGTTTCCCACAGTAGACATGTGGGCAAACGAACACCAGTAGAAATGCAGGCAAACAGACAATAGTAGATAGATGCAAGTAACCTTGTGGTTATCAGTATAGAAAAAGGAAATAAGCAGGCCAAATTTTTAGCTGAGGCCAATTCATTCACTTTTGTATAAATGTTCTTGAGAAAAATATGAATACATCTTTTATCTTCACTGCTATGGATTAAGCAGACTGGGTAATCTAGCCTAGCAGGACAACCATGTTAGGCAGAGAGCTGAATTCAAAACCGGTTGGTCATGAAACTTCATACCCCCAAAATTAATTACTCCAGAAACCACAGTAGTATCATTTTGAATGGTTTGTTTATGACTTGACTTTGCATGTCTATAGATTAAAAAAAGATGGAAATAGACTCGTGCTGATTAACAGACGGACTTAGTACTTTGGGTACCAATGAAAATTAAGAGTGCATACATTTTTGTTGATATTTTTTTTAAATGTTACCTGTTTATTTTTAATGCTCTCAATATCTATTATTCCTTTTATGTTTTCCACAAGGAAGGAATCAGCAGTTCAAAGAAATTCAAACCTTTTGTTTATTAAATCATTTCTATTATTAAATAAGTTTCATTTTCTCCTCTATACACTGATTGCAATGTCTGTTTGTTTTCCATTTATTTTTTTATTATATCATATCTGTTTGTTAATCTAAATAATACTGTATCTCTTCTGAGCATGTCTACTGAAAATAAAGAAAATATATTATAACTACCATAAATCTATATTTATCAATCCATGTGCTGAAATGGTTAATTCTTTGTGCCACTCCAGAAAGAATCTGATTTCTCCTTTAAAAGTTAGGTCAGAGCAAAACTGGAGTACTGCTGCTATCTGTGGGCTGAAGCAGATCAATTCTCCCTTTGCAGTTTTGACAGACTCCAAAAGTATCTATGTGGTCAATGAATTATTTTCCATCCTTTCCTACAAAATGTTGCAATCCTCTCATTACTATATAACGATTTCAATGGCAAATATTCTAATGAGTTGCCTTCTTTAATTCCACTTGGTCAAACTTTTACAGCTAAGACCCAGCATGCCTTAGATACAGGTTCAAATCATCGCCTTTCCTTTTTATTCCTTTGGTAAGAAGTAAGCTCTATTGAGAGAACTACTTTCCAAAAACTTAACTTGGGCCTTGACTTTGGTGAGAGTATATATAATTGTATTTATTATTAATATTAGTCAACATCTCTGGTCTTTCTTTTTTTGGTGGTGAAATATGACCGTTTACCTTTTGCCTACTATTTGAGGACATCCGGTGCTGACTTTTGGTAACACTTGTCCTTTGGACTTTGTCTCTAGTTCTTCCTCTTCTGGAGGCAATGAACTTTTGTTTCTCTTTCTTTTTTTCCCCCTCACCTCTAATGTTTATACATTTAGAAAGCGTTTTTGTACTGTATCTTATTAAATCACACTTCACCTGATGACATTTTGATATTTTCCGAGTTTGAAGAAGAGTGTTATCTAATCTATTCTTACACCAAAACTGCTTCTGAAATAAATTTCATTTCATACATGTTTGCATTCATACACACACACACACACACACATGGATGGAAAAATGCACACAAATACACATACAAGAATTTAAAGGACATGTGTATGTAGAGAGTTTCATCATTATATAAGCCAGAAAAAACTATAAATTGTGGTCTTACACCAAATATAGATGACTTAAACAAATAGATCTGTCTATATTTCTGAGATTAGGTACTGTAACTATTTACACTTTACATTGTTCAGACTGTTGCCCTCATCATTATAGTCATATTCACAACATTTTGGTCATTGTACATTTTGGAGAGCCAAGTTTGAATTCCAGTGGAATTCGTTGCATTCACTTACGCACAAATATTCTTGGGAAAGGTATTACTCCATATCTTCTTTCCAGTTATAGGTTAAAAAACAAGACAGATTGGGTTCTATAACCTTGGATGGCAACCAGTTTACCACAGAAAGCAATGGCAACCTATTGTGGGATAATCTTCTGCCCTGTCAGTCATGTCTCTTTTGAGAGATGATTGCCCAAGCGTGTATCACATATGGCACTTAACTGACTGACACTCCAGCCTTCTTCAGGTAATTTATGTTGAAATCTCAAGCCAAAATGTTTATTTCATGCATTAGTCCAATGGATAAAAGTATTGGTTGAAGTAATCGAGTGTCTTGACCCAAAGAGTTGTGAGTTCAATACCTGGCCACAGCAGAGGTGAACAAAAACTTGCAGAGTTGAGTTACTCAAATGAAATAAGTAAAATTGAGATATCCAGAAAGGGCATGGCACATAAAACTAGAATGATCTACCTCAGTAAACAATAAGAGTTTGGTTTGAAATTCCAATATAAGTCCTGAAACATATTGCCTGAAGAATGCCGGAGCAAACAGTGGTAAAGATGTCATAAACATGATAATAAAGATGAGGACAACTGATCCAGAACAAGCTTCAATGCCAGGTTCTACAGACCCCTCCTCACCCTCCAGGTCACTTCCCTCACCCACAAAGTAACATTCTGCCTTGATCCTTTATACCAGCAATAAAGATTATTTTATTTTGACATTATATGGTCTCCTTTTTTTCTGCCTCAGCTGCAGTACTTTGTTCTTTTGCAACCACACACAGTATATAACATGGGTTTTGACAACATCTTAGCAGTTCCACAAGCCGATTGACTCCCTGACAATTATCAATGATGCAGTAATTCATGCAAAAAGAGCCTCAAACAAGTATTAAATGTCTAAATAAAAATACTTTTGAGATCTTCAACAGTTCTGTATTGTAAAGCTTTTTTAACTGCCAAGTATTCTAAAATTTTGATTGATTGGCTTTCTATGATTTATCAAGTATTTGAAGGTTATTTAAAGCCAGGAATTATTCTTAACTTGTATTTTTAGAGAAATAATTATTTAGTGATACAAGTCTTACTAATTAACCCACATCTGGGGGGAAAAGAGGCAAATTCATTCCTTTCACAATGGTCTCAGTTCTCCAATTAACAATCCCAACCCATTATTCATTACACTACCCACACATCCAACATTGCAAGACCTAGTATTCTCCGAAGGATCACCCATCTGGTTACTGACCAGGCTTGTCATTCTTAATTCTGCTGATTGTACAGGAACTAATGTTTCAACCTAATATAGCAATAAACCAAATATTTTGAGAGAGTGGAATTTGGATTTTCATGGCCTCATAAAGTTAAAAACATAAAAATTAAAACAAAAATGTTTTGAATTGTTTCACTATATTTATAATGAACCTAGAATATATTAAATTTTATAATTAAATTACTGAAAGAAAAATAAATAAATAAAAAAGAAAATAACTTTTCAACAGAAACTTTAATAATTTTACAGATTGAGAAAGACAATTTGGAAAAACTTTCTCTCAACAGGTTTTGCCATTGATCTGTTGTCATCTGAAAAGAATTATATTTCACAAGTACAAATATATTTTTTTTCTATGGAATAAATTTCCTTTTCTAATGACACTTTTGTTAAAAATTACAAAATAATATATTTCCAAACTGTCTTCTATATTTCTAGTATATATTTTAATTGTATCCCAAGCTATGAAGTATATGAAAAAAAAAACTACATATGAAAAATAAATTGAAAACTTGATTGTCATTATGACATATCTCTCACAATCTGAATAAAGACATATACACATTACACTTCCTACAATATCTTATGGAACTGCCACAAGAAATATTCTGAGGTGACAGGAGAAGCAGCAGCAACAAAATATATAGTAAATATAATCTCTGATCAAACAGAATAATTTTGATCATTTGTAATATAACTTATCTTCTGACACACCTTTCGAATACATAGTTATGTTTAGTGGGTTTGTATAGATTGGAGTTTAAAATACAAAAATGCTAAAAGTTACTTCCGCACTGCATCTCATGTAAATGCTAATAATAATTCCACATATAGCCGAGAGGATGCACAGACTGACTTTGCCATCATGAGCAAGCAAATCAGAATCAGTGAAATAAGTTTAGATTTTTGGTGCATTCCTAGAAATCCAATTCATCTTTTCATTAAGGGTTGTTTATGTTCACCTTAAACAAATTATCAGGAAAAGGCATGAATCTATTTCCCCCTGCACTCCCAGAAATTCAATTCATATTTTCATTGTGGCTGCTTAGGTTTACCTTACACAAATGCATCTGAGAAAGGCATGAATCCACTTTCCTCTTCAATAATGCTAATTATAACATTTTTCACTAAGTCTTCTAATATTCACTCTGTACTATGCTCATACAAAAAACATGAAACTACTTTTCCCTGAAATTTCATATGTGATATCCTGAGAAAATTATATATCGTAAATATGATGTGATCTTTCTTTATATAATATTCTGATAGTCCTTTCATTAATCACACCATCTAAAATGGTTATGCATTGACTAATCAAAACAAAATTTTGAGGAAAAATGCAAACAGGTAAGGGGGGTACACAAAGTAGGTTTGAGTTTTATTCAACAGCACATCAATGTCTGTGGGTTATTTAATGCCAAAAAAGTAGGATTTTAAGGTATTTTTATATGTTCATTTATATTAAGAAGGTTAATTTAGTCAGATTTTGATGAAATTTTTTTATTTTAGAAAACTGAAGATGTTTTCTAGTTTTGTAATCAAAATGTATTATGGTAATATTTTCCTCCGAAAATGTATCATGATATACATTTTATCCTCCAAAAATGTATCATGATATACAGTTTACCCTCCAAAAATGTATCATGATATACAGTTTACCCTCCAAAAATGTATCATGATATACAGTTTACCCTCCAAAAATGTATCATGATATACAGTTTACCCTCCAAAAATGTATCATGATATACAGTTTACCCTCCAAAAATGTATCATGATATACAGTTTACCCTCCAAAAATGTATCATGATATACAGTTTACCCTCCAAAAATGTATCATGATATACAGTTTACCCTCCAAAAATGTATCATGATATACAGTTTACCCTCCAAAAATGTATCATGATATACAGTTTACCCTCCAAAAATGTATCATGATATACAGTTTACCCTCCAAAAATGTATCATGATATACAGTTTACCCTCCAAAAATGTATCATGATATACAGTTTACCCTCCAAAAATGTATCATGATATACAGTTTACCCTCCAAAAATGTATCATGATATACAGTTTACCCTCCAAAAATGTATCATGATATACAGTTTACCCTCCAAAAATGTATCATGATATACAGTTTACCCTCCAAAAATGTATCATGATATACAGTTTACCCTCCAAAAATGTATCATGATATACAGTTTACCCTCCAAAAATGTATCATGATATACAGTTTACCCTCCAAAAATGTATCATGATATACAGTTTACCCTCCAAAAATGTATCATGATATACAGTTTACCCTCCAAAAATGTATCATGATATACAGTTTACCCTCCAAAAATGTATCATGATATACAGTTTACCCTCCAAAAATGTATCATGATATACAGTTTACCCTCCAAAAATGTATCATGATATACAGTTTATCCTCTAAAAATTTTTTCATGATATACAGTTTATCCTCCAAAAATTTATCATGATATACAGTTTATCCTCTAAAAATTTTTTCATGATATACAGTTTATCCTCCAAAAATTTATCATGATATACAGTTTATCCTCCAAAAATTTATCATGATATACAGTTTATCCTCCAAAAATTTATCATGATATACAGTTTATCCTCCAAAAATTTATCATGATATACAGTTTATCCTCCAAAAATTTATCATGATATACAGTTTATCCTCCAAAAATTTATCATGATATACAGTTTATCCTCCAAAAATTTATCATGATATACAGTTTATCCTCCAAAAATTTATCATGATATACAGTTCATCCTCCAGAAATTTATCATGGTATAAATGTTTTCCTCCAGAAATTTATCATGGTATAAATGTTTTCCTCCAAAAATTTATCATGGTATAAATGTTTTCCTCCAAAAATTTATCATGGTATAAATGTTTTCCTCCAGAAATTTATCATGGTATAAATGTTTTCCTTAAAAAATGTAAATTTTTCTATAACAGTCTATTTTTATACTTTCCAGTTTGGGATTTAACTATTTGCTCAGAGTTCAGACCTAAACGGTGCTACTACTCCAGGTCAGGGTAGACCTGGGAACAACAGCAATTAAAAGGCCCTCTGCTCATCTCAATCTCTCAATAAGAGGCCTTGCTGACAGATGCAGTTTACCGTCATACCCAGGACCAGTACACAATGTAGAGTTGGTTTTACTAGGGTGCATAAAACTAGTAAAGTTGGGTTTTTTATGAAGAAATACTTTTTCAAACAAATCAGCTTTTTCAAACTTCAATGATTATGTCACAAAATTTAACAAAATGTACATTTTTTAAATCTTGATAAAAATGTTAAAGATAATTTCAACAATATTAAATACTGTGAGTATTTCAACATGTGTGACCATGTTGCAAAATAATTCTAGTGATATAAAAAGATTGAATGAGAAAGAAAGAGAAATTCACACATTCATAATTTCCCCAACCTGTTCAATTACAGCAAAATGCTATCACCTCCACTGTCAACCTTGACAATAATAGTCATATATTACCATTTAACAAATGAAATAAATTTAAACTTCAAGTATAATTTTTCAAAATAAGCTTAAAAGAGAAATTTATTTATGCCTTTAATTTGTGCTCAGTTTTTCTTTTATGGATTAAACATTATTTATTTGATACGAGTTGTCAAAAATGATGGCAAGCTGCTATCCTGCTCATTTGATAATACTTTCATTACATGATTTGAAAGAAATGACTGGATTAGATCAAACAATTATCGAGTTATACCATAGCTCCATAACTTGCGTACTAGGCCAGCATACTAGACTATTAAATGCTTTGAAAATATCTGGGGCAACAGCATCTTTTTGTCTCTGCTCATAATGGTATCTGAGGCTTCTCCAGAATTCTTAAACTCCTGAACCACATAGGAGAACTTCCAGCAAGCAGGAAAGCAAGAAACAGAGAGGCAGTAGTTGTTGAGTTTGAAGAGGACAGAAGAGAGTTCAGAAGCACATTTCTTAGGACAATGATTGGGATTCTGCCACTTCCACTTATTTTAGAGGGGGTGGTCAAGCTTTGAAATTATGTTGGAGACCAGTGAGTGGGTAATGTGGACATCACACAGTTGAGCTTCAGTTCTAAACGTGAAGTCAAGTACGGATACCCCAGATGAATTCAGTGTTGAGTTCGTGGAGAATCTGCGAGCAAAGCACTCAGACTTGTCTGCTGAAAACATGAGGACCTCAAATTCATTGATTAGAGTGGAGATTGAAAGCTTACTGTTATTTAGTACACTTTTATAGAACCAGCAGTAGTCTTTGGATCTGAACTTATGGAATGCTAAGTGCTGCTTCATTCTGTCAGCAAACAGTAGCTTAGTGTCATTAAGTATCCTCTTGCACTCATTATGAGCAGAGGCAAAAAGATGCCTGCTATGGTCAGACACGTGATTCAATAAAGCTAGAAGTAATTCTGGTGAGTGATAGTGGCTGAGCAAGCAGGGGAGAACCAGGGGGGAGAATGGAGTTTAATTTGAACTTCCTGGCTGGGATGAAAGCATCGATGCCAGCCTTAACCCAAGAAGAGACCTCGGATGCAGATATATTATTATATCATATATACAGTGGGAAGACTAAAATCTTTGTTCCAAGGGACATAACACAGGAAATCATGGAACAAGTCCGAGTCTGCTCTTTTGTTGCAGAAGAATATTCTGCTGGTCAGAGGTTCCTTGGTGATAGGGTGTGGAGGGAGATATTAATGGAAACCACCGCATAGTCAGAGTTTGTAAATGGGCAAAGCTGCTTGACATTGCAAGAGTCAGGGATGGAAGTGAAATGGAGTTCTAGTAATGAGTCAAGTCTGTTAGATTTATTAGAGAAACATGTGAGGAAATCTACCACTTGCAGGAGGGACTGAGTGATTGAAAAGTTCATGGTATGGACACTAGCAAGATTTGTAACAGAGTTTTCCAGCCAATTAGCATGGTGGGCATTAAAGTCTCCAAACACAAATATATGGGCAAACAGATGAGAAGAAATGGCCTTATCAATATTGTTAGAGATCCTGTCAAGTGCAGAACAGTCAGGAGATGAGGGGGAGCAGTAGAGAAAGAAAAGATAGCTAACCAAACTTAGTAGCAAGAGAGATGGAAACACATGTAAGAATGATCTGGAGATTCAAGAGAGATCACTTTAGCTAGAGAGAGATGTTCACTGACAAACACCAAGTCCATGCATATGAACACTGGAATCCTTTCTCAAAAGGGGAAGGTAACCAGAGATCTAGAACACAGATGAGGGGATATAAGGGCTAAAATGTCAGATGAGTTTACTTGGAGGAAGGATTCAGTGCTGCAAAAGTTGGTACAGATACCTTATATATTTGAGAAAGAGATGTTGATGGCTTGAGGTGTTGCTGGTTTAGTTTTGTTTTTGATTGTATATTGTGATGGTTATAGGCTTTTATTACATGAGAGGGCTAGAGTAGTAGTATCAGTTGGTTACTATGTGCAACATGTGTAAGAAGGAAACTGGCACAGACTGCAGCATAATGTGGCCTCAGGGTTGCCTACCAAAAGCTCTTGCAGGGACACCCATCCATGTGCAACATGACAGTACAAGAAACCCCAATATTATTCAACTGTTGATCAGAGCACCATCTTAAGATGCTAGGCAAGAGTTTGGGTCTTTGAATCTCAGTGTCATGCTTTCCGTATAATGGCAACATATATACTGATGTACCTACTCGAGTCTTTTGCATTAATCCATTTTAACCCAGTGCCCTCATTTGAGGACAGCATAAAAAACTGTAAAAAAAATAATGGGTATAAATCATTATATAAAACCATTATTATATATAGGTAGTGAGGACATATTGATTCATCAAAAAAATTACCTTCCAAATATTTCCTGGTTGGAAGAAATATTCTTGTGATTTGTAAACAAATTTAATGTTCTAAAACCTGATGACACTGGGTTAAAATGGGTTAAAATATAAAAAAAATAATGCAAACCCCTGAGCAAGACAGGAGGGAAATTATATGGATCTAAAATTTCAAATTTTCCAAAAACATATGGCTATTTCAACTAGTAAATTTAGCACCCATCTCATCAGAAATATCAAAACATTATGGTAAAATAAATTGATTTGTGTGTGTGTGTGTGTGTGTGTGTGTGTGTGTGTGTGTGTATAAAAAAACTGGAAGTAAGGGTAGGGAAAAAGAAAAAGGAAAAATGTGGCAGATTCTTGCTTTCGTAATTGTATGTTGCTAATTGGTGACAGAAGCGAAAACAGATACATTTAAATAAATTAAAAATAAAAATAGAAAGAAACAGGTCAGACAAAATAACAGCCTTACAAGATTTCAAGATTACAGTTAAAAGGTCACGAATAATGTTAATATCAAAATAAACTGGTTAAACAACTCAGGTTAAAAATTATCCTGAAAAGACAAAGATATTTAAGAACAAGAAGTTATTATATAATTAAATTATATGACTAATAAGAAAAAAACAACTATTTTCACAACAGGTGCTACCACTTTGGATCAGGGTGGACTTGGGAACAACAGCAATTAAGAGGTGGTTTCACATTTCTCATAACCTCCCAATCAGATGCTTTGCTGTTGAATGCAGTTTACCGTCATACCCAGGACTCTTTTTATGTGACATGTCCCTTTAGGATGTAGGCGATCATGGCCCTCCACATATCCCTATCCCCTGTACCTCTTAACACCTTTTTTCTTGTTACTCCTCACAAACCTTACTCCACAATCCATTTGCTCAAGACCATCAAGTGTGTCATGTATTGATTTCCTATCTCTTTTTCCCCTCTTTCCTGAAAGCATCAGATACTCCAAGCTTTCCTCCCTCAGTACATTTTACAGAAACTTCAGCTGTTTTTTTAACTGATGTTAAGTATCAGTTTCTTTTGCAATTTCATCCTCTCCAAAAAATTTTTGTTGCTAACATGTATCATCAGCATCCTTTTATAGAACTACACTTATACCTAAAATCAGAAAGAGATAGCTGACATTTCTTGGACACATAGGAGGAAAGAAGTCTTGGAAAACTTTTACTTGGCAGCACAAAAGTAAGAGAGAAAAGTAAAGGCAGTGACCACCTACCCAATGAGTTTGTGTGAATGGGTGAAAGAATAGTGGGTGGGAGGCAGATAAAGGACATAAGGGATACAACGTTGGGCTAAGCCATGATCACCAAATTCTTAAAGGGTCACAGCACATAGAAGATTTGAGTTTTGTTTAACAGTATATAAACCCCTGTGGATTATTTAATGCCAAAAAGGTGGGGTTTTAAGGTATTTTTTTAATGTTCAGTTATAGTGAGAATGTTGATTTAGTCAGATTTTAATGAACATTTTTTGTTTTTATTCTTTTTTTATTTTAGAAAACTGAAAATGTCTTCTAGTCTTGTATTCAAAGTTGTTTTGCTGAGAATTTTCTTCCTTCAAAAATGTGTTATGGCTATAAATGTTTTCTTCAAAAATGTATCGTTGGTAATATTTTTCTTTCAAAAATGTCTAGTTTTCTATAAAAGTTTATTTTTATGTATATATTTCTATAAAAGTCTATTTTCATGCTTTCATAATGTTTTGACCCCAGTTTGGGGGTTAACTATTTGCTCATAGCTGGGACCCTAACAGGTGCTACCACTCTGAGTCAGGGTGGACCTGGGAACAACAGCAATTAAGAGGTGGTTCCATGTTCCTCACAACCTCCCAATCAGAGGCCTTGCTGCTGGGTGCAGTTTACTGTCATGACCAGGACCACAAAGAAGAAAAAAAGAGGTTAAAATAACTAGTGAATGTAAAGCAGTAATGAAGTCCACACAGTCTTGTTAAAAAAATCTTATCTTAAAGAAAAAATTATATAAATTATGGCACAAGGTCAAATTCTTGAAACATTTAATGAGAAACAAATTTGTTTATGGGATCTTTATTGTCCACAAGCTATCATAAACAAGTTTATAGCAATCTCTTGTTAATTATTATTAACAACTAAAAATGCCCATAAAAACTTTATGGTTTTCCTATTTTAATTTTATGATGAATCTTAATTCTTAAGTTAATGATTGAATAAGGTCGTCATGAGTTCTACAACAATAAAATATCCATAGAAACTCTTCTATCACATTGTTAAATATTTGCACTTTAATAACTTTAACAAAATATTCCAATAACAAACATAAATATAAATATTAGTTATTATTTAAAAAGTAAGGGGCGTACAAATGAAAGAATTTGATAACTTTTTCCTTTCACTGAAACTGACATTAAACACTTCTATCTTTACTTTTGATTTGCTTACTGATTGCAAATAGCATCTCTGAGATGTTTTTTGTCTTTTCATGACGTCAACATGAAACAGTCCCATTATTATGAGGTATTGGCAGATATTAAACGCTTATATCTTTCCTTTATTTATTTTCTCACGGTAGCATTTCTGTCTTTTTATGCAATCAAAACAGAATATACCATTATTTTTTAGGTATTGGCAGATATTAAACACATCTTCCCTTTCTTTCTTTCATTCATTCATTTATTTTATTGTTGTAACATCTGTCTTTTCTGTATTTCCATGCAATCAAAATGGAATAGTCCATTATTTGTGAGGTACTAACAGAATGTACCAGTCATGCTAAGTTACTGAGGACTAGTTTCAGTCAGCATTGGGAAGAATTGCAAAATACTTCCCCACTTCCCAATGTATAGGTAGAAGCACACAAATTCATGCTGAAATTTCTTCCTAACCAATATGATAGGTCACTTCTGAGTCTTATCCAACTCAGTCCTAGTCTGCCTTGAAGTCATAACACTATGCTAGTTTATCTGAATTCACTCTTGTGTGTCAACAATAATTCTTAGTTTGTGAACTTCTTGCCTTATGACTGTTGCTTTGCCTTGCATATATTGTTTGCTTGCTCAATATTATTTTTTGCTGTTTTCTTGTTCTTTACAAACTTTGTCATATAACATTTATATTTTCATTATAATATGATATTCAATCAGTTATTAACAAACTCTACATAATTACTAGCATAGATCCTTCTGGTATTTATAAGTAACAATTTGTAACAAATAAAATCGAACCAGTGTATTTTATGATCAAGGTCATTTTGTTTTTATCAAAATGATCACATTTTAATCAGAGTCCATTTTAAAACTTTTTTTTCCTTTTATGATCAATAATTCTTTGAGGCTTAACATGTGTCAGTATAAATAAAGATTACTAAAGAGTTTAATAATTCTTAATTTGTTTTCTTGTTCAGAACTTCAAACGTAGATAAAATAACTGACTGGAAAACAAAGCATTTTTCACCTCGTATGAGAAGAAATATCTGAGATACTGTATTGTCTCTACAAACTTCATAAGATAATCTTATTCTTTAGAATTTATCTGCTAGTCTTTTTCTGTGGTTCTTGAAAGAAGTCATTTACACAAAACTAATGTAAATTACTGATTCCCATAAAAAAAGCACTACCAAAGAATTCAACTAAGATATTTATCACTAGAAATCAGGATTTACCTTAATGACTGTTTTGATTAAATATTTTG
The DNA here is from genome assembly GCA_037127315.1 of Ascarosepion bandense. NCBI lineage: Eukaryota > Metazoa > Mollusca > Cephalopoda > Sepiida > Sepiidae > Ascarosepion > Ascarosepion bandense. Next base: position 676,615 of record JBBBDQ010001777.1, read on the forward strand.
TCCCAGTCTACTTCTTTTAAAAGAAGTAGACTGAGACTAACAATAGTGTGGCCTTTTTCAAGACACTTGAACAAAAAATGCAATTTTCATGGTATGCATGCTATCACAGCAAGCAATAGGAATACTGAGGATACTATCAACAGAGTAAGTAACAAGAAAGAAGAAAAATGATGATTGTGAGAGAACTATTTCATGAATAGGAAGCATTTGACATTTATTGACTCAGCATTATCATCAGATGCAATTTAAAAAATCTTTCTCTTAAAACAATTTGTCAGAAAAATAGGTTTCACAAGTCCACTTCCTAATATTGATGAGTATTTCCTTCCTAACCTTTTGTTTGAAGTAGTGTAGAAAGTTTTGATTATGCCATCATTTTATTGTAGAGTTACATATTTTACTTGTGATGGTGTTAAAAGTAGTCAAGTGATGTTTCTTTTATTCGATAGTGTTTTGGTGTAATATTATAATAGCAGACTACTTTTACGGGAATGTAATCAAAACAAATACAAACTTCAATGAACAATCATGCTTAGAAATTGGAGATACTGAAATCAAACAGACATAGCAATTTAGTTATCTGAGAAGTGTATTAACGGAGAACATGAGGTGTGACTTGTAAATCTGCAGATGGGATAATGAAAGTTGTGTTCTGCAAGTTCAGCAAACTATTAAGAAACAGAAAAATATTCTTAGAAATAGAGAACAGAGTACTTTAACTGTTATGTAATATCAGTTAGTTAAATGCCATATGTGATACAAGCTTGGGCAATCATGTTTCAAAAGAGACATGACAGACTGGGCAGAAGATTATACCACAGTAGGTGGCCATTACTTTCTGCATTAGACTGGTTGCCAACCAAGGCAATATAACCCAATATATTCTGTTATTTAACCCATAACTGGAAGAAAGAGACGGATTAATACCTTTCCCAAGGGTATTTGCATGTAAGTGAATGCAAGGAGTTCAAATGGAATTCAAACTCAGCTCTCTGATTTCTCATTCCAAGCTGATATCCACTGCACCATAATGCACATCCTATGTAATATCACTTCTCATATATGACAGTAAATGCAGGACAATCTCACAGCTGAAGAAGAGACTTGACATAACTGAAATATTGCTGATTTAGTAAGTACATATATTTTAGATACTCTTAGTAAGATTGTAACTCCTAAATATTTAGGCTGATACCGAGATGATAGATTTAGTCATTACTATTAGGGACTTAAAACTGAAATTTCTTCTAAAATAGTTAATTATCTAAACATCACCCTAAATCTCAAAAACAATTCCTTCGAATCTTACCATAAAGAAAATGCACCCCCAACTACATTAACATTAATTCTAACCACCTTAATGCAATTGTGAAACAGATACTTACTACATTGAACAGTTTTTTTTCTGAAATTACTAAGCAAACATTTTCACAAAGATAACAATCTAAGTAAAATATTTAAAAGAAAAACTATTGAAATTAACTATTTCTGCACTAATAATATATATATACCATCATCAATTTACATAACAACCAGATTTTAAGGAATTTCTATAGAACTAATTTTAAACCAGGTATTAAATTTACAATTGCAGATTCAATTTTAAACCAGGTATTAAATTTACAATTGCAGATTCAATTTTAAACCAGGTATTAAATTTACAATTGCAGATTCAATTTTAAACCAGGTATTAAATTTACAATTGCAGATTCAAAGAAAATTGTCCTCTTGAAGGGAAATAAAAATCTACCAATGTTTTCTAAGAAGCTACCATTTTCCACAAAGATAAGAAAAATTTTCTCTGCACTGGAATTTTGGTGAGGGAATGAAAACAAAGATATTATTCCCATAGACACCATGGGAATAGATGAGGTGATAAGCTAAGTATGGTTGACCAGAATTGACCTAATTGTCCAATTTTTTTCCTGTAGGGGAAGAAACCGTGAAATATGTGACATTTTAATGTAAGACAGAAACTTAACAAAAACTTTCAATAAACAAACAAAAAAAATTACAAATTATTTTTAAAATCTTTAATCTCAAAGACTTCTATTAAACTTTTCAATTTTCTATGAGTAAATATTCATTTAATAACCTAACTGCGACAAGGCTTTGACGAAATTTTAAAATATTTTTGAAACTTTATAAATAAACATGAAAATAAAAACAATTCTTGAAAAAAACATCATTTTTTCTTCAGACTATATTGTCTTTAATATATGTGTGTGTGTGAGTTTGTTACCATGGGTTTCACGCTCTTGCGATCGTCAGACAAACTGATTAATTTTTTTTTAAAATTGGTTATATGTAGGGTTGCGTATATTCGTGTATTTTTGTGGAAGTGGGGAAATCTGTCGTCATGACAGACGCAGACATATATATATATATATATATAAATATATATATATATATATATACATACACACACACACACACATTTGTACACCCATTAACGCGCACAAGGACACACACACGCACGCGCGTTCGCTCACCTATTAACACAATTTATACCAAACTGATAAAAAAAATATATCACACGTCTCTGCCAGAGTAAAATTAATACACCACAAATAAACACTAACAAGCATTACAAATTAGAATTTCTGCCATTTAAATATACGCAACCACAAAAAATAAAAAACAAGCTAATAACCGACTTTAAAACAAAAAATAACAGCAATTCTTACCTATCATAGTTTCACACAGAACCCACCATAAGTACATATGTACGTACGAGAAATCGACAACTGTACGCGCGTTGACATCGCTACGCTATTCGAATACACCAACCGAACGCGTATGTATGTGTGCAACGGCACACATATACATATATATACCGAACCCCGCACGATTCGCATGTGTATGTTTATGCAAACCTCAGTGAGCGAACGCGCGTGCGTGTCTGTGTGTCCTTTCGCGCGTTAATGGGTGTACAAATGTGTGTGTGTGTATATATATATATATATATATATATATGTCTGCGTCTGTCATGACGACAGATTTCCCCCACTTCCACAAAAATACATGAATATACGCAACCCTACATATAACCAATTTTTTAAAAAAATTGGTCAGTTTGTCTGACAATCGCAAGACGTGAAACCCAGGGTTACAAACTCACACCTATCTATATGAATATGTCTGCTCTATCACTGATATTGAGCGCTTTTAAATAAGTACCACGCATAAACAATATAATATATATAACAAATTGCATATATATATATATATATACATACATACATACACTTTTCACACACACACATATATATTAAAGGAAATTAAAAGCTTAGCTGATCAAATGTCATAATTTTATTGCATTTTTTTTATTTTACTATTCGGAGAAGATTTTCCGAAAAAAAAGGCTGTTTAAAAAATGGATGATTTACATTCCCAAAAAGGTCCTGCATTTGACTAATAAAACACATTTTCAATACAAAAGTTTTTGAAATTTCATGAATTTACGAAAAGGGTGGGTAACAGATATAAGAAAAACTATTTTTACTAAGATTTTCTAAAAATAATGATTTCAGAGGGTAATGGTTTCCGTTTCAAATTCTTTGAAGATCGTAGACCGACCGACACTTAAAGAAGGCTGGTATGGGGCACAACAACCAAATTGTTGTGATAAAGACAACAAAGATGATGACGTTTGTCTGAATGTAAATGATGTTAACTCGTTACCCCAAAATCCAGACAGAAACCTTAAATGTAGCTTCAAAATATTGCTTTTCTGATGAAAGTCAATGCATAATTGACTCTTTTCAATTAATTGTAAATGTGAAAGCAGAGCAAGCTTTTGTAAATTAGTCCAAAATGTACTGCGTATTACAGAGGGTGTGCCAAAATGTAACTATTTGCTTACAAAATTTCCTATCAATGGTTCCAACAAGTTCGTTTCAGCAGCAGTGTCTCAAATTTCACTGCCCGCCCAGTTTTCATATCGTACGTACAATATGGTAAATGGTAAATTTTGGTTTTAGGTCCCAAATCCCTTCAATTTTTTCCAAAATAGCCATTTTTTTTTTTTTGGTAATTTAAAAAAGTTGCGTGTACTTAATTTGAGAAGAAAGTTAAGTTTCAAATATATGAAAATAAGTGATAATTGTAGTTTTACTTAATTTTAATATCTAATTGTTCATTGGAGTTCAGGATATATATTTGCACGGAAATAAGTCTATTTTGGAAAAATTTGAAAGGATAAAAGCCTTCGGGATTTAAAACCAAAAATTACCGTAACCTTTAAGATACTAGCGCAAAAAAGTAACTGTCAAGTTTATTCGCAGATGAGATTATTACCAAACCAACACGTTCAGCTCGGTACCATACAAAATGGCGGAAATGTCTCTTCTGTTTCCTATTTATTCTCGGGAACCAATCAAATTACAATAGTAATGCCGCAGGTAAAGCTGTTTTACGCCATTCTCGAAGCTGATAGACACCGACAGATTAATACTGATACGTTATTACTACTGCAATGGCCGGCGCCATATCTTCCAATAACGACCCATATCTCATAGTTCTTTCCAGTCTTTGTATGAAAGTTCAAGAAAAACAAGTTCATGACAGCTGTTGAATTTTTTTAATAAAATCTATCCGGACAATATAAGCTAAATTTTTAATCTCCAACAGAATGCATCGTAGGAGCAGACACTTATGAATTTATTATAGGCATAAGTTAATAATTCATTATAAAGCTTTGCAGCTATTGATGTCATCACTGCAAACCTAGGTCGCTTTAACGAGCCTTATCAAACCACTCCACTAAATAAACAATAGCCATATTACTGGTTGCATCGATACTCAATAGCAAGCCTAGTTACAGACGAATTAAGAAGAGAAGAAGCAATGTTATGGTGGGGATAAAAAGAACATGGTCAGTTTGGTTTTTGTCGAAATAGCTAAAAATATGAAATAACAAATCATGAAAAAATTATTCAAGATGAAAAGGTAAAAATAAGCAGAAAGAAAATAACTTTGAAAGAATATTATAGCTGGCGTTTTGTGTAAGAACGTTCATGCTATTTGTCTGTGAGAATTACTTGCTAAGTTGGACTTACTTGACATGTTTGCTGAACTTTATCTCAGTCAATGATGGAGGTCGCATGTCTTGCTAAATTCTGTGAAGTCTGTCTCCAATATAGTTTGATTCGAAATGAGAGATTTTCTTTCAGCTCCCTCGAACACGAACAACGCACCGGTGAACCTCACTGGTCAAAAGGCACTACGTGAATGAATGGATAGATGGAGAAATGTCGCCTGGTTCTTCGCCGCCTAAAACAACATTAGCAGTTCTGTTTGTCACGCATGTGTTAAATTGTTCTTCGTGAGGAGGCACGGCAGTACATGTATTTAATTTCTATCATTTTTTTAAATATCTGTTTGTATATTGAATCAGTGGCAGTCGTTGTGAAATTCTGAAAGTGGTGGGGGAAACTTAGGGACAGAGCGCAAGATTTTTCTTTGGAGGGGCAAACTTTAGCAGCGTAATTACTGGCCAATTCTTTCACTGGGCCATAATTTTACATCTCAAGTTGGGGACATTATTTCTAATTAACATCTTTCTTCAGATGTGAAAATATGATTATTAAGTCTCTTTCTCTCCCTAAGAACATGTCTGTATCTATCTGGTTGTTTTATTTGGTTTATTTTTCTTTCAAACTGGTGTCTGTATGTGTATAGGGGGTATATCTTATCTTATTTATTCCTTTTCTAGTTGTAGTAGGATTTCGTTATAGTGAAGGGTAATCGTATACCGTAGCAGGTTAACGGAATTTGGCCTTGTGGAAAGATAGCCCACTATTATTCATAAAATGATTATATAATCAAGAAAGGCAATTTGAGTATAAAATAACATTTATATATATATATATATATATATATATATCCATTAATATTTTACAATTGAAATAATACTTGAAATAAAGGTCCAACGGAGGTTAGAATGTTCATGGAAAATACTATAATGCTGAAAAAGATAAAAGGCTTAGGAGTGTGGAAGCGTCTGGTAGGTAAGGGGATGTTTATTTTGAAGTTGCTACTTCTAAGGTCAGTAAGTACTTTTGAGGAATGTCTTTGAAGAGGTCAATAAGTACTTATGAGACAGGGGAAGGAAAGAGGTCAGCATAGTAGCCGTTCGACTTAAGTCAAGGGAGAAACTAATCAGCTCGTCTATCTAACGATGCTTTGTCTCTGCTTTTTATATCTGCCTTTTGAATCAAACAGCTTGTTGTGGATTTTCATACTTGAATTTGATTCTGGGCTTCCCATTAACTGGTAAATAAAATTCGCGTAGGCTTGCGAAATGGAAATTTGATATTTGGTTAATTTTTATTTTTCAACTGGAACATCTGCGCAAACTCAGATGCGCACAACGATTTTTATTCATTTGTCTTTTTGTTGTGAGAGAGCCAACATCCGGTTTCTTGCTTTTGTTCGGTCGGTATCACCACATGTGTTCTTAAAAAGCTAAATGTAAAAGAAAACACAGAGGGGAAAAGTGAAGATCAAATTCAAATCTTATCAAAATCAGACTGACCAATTTCATACATTTTGAAGCTTATAAGAGTGGTGGGGGAACCGAGAAGACAGCTAAAAATAAAATTCAAGGTGAGGGGCGCTTCGTTTCCCCCCGTAAAATCGTCACAGTATTAGATTAGTTATAAATTTACTGAGAAAATATGACTTATAGTGGCTGTAATACAAACAGTAAGTGTAAATGTGAAAGAAAAAAGAAATTCAAGTAAATGGGTTCGTAACTATGTTAAACAGAATGATATATGATGATCAGATGCCCTTTTTTATTTTTAGGTTTTGTGTGTCATGTATTTGTTTTTACAAAATAAGTATCCGGCAATGTACATTACGAATATTGCACAGATGCCTCCAAAACATTCGCTAAAAATAGGATAGATGATGAAAAACTGTACAAAACATAATGAAATCAAAATTTTATTGTCAAAAACCTTGTGTTACTTGTTCCACTGGTTTTAGAGTGGAAAGATGAATTATGTGAGACTGGCCGCTTAAAAGTCGAAACAACAAAAAAACAAAAAGGTCGTGATCAGCTCAACAACTTTCATTGTTCAAACTGTCGTTTTGCTTTCATCATTCCCTAGTGGGCTTGCAATCAGTAGCAATTGGGAAACTCAAAGTCGGCGGGGAGGACTTAGGGGGCCAAGGTTTTTCTGAGGAGGAGGTGACAAACTGAAGCAACGTTTTTTTTACACCACTATCGTATGCACAACTGAGGAATGAATTTGAGACTAAGTATATTACTTCACTCAATTAAACGGAATAACTTTTCATGCATAGTCGTAGACTTAATCTATTCTTGCTCTCTTTTCCACTCTCAAACTGTTGGAACACAAGAGAGGTTAATTTCAAAATAAAATCAAAGGGTTAATACTAATGTAAGTACTGGCAGAACAGTTTGCTCTGATTTTTTTCCTCTACAAAACTTTTTTGAAGCGCAAAAGTTAAATGCAAAAAAAAAAAAAAAATAGGACAACAAAATCAATCAAAATAATGTTAGTACCACAGCCGTACAAAAATCAACTAAAAAATTAATTTATGTTTTAGGCAAAGTCCAACCATAGGATTCAGAAGCTACTTTGAAATAAGGAAATAATTTAAATAATATAATTTCTCCATGACACTAAAGTGAAAAAGAAAGCGCAGTGAGAAAAATGCTGCTCCTATCAAAATCTGAGACTGATCAATTTCATAAATTTTGAAGCTTATAAAAAGTTTTTTTTTGGGGGGGGTGGGGAACCGAGTTGGTGGGCTTAGCCTTTTTCTGCACCCTCTGTAGAATTGCCACTGCTTACAATCATTATAATAATCAACATTATTGATGTCGCTATAATATTATTATTAAGATGACCGTGAAAGCACAAAGTATGACTTTCCACGTCTCCCTATCCCTGGTGGCTCTGAGCACGCTTTCTTCTGTTACGTCACGCAAACCTCGTTTCATCATCCACTTAATCAGGTCCTTCAAATATGTTATCCACTGCTTTTCCCTGTCTCTTTTTCTCTCTATGTGGCCTGTTAGTATCAAGTTTTCCAAACTCTTTCCTTCTCATTGCATATTCCAGGAACTTTAGATGTCTCTTCCTGATGCTCAGTATTAATTTTCTTTTCGTTTCCATCATTTCAAAAACTTCATCATTGCTCACATGCTCGATCCATGATATTCACAGCATCTTTGTCGAACCAAATTTCAGATGCTTCAAGTTTTTCCTTCATCTTCGATGATATTGTCCAGCATTCACTGCCATATTGAAGAACTGACATCACATAGCAATCCAGTACTCTCTTTTTTGCTTCTAGCGAAATTGTCCTGTTTTTAATACTTTACTCAACTTCTGGAATTCTTCCTTCGCAATGCCAATTCGTCTTCAAATCTCTGTGTCGCACTTTTTGTATTCTGTTAGAACAAACTTAGTAAAAATATTTCTTTTTTTATATCTGTTACGCCCCAAATCGTTTAATTTTATGAAATTCTTTTTTTAAATATAGACTAACATGCATATTCTGGTATACCCTTGATTTTCTGGGACTGTTGATTCCAGAGCTATACTGCATTATTCATTTGACAGTGCAGCCGAAGCACCACTGACATTACTACTCCTCTTTCTCAATAAACCTCTGACCAAATTTTATATCGGTTCAACCTTATCGACTATTAGAAATTTATATTTAATTATTAGTATTATTAAACACAACGCCACCTGACACTTGAGGACTGCCCACAGCAGAAACAACTAAAATGGATAGAACATGTAATTAAAAGAGAAAGTAATGACATAATCAAGATGTTGACATTCCACGCCACTCCATAAAGAAAACTCCATTAATACTGGAAAGAGCGATGATAACAAGAAATGGACTTGAGAAACCTGTTTTTATTAGAATGTTTTTAAGAAAAAGATTTTATATATTTCAACCTAAAGCAGTTCAGTTAATGAAACACAAATATTTCCTTGAAAAAATATTGTCATTACAATTACCTGTGATGATCTATGATTAGTTTTTTACCAAATGAGTAAAAATTGAATATTTTCTCGTAATGTTTCACGGATTCAAGATGATATCGGACGTTCAGATGTTGCCAAAATTATAATGTATGTGTTATTTTTATCGTAATATATATATAAAAAAATCAAATATCTTTTTTCATATATCGTATTGATTGTATAAAATAATATCTTTTCTTTATGAACTCGTAATTATGACTTATGCATTCGTATAAATCCGCCATTGAATTTTTGACTGTTTCGAACAGAAAAAAAGTAGAAGCAGCTTTCAATCAAGAAAAGCCAAGAACAAATCTAGAAAAAGAGTCACGACTAATTATCTACTTAAGGAAAATTATTCATAATTAAACATATAAAAATTCAATAACATCAACCCTCAATTAGTTAATTCACCCTACTTCTGTCGTCTTTAATTTTATTTTTTTATTCTCATTAATAGCAGCCAGACAACTGGAAAAGCGATAAAAATCAAACAGTCATTATCATTCTAAGAAAATATTGACATTTATCATTAGACAATTGCCAGAAAAACAATGGAGCTTGAAATGATAATATGATGAAATGAAATGATTGCATTCTTTGCAATTTGCTTGACGGATTTAATATCATAAATTATAAAATTAATTTTTAAATTAGAGTCAAATATATAGAGATTTTTTCATCATTTATTAAATACATGCATTAATTCAGAAAGTGCCATACAGCATACACACTTGATACTCGATACTGATACTCAAAAGAGACATAACAGGCTGGGCAAAAAATTTTCCTGCTGTAGTTTACCGTTATTTTTCCAGTAGACTGGTTGCCAACCAAGGCTATAAAACTGAACCTGTCTTACTGTTTAACTCATAGCTGGAGGGTGAAGCGACACATTAATACTTTTCCCAGGGGTATTTGTGCGTAAGTGAATGCAACGAATTCAATCGGAATTTGAACTCGGCTTTCTGATTTCTCGTACTGAGTTAATATCCCACTGCACTACAACACACAGTCCGAGTCGAAATCGACTGCACCACAGAGCACATCTGCAGTGATTAATTGACTGGTTTGATTTTATTGCCTATCAATTTTTTTGAAGGTTCTTTAAAGAAAATTTTTAATCTGTCACTGATTACACTGAAAGCAGATAAATCCGAGTAAGCATAACAAGTCTTAGTCAATCCAAAAAAAAACCTTTTGGATTTGTTTTTTTACAGCTTATCAACCATTTGCAGATTATTTAAAGTCATAAAATATTTATAAACTGCAAGAACTATTTGAATATATTAACCAGTTACTTGTAAAAGTCCTACTAATTAATCTGTAGCTGGGATAGAAGTGGTGGATTCATACCTTTCCCAAGAGAATTTGCATGTAAGTTAATACAGTGTAACCCGGATATAAGAGAGTTGTCAGGATCGGATAAAAGTTATCTTATATCCAGGTTTGGTCTGTTTTATATACATTACCACAGGCTCTAATTTGGGACCAGTTAAAATATATCTTATATCCGGGTTTCTCTTATATACGGGTTTGGTCTACTTTATATACATTACCACAGGCTCTAATTTAGAACCAGAGAAGATCTGTCTTATATCCGAGTTTATCTTATATCATGGTCTCTTATATCCGGGTTATACTGACTGAAATTAGAACTGAGCTCTCTCATCCTTAATTCTGAGCTGTTATTTATTACACATCCATGCTTACAGCACTTGGAATTCCCAAGCAGTCACCCATGTAGGTACTGACCATGCTTGACATTGCTTATCTTCAATAATTGTACGAGAACTAGCGTTACAATATGATATGACTATAAGCCTAATATTTATGTATTGTTAAAAATTAAGCAGCCTGTATTTAAAATATTAATCAGGTGCATATATTGCAAATAAAATATTTAATTTACCCCCGAATGTTCTAACGTTACAAGAACCAGATCAAACCAAAAACAGACTATTGTGGGAGCTGCCGAACTCTTACTTTCCACCCAGAGTTCAAAAATGTTTACACAGCCTTGTGGGTGATGAGTTATTTTCAACCATTGTTCTGGATCTTGACAAACAATGACAATGATTGTCTTGAAATATAACAATGAACAAGAACATGTATATATAAAAACATAAAATTAAATTTTTATTCTTTATTGGTGATGGTTGTGTGGAGGAGAATGTAGCCAGAAAGAAACACAGACATATGAGGAAGTTGTAGAGAGTCATTGACCAGTGGGAGTTGTCTTCTTTTTTCTCTGCATTCTTCCTGTGTTCACTAGCATTCTGATTTTGGCCAGAAAAACCTTGAATTTATATAACCTGAAATTTCCAGCATTTTTACCTTATCGGGTTTTTGCTTAATTGTGTCATCTATGGCCTGGCACATCTGTCAATCATCTTAGCCAGCTATTACCTTTCAAGCTTTGATGTCAATCACAATTTTGTTGGTCACTGTTTATGTTTTCTGCCTTTGATGCTGATCATACTTTTGTCAGTCATTGCTTTTGATGTCAGTCATGTTTCTGTTGGGTCACAGAAACTTATTACACTGTCCCTTTTTCAAGTGTTGTTATGTTATGGTTATATTATGCCTTTGTTCAGCTTCCCACAGGGTCTTAACATGGAGGTCTACATCAAGTGCCTTAAAGAGGTACTGCTGTTCTGGGTCAAGAGGTTGACTGCTGAAAGACATTTTGTCTGACAACAGCACTATGATCCATACCACACAAAAAAAGAACACATTAATGGCTGTCGGATAATTTTTTACGACCACATTACCCCTTAAATCTGGCCACCTAACTCCCCAGACACACTCAATTATTATATGTAGAGTGCAGTTGAGTGAGAGACCAACTAAATTTCTTTTAAAACCAAAAATGAAATGAAGGCAAGGATTATGGCAGCATTCACCAACTTGAACAAGGAGACTGTCCAGAAGAAATACATAACACTCCAAAGTTATCTAGAGGCTATAGTTAAAAGCAATGGCCATTTTATTGAATAAATTTACTCTTTAGTATTTCAAGATATTTTTGTGTAATTTTGGTAAATATACATATTTGTATTTTTATATTTTTATTATTTTTTTTTAATCATTTCACCCCAAGCAAGGCATTCCACTGTCACTATTGTGCAGGGGGTTACATAGGGGAAGGTGGTGAGAATGACTGGTTAGATATAGGAAATGTCAGAAGGAGGGTGATAGATGTGTAAAGATGTAGATGGGCAGAGTGTTTGAGAGAATGGATGCGAGTTAGTGTGTTAGGAGGTGTCTATTGACCTTACATTTAAACTCCTGGAGATTGTAGCTGTCAGGGAAGCAAGTACATGGAAGGGAATTCCACAGGCAGGAAATGCGAGAAAAGAAGCTGTTGGAGTAGAAATTGTGGTTACATTTTATCAGTTACATTGTAAAAGGGTGGGATCTAGTTGCTAATCTAGTATCTCGTGCAAATTCGTACCTAGGGGGTACCAGTGATCTAAGTTCATCAGAGCAGAAGTATTTATAGAAGAGGCACAGGGAAGCCACATCACACCAGTGAGAGAGTGACTGCAGGTGGTCTGCCAAGTCTGTATCGATCACATTACAGATTCTCCGGTGTATTTTGTCAAGAACCCTGAGGAGACTGTTAAAATGATATGTCAGTGTTATTTTTCTTTTTACATAATTTAGATTACAATTCTTCCATTCCACCCTGCAAAATCTTCCGTTGTTTTTTTTAACATTGAAATTGGTAATTACATCCATGCCATGCAGCTAAAAGACTGGAACTGCATGCTGGTCACAATTAAAAAAAAATTCTTCACTTTTCATTCTGCTGTTATAGTTAACTAAAGAATCAACACCACTAAAACTAAAATGGAACAAAGAAAGAAATTACAGTTCAAACATAAAATTTTGACAACAAAAAATAAATGTGAACTAACGCAAAGAATAGACAAATAGACAGGCAGTGTCTTGTAGTAATTTACTAAGAGAAGCAATAAGTATGGAGGACCAAACTCATTATTCACTAGTTTGATTGATTTACCAATAAACGAAATCAATCAATTGTCTCTAGGTTAATTAATGCTGGAATATAAATATTTTGAATACAATTTCCTGTCTTCAACTACAGATAAAATGTATTGTTGATCTTTCTACTATAAAATGTATTTCTGGTAATATCGCTTGAAATATGTATATGTATTTTTATATATTCATAGTGTTTTGTTTTTGTTTATGATGGAGTCACTATTTTCACTATGGGGGTCAACAGTTGCTAGCACTATGGGTCTAGAAGTCCTTGGAAACAACAGAAATTAAGTGCTGGTTCTGTGTTCCTCAAAATCTTTTATCTCACAATGAGAGGTCTTTTTTTCCTCTTTTTTGTTTGTTTCACCCCATGCAAGGCGATAACACCACTGATGTGCAGGGGGCTACATAAGAGTAAAAGATTAGATAGGAAGAGAGTAAATAAATAGATGAACCTGTTACAGGGGGTGTCAGAGAAAGGAGTAAGAGAAGGATGGGAATACAGGTGTGGCGACAGTTGCAAAGATAAAGAGAAAGGCAAAGATATACAGGGTGGTGTAGAAAGAACTAGAGTCAAGTGGTTAAGAGAGGTGTGTTTACATTGCATTTAAATTTCTAGACGTTGTAGCAAGAATATGGAAGCGAGTTCTACAGGTGGGAAGTGCCAGAAAAGAAGCTGTTAGAGTAGAATTGTCATCTTCATTCGGTTGATCTGTCTTGCAGCCAGACGTAGTTTATTGCCATATCCAGGAGATATTCAGTCGTAATTGATTTATTTAGACAAAGTTGCTAACCATTACATCACATTAAAGTGCTCCCAGTATTTTATAAATTGGAAAATTTTGGTTTTTTAGCTAACAGCAGGTATTTGCTGCATTGTCTAAGACCTTTCTTCTCTATGTGTTCGGTCATTTCAGGATGTGAGCAATCACAGTTTTCTACCTTTCTGTTCTTTTAGTATTTCTTTTTTGCTATTTCTATTAATTCTTGTTATACCTGTCATTTGAAAACAATCATTAGGCAAGCCATGTGTGGCTTTTTATCCCTTTTGCCTTCAGTATCTCTTGTGAGTTGTCAAATTTTTTAAGCTCTCTTTTTTCATTCTGTGCCCTAGAAATTTCAACTGACTTCCTGATTTTAAGTGTCAAATTTTTTTTTGTCAAAATCCACATGTCCAGTTTACTGTATTATCAACGTCCTCAAAGAAAAAAGGTGTGGGTTGGGGGAATTAGAAAAAATGTTCTGATTCTTCCTTTCTTTCTCTACAATATCTACTTCCAGGTTATAAAATAAAGGTCAGCAGTAAATAATCAGGCACATTATAATGTAAAAAACTAACAGAAGCTGATTAAATTGAACAAGAAGGTACACATTATTATTACAAAAACAAGTAAATAATAAGTAAGAAAATTCAATGTTTTTTATATGAGACATCGGTGGTACTTATGCAATTGTTCCAAAGAACAGTCAATTTCTCTGCCAAGGATATTTTCTTTTACTCTTTAAATTCATCGTTCAAATATGTCAGTTGCTTACTGTAACATTGCACAGTAAATGTCTTTCCAGGTTTCACCAATTTGTAATAAAAAATTGATTTTTATTCACCATCACCAAACTCAGAGAAAAACATTTTTTTCCAGGAAATTCAAGGATGAGCTGGATCTAGCTACTTTTCATATGGCATTCCCAGAATAAATCAAATTTTCATTACAAAATAACATATTAGCTTGTTCAAAAATTACTTTCATTGTTAAAAAATAAAGAAAAAGACAAGTGCTTAAATGCAAGGCAATGTTTGCTTTGATAGGTTCTTGTGAAATTCATTTCTGAGCTATTAATGTTTTTCTAAGGTTCATAAATGGCATCCTGCAGTGAAGTTATTAATTATTCAATAAAGAGCAGAGCAAATTAAAAGGAAACATCCTTCTAGTATTCCTAACTTTGTGCAGATAATGCTGGGAAATTCTCCATCAACCTTGTATGTGTATAGGTACACAAATAGGTACACAAATAGTAAGAATAAAATCTAAAGATTAAAATAGGTTAAAAGCTTAAAAAATATAATAAGTGAAGGGTTCAATGTCGAATTTGGCAGAGCCAAATATCATATACTATAATAATATTATTAATACAATAATATCAAAATTCACTGCTCAGATTCATCATGCATATATATATATATATATATATATATATATATATTTGAAAATATGATTGGTGGAACAAAACTTTATTATCACCATGAATAGACAAAAATATTAATTATTATTACCCCTGATGATAATATTTAAAAAAATAAAATTAAAAAAGGGAATAGGTAAACAATTTCAAACCTCGCTTTTAAAGAAACAGTTATTGTTTTAAGAAAATGGACAAGATGTAGAGGGGGAAAACATTCTTAAATGGAAATGAGTTGGAGGCCAAATATATGCTTCTTCTGTTTACACAGTGAGGGCTTAAAGACTGAATATAGATGGCTCTAATGCACTGAGGTGGTAACTTGAGTGGGAAATACTTAAGATGGTAAATGTGTCTACACTAAAATTAGCAGCACAATTATGGTTATTTATAAGGTATTCGGCAGTAAAAGACCCATATGTATCAGTCAGCCTGTCTGATGAAGAATAGTTCAAATTACAGAATTTTGTAGGTATTTGTTGTTTAATTCTGGTATCTAGTCTTTGGGCCATTTTCCTTATGTAGTGCAAACCACAACTACATTTAAACAAATAAATCAAGAATCTATTATGGCGTGAGGGGAGAACATCCTTCTATATAGAAGAAAAGACAGGTTTAACAGAAAAAGCTATGCAAGTGTTGGCAGCAAAGTAACTTAATTAAATTAAGTAAAATTAACTTAAGACCCTTACAGTAAAAAGATGTCCTGTGTACCTGCGCCTTCCTTGGCTGGGTTCTGCCAGTGATAGATTTGCAAAGTGGGTTTTAGTAGAAGTTTGACACATATATATAAAGCACGATGGTTAAATTGTCCCAATTTTATATTTTAGTTTCATGTATGAATTTTATATTTTTGTTTCATGTATGAGAATTGCTTGATTTTGTTGACTGCACAGTATAATAGGGTCTGTTGTACACCGTCTGTGAGAAAAAGACTACCATGATGCAATTGGCTTTGCCAGAAATTTGCAAAAAGCATGTTGTACTGCTTGGAATTCATGCTGGAGCATCCAATACAAAACATTTCAGAGTGTTTCTAACCACTGTTCAGAGGATTCAGAAAGAGTTAGATGATATATCCAGTCAAAATCATGGTGTTTGGAGTGATCACAAATGATGCTGCTCTAGATCAAGAATGTGACTGCTGGAAGACCCTATTTTGTGCAACAGAAGCACTCAGTTATCGCTGTCAGACCATTTCTGCAACATCATCATTCCTTAAGTCTAGTCATTCCTCAGACTGCAACATCCTTAATTATTATGTGTTTTATATAGTTGACTAAGAGAGCAAAAAAACACTTGTAACACAAGATTCACCAACTTAAACAAGGAAACCATACAAAAGAGACACAAAAGATTCTGAAGTCATATGGAGGCTGTAGTTGAAGCCAAGTGTGATTTTATTGAATAAATTTTCTCCTTAGTACTTCAAGAAAATAAAATGAGATGTCAGTATTATTTTCATTTTTGATTAACTTATAATTTAGATGACAATTCATCCATCATATATTGTGTATATATATATATATATATATATATATATATATATTAACATGCCCTGTGGACATAGAAGAATCCACGATTATATCTGTTAACAATTCCTCGGAGATTGAAGAGTATAAGTCTCTGATGTTGAATTGAATAAATATGGCCTTGTCCTTATGTTGTAGTTGTTTAAACCATTGAATAGCCTCATCTGAGTTCTTCCATTGGTTAATTTTCAATAAGGTTTGTACTTGTGAGACTCCTTCCTTTCCTTTCTCCTCTTTTCTCTATCACTCCCTCTTTCTCATCTGACCCACCCGCTACCCTCAAACTTTCTCCGACACCGATCGCTGGGCGTACATCTTTAAGGACAAAAAAATAAATTTAAAACAAATAAATCTAAATAGAATAATGAGGTTCCTTTAAATTAAGGATGTAAAGCTCTATTTCCCCCTCTCTCCTGTCTTTCCTTTCTTCTCTTTATCACTCCCTCTTCCTCATCTGACCCACCCGCTTCACTCGAACTTTCATCAACACTGACCGATGATTATGGAGGAATCTCTGTGGGTTGACAAACGGATGGATTGTTCTTATTTTCTTTTTCAGAGGAGCGACAGTTATATTCTTATCATCTTATATGTTTTTATTTTGTTCTTTATTTTTATTTGCCGGATTAGGTCATTGTGAATCCCATTCATGTAGTATCCTTCGATGAATAAAGACAGAAGCTGAAGATGGCTCGCCTGAAATAGGCCTATACCTCCGAATTACCATGAAATAACTCGTCTGTCTTAATTTTTCTTATATATATATATATATATATATATATATACACACACTCACAAGTTTCATTAATGATGACTGACAAGGTACTGCAATCAAGCTTTTTGTTAAACTGAATAAAAAGCTTAACTTCAGTAACTTATGAGATCTCTTAAATGAAACTTTTATAAAAGAGGATTGCTGCCAAAAGACACAATTATATATATATATGTATACAGAGAGAGTGAGAAGAAAACTCAATACATAATTAAACAGTTATAAAATTTATTTTGGGAGTTGTAAAAATTGCAAACTGCTTCTTCAAACCCAAAATATCAAGCAGATCCATTTAACTTAGAATATTCAAAAAAAGGAAAAATAATATACAAGACAAAACAAGAGAATAAATATAATCTTACACAAAATAAACACACAAACATACAACTGAAAGATGCCATATATGCACACAATAATATACACAAAATATGCAAAACTAGAAAGAACCAAAATAACAAAGAAATACAAATACAATTATAAAAAAAAGAAAAAAAGGTCCAGTATAGTACAAAATAATTACAGTCACAAATAAATAGCAAACACAAAAAATTTTAAAAGTTAAAAATAATAATTAAAGATTTGCACAAATAACATTCACAAAAATAAGAAAAAGATTCACAAAAATTAATTACAAAGACAAAAAATTTTAAACAAGACAAAAAGTAGAATAAAAAAAATACAAACAAAAAAAAAGAACCTATATCGTAAAATATGAAAAACAAAATACAGTCCCAAGAAGTTAACAATCACGAAAACAAAAAAACAAAAAGTATTAGATATAAATAATAATAATAATAATAATAATAATAATAATAATAATAATAATAAAAAAGTAAGAAAGATTCACAATAGAAAAAAAAAACAGCTGAACTTGCTAGAAAATTATTGGTAAGGAAAAAGTCCAATTCTGCTAAACAGGTAATTTAAATTTATTTCTGTGAAAACATTTAAAAATAACTTTATTATGTTGGTCCAAAAGCTGGTTATTACCATTAAATTTAATTCTTTTTATTTTGTTCAATTAAGCATAGGTTACATCTATTTCTAAATTAGTACTGTTGTTATGGTAACAGTGCTAATGTACACAGAGTTCAGTCACATGATATTGCTTGAGCCCTTTCACACCAATTTATAATATCTTTGCCTACGTCTATTGTTTATTGCAGTGCTTGGAAAAAAGTGTGTAGGGTGTGATTGTCTCACTACACCATGGAGTTTCTCTCTGACTGTAACTTGTGCAACAGTATTTATTCATGCACAACATTCCACAGGTCTAATTTGAACTTGGCTCTCCAATTTCATAGCTGATATTCACTGCACCACCCACACATACTTGGTGAGTGTAGTGGTGGCTAGTTTTAAATTCTGGGATCCAGGGAGTGAATTTCTCCTTTGAACTATATCAAACAGTTCAAGTAGAAAAAAAAACTAGCCTGTATTTTTCTATACCTCCAGAACCAAACTAATAACATTATGCCATCACCAAGCCAATCCTGATTGTTTACCTGTCTTTATATACTGTGGCACTCTCAATGAACCCTCATGCTGTGGAACAAATATATATAATTAATTTTTAAAGATGCCAAAAATTGCTCAGTTCCTTGTACCATTCCAAGAAGCACCTGACTCTTCTGACTATGTTTTTTAAACACATTGAACAAGCAAGATATCTTGTAAGATTTTCCTTTGTCTTTTAACATTCAAGGGATTATCTGGTGATATTATTTCTGTCCATGGGTGCCTGAAAAGATATCTTGTAAAAATTTCTTTGCCTTTTCATAGCTGACAAGATATGCAAGAATCAGGTCAGACCAAAAATAAAGTCATTTGCCATATTCAAAGCTGCCCAATCCTCAGTCTCCAACCTTAATGAAGTTCAAAATTATTTACACAGCCTTGTGAAGAATGAATTTTTTTTACACCTTACAGCCTTCTTCCTCAGAGACATGATATTGCTAGCCTAATGCTATGCCATTGCTATTTTCATTACAAATATTCTGATGACCTGAATTCTTTAGTGCCACAAATTCATACCTTTACAGCCCAAACCTGTCATGCTATGTCCACTTTCATTTTCTGGATATTCCATTTGTAAGAAAGGAATTTCCCTCAGACAGCTTCTTCAAGAGAGCCACTACATTGTGGAACCAACTCCTATACAGATGCTTTCCCAAACACTGCACACTGTACCTCTTCAAGTCAAACATATTCATAACCTTCACATCATACTTCAATGCTCTTAAATCTATACCACTCACCTTATTCAGTAATCTTCTAGCTTGAATGGCTCTTGAATATTATTATTAAGTGAACATTAGTTCAAAATGTTGCTTAGTTATAAAGGTCTATAATATTATTGGCCCTGATCTGGCATCTTGACTCCAGTCACTTTCCCAGAGTCATGATATGGTTTCCTTCTGCCTTGTCTATAAATATTTTCATGACAGGTTTTCTAATGAGCTCTCCTCCCCAACTGTATGTATTTAAACATACTTCTAAATTGGCAAATAGGTCTCATTGTTTTACTGTTAAAATAGCTAGATGCAACCGTTTGTTCAATTCTAATAATTTCTTTTTTTGCACTTCTCACCTGTGGAACTTGCTTCCATTTTATTGCATCTCTGCCACTTACAATCTTCAAAAATTTAAATGAAACATCAACTACCATCTTCTGTTTTCCTGAAACCTGTTCTTTTATAGTTTTTTTCTTCACTAAACTCGACTCCCAGTAATCTCTTGTATCTTTGCGGCATTATTGCATATCGTAAGGTGAAATGATTAAAAAATATTTTGAAATAGATTGCACAGATAAGCAGAAAAATGATAGTCACTATTGGCATATTTTAGAATTTTTGTTTATTATCAATTTGTGAAGTAATTCTATTGTTTTCAGTATAGCATTGTTAGAAAACCTGTTATATATAATCTTCTATTGAGAAGACATCTTAGAAGCTTCTCCAACATGAAAAATCTTTTTACAAGATATCTTGTCAGCCACTTCTGCTACTGCTAAAACTCATATCATGAAGAATATGAGAACATGAGAGCTACCACCAACACTAGAAAAGTCTTTATAAATCATCAGAACATCTTCCAGCACCAGATTAATCTGCTGGTGCTCCTCACAGAATATGTGCTTCCTGCACCAATGTATTCTGCTGTGAGTTCATCTGTGGTTTGCAGATGGATGGCAGGTCGAAATGGTCTATGACTCTGATAGACTGATCATCAGGTCATTGCAGAATGTGACCAAACCAGTGAACATAGTACTGAGCAATGGTGCAGAGGATGCTCAGGTGGCCAGTCCTTTAGCAGAACTCTCATTGGATACAAGATCAGTTCTGTGTACTTACTTGATAGTGTTGCGGGGCTATCGACAGAAAAGGTGCCGTTAACCCCGCTGTGAGTTAAAGCAATACGATTGAATCAAGGACAACGAAATCGAGGGTTTATATGTTTCAACCAAGTTTTTATTTGCCTAAGCCGGCAAAATAATGTCTTACAGAAACTTCGTTGTGGTCGCCGGTGCTGATTGATGGGATCGCTAGGTTCTAAGACGGTAAGCCGGTAACTGGCTGGGTAGTACTGGTGCGAAGTTGGTCGTTGCAAATTCCGCTCCGGCTGTCTTTAGACGTACGGTCGTGAGTGTAGCCGGGATCTGCCGGTTTCTGCCTGGTGCGCCCGCTGTGTCTACTGCTCCTGCTGCTCAAGTAGGTTAGCCCTGAAAAGGGCTATTGCATATGTAGGTGAAGAGCCCTTAAAAGGACTTGTGCATATCAGTACGGAAAGCCCTTAAAAGGGCTATATCAATGTAACAGAGAGTCCTAAAAAGGACTATTGTAGAGTGTGGCTGCCGCTGCTGGAGTTGGCTGCACTTGCTGGCGGCTGCTTCTGCCTGATGCGTCTGCCTGGTGCGTCAGCTGCTTGGTGCGTCTGCTGCTTCTGCCTGCTTGGTGCGTCTGCTGTTCTTGCCTGGTGCTTCAGCTGCTTCTGCCTGGTACGTCAGCTGCTTCTATGGCGAGTGGCAAAGTCGGCCAGGCGCTGGTGGTAGGGGGAGCACGTCGCTCAACCCCAGGTCCCTCTTCCTTTTGGTTGAGAAACATCGGCCATGTTCTGTCGGCTATGGTCTGCAACATTGCCGAGCTAGTAATCTCTTGTTTGGTTAGTAACAATTTCTCTCTCCACTTTCGAATGTACACATGGGTTTTGTTTGCACCCCATGTGTATATAGATTAGTTTCAGAGTATTGTTTTTGTGTGCGAGCGCTTGTGTGTGTTTATACTTCGCTTTGTTGTTATTTTTCAGCGTTTTGGTCCCTGGAAATGCTGAGTCACCGGAAATTGATGGCCTCGCTTTCTTTTCAGGAGTGACGCGTTTTAGACATTTGAGCAGCCGGTCGTAGCTTCCGGCCGGGTGCGATAATAGTCTTTAGAGAATGGGACTCAAAACCATAGATGTGAAAGTCAACAAATCTTGGACAAAAATAAAATTTAATGACATATTGCAATTGCATCAACTGCTAAGAAACAAGAGAAATTTCTCATGTGTTATCTTGTCAGCCAATTCCAAGAGGCTAATTAAGCCCCATCTACCAAAATGTAGTAAACATCACACACTATGATATCATAAGTTGATATCTAAGTAATTGGAGTGATTAATTGATTGATGAATTATGTCATGAGTATTTAGCTCATGGAAGTAATGAAAAATAGTTGTACCTTTCAAAACTCTCTTTTGTGCTTGTAATGTTTGGAAGATAAATAAATGTTAGTTGTTTTTGCACTTCAATCAAAATGATCAAAGAAAATGCTTTGAATCTTTATAAGAACAATGAAAGCCAAATTTGCTGTCTTGTCAGACAGAATCATTTGCTGATTTTTTCTTCCCTCTTCTAAGTATAAATCACAAACAAATTAGATTGTCTGTTAAAGAATACAAACATTTTCTTCTGTTTTAAAAAGTTTTTTAAGTTTTACAATGCAAGAATAAAAGAAATTTTCAATGAGTTACTATTATAGAAAGTATATTTCTGCAATAGAAGGATCTGGTATATAAATAGGTAATTTGTACATTTCTAAAAAGAAACTTAAAAAAATGAAACTAATTTTTCATTGTGCATTTTGATATCAAACAAGGCTAGAATTTCTATGTTGGTTTGTAGTAATTGATTTCAAGATCTTATTACCTATATTTTCTTCTGGGCAATATATGTACATCATTGTTTTTATGTCTTTTGTATAGCTGTTGATAAGATTAAAAATGCAACAACTTAAAGAAAATGCATATGAATACAATAAATAACAAGGGAAGACGAAAAATAAAATGTCTGTGAAATGAACTCACTTTAAATGAACTGTATATTATTACCACAAGCAAAAAGCACGTTCAGTATTTTGAAAAAAAGAACTAGATGATTCTCTATCAGAAAAAGAAATAGAAACCTAAGGTGAGTTATCTGATATGTAGTGAATGAAAGAAAGAAAGAGGAAAAAATCTAAGAAAACAGGGAAGGTTGGGAAAAAGAAAAGGAAGGAAAAAAGAAGCAAATAAGAAAATACACAAATATGTAAAGAAGAGAAAAAATGAAGAGAAAAGGAAACAGAAATGAGAGAGAAAGATTGAGAAAGATGCGCATATTATATATATATATATATATATATATATATATATAAAAGTGACCATTGGAGTCAACGTTCATAGGGAAGAGACTGTTTCATGCTAGGTTTTTTCTTAGCTATTTATATATGTATGGGTTAGTGATGCATTGTAGGTAATTCTTCTGAAGGTTATTTAGATGGGAGTGGTTTATTTATTTATTTGATCAGTTTATTTTACTGGTTTTTATAATTATATTTATTTATTTTTTTTGGATTTCAATATTTAATTTACTTATTACTTTGGATTTCTTATTTATTTTATTTATTTTTTATATACTTTTAATTTTATTTTATTATCTATTCTAATGGTTGTTATGACAGCAGTGGTTTGTTAATTTGTTTATTATTTGCTTGGATTAAATTATTTGTTCTTTGGTATTATTTATTTATTCTTTTTAGTTTTTGATTTTTAAGTAATGTAGTAAAAATTTGTTTTCATGCCTAGATTTTGTGATGAATTTAGATTGTTTATTTAGTAGTCTGTTTTGGTTTGGGAAAGTAATAATAGCTATGTTTTCCTCCAGTCAAAGTCTGCAGGATTTGAATTGGTTATTGTAGGCTGATGTTCTTTTCCATATTTTCCATGATATTTTTGGTGTGATTTGGGTTTTGTTTTTAATTTCCCAGAAATACTTAGAAAGCACTGTACTGTTTGCATATTTACTATTTCTGAAGGATGTTTTGTGTACATAGTTTCTTTGTTTCTAGGGTCCTTTTGTTACTCTTATGCATATTTTTCTTCATTATCTGGTGATTTTACTGTCACTTGATAGAATAGATAAAATTAAAAATGAATAAAATAAAAAAAATAAATAAGTAACAAATTCAAATAAATTAAACATTGAAAACTGAAAAGAATAAAACAATATAAATATAAAAATGAGTAAAATAAACTTATCCAAATAAAAAACAAACAAATCACTCCCGCCAAATTAATCTTTAGAATGATTACCCACAATGCACTACTGATCCCATATATATATATATAAATAAATGAGGAAAAACCCAAAACATGTGGCCTGCTGATTGTCCCAAGCATGAAACACACTGTTGTCTCTGAGTGTCAAGTTCAATATTCACTTTTATATTTACATATGCTCAATCCCTGATATTGAGCATTTTATCCTATAAATATAGCACACCTTAAAACTATATATATATATACACACACATATGAACAAAATGGTTGTAACTACTGACATATTTAATTTAATTGTTTGAACATTATTTTTAATCAATGCTCATAATTGAGTCGATATTCCTTTTTAATCAAACAGTATATTTATACACTGACCACCAATATGCATGTCTCCGTCTGTCTCTCCTCAGTTCGGTTAGTTACCTATTCTTTCTTTACCGTTCTCCCTTCTCGCCTGACTGCTCCCTACTAGATAGCATTGCTGATAACATAAATAAGGCTATTTCCTACCACCCATTTGCCCACATATTTGTATTTGGAGACCTCAACACCCATCACTCTGAGTGGCTTGAAAACTCTGTTACTGATCCAGTGGGCATCCACACCATGAACTTCGCTATTTCCCAATCCCTTACGCAAGAGATGGACTTCCCCACTCACTTCCCAAGCACTCTCTCGGGTCATTCCTCACTACTAGATATATGTTTCACCTCTGCACCTGACACCTTTCAAGTCTCGCAGCTTTGCCCTCTCGGCAACTCCGACCATGCTGTTGTCTCTCTCAGTATTTCTTTCCACTCTCACTCCCTCCAGAAGCCCCCTACCTATAGGACCTCCTACCGCTACCTAAAGGCTGACTGGGATGCCTTTTGTGATTTCCTCTGCGACATCTCCTGGGGAAAAGTGTTCGATTTCCCAGTTGATGACTGTGACTCCGAGGTCTTGTCATGGGTGAAAGCTGGCATTGATTCCTTCATACCCACCAGGAAGTATTGCCTAAAACCTCATTCCTCTCCATGGTTCTCTCCTGCCTGCTCAGCCGCCATTGCCCACAGGAACCATTACTTCCGTCTATTCCAGAGACAGTCATCTGACCAAGATAGACGCCTATTCATGTCTGCTTGCAATGAGTACAAGAGAACCCTAAATGACAACAAATGGTTGTTTGCTGAGAGAATGCGACAGCGCATAGCTGACTGTAAGTTTGGTTCCAAGGACTATTGGAGGATTTGCAAACAAGTGCTGAACAATAGCAAATCCTCAATACCTCCTTTAATCCATGAATTTGAGGTTCTCACGTCATGTGCGGGCAAAGTACTCAGCTTTGTCCACAGATGACGTGCAACTCCACATTTGACTCATCTGGAGTTTACCCTACCGACTTCCCTATAAGAACTAAGGCCAAACTGAATGACATATATATTACCCCGACAGTAGTATCCCGCATAATTTCAAAACTTGACCCCCCATAAGGTGAGTGGTGACGATGGAATCCCGGTGATAGTCCTTAAGAGGTATGCTCCAAACTCTCCCCTGTCCTCTCTAAACTGTTTAACTACTACCTTTCTGCTTCCTGTTTTCCTGCATACTGGAAATTCTTTTCAGTTGTTCCTGTATTTAAAAATTGTGGTGAACCCTCAAACACATCCAACTATTGCCCTATCAATTTTCTACCGATATTCGGGAAAGTGTTCGAAGCTATAATCAATGCTGAAATAGTTCAACATCTTACTGCCCACAAACTCTTCTCTGACAGGCAATATGGATTCCGCTTTGCCAGGTCCATGGCAGACTTGT